>JAOXOE010000343.1:16413499-16433591 GCA_028565055.1 Phoeniculus purpureus
GAGCAGTGTAGGAGAAAGGGACCTGGGGGTCCTGGTGGACAGCAGGATGACCATGAGCCAGCAACGTGCTCTTGTGGCCAGGATCCTGGGGTGGATCAGAAAGGGGGTTGGTTAGTAGATCGAGAGAGGTTCTTCTCCCCCTCTACTCTGCCCTGGTGAGACCACATCTGGAGTACCGTGTGGAGTTCTGGGCCCCTCAGTTCAAGAGGGATGTGGAGCTGCTGGAGAGAGTCCAGTGTAGAGCAACAAGGATGATGAAGGAAGTGGAGCACCTCCTTTAACGTGAGAGGCTCAGGGAACTGTGTCTCTTTAGCTTGGAGGAGACTATATGTGAAGGGTCAGTAGGATGGAGCCAGGCTCCTCTCAATGTCACCTAGTGATAGGACGAGGGGCTGTAACATAGGAGGTTCCATATAATTATCAGAAGGAACTTCTTCATAGTGAGGGTGACAGAGCACTGGAACTGGCTGCCCAGGGGTGTTGTGGAGTCTCCTTCACTGGAGATGTTTAAAACCCGTCTGGATGTGTTCCTATGTGACTTGATCTAGGTGATTCTGTTGTGGCAGGGGGATTGGACTAGATGATCTATTGAGGTCCCTTCCAATCCCTAATGATTCTATGATTCTACCACTTCTTGGTTTTACTGCTGTACTTTTTTTTTAAAGACAAACTCAGTAGAGTGAATGCAAAGGCCAAACAGAATCCTAGCTCTAAAATTCTTAAGACTAAAGGACTTTATGTACTTTTGAGAGCGAGGACAATCTCCTCTGGAAAAGCTTAAAATAGATTCACAAATTTTAGTAAGTAACTGTGTTAGAAATTTTGTCTAAATGACTTAATGCAGTTTTAGGGGGCATTAAAACAAAACTTGAGTTTCTGTTGTAGGCAAACACTTAAAGAATATTCCTTGCTTTGGTGGTGCTGGTTATTAAAATCTACTTTCAGGTTTTGCTTATTGTATCTGTCTGATAGCTCCATCTTTGTAGGAATTATGAAAATGGTTAGGATTTCAAGATAATACAAAAATGTCAACAGGAATTTTTTTTGTCTGCTCACAATTTTAAGGTACGATAAACTTCCTCCATGCTGACTGTGATAAATTCAGGCACCCACTCCTCCACATTCAGAAGACTCCAGCAGACTGCCCTGTTATTGCCATCGATAGCTTTAGGCATATGTATGTCTTTCCAGACTTCAGTGACTTGTCGTAAGTATTTTTCTTTGTGCGCTTTAATTTGAGACAAAGGGGAAGACTGGTCCTATTTTAACCAGTACTAAGAAGATCAATAAATCTGCTACGTAAGGCTGCCTGTGTGTTTCACTATCAGAGCCTAAAAGCACTGTGAATTGGTGAGAAGTCATTGTTTAATAGAATTACATTGTCTTATGCAGAAGAAAATAATCATATTAAGTTTTTAGATGCTGCTCTAATTTACTTCCAAGAGTAACTATTTTCCGTAGTAATTAGGCATTTGGCACGTTGCATGGTTATTTTTAGTGGTGATCTAGCTATATCAACCTTAAAAGGTTTAAAATACTGCATGGAATGTGTAAGGTGTGCAATGATTACTGTAAATGCACCACGTAAGAATTCCTGCTGTTTTGTTTTTTCCTGATGCACAATTCCAGCCTTCCTGCATTAGTCTCTAAATTTGTAAGAAAAGATGGCAGAGGAATCCTTAGTGTGTGGCTTTCTGAAATGGAAAATGGCTGATCATTGAGAAGTTACCTGGATAAAATGGGAGAAGTGGTGGGGTGCTTAGGCCCCTCTTCTCATCAGCCTGTCTCTGTGTAGTACTACCTTGGAAGTAAATGTTGATTGAATGTTGACGATGCGTAAACATTATCTTCAGGGGCTTTGATCATTAACCAGGGAGGTGGTGATGTCACTGTCCCTGGATGTGTTTAAGGAACGCGTGGACGCGATGCTTAGGGATATGGTCTAGCAGTTAGATAATAGGATAAAGGTTGGACTCGATGACCCTGGAGATCCTTTCCAGCCATGATGATTCTGTGATTAAGACAAACACTCTTTACCTTCAAGTGCTATGTTAAGCTCCAGGTTCTGTCTCGAAGGAGGTCTCTCCATGTACAATGCTTCTTAGATGCCCAGGCTTTGAGATGTGAGTTTTTGTCCATTCATACTGAAGTTACTTAAATTTTGATAGAGCTGAAGTTCTGAAGCTCTGACGTAGCATGCAGTGTGAAGCTAACCCCATGCCTAACCCACCATTCCAGGAGGCATTTTTCTACTTGAAATGTTGACATTTGGAAGCAGGGTCCGAACCTAACTTCTAATTCTCCACAGGCTTATTCTTAAATGGTACTCTGATGTGTCTCAAAGAGCACTTCTCAAATATCTACAGCTGTATGTATTGAAACTCAGATAGGAACACAGGGAGAAAAACAGTGACTATTTCTTTGGAAGACCATGTTCACTGCACGTGCCAGTACTTTAAAAAAGCAATGGGATATTTGCATTTTGAAGACTCTTCTATTGTCATTTTTGAGACAGCCTTAGAATAAAACAATATTTTTATAGGGAGTAATAAAGATGTTTACTTTAGATTGTCATGTTATGTTTCTCACACATTCTGTTTCTGTGAAACACTGTCAGAATAATAACAGCTACTGCCTTGTTTGTGCATCTGCTGTTACACAGAAATGAAGATGAGAGAGATGTCAAGACTGTGTGCAGTTGCTTAATGATAGTTACTCAACCTTACTCTAGGAGATTGAGCTGGTACTTAGCAATATCTAACAGTTTAGAAACAAGGAGAGCTTGGAACTCCTGGGGGTGACATTGTTTTGTGTGTGTGGTTTGGATTTTTGTTCTGGTTTTGTGGGTTTTATTAATAGAAAACGATCTAATTCCTGAGTACCTACAAGGATTTCTGCCACTTTAGTAACTTTTCATGACTCTTCTTACAAACTGTCTCTTGCAATCTCAGTGCTGCCACCAATCAATAGGGTCTAGATTATGGTACTTCTAAAACTGGCCCTCTAAAATATTTTTCCTCAGCCACTTCACAGGCAGATCAGTTCACTGCACAGTATTTTGTCCTTCTGCTTTGGCCACTTAGCCGTAGTTATTCTGCTGTTGCAGTTCAGAAATGAGAGCAGGGAGTGTTCAACACATGGGTTGTAGCTTTTAAGCAAGAGTTAGCTGAGCTAGACAAGGCTGTATGCAACAAAAGCCCTTGGCATGTCAAGAGAGGAGATGGGTTGGAGCGGAATGATTCCTGCAGACCTAGAACAGGGCAGGAGGCCAAGGTAAAGCAGGGATCCTTCTCTCAGTCAGTACTAAATTCTGATCTCATTTGGGAAGGGAAGAGACTGCTGTAACACTGATTAGTTACAGGCATTGCTTTAGTGATACTGTCTGATTCTGTATTGTGCTATGTTTCAGACAGTTTTTTATGATCTGTAATACTGCCCACAGCCCATCTGACCACACTTTGTCCCTCTTTCCTAAACCTAGTAACTCATTCGATGAAAGACTCCCTACAAATCTTGTCTCCCCTCATACAGTGCCGTTTGATTGCCCACATAGTGCTCACGTTATGATTTTTCTTTTCTTTCATTCTTATTAGGTCAACTCTTCATTTTAAGCTTTTTAGTCTTTTTGACATTGCACAAATAAAATTTGATGCTGTAGTTTAGCACGTTTGCTGTGGGTGATCTCAAATTGGATTTACATTGATACCCTCTTAGTGTTTATCTCTAGTGTATCTGCAGTTGCTCAGGCACTAGAGAGCCTTTCAAAGATGTTTTGTCAATACCGCTACCCAACTGTCATTTGTATCTGTAAACTGTGCATTTGGAACCTGCTGTTCCCTCTTACATTGTGGTTAGTGGGGAGCTGGAGCGAGTACACAATGAAGTTATTGGCTGGTACAGCTCAGTGGGAGTTATTGAAAAGATGAAATACTTGCTGTGTTCTCAAGAGACAGTGGGAAGAAAAAGAAGCTGGTAGGATACCTTAAAAACCCTTCAGCTTCCTGTCCTCTATTTAATCACCTAAAAGCAGACACAGTGAGCCAGATAAACAGAAGCTGGCAACTCTGAACAGTGCACTTCAAATCTTGTGGGTTTGGACTTAACTTGTAATAAACACGTGGATGTTTCTTTTGGGTTTGTTCCAGAGTTCCAGGTAAACTGAAGCAATTTGTACTAGACTTGCATTCTGGAAAATTGCATAGAGAGTTCCATCATGGCCCTGATCCAACTGATGTAGCACCTGGACAGGTAAGGTGGTAACAAATGCATCTAACTTGGCTGTTTAATATAGGCCTTTTTAAACATCTTTCAGAGCTGTACCTACTAGAATGTACTACTATGTGTGGATTTATAACTTGAGTTTCCTGACAGAGAAATATGTTTATAAAAGCACAGTTTTGCCACTTCTCCTTGGCTTTTCCTTAGCTTCCTTTGGATAAAGGAAGGAGAGCATTAGAGAGAAGTCTGGTACCTGCTTGTCTTGATTAGGGGAAGAGTATAAGAATATGTACTTGCTCCAGCGAAATGAATCGTCTTAGGCTACCTGAGTGTTCTGAGCTCCCAGAGCTGCTCCTGTGTCCTCATGTTATTTCAGTGCTGAAACTGATGGTACATGCAGGATTTCCTACAGGATACACTTGGAGAGAGGGTGCTGCCACGGGGAAACAGCAACTGATCCAATGGTTTATGTATTTGCTTGTAGTCACCATTCTAAACAGGAGGCACATTATTAAGGACATGAACCTGTTAAAGAAGGTACAGAGGAAACCACAAAACCAAAAATTATCAGAGGGCTGGAACCCTTCTGCTATAGGGACAGGCTGACTTGAGGTTGTTCAGCCTGGAAAAGACTGCTGGGAGACCTTACTGTGACCTTTCAGTACTTAAAGGGGCTCATTGGAAAGACAAAGACAGACTTTTTAGCAGGGGCTCTTGAGACTGCAGAAGGGATGATAGTTTCAAAATAAAGAGGAGAGATTTCATGCAAAGGAAGAAATGTTTTTACACTGAGGATGGCGAGACCCTGGCCCAGATTGTCCAGAGAGGTGGCAGATGCTCCATCCCTGGAAACATTCAAGGTCACATAGGATGGGGCTCTGAGCTACCACATCTAGTTGGAGATGGCCTAGAGCTGCAGGTTCACTCTTGTCCCCATTCAAATGCACCCCAAACCTGGAAGGTTTGCTGTCCCACTCTGGTATGGCTTCCTGCCATCCCGTGGAAGATCTATGTGCATGTGTGATGGAAACAGCCCTCACCAAGCTGGGGGCTGCTACCTTAGGTCATGTCTGTCCCTTGAACTCCATGTTTGCTTGTGGGCTTGAAGACTTTTAGTTTCTGTAGAAAATGAACCCTAATATAATTTGGCAACGATGTCCCTTGTGTCCTGCTGTGTCTCAAAAACAAACACAAAACACCAACCAGGTGTCCCAGGAGACTCAAACACACAGTTGGATGCATCTGAGATACTTTAAAGTCACTTGTGCAGAAGACTGTGTGATGACTGTTACCTTTTGAGAGGAGCCAATAAAAGAGATATCCTTAGCTGACAGCGCTTGATTAATTAGTGTGTGTATTTTCTATCTACTTGGGACTTACAATGTACCTTCCAAAAACAACTAACTCAATTTGTGAGACTGCTGGACATCCATGCACTCACAAAATTTAATGTTAGAAGCGCATTTAATAGAGGTAATTGATTACTAAGAAGAGTCTAACAAGCAATTTTACTGTTTGCTCTTTTTCAGCCAATTCAGGATTTAGCAAGCAGCCCACCAGAGAGCTCCTTCCAGAAACTGGCCCCCAGTGAACATAGGTACACCTTATTGAGGGAAAAAGATGAACTTTAAAAACTTGAAATGATCTTGCAAGCCTTTCAGACAGCAGCGTTGACTTCTGTGTGGTGGAAATAGTAAACCTATATTTTCATAATTCTATGTGTATTTTTATTTTGAATAAACTGAAATTTTTTTTTCTCCCCAGGCTTGTAAATACATTTGTTTGGTGGGTCCTTCTGTCCAGCATCTTTCAAATGTTCCTAATGCTATAGTCAATCTCAGAGACCCATCCAGACTCTTGATCTAACTGTTCTGTAAAACTTTTATAATCCGAATGAAGGTATCCCTGCCGGGGACATGCTGTTAACTTGCACTACCCCATTAAATAGGACTTTTGGGTTGTTTTCTGTGTAATCTCAGTAGCTCGTGCTTTTTCTTCTCCTCCATGTGAACAGCTATCCTGGGAATACATTTGTCACATTTTTCTCCAACTTAAAAGGGTCTTCTATTCTGGATACTTGGGAGGGGAATAAATTGAAGTTTTACAGAATCTTGTGTGGTGCTTTTCTGGGTGTAAATGTCTTAAGAAATTCTGACTGTTAAAATACCAAGCAAGGAACAGTTTTCATGGTGATGGTTGTGCTTTGAATGAATGGGCCGTACTGACCTGCTCTGATTTCCTGGGATTATTGTTACATTATCCATGCGGTTGATAAAAGAACAACTGGAATCCCTTCAAAGCAGAGGAGGTCAGGGGGTGGACTGCCATCCTAGTTTTGTCTACCTTTATTGATCTCTGTCTGTGTCACTGTTAGTTTCCTTTTAAAATTTGTTGCTATTAGTATGTTTAATGATTTTTCTTTGGGTCCCTGACTTTCTGGCAGATATCTACTTTCTGAATAACCATTGCAAATTTTCTCTTGTTCTTCTTGTGTGGCTTGTGCCTTATTTATTGTCTGGCTTCTGCTCTGATGAAGGGATTACCACTTTCCTTGTGGACTTTTTGGGTATGATGCACAACAGACTAGGGGCTTTTCTCAGTGAATCTTCAGGCTGCTTGATGTGATGAACATACTGTACAAACTTACAAACTGTAAGATGGCAAAAGCATCTGTTAACATGGGGGGTATTACTGGAGGCAAGTTAGTATTGTATTTGTGGTCATACAACCTTCCAGGTAGGATCTGCACTGGTTTTAAGGCTTTGACTTACCTGCACGTGATGCTACAGAACTTTGAGAGTTACTCAGGAGCCTAACATTTTACTTAATTCCTGCATGGTACCTACAGGTACTCACCTTACACTGCAATGTTCCTCTTTTCCCTTGGGATTCCTATTTCTAAACTGTGTTTTGTAGAAGACATCTACACTTCCAGGAGAGAGGTGCTACCTAATCATGAACTTGGCTGGTGTTTCCAGCTAAAAAGTAAAAGATGACTCCTCTCTGCCATTCCTATTCCTTAATCCAAAGGTTTGCTTTTCTGAGTAAGGCCTTGTTCCCAGAGTGTTGGCATCTCAGCCATACGTAGGCAATTAGATGTAATAGTTTTGTAACAGTTACACGTTCAAGCCATTTCACTGTGCATCCATTGAAGGTGAACCTGATTATTCTAGGTTCTTGGTGACTTGACCTGCCTGTACCAACTTGCAAGAGACTCTTCTGTTTGCAGGCAGAAGGTTAAACAGCTGAAGTCTGGGGCAGCTTCCCTAAGGCGATGCTGAGTATCAGTTGAGCTTTTAAGTACCATGGGAAAGCACATTTCCCTAGAGAGCAAGCACTAGACAGAAGGGGAGATGTGCTTCAAAAGGAGTTGTCTCACAGCTCTGACCATCTACACCAGTGGTTTTAACAGTCTGATGCTTAGCTGACCCTCCCTTCAGTGTTTCTTAAGGCTTTCTGGGGAAGTTGTCAATATTTATGTTATCCCCATATGGAACAAAACCATTCCACACTCTTAACTGAAAGGAAGGAGTCTATGTCTGATATAGGGTAAGGGCGTGATGCACTGGGTGCATGCAACACACTAGTAACTCATGTTCATTTCAGTGTTTCGATAGCTGAAGCACATTTGGTAACTTAGTACAGGATTGTTCAACCTTGGTAATGCAATTTTAATATTAAAAGTGGGGAGCAATTAGTCTTTTATTTGCTTGAAAGCAAATAAACCCCAGTGTTCTCAGTAAATACTAGTCTCATAGGCAAAAATGTTTATTTGGTCTGAAAGAATTACTTATGTTTTACATGTCTTGTGGCTGACACGCCTAGCAGTTTAAATGCTGGTTTGACTAGTGAGGTGCCCATGTTTCTTCACATATGTAAATAATCCACCTATTTTTTAAAAAAATCAGAGCTTAAGTTAATAGTCACCCGAGCCTAGCGAGCACATGTTTTGAAATTGCTTCTCTAAAGACACGGGGAGGATGAACAGTTTTTGTGCTCGACATTTCATCAAATGAGGGCACGCTAAGCTGGGACTGGAATTCAGTTTCATGAATTTAGATTGTCTTGGCATTGGAGAAGGGTGGAGCCCACGTAGTCTCTGATGTGGCTGCTGCCAGTTAAATGCACAAAGTCACAAAGCAGATACCTCTTAAGTCACACTGAGACTCAACCAGTTTCTGATTAAGAACAGTTTTTTCTTAGTTTCTTCCTTTAAATATAGGAATTATGCATCAAAGGGATGAAGGATCTTGGTATGAAGTTGTTTTATGCTCATTAGGTGTGTTTACATCCCAGGTAGCTGCAGTTGAAGAAAAGCACTTTTTGTCTGACAGGACTAAATGAGCTGAATTGCTTCAGTTGTGTTTTCCACTCCAGCTGATTTTACAGATGCAGGCTCTCTGCCTTTAACACATGCTGTTTTGACAATGTTTGCAATTACTTGTGAAAACTATTCTTGCATCTGTTGCTTCCCTGAGCCTCAGACCTACTTAAAATAGACATTGTGCTGTGATTGATAGCAATTCCCATCATATTTTAAAAGTAATGCAGAAGAACCGTTCAGAAAAAGATATTTGTGCTGTAACTAACAAGTCCTTGCAGTGTCCTGGCACAAACCTCCATCACGTGTTGTTAGCAGATGCTTATTTCCAGTGATGGTACCCAAGTACTGATTCAAGGAGTTCTTTCTGTCCTGTTCGTCCTTATCCAGGATTTCTTGGTAAACACCAGTTTCAGTGTTCACCTAATAAAACTGGATTCAAGCAGAGCTCTGAATATCCTGAACAGTCTAAAAAACTTTAAAAGCATCTTCCCAGCCTCAATTTCTTTTCCCCCAGACAGAAGCAGCAAATAGTGTGGGAACTATGAACTGTCTTAGAAGGATGGAGGTAAGGCCATGTGCTGAGCAGTGACAATAGTATGATTGGAAGTGATAAACACACATGTAACACTTCCAAAACAATTAAGGGTTCAGAAGAAAAATGCTCCTCCAGCAAAATAGGGATGGTAACTAACAGGCATCTGCTATAAACACACAGCAAAAACACTAGCAGCATCTCCCCCACACAGGCTCCACAGCATGTCCCAAACTCCTTTGGAGTTCCTTCAAAGTGCAGGCAGAAGCATCCGCATCAGGACTGACAGGCACCTGGGCCAGAAAAGGAGGGCTTTACATACTGTAAACTGGATCAGGTGGATACTTTCACAATAGTCCCATCATCTGGGGCTGGTACTGGCCTCACTGCCTTTGACCTGGTGCCTAATGCCACCCTTGAGAGGTAATAAAGTTTATTGAGGGAGTCAGCTTGGCTGTGGCCCCACCTCCCTGTGAAGCTCTTGAGTGCTCGCCCCAAAGAGTGCTCTTGGTGGCAGGAGATGAGAAGGAAGGGCAACATCTAGCACTAAGTGCTACAAATAAGCTGAGGCTTCAGGCTCGGTGCCAGAGCGTGGCACATCCTCTGGTGTGGTGTTCCTGGGACAAGCCATGGGATTAGGAGCCTCTCCAGTAGCAGTCCTTTGGGGTGGCTGCTTAGACTTTAATTCTTAACTACACTTTGAACAAGATGAGTTTGCAGATTTATTTATTGTTTTAAAGTATCTGAAAAAAGGGAAAAGCTTATTGTGTTGCTGATCTGGTTTGGCTGATGGAAACAGATGTGGGCTATTTGTAAGGGAGGTTTTTCCACATTGCTCACCCAAAAGTTTCATCTTACGGCAGGTAGCACTTTCCTGTGCATTACTGAACAAGCACAGTTAGTCTCATCCTGGGTGCATAGCCAAGAGGAATTCAGGATTCCAGATAAGGAAGACGATAAGGGGAGCTTATTTCCTTTCCTTTAGAGAACTACATTAAAAGCTTCAACTTCATGGGAAAGCACCAGAGTTTTCCAAAAATCTCTGTATTGTCTGCAAGCCTCTCTGTGCACAGAGCACCTGTCACCCAGCATTACAGCTGTGTGGACAGCTCACCTAAGAATGTTTTAATTAAAAAAGTTTTGCACATAATTTTCAAAGGACTGATGTCACCACATTCTGCCATTACTGTTTCACCCCTCCCAAGGTGTCAGAGTTCACATAACTCAGCCTCATGTTTGAAGCTCAAGGCTGCAGGTCTGTCATTAGCGTGGCTACCATACCTTTGTTCCTAGTTACTGTGAATCTCTACTTTAGCTGGATTTTTTGGCACTTTGGCTAGAAAGCTCTGGACAGCTGGAAGAGACCTGCTCAATCATTTTTTGTTTTCTTTTTTGTATCAGTTTTCCACCTGTGAAACCCAAAATACCACCACCAAGTGCAGCTGCAATTCCTGCCACTTTGAAGCCTGCAAGGAGACCAATAGGACCCCCCACCACTCCACCAATGACTGCACCTGCCACAGGCAGAGCTGCCAGCTTGTATTTTGCAGCCTGTAAAGGGAAAAAAAAATGAGTTAGAATACTTGCCTATAGTGATGTGCATTTTCCCTTCATTGCTCTCGGCAATGACTTGAATGCTTAGTGATAGATAAACATTACAAATTAGTACTTTAAAGCAGATGATCTACTGTCCCGTGTGTATGACAGAACATACTAAATACAACTGAAAACTGAGCACTCTCATGTATGTGGCTGTGAGCCAGGTCCTTTTGCATGGCTCTGGCTGAGGATGTACCTGGTCTCCATTATTAAATCAAACGAGAAACTGGGGAAATACTCAGACCTTTTGGCAACGTGCCTGAAATTGGTGTTTGTGGCTTATTAGCAGCTACCTAGAACAGGACTGAAATTGCACATTGGTATCAACCTGTTTTACGCTGCTTTGGTTCTCACAAGCCAGTCACTGAATGTCTTTGTGGGAAACCAAAGCGGCATCAGAATAGCATTAAAAAAAGGAAAAAAACCCCCAACTTGTATTTCCTAGTAGCCTGGATATGAGAGAAAATTACAAAAGGGATTGATTTTTTTTCCCCCTGCTACCTGTGGGTCATTTCTTCCTTATTTCCTTAATTGCTGGCTCCCTCAGCATTAAAGACGGCAGATCAATGGGGTTAATACCAAGGATTGCTGGGAGGCAGAGTACCATTGATTCAGCAGCAGGAGCAGATCCCTACCTTCCCCAAGTTTTTGGTTCCCTCTTCAACATTCACAGCAGCACAGTTGACATGGTCTTCAATCCTGTCAATCTTCTCCTGCTGAGACTAGATGCAAAGGAATTATGAGTGAGGTAACCTGCTGGGAAGCAGCAGTGAGCCAATACCCACCATTTTAATGCCTGTAATCAGGGCCCTGCAGCCGCTTTCATCTGCCACACACTGCAGACGGGCAGCCTTAATGGCAGTTCATTAATAACATCTGATCAACTCTGCGCAAACTGCAAACTTACTTTACGAAAATGTTAACTGTAACGTAACGATACGGTGTGGGGATTATACAGTGTGGTGCTGCAGTTAGAGAAAACAACCCAAAACATGAGTTTTAAATCTTGTCCGTGAATAGATGCTCTGGCATTCCAAAGGGAAAAATACTCCAAACCAGCCTTTTTGTCTCCTGCTAAGTTTTATGGTCAAAAAAGGAGTTGGTAAAGAGCATTCAGAAGATCAGTATCCAACATTCAAAGCTGCACCAAGAAATCTAAACAGTGTTTAACTGTGCCATTATAAAACACTGACTTAACTTTACAGATAGAGTATTGACAGTACTGAAAGTATATTTGAGGTTGCTCTGCATTTTATTGTTTGATTTCACAAAACCATTATTTCTCCAAATGCTGTCACATTCCCCAGCAGTCTCTCTTGGAGAATACCAGAGCAGAAGATTTTGGTTTGGTTTGTTCCTATCTTAATCTCAGCAATACCTGGGCTGGTTTATGTCAAAAAATAATGAGATGGCTATCGTCATCTTAAAATAAAAGGCGTTCCTCCTTATAATTCAGTATCTTGAATCTACCAGCTCTAGTATCTTCATTTACTATCCACACAATTGCTATCGTATCTCACGATGGCTGTGTGTGAAATCCAGACAGGCCTGAGAGCAGGAACTCTTCCTTTCTAGCTAAACCTTAACATCCAAGCTAATGAATAAAACTTCTCACAGTCCTTCTCCAGCCTAATGAAGGAACCCTGATGGAGTTTTTGCTCCATGTAGAAGCATCAGCAGAAGAGCTAAAAGCTGGCTTATCTGTCCCAGCTAACCCAACATCAAGGAGATTAAAGAATTTCTCTAGACCATGAGAATTTAGAATCTCTGTGACACAGGAAGAACACTGGGAACTGAGTGTGGAAGATGAAGTTTTGGCAGTTTTGTGAGAGCAGAGAAAGGGCATGATAAAGGTGAGGGAAAAGTCAATTTTTCTCCTGAATACTGACTAAGCCAGAAAACATTTCTGAGAAACACTCAACCCTGGGCTGTGAAGACTACTGTCACCAGTACAATTAGAAGTGGCAAAAATGAACGGGGCCTGGCTAGAAGCCTGCAGTCAACGCTGTCTCCTAAAGTTTAGCTTGTGGCCAAGGGCACTGACTAGATTGTCAGTAGCTGCTCCGGCGACAAAGACTCAGGAGCAACTACGAACACTAGTGCTGAAACAGAAGACTACTGCCACTTCAAAAACACTACTTACAGAACCTGAACCAACAGGAGAGCCACAGCAATACTTGCAGCAAGGAGTGACTGACATAGGGAAGGAAGAGCCGTAACTTTCTAACCACACATGGCAGCTGAGTACTTACACTAATGCTTGTGAACATTCTTCTGTTGGCACTTGAAAGTAACCTCCCACCTTACTGCTAGATAGCCTGATATAAACTGTACATGCATCACCTATGATGATATCTAGGAAGTATCTAAGTACTATTTTCGAAACTACAGGTAATTTACCATAGGTCCCAAGTAGCAAAGACGGCACTTCCATTCAGGCAGCTCAGCATTCTGTGGGCAAACTGCTCTGCCTCTGGCACTTGCCTGAGGTTCCTAACACTGACTAGGACTTTGTAGTGTTGAGTATCAGACTGAATAAATGCAGTTCATGTTATTCTGTCACTTTGATCAAGTGATACAAGCTCAGTCTGAGTTCATACTGTGGGCAGCAGTAATGCTCATCTTTTCCCCCACCCCCAACTACCCTACCTCTTTCTGTACAATGGCTGCAGAATTATTACTTACACCAACTAAGACAGAAAACTCGGTCACCAACTGGCTCAGCTGAACCAAGTCCTACAAATAAAAAAAACAGATGTCATTTTGTAATCTTTGCTGAAAACAAGAGCTCCATGTGGCAGTAAGGGACTCTCAACGTACCTCTTCTAAAGTATCCCAGGACTCAGCTGCATTTTCCTCCTGAGGTATTTCAGGAAGGCGGGAAGAGATCTGGATTAAACTTTGTGAGCCATCCTTCACATCTGTGTTCCAGAGAGTTTCTGAATGAGAAACACAATGTTTATAGCTAAATGCACAGAATCAGAATGTAGGTGATGTGCAAAGTTTCTCATTCTTCATGTTTCTCTAGTATAAACTGGTATTTAGCCTAATTCAAGTGAAACAACAACCTTGAAAAGTATGATACAAGGAAAAGTCACTCACAGAACTTTCTTAAAGGAAAGTAACTGTCAAATAAATTGAATCATTGCTATTGCACACTTTTGCCATCAGTTCTGAGAATGGTGTGAAATTACACTCCTGAACTCCAGGTCCATTAATTATTTTTGTATCAAGCAAGCTAAGAAAATTCGCATTTGGGACAAAACCTTTTCATTTACATATAACGCATGAAAACACTGAGCTTCCCAAATAGGACAGACAGTTACTGTGCAATTGATTATTATGCTACTGATTTGATTTTCAGCCATTTAGGACTAAACAAAGTTGGAGGGAAAAGTTTTCAAAATAAATCCAGTGAAAACCATGTAACATGCTGCCCGGTGCCGAATAACGGAGCTGTGGGGATGGCAAACATTTGCCACTCACAAGTATAAGGCAGAGATGCTCAAGGATCTTCCCTTCTAAATCCCCTGGACTGGAAGCAGAAGACATTAGGACCAAGTATGGTGGGAAAAGGGGAATAAGAGCTAGGCACGAAGCATGGGGAGAGCAGGTCTAATGAACAAAGAACAATGAATACACATCTCCTCCAAGTCAAGCAAGCCCAGCCTTGAGCCACTTGGGATCTAAGTAGCACGTGCATAGGTATGAAAAATTAGTAGCGTGGACAATAACAGTAACAAAAGACTTTGGTTTGTCATAGCAATGAGTAAGGAATAGCTTGTGAGTATGAAAGGCAGACTGGCGAAGGTATGTATGTAAACACGAGGGAAATACTGCATCAAACTTTCAGTTTTTCAAGAAAGACACTTGAAGTAGCATCTCTGAAGAAAGGTACTTTATAAGGCCACTGCTATTTCCTTTCTTGGGAGGGTAGTGTGAAGAAAAAGCTTATGATGGGGAACCTGGTTAGATCTGTCTAACAATACCGAAGTGTAAATATTGTATTAAACTTTTCCTTAGTAACAATAAATGTGCCAAGATACTATAATAACTGTTACTACCACAGATATCAACAGTTGACAACAAAAATAATCCTATTCATTAAAATAAGCAGTAATAGTGCATGTTTATTCATGGAATTAATTTCAGATAAAATAAAAATTATACATTTTCATCATGTTTCTCCATTTCTCAACATTCTTACCAGAATATCTCAAAATACACTAAGAACCTAATCTTCCTACTCCCAAATGAACAGAAGATTAAGATCAATGAAACTGAAATTCAGCAATAAGTAAGTAGAGTAGCACAGTTGAGAACGAGAGAGTAAGCAGTTGCGGGCTTTACTTTGGGCTTGTATTGCTTTCTCCTTATTTCTACTTCTTTTCCTTTAAGAATTCAAACATGGAATGCACTTTACCTTCTACAGTCATCACCTGTTCTTCCAGAACATATTTTTGATATTTAACATCAGACTAATTAATGTTAAATGCTCAGCTCTAAAATACTTCTGTTTCCTTTTCAACGTAATTCCTTATCCAAATGCATGCAATTTTGGAGAAGCCAATTCTGCTCCATATTCTGACATTTAATGTTGTTTTTGAGCATTTTATTCCACTTCGATCCTTCATAGTACTATTTCAAAATCAAGTTTCTTCTGCCAAGAAAAGCATACTCTTCCCTAGTCAGCCTCATGATACTAAGTTGGTGGAGATTAAAATAATTCATAACTCAAAACAAAAAAAGGACAAAGGCTCACTAAGCAAAACTGCTTCCTCACAAATTACGTTCCCTGCTCTGCTCAGTCCTCAGCAATCTGTGCGACCTACTGACACAAAAGTACATACCTGACACTGATGTTTTGCATGACACACAAGAGAACATAACAAAATTGTAAATAGGTTAACACTGTTGTAATTTTCTAATAGCTAAACATCAGTGGGGGGAACTTCCTCAAGAAAATTCTTTATTCCAAAAAACTAAGGCAAATAACAAGAAAGGTACGAGAAGGCGAAACCACACTTGGGTTGGAAGTGCAAGTAAGAAATTTATATTCACTAGCTCATGTTTTATCAAGTCTAACCAATTTTAATAGAACTGAGAATGGAAGTGGCTCCCCCAGTTCACTTACAGCCTCTCCACAGAAATGCAGTAATTCAAAACACCTCTGCAGATTTCATAGAGGAGCTTCACACTTCATTACACTCAAGATAAAAATCTAATGCTCTGGAGGATTCAATATGTTTCTTAAAAGATTGTAGTAATTTTAAGAGTGAAGTCTCACCTTTTGTTAATATTTGTCGAAAATGCAATTAAATTCCTCTTCTATTGGCCCTCGAAGAGGCTGGTGAAAGGGGAGAAGGCACTACCTGCTGTCACTGACATCCCTTCTAAATGGGCCATTTGAATTTGTAAACTCCTTCCTTCTCTGCCACATGGGAAGTAACTTCCTACAAAGAATGGGCATACTGAAGCTCCTTTGATTAAGATCAGCAGCCAAGATTTGCTTTCAGGACTGTAGCCTCTAAGCACAAAAGAACAGGCAATGTATTGCATCTGTGTTAGCAATTCAACAGAGCTGCTTCCACAGGCAGGCCAACTTAAAAAAATATCTGTTTTATTGTATTTAGTTGTCTGCCTGCCTGTAGGTTTCACTTTAAATGTGGTGAATTATTTCCGTATCCTTGAGCAGGAGCGTGTCATCCCAGTAATATTTTTCTCTTCTTCTCATCCCAATCTTTCGGATCAATTTCTTGTCTTTCTGAAGTGCTGTTATGCTCAATGTCCTCCATACTTTAAAGGTATTTCAGATTAAAAAAGCAGTCCTGTTCTTTGAAATGGGAGCTAGACTTTAATTTACCACCCCTGTAGCTGTCAGAAAAGCAATAAGCCAGGACAAGGCCTTTCCACTGAAATGCCAAAATGTATTGAGGACAACTGCGGAAAGGTACGAAGAGATATTTTAAATTTAATTCTGATCGTAACAGAGAAGGGCTCACAAAGAGCCCAAAAGTAATGGCTAATAGGAATGAAGGACAGAACTGAATACCAGTTCACAATTCTAAAACTCAGACTGAGAGACAATGAGATACCAAGACATTTGGCAAACTGATTAGTAGAAACTATAGGGATGAAGTTCCTAAAGGATGAAGGACTGCAGAAGAGCTGCATCAAAAGTCTTTGTGCAAACAGGCAGCTGTAATCAGGGATCTGATACAATTCACTTAAAAAAGAAAGGACAAAAACAAAGGATAGGCTGAAACATGAAGAGAAAAGGTTAAAATCATTTAGATGAGCTACTCAAGACCTGAGGGTTTGATGAAATCCACTTTAAGGCATTTAAAAGACGGCCTCTGAAAGTCCAAGTGGACTTCTGAGAACTTGAATAAGAAGATCCTAGAGATCTGCAAGTGAAAATATTCAGCTATCTTCCTTTTCTGGAGGGAAAGGAGAATGCAGCAAACAGCGAGACTTGGAAATCCACAAAGGTGTAAGGACAGACTACTGAAAAATCAGCTACAAGATGTTGAACATTTGAAAAAGTCGAGATTCATATATCAGAAGCCAATTCAGTCTTTTTTATTGCCCTGGTGAGAACAAAGTGATTTGTTATGGTGAGGGTGCTGAGGCACTGGAACAGGTTGCCCACACAAACTGTGAATGGCCTGTCTCTGGAAGCGTTCAACAAGGCCAGGTTGGGTGGGGCTTTGAGCAACCTCTGGAGTGAGAAGTGTCCCTGCCCATGGCAGGGGGGTTGGAATAGATGATTTTCAAAGGTCCCTTCCAACCCAAACCATTCTGTGGTTATATATTTGATACATCTTGATTTCACGAGGCTTTCTGATACTACTGCACATGAGATTGTCAAAAGCAAGCCCGTACTTCAGATCTCCTTTTCTCTCCGTTACATCATTAGACTTGCTAGTTTGTTAATTACACTTGAAAGAGCTCTTGTAGTGCTTTATGTAGCAACCAGAATGGTCATAAAATCAAATCTGATGGCAGGTTCTTTTACAATGCCACTGACTGAAAATACTCTCTTCAATTTCAGACACATGAAATGTTCAATTTGAAACAATACTACTGCTGCAACAATCAAGCTAATTATTGCTATGTGGAAGGATTTAATCCTCATGTACCAACTTTCTTGCAGAAAATGCTTGCTTTTATCAGGGCATAAAGGTTTCCCATGAAGACAGAACAGGAGAATGAGGAATGAAAAGACATTTTGTACAGACAGGAGGGAAAACCAGCAAACAGGACTAATGTGTAGCATGTTAGTGTTTTCAAAATCTTTTCCTTACATGGATTTATACTGGTTTTTGCTTTCTTGTCAATTACCAAGTTAAAATGCTACAGGAAGAGATGTTCTCCTCTATACAGAGACCTGCTACTCTTTCCCACGTATATGGAGTATTATACTGCCTCTCATATAAAAATTACTCTCTTCTTGATGTTGCAAGCACTAATTCACTGAAAATGGCCTAAATGATTACTCACACAAAATCAGGTCATTTGCAGAGGGGGAAAAAAAAAGTCAAGCTACCATGAAACATGAAAGTAAGACTTCTCCTTCCTGTGAACAATCTTCTATTTTCTAGATCTAAGGCTATGGAACCTTTCTCATGTAAAGCCACAGATAATTAATTTCTTGGGTTACTCAGAGCATTCTCCACTTATCAAAATGCAGTCACAGGTCATGAGAAAAGTGTGGCATATGTAGGGAAAGAAAGCCACATTTTGATTGTTATTCAACTGAAATCTCATTTGTTTACCTCATTATATCTGGTCAGAGAAACTGCAAACTGGATAGATTGATATAGCTGCAATAGATAGAGAAATTACATTCTATTACCTCCTCCTAAAGTTACAGATCTGGTTAACAAAGCATCCTCCAGCCCTTCACGTTGCCTTTTCAGTTCTTCAGCAGATTCCGAATGGAGCTGCAGGAAGTCTTTTATGGCAAATGAAGCTTCATCTTTAACAATGCTTATCATTCTCTGCAGAACTGGGATGTCTTCCTGACGCACCCGCAAACAGAGTTTCTCCATCTCTCTCATATTGGCACGGAGTTGCTGTAATAGACGTAAGAGTTATTTTGGAGCTTATTGCATAAAAGCACCAGACACCTTCAGTGGATGGGAAGCAACTATCATATTTAATAATCATTAAATGTGCCATTTTCAAGTTTAAATAAGCAGAAACAAAAAAACCCCTCAAAAGCCCCACATTTCAAGCAACCCTTATGTTCCAGGTCACCTTCATTCATTTTCTTTTCCAAGCTGCACTGTTGGACTGTAGCTGGTTCTCCTGTCAAAGATGCCCTCAGCTATTGCAAAAGCCTCCAGGAACACAGAGTACCTAACCTGGGTCTCCCAGACTCTTTATTTTCTGACCTGGTGCTATTCCCTGGTGTTTTTATGATCTTGCAGAACAGTCACCCCACAGAAAATACCGTGAGGGGCTTGTCCTCACTTTAGGTAGTTCAGTCTCAGGATGATCCCTTCTGAGTGAATGACCCACCTGCTACATTTCCTAAGGTGATGACAGCCCTGCACCCAGCCTCTTGGTACTGAGCAAGAGGGTAATTTAGTCACCTCAGCCAGAGCTCACCGCTGTCCATACAAGAAGGTGATGGTACTTCTTTCTCAGAGGTGCCACTACATCATAGCCAGCTCACTAAGTCTGTTGTATTTTTAACATTTGCTGGTGTGCTTTATTCAGTTCTCTATTAAAAAAAGTAATGGGGGTGACAGTTCCCAACAGAGCAGTCCCTGAACAGTGCAGTGAAGTGTCACCAGGACACATGCAGACTCCTTTTGGATGGGGCCAACCTTCCATGGAGGAAACCAAACCATCCGCCCAAGAGAGTAAGAACCAAAGATCAAACAGTACCTATTTTCTTCTCTGACAAACTAAATTTATCCACACTATCAGCCAATCAATTATGTCAATTTTGTACATTATCTATTTCTCTAAGTAGTCAGTTTTGGTTTCCATTAAACTACTTAGCTAACTAATTCACTCAAGTTAGTATTGTAATCACTCAAGTTAGTTCGGTAATCAATTTGTGCCTTTACCAAAGTATTTATCCAGGTTGCAATAAGTTCAAATAATACCCAAATAAAGTAAGTGATTGCTTCTCAAAATTAGCTTGATTTTTTTTTATAATAAGCAACTGTGGTGAGCAGTTCAAGGTACAACCAATTTTAGCTCTCAATATCCCAAAATTATCATTTTCATTTTCTAAAGACAACTTTGGGGACAAAGAAGAAAGATTATTCTCTTTTTTCCCCCTTTCAGAAGAAAGACATATCTATTTTTGTGATTTAAGTATCAAATGTAATAAACCAGAATTATGACTTTCGTTATAACACTTCTACAGCAAAAATAGAAGGGTTTTTGGTTTATTGCCT
>JAOXOE010000343.1:16441317-16455546 GCA_028565055.1 Phoeniculus purpureus
TCAGCAATGTACATGTATCGCATGGACCACCCGGCTGTGTATAAAAGGGTTAAGCTGACGCTTAATAAACGGCATTCGCTTGATCATATTGATTGTCATGCGACTGTCCATTTTGTACTCCGGGAGAATTGGTGGCCCGTACAGGGAGACTTCATCTTAATGGCTTTAAGCTGAACAGTCTTGAACTAGAAGTAATGTTAAAAAAATACAGAAAATACATCCCTGAAATACAACTTTCATTTAAAAAGTAGTGGTTTTATATATCCACACTCTTATCAAACCCTAGTAAAGTTTTTATTTCTGTACATATTTATAACTTTCTTCCATTTTTATTAATTACCTCTGTACATTACCTAACTGATGTTTTACAGATGTCCAAGTCTCTTATTGCTTAGCTCTACATGTTACCTTAAGGCTCTCAAACACCCTACCTCTCTTCCAGAAACCTAGGTTAAGATGGATGCTCAAGAGCACTTTAGCCAAACAAAAACCATCTTTCACAATCTGCTTACACACTGAAATTTTTTAATTGTGTAAGCTCATACTTCAACAAACAAACCTACATTTAAGGAAGTTTCATATGTGTTTCATATGTTTTTCATATGTTTCTACACCACATCTGATTTCTAGTTAAAGTCTACTAGAAATGTTGGCAAACCTGAAAACAAACCCCTATCGTTGAAGCAATTAATACTTGAACATTTATAAACCACTGTATGAAGTAATTTCAGAATTGCATATCAAATTCTATTTTATTATTAACACAGTTTAGTTTTCGGAACTGGAAGAGACAACCCATAATAAAAATATCCTGCAGGAAAGGCAGTTTTACCCTTACTTTAAATAAATATTGAGACACTTGATGCTCTTTTTTTATATATTGCAGTATTTCATAGCTTCTGTAAACACTGCAGGAATGCTTGACACTTACAATGAAGTCAGAATCTACTAACAGGACTGGTAAATAAATCAGAGCCTTAGTAAGCTACTCAAACTATATCCTAACAGGAATGGAATTACATTCTTGCTAGAAATGGATTTGTTCACACTATAAGCAGTGAAAGTAATTACTCAAGCTTGGTGTTTCTTAAAGTGTTCCCAAATCTGTTACACACTAACAGAACACTGGAAAACATGTCCTATGTATATACATTTATGTTTAAATATTTTCATCAGAATTCTGAACATACGTAGATGATATTCATAACATAAATCACAATAACAAAAATCAGCAGCATTCTTCATCGATTCTGTGTTTTTCATTAGTAAAAGAAACATATAACAAGTGTTTCGAAGTTGCTCCAGAAAGAGATTAAAAATGCAACTATAATAGGTAAGTGAAATCAATTTTGTATTTCAGAAAATGCTAGCATTAGCTGTTGCTTTCCAGGAAACAACAAAATTCACTTATAGTTTATATATAACTATTTTGACTTGAGTGTCATTCACCTAATTTGTTTTAATCAACAATATAACTAACTGTTTACAGACAAAGAGGAAGACAAATGAAAGATTAGTGCTCCTGGAGTTTGTGGCTGTCCATAAGACCTGAATTTATTTTTCAAATGCCTTCTCTAGCAATAGCCTTGCATGCTGAAGACATCCTATCTGGTATACTATTGATTCCAATGACAAGCCTGAGCATCAGATTAAGGATGTGTCAGACACCTGACTGAAGATTCCTAGGTAATTCAGCAGAAAGGTGTCCTGTTTCAAAATGATCTATTGCTGGTACTACATTTATTGAGGTGTATGTGGAAACAACACCAAACTAATTCTATTAAAATTAGAATAATATTTATAACCAGTGAAAACAAATACCTTTAATTTTTGCTACAGAAAACTCAGAAAATGTCACCTCATTCAAACAGAAATCACCAAATGGCACACAAAACTGAGCTAAACCAACCTGATGAGCTAATAGCAGCAAGAGTCCTCTTTTAATTTGTCAATGCCAAATCTGGACACAAACAAGTGAGCAGTTTCTCAGCCCCAACAACAGTATTTCCTCTTGTAACCATTAAAGATCAGCCATGAGGTCAGCTGCAGAGGGACAATTAATGCAAGAACAATGTTTTAGAAAGGACACTCAAACAGGGAGATGGCTTTGCTATAAAGGTATTGCTTTAGGTGCACACTTGGCAGCAGACATCAGTGTCCTGGGAGAAAAACCAGGCAAGTCTCTCATGCACCATGGGATGCCACAATGCTAAACATGCTAAAGAAGCAGCAAACAAAATGTAATCTATTCTTATCTGAACCATAATGCTCCAAGCACAGCAAGTATGTTTGAAAAGAATCCCATTTTTAAGATGCAACCAGTATTTTTAAGTTCAAACGGTAGAGAAATTTTTATCCATTGTTTGAATAAAGCAACATGAGATGCTTGATGATTGATGAGGCCAGCAGTTGAAAAACAAGGAAATTAAGTCAATCTAAACCAGCTAAACATCAAACAATATGGAACACTTATGTAGGCAAAAGCACTACTCATGCCTGCTCAAAGCACTTGCCTTTGCTGAACAAATTTGCCTAGCAGTCCTAAAGAATGTCTGCATCCTGTTCAGTCCTAGTCCATCTTCCTAACAAAAGCTTGGAGTTCAAGTTAAGCATCAATACATTTTTTGCCTGAAGTCCTCACTCAAGATGTTTTATTTACGACAGGATCACTCATCTCCTCACTGTTAGTAACCAGTACTCTTCATAAGCTAATACGTATTGTTTTATTCATTGCTAGCAGCCTCAAATATTATTACTATGGAAGAAGACTTAGAAAGGATCAGAAAAAGCAACAATGGGCGAGTCACCAGCCCAGCAGCTCTTCCAAATTCTGCTCACAGAGGTAGACCATAAATCTTATAGACGAAAATGAAGTAATTCTACCACCTGGCTGTACAGCTATTCAAGATTTCATTCCATATGCTATATAGAATTAGTTCCTTTTCACTAAGAAACACAACACAAGCAGAGCTTCTCTACATTCTACCACCATGGCTTGCACTTGATTCGTATTTTCAAAAAAGCCTTTGAAAAAATTAGTGCAGTTAGAGACATTTCTTACTGTTTTTAATCCAATTTCAAATGCTTGAGATCAAGACTGCTCAACAAAGACACTAGTATGATAAGGTATCTTTTCAGCAGTTTGGATGATGAAAGCTTATTTCAAGCAAAGGAAACAGGGTAGAAGAAGATATAAATGAAGGAAAGGAGAATTAGCAGAGCAAGAAGAAAGATGCAGAGAAGTGAAAATACACTGTGCTAGAAAGAGAGAATAGTTTGCACAACGAAAATAAGTCAGTTAGGTTAATGAAAATAGTCATGACATTGCTGGAGGAAAAAAATCCTGTCTTAGCTGGACTAAGACGGGGAGAAAATTGGAAAGCCACAGATCATTGCTATGACATAGATTTTCAATAATCTATGAAAATGCCAAAGAATGCATAGATTTTCAATAAGCTACAAATATAATTTTAAAAGCTTTTAGTAATACATGAGACTGAGCTTACAGTATTAACAGCATAAAAAGCTCATTTTATCAATAGCGCTTCCATAGCACTGGTTACAACACAGTGTAGAACTACTGGGTCAAGTTCCTGGATATTATGGACACTGAAGACAGCCTGGTCACATCACCTAATGCTTCTCTTTTAACTCAGCAATCTCCACTACCTTCAGTATGCTTAAAGCTGCAAGAGTAAGGAATGATCTCAGTTCCTCATCTGTCCTTCGTACAGCTCACACCAGTAGTTTAAGTGTGATTAAATCAGATCATACAGACTAAAAACAAATGTCATGCTCATAAAAGTCAGAGCTGGCAAAGGAATGAAACAAAACGGAGAGAAAAAGATGAGGCAGAAAAACTGGATTACGAGATTTGTTTGAAGTTTAGTTTTGATAAAGCCTAGAATGAAAATGACAGAGGTGCCCCACCCTGCAGGTATCTAATTGCAAAAGAAACTGTTATTCAGAACCCATGAACCCATCCTCTCACACAAAGAGTTTTCGAGAGCACAACAGTCAGCCTTACAGGAGAAAAAAAGCCACTTTTTCTGGCACTTTAGCCTTTGAAACATGGTAACAGAGAACCTGTTCAAGACTTCTACTTCTGAAAAACTCACACCATTGTACTAACCCACAAAGATAAATCTTTCATTAAGGATGGGTTTGCCAGTGTTTACAGCAGACCACCAGTAAATAAAATGTCATGAGTCCAAACGGCCATTGACAAGTGGTGCAGAAGAGAGGAGAGCAGCAAGGGAATCAATCCATACTGAAACACCAATAGTAATTGTAAAATCTACTAGAATTCAGTATAAACGGTTAAGCCCAGAAAAACAACCACCTATGGTCTATGAGATTTAAAACATCAGCAAGCCTATAACATATGAAATTGTCTTTTGTTTAAATAACCAATACAAAATAAAGGGCTTTTTCCCCCCGTCCTCTCTCGTAAGATGCATCCTGTCATATTGGCAACTCTTGCCCAGTGCTATAGATCTGCGGGAAAACATGTTACCTAAAGAAAAGAAATACCTGTGTGGTTACAGTAAGCACTTGCTTTGAAAAGAGTGAAAAAATAAGATGACAAAAGAAGCCACTATTTCACAAGTACTACAAAGAAACAAATTCTCCTTTAAAAACTACTTCTATTTTTTATTCTGGTAAGGTAAAACTTTACCGCCAGAAAAACAATTTAATTTTTTCTACTAGCTCCTTCATTTGATTTATCATCTTTAGAATAACACAAATCTTTCTCCAAGAACCTGGCACAGCACAAGGGATCAAAAGCAAACACAACATTTTACAGTCCAATGCAGGGCTGGATCACAGTGCTTGTTCTACTTAAAGCAACACTGAAACAACTGCTTATATCTCCTAAAACATATTGGCTCTATTAGAATGCTAAATCTTTACAAAAAATATTAAAAGAAAACATTCAAGTTTCTTTATAGCTTCTGCTAAGTGGTTCTCTCAATTGGTGGATATTTTCCTCTCCTATGTCATTATCTTTCCCCTTTATACTCCCCATCCGAGTAGTTAACTGGCTTTTCTCAAAGCACAGAATGAGTCTGATTTGGTATCATGCTGTTGGCACGTGTTTCACAAAGATTCTGCCTGTCTGTGTGAGCGTGAGGTACAGAGAGGGTACACACCACACATCCTCATTTACAGCTGAGATATATAATTATACAAGAAGGGGTTAAAGCATATGTTAGCCTATTCTACTTTTCTATCTATTACTCTTTAAAAAGCTTTCATATGTCTTCTTCCTTGTTTCTGAAAGCTAACCATCCCTTCTTCCTTTCAGGAAGGCTGACATTTGACAGCTTAACATAGCTGACAGGGTTACCCAACAGCCCACCCTCCCTATTCTCAATCCAATTAGACCTCTAATCCTCCAGATGAAAGGCCCAACTACTCACGTTCCTCATGACAACGACAGCTATTGATTATTTGTCACTACAACTAACACCTTCTCTGTCGAGGCCACTCTGACAGAAGCAAACCTACCAAATTAGACAGCACTTTATCTGCCCTGGAGGCCAAATGGCACAACAAGTAAAGGCTAATAAATGGTATAAAAATGAACAAATCATAACATTATGACAGGTTGATCGTTGCCAGCAGCCTCACAGCTCAAGCTTGATGCTCTGTTAGACCCGTTCCTTCTCTTTTCTCCTCCACTCATGCTCCAACTTTGACTGAATTAAAGGCCAGAACAATTAAGGCATTTGACCAGCAAAGATAAGCTCGGATAGAAGTATCATCAAGGGACACAAATGTCAATAGCAGACTACCGTTTGTCAATAAAAACATTCCAGAGATGCAAATGCTCATGACTCTGATCTCCACTAGGCTGTACTGACTCCCTTTGTACAGAGTTCTTCTCCAGCCCAGGCAGAACCTCCGGGAAAATTAACCCCAGAAAGCCCAGCTTAAGCTGGGAAGTGTTCTTATGGGGCAGGGTTTTGCCTCATTAAGCAAGGGATCCCAATACCAAGCTGTATGAAAAAGCGATGTTACAATTGTTAGTTCACTGAATAGCAAAATAATATTTCTTTGTTTTCAGTGGAGTTATATAAGCATCATTTGAATCTATCATTCTCAATCTTCAATTGTTTCTCAATAAAAATAAGCCTTGCTTCTAAGACAATATGCAGTAACACGGGGCCTCACAAGTCACATTGCTCTAAGGCAAAGTGAAAAGCAGCAACATTAATTATATTTACAGTGATAGTATCCAAAACCATTAACAGCAAGATCAGTGGGACAGTTCTGGCACTGAGGCTGTTTAATGCCACAAATGACAGGAGGAGAACATTAAAAAAAAAAAACCACCGCGACCATAGAAACATTGTTAAGATAATAGCACTTGAATAAAGTTAAAAAGCAATTAGTACTGCCCTGCCCTAGTTAATTAGCAGATTTATCAACTGTGACAAAAATAATGTATTCTCCAGCAACAGATTCCTATGCTTCTGAAATTACTAACAATAAAACAATATTAAATCAAACTACATTAAAACTTAAATAAAAGCTTATTTTGTTAATTAACACATTAATATCTACTACTTTTTCAGAAAATCCACAGTTTAACTGAGGAAAATATTCCTATGTAACATCTACGTTGTGCAGCTACAGGAAAGTTACCCAGTATTTATCCTCAGACTATTTTATCTACATAGGTTTACAAAACACTCTTGGGATGAACACGTATAAATAATTTCATACAGACAGATTAGTAAAAGCATTAAAAGATGTGCACTTCAGTAATTGTCACAAAATACAGATACTTAGATGAATCATTTGAGAAACAGACCTCTTTAAGCTCAGTATTGTCTGAAGAAAAAACAACTATGGGACATTTGGGTGAGTTGAGTCTTAAAAATCTCAATCAAGCCAGTAAAAAAAGAAAGATTTAAATAGTATACAATATCCCCAGGAATAGATTTATATCATTATTATACTACTCTGAAATATATTCCAAATACAATAAATTACTGCAAAGACAAGGCAAACATTTCAGCTTTCAAATAAGGTAGCACACTACTTCATTTACAGTCATAAACCCTTGTTTTTAATACTATTTTGTCTTTTCAATGTGTTCAGCATCCCTAGCCCTGACTCCCCCCAAACCTCTAGTGTCTCATCCAGCCCAACATATCGTGTCGAGAGCTAAGCAAACTCATTCCAAACTCTTATTCACACAATGACATTTATGCCTACGCTGACAACAGTGAATCCAGGGTGTTCTCAGGAGCTGTTCGCTTCAACCAGCACCAAAAATTCCCTTACAGTTTGTATTATAAACCTCCTACATATAATGAGTTATCTGCTACAAACTGCTTTTATTTGGCAGATCCTTATTCTTTGTAACATATACCTTGCTTGCAGATGAAAGGAACACATATGCTTCCAATTAATTTTTATCTATTTTATACAATGTTATAGAGTTTTTCTTTTTTTAAAGAAATCTTTAATTATGATGGTTAAAATCCCCAATGTTATACTAGAAGGCTACCTAGCACCAAGTAGGTCTTACTGTCTAATCATATCAGCAATATCTGTAACTGCTTTTGTATTAGTCTCATACAGTGAACTGTTCCCCCCCCGCCATTGCTAGTCATAAGATTTCTTCTGCATTCCTTAATTAAAATATGTGATTTACAGTCACTACTCCTGCTAAGTGTGAACCTTCTCAACTATTACAGATCTGAATCAGAAATTATATACCACTCTGCATTTCAAGCTGTGTTCCAGGAGATGCGTTTCCGTAGGAATCATATCTGAACATAATTTACACACAACGAGAGTTAATCCACTCATCTTCACAAAAACCTTAAGTTATTCTTTCTTCTACATTTAAAGTAGGTTTGTACCCCCACAATTAAAACAAAACCCTTCAAAATATGTATGTAACAATGACTGTCAGTCATCAGCTGCTCCAGGTGACTGGAGACTCCCACTGCTTATAAAAGAGAAAGCACTACACAGGGCCCATCCTCTTCCAGAGAAACACATTCTACAATGCAATGTTTGTTTAAATGTGCCACAAGTGCTCATGCTGCAAATCTTCTCTTTAAATCTCCCCTATCCTCCTTCAGCTTTTGGTTCTACTAATCTAAATGAGGAACAATAGTATTTTGCTGTCAGGAGCAGATGTAGACAGAAGCATTTTGTCTACAGCAGGCTATGGAGCAAACCCATCAGATATTTATAACATAAGCATTTTAGTGGCTCAGCCAGCTGTAGTTCTCTTTCACAATGCAGCCCTAACCAAACCAAAGACAGGAACTGTTGCCAAAGGTTTTATTTTAGTCACATATGATTCCTTTGATACTGCAAATGCCTGCTGGAGAGCAGGTATATTCAGGGAGGTTCCACAAATCACAAGCAGTATTTTCAAGTGTGTTTTATTAGAGTAAGTTTAGTAACCAAGAGTTACTAAAATAATTTACAAGTCAATCTTATACATGCTTTAGCCTATAGCCAGAGCATTCATACCATATTTGTGAGTGCATCACACAGAGTCTGATCTTTAGGTACTCTGAAATTCAGATCTTGAAGTTGAAGTTAGAAGAAATTCTTTGGAATGAAAACTTTCACACAACCTTGTCTTAAAAGGTGATTTTGTACTAAAATAAAATCAGTGAATAATCAGATACAGATGCCTTAGTATCTGCTGTGAAACGGAAACCCAGCTTGTAGAACAGTATTTCCAGTTTCATCTCCTGCAGACAAAAGTACTGGGTGGATTTTAACCCCCAGTTTGACAGTAGAGATGGACAATCAGGAGACACCAAATTGCTATGGTGACTTAACACTTAATGAGTAATAAACAGTGCGCATATTCTTGCCTTGTCATGAGGTGTGACAAGGTGTATAAGCTGAAAACATATTGCCTTAAAATGTAAGAATCACATACTGCTCTTGCAAAGTAGCGCCCAAATCAAGTGTTCTGTTGCAATGATGTTGTTGTATAAGGTTTGCTCTGACATGGAAAGCTCTGTACATTTCAGTGACATTTAAGATGCTCTGGAGCTACACTGAAATGCTGAGTTTCATAGGAGGAAGCATACTTGGATGTCAGATCACTTTTTCATACTTTAGTATCTTCCTCACTGATGACTAAAACAAGACAAATTAATTCAGAGGCAAATGGAAGTATTAATTAAACCAGAAGAACAGTCTAAAGAAGAATTAGAGACATACAAGATCATGAAAGAAAGCCACAGCTGCTATTTAATAAAAGAAAAAACCCAAAAACCACACACAACCTTCAAAGGAGTTCCTTTGTCCTCCCTCAAATCAAATGGAATGCGGTTAAATTCTTACCTAAGGTTTTAAGAATATTTGTCATTAATGTCATAGTTTATTTAGGAAGTTCCAGCCCTGTAAAGCCTTTGGCCGCTTTACTATTCTTCAGTGGTGAAAGCACAACTTTCTTAAGGACTATACTGTAAATCTGATCTCTGTAACACTGAGTTTTTACTTTCTAAACTTTTCCTGTAGTTATTTTTAGCCATCTCAATAGGGTTTACATCACAGATCAATGGCAGTATCGGCACAACCAATAGCTACAAGCATTTGCGAGCATGAGAACTTGTGCTAAACAAGCAGAAAAAGAACTATTATTTTTGTGGAGTTCATTTTCTGTCAACTAGCTGAACAATGAACAGTTCCGCAGTTGTGAGAAGGGGTCAGGGTAAGGCCATGGGAAGGACCAACTCTGGTCTACAGATCAGCTTATCTATAATATAGAACATGCAGATAGCAAATGAGGAACTGGGGTCTACTGCTCCTGAGCATGTTCAGGCTGCATCCACTGAAGACAACCCCTTGTTCAGAAAAGAAAAAAATTAGTATCACAGCAATTGTCTGCAGCTTAATTAGCTACAGTTCTGAATGTAAAAAAAAAAAGAATCACCTCCTCTGGCTGGTTGTTTGTTCAGATCACAGATTATTAATATTTAGTGAAATTATTCACATGAAAGCATAACAGAACAAGAGTAAAACTCATTCACACTTCTTCAACTTCTAAGCACAGAACTGAACTCCCACTTAAGGGACAACATCACAAGAGGTTAGCAGACTAGGGAAAAAAAAAAAAGACTACCACGGGCTCTGAAATGCATCACAATCATTTACTTCTATTACATAGATGTGGTCTTTTATGCAGGTTACATAATGCCTTATGAAAGATCTGACAGACTAAGCTACAGAAAAAGCTAGTGAGGGAAAGATTTATTTTCCATGCAAGTTTTACTCAGGAGCTTTTAATTCCAACATATTTTAAGTGGGACAAGAAATGGGAAATAACATTCTAGTTCTGAGGATCTTGACTGTATTCATTAGATAAGACTTGGGAAGAAGCTTTCATAAAATACATGAGTTAAAGAATATCTTGTGTTTCTAATTTTCTGCCATGTCTTACACTTGCCTCAGCCCGTCTTTTTTCACTTCCCTCTTTACCTGTATGATTACTTGTGTGTACACAGAAACAACCATTTTTTTTTAGTTTAAGAGAAAGTATAATTAAAGATCATTAAAATACACCCTCCTACTTTACACAGAATTCTTAACTGCATACTGGAAGTATTATTATTTATCAATAATTGTGTCAGCAAAGAATTAATATAAGCAAGAGAATATTTAATGCTTCTAGATAATGACACATTCTCCCACAGGGGTGGTATTAATCTTCCTGAAGCAAAAATTAGTATCCTCCTGAAAATTAAGCATCCTGATAGATTATTTTAAGTGCATATCATTAGCATCATACAACAAAAGTACTAAATTTACTCCTCTATCTCTGTTAACACAAAAAGGCTGTGCTTAGAGGATTCATAGAAACGGTTACTTCCTCAGAGTAAACAGAATGTTAATAAGAGAACATCCTCTCTGAGAAACTCTGAAAGAAACAGAACTGGCTTTTCTTAGATTAAACTTGAATTACATAAGGGATACAGAAGGAAAAAAATCATATACAGGTCATTTGGGTATGTAAAAACACTTTGAACATTTGGAAGTATCACACGTGGGTGTGTAAGCAAATTGTCATTTAAGACTAGAAACAACTTGGTACCAGAATTCTTAAAAATTAAAAGGAATGTCTGTGGTTAAACTGCAGTCTCAGCCATTGTATCTGTCTCCAAGGCATGTTTGTTTTACAATAATCTGAATTCTGCCAGCTTAAATGATCAATACCTACACTGTAATACGCTTCCTCAGTATGAAATAATTGGCAGATTATGTTAATTATTTTACTTCTGTTGCAATCAGTCGCTGTTTCATCTCTCAGTAAATAACATCAGAAGTTACAACTCTCCTCTGCGGCTCCCCTAGCAATATTCACAGGAACACTCCTGCAAGAATTTGTGTAATTTTTCTCGTGGCTTGGGTTTTGGGTCTTTTTTTTGTTTGATTGTTTTTAAATCTAACTTTTCTGAAGTTAATCACTCAACCTCTATGTGTTATCTTTCTTTCCTTTTTTTTTTTTAAGGGTGTTCACCCTTCCAAAATTGCTTGGGAGACCTGTCCATTTAACAAGATCAAAACATTCTACCTTTATAATGCAACACTATAGCAACAAAGCAAAAAAAACGAAGTAATTGCATTTAGATGATCTTCCCCTGCAAAGACTGAAACAGCTCCATCATAAGACTGATGAAGGACAAATACTACTAAAGATCACATCAATGAAGATTTGAAAAACATGACTTTGTAAACACACAAGCCTTGGGTGACACTCATTCAGCACAATCTGGACACTAACAGTATACAAACCTACACCAGCCAGAGGCATGAAATAATGACTGGGTTAGTCAACATGTCCTAAGGTAATCATCTACACTTTGGGGTGAACAAACTGCACTCTAAAGTGCATTATTAACTAATAAATGGAGATATAGGAAATCATGTAAATGTGGTCTTGATGAAGCACAGGACAACAACTGACTCACAAGCTTCAACACCCCAAAAACTATATAGTTGCCATGGTAAATACACAGATTCATGATTAACCAACACAATAGAACTACAGAAATGAATGCTCTCACAGCATTTTTCTTTTTCTGTCTGAAAGTCAACTTTCAGTACTGAGTTTCAGTTACTGAGAAATATTTTTTACTTTTGAGGATAAAAATTTATAGACTATAAACCAAAAGTAACAGGAATAAGAATGCAAAGCATAGTATTATAGACAGAAGTACATGTCACAAAAAGTTGTTTTGCATATCAGTTTTATATATCTTGCAAAAAGCATTCATGAGAGAAACTCAGACCTTAAAATGTTTATAAAACAAAAAAATTTACACAAATGAAGTGTTATTTCATAAGCTGACATCAACAGTGAGTTACTGTTCAAAAGACACAGTACGCAGTTTTACAGGACTGCTAAGACAGCCAGATGAACTGTCTTCCCACCAATTTTTGTTGCCCTAGCACTATGGTGGCATAAGATCTTCTGTGATTATGGGGTGAATCACATCTGTCTGGTACCTTACATGGAAAGTGGGCAAGTGATTCAAATCTTCTGCTAAAACAACGTGATGTAAAGACTACATGTTTTTGAGCTGCACCAACAACAGAGAGCACATCTAAGATGGTCCAAGTATCATGGGGCACAAACTGCCCTTTCATGACTGCAGCAAGGCATAAAGGAAATCAGAATCACTCTGGTTGGATAAGACCCTTGAGACCATCAACTCCAACCACCTACTCTACCTTATAAGTTCACCCCTAAACAACATCCCTCAACACCCCATCCACATGATCTTTAAACACATCCAGGGATGGCGACTCAACCACCTCCCTGGGAAGCCTATTCCAGTGCCTGACCACTTCTGCCTTTCTGTAAAAAAAAAAAAAAATATGTTCCTAATGTCAAGTCTAAACCAAGAGAAATGGAGAACACATAGTGGTTATGCCAAGGCAAAATACATCTTGCCTTGAATAGCTGCAATAGAAATAACTACATTGTGAATATTCAGATAAAGATTTAAAGAACAACTTATATTAGTTTAGGCTGAGAAAGTTGGGGTTGTTCAGCCTCAAGAAGAGGAGGCTCCCAAGTGACCTTGTAGCAGCTTTCCAATATCTGAAGGGGGCTACAAGAAAGCTAGGGTAGGGCTTGCTATACCAGTGTATAGCAAGAGGACAAGTGGAAACTGTTACAGACTTGAAGAGGGGACATTTAGGTTAGACATTAGGAAAAAATTCTTTCCTGAGAGGGTGGTGAGATGCTGGAACAAGTTGCCCAAGGACATTGTGGCATTGTGAAAGTATTCAAGGACAGGCTGGATGGGGCACTGAGTAACCTGATCTAGTGAAGGTGTCCTTGGCTATGCAGGGGGCTTGGAACTAGATGTTCTTTAAGGTCCCTTCCAACCCATAGCCATTCTATGATTCTACATACTTGCAGAAAACCTAACTTTTAAGATTAGTTTTTACTGTAATTTAAATGTCCATGCACTTATCAGATCCTGAAATCTAAAGCCTCTAGGAACACCAGGCAAGTACAATGTTACACAGCCATTTACGACAGTTTTCAAGTCTCTGACACTGCTATGTTTATGAAATACCCATCTTGAAATAATATTTACAGTAAGCTGGTCACATCAAAATATTAAGTCAATTCTGATACACTGGAGACAAATTAATGATGACTGAAATAGTTCACCAGGGTGTTGTGGTATGCAACCAAACAGATGAATTAGCCTATGTCAACTCAGCTCTAACATACAGTAACTAATTTGGACAGCAGTCAAGTAACACACTGCATTAAAGTACATTTTTCAAGAACGCACTCATACTAGCTTTTAAGAGTTAACATTTTTACCTAAGGAATTTGTAAATTTAAAATATTAAATGAAGACTTAATTCCAAGCAAGAGATGCTCTAACAGATCACACAGTCCCCAGGGATTATCATGCAAGTGCAACTACAGAATGTCATTTTATTATAATCTTCCTAAACAGTTCAACTGGTCCTTTGTAAATACTGTGACAGTACTGTAGCTACCCATGCATAAACCTAATAAAGTAAAAAAATAACTGCAGACCATATTAAGTAGTATATAAAACATCTGAATAAAGTGAATGATTAAAAACAGCTGACAAGTTATTTTCACAGAATCAAAGAACATCAGGGATTGGAAAGGACCTCAAAAGATCATCTAGTCCAATCCCCCTGCCACAGCAGGATCACCTAGACCAAGTCACACAGGAA
>JAOXOE010000343.1:16455646-16471568 GCA_028565055.1 Phoeniculus purpureus
CCACTAGATACAGGCCTCCAACTAGACTCTGTCCCATTGACCACTACTCTCTGGCTTCTATCCTGCAGCCAATTCACGATCCACCTCACTACTCAATCATCTAGACCACACTGCCTCAGTTTGCCGTGGGAGACTTTGTCAAATGTCTTACTGAAGTCAAGATAGACCACATTCACTGCTTTGCCATCATGGTTTGAGACAAAAATTACAGCAGACACTAACTGGTACCAAAAGTTAGCTAAGATACAGCTAAGATAGCTAAAACCAATTTTTAACCAACTTTAAACATACTATAACCAGTAATATAATTAATGAAAAGGTGTTCCTTTCAGTTGGAGTTTTTAATCTTCTATGTTGCGTCTTTTTCAGTTTATGAAATCACTGGTTAGATAGTTAACCAATTCCCCTCCCCAATTTTTTTTCTTCTCCTATCAGTAGTTAGCTCATTCACCTGTAACTGTGAACTGTTTCCCCTGCCCTAAATACATCCAACATTTATTGCAGTTCTGAAGCCATGCTTTAAATTGCTTTATTTTACTCTTGAATACCTTTAGCATTTCTTTGGTAGGACAACGCAGCTCTCAGAATCATGGAATGGTTTGGGTTGGAAGGGACCTTCACAAGGTCATTTAGTCCAAACCTCCCAGCAACGAGTAGGGACATCTTCAACTACATCAAGTAGATCAGGACAATATTATAAGCTAAAATTATAGAGGGAAACAGATATAATGTGCTTCCCTCCTGGTCCTGAAAATGATATGGTATTCCATACCCTTGAAATTCTCTGACACAGAATCAATAATTAACAGTGTATGTTGTTATAGCAACTGAACTTAATGGAAACATTCTAGGAATTGTAGAATTGCTTACACAGGAAAAGACCTTTAAGATCACTGAGTCCAACTACTAACTTAACCGTATCAAGCCTGCTGCTAGATCTAAAAAACCTAAACCAACCTTCTCAAGACTTACTTTGGAAGGGGTTATGGTTTGCACATTATACACCTCTAAAACAATGAAAGCCTCTGAAGATGTATATTCAACACAAGAAAATCTTCTGTATACCTGTTGTGAATGTTGCAAGATTATACAATGGCTGAGCACTTGTAATGCAATTACCTTTTGTGCAGCGAGATGGAGAGCAGTTCTTTGGCTACGATCAGCTCTATTAACATCAGCTCCAGCCTTCAGCAATGCCTCTGCACAGTCCAGCCTGTCAGCCAAGACACAGTACATAAGTGGAGTTCTTCCAAACTGGTCCTCTTTATCTTTCAGCTCAGAGTTTCCTAAAAAAACCCACACAAAACACAACAATCACATACAACACTTAAATCTATCAACATCTAATTAGAAGTAGTATTTTGTTATTAGAAGAGTATAATTATAAACAAACAAGGTGATCAAAACAGTATGAGTATAAAATGAACTCTAAGTTAAGACATTTCAAAAGCTATTTACATTAAAAAAGTACATTCAGAAAGTTTTAGTTCCACAAATTCATCTACAATCAGTAGTAATGCAAAGTGGAATAATTAGAAATAATTACATAGTTATACAGAACTTGGTTGCAGAGTTTACTTAAAAAAAATATCAACAGCACATAAACCACAAAGCCCTTCTGAAACTTCTAAACTCTGTAACTATAACAAGCTTTGAAGCCTGCTCACAGCAATATTTACTTAAAAACAAACACGTCAATACAACATCAATATCCTTATTTATTTCATAGTGCCTTACTCTATGGAAACAACTAAAGTATTTCTTGAGCTTTCTTAAATTGATACAGTAGACAAGGTAGCACTTATGCTAAACAAAAAAATCTCAGGTCCTATACAAAATAAAAATATAGATTCCTATTTACAGTAACAACCCCCCCAAACAAACCAGTATGTACCCATCACTGTAAAGTTCTGTATTTCCACTAGGTCACCACATAGAAACTATAAATTAATGGGTATCACCTACTCTACACATCCAAACTTGAGACACATCTCCCAGGCAGCAACACTGTCCACAATTACTCAAATAATTTTAGCTGAAAATTTAATTTTTATTTTTAAATATTCCCTTTTTTACATGGCTGTTGATACTTGAAATGAATTCCAACACAGGCATGCTTCTCCTTTAAAAAAAAAAAACACCAAAAACCACAATCCTCATTCTCCTATCTATTGTCTTTTATAGCTCCCATAGTGATTGATGAAGCCATTGACAGAGTTTCCATGGCTGCATACAGTGAGTGAAAAATGAGCAAGATCATCAGAATTTGATGCCAGTAACTCACCTTAAGCTGCTGCACTGGTTTTTAAGGTAAAGACACTGTCCTCAGGTAGCACGTTTCTTTTTGTTATTATTTTGTTTGCTTTACAAGATTTGAACAGTCTTTCTAAGGGTCTTAAAACAGTTAAACCCTGTGAGCATTTCCCTAAATGGGTGTCTCTTCACTCTGGCTAAGAGACAGGATAAGGACTTGGATCTGCTCTATCACCATGAGCTGCTAAGGGGGGCTAAGCTGACAAAATCCACTAACCCAAACACCTTATGGACTTCACAGTTGCAGCCAATTATTATTTTCTACAATCAAGAAAGCACAGGTAGCCTTTGAAACGTTCACATAGTAGAGTATCTAAAATGTGCTGCGGCAAAATTAAATTCTTTTCCACACACCTGCCTAAGAAAGGAAGTTTGATCCCTCCCCTTCCAGTATCCTCACCCTACCAGAGTAAGCATTCCATAGGCTTGTTGCCAGTGCAGGTCACAAACACCATGGAGTGATCCACTTCCAGAATTTCATTCTCACTCATATCTCATCACTTCCTCACAGTCTATGCAAGCAGTCACATCAGACCAAAAATTTCTATGCAGTTCTCAAGCCAGAAGAGAAGCAAAGCAGAAGGAAGTTGTGAATTCTGTTTAAGTAGTAAAAGGTAGTTAAATCTTCTGACACTTGCAAGAATCTTGCCTCTTAATTCTTCCACACTGCAGAAAGTGCAAGAAGCAGCAGAGATTGAAACAAAAACATGTAACAGCATATTTGCAATCCAGAATACACAGTTAAAATGAAACATGAGACATTTAGAAGCATTTGTATGCAAGCGGTACACAGGGGGTTTAGCATGAAGAGCTGGACTGAACAGACACCTCAGAATAATGACAATTACACACATTATTTTGTTTTTATAAACACTTGGATGCATCTTACCAAAGCTCTGCATAACATGATCTTCCAAACACAGAACTTACTTTTTCTCTCTTTTTGCCTAGGATTAAAATACTACAGATGGGTTTTAACACTAAAGAACTGATAATTAAAGACATGCTGAGTGTTACATGAAATGGAAAATACTCTGTGTATTCCCCAAAGCCAGGGATTGCACAATTCTAACCAGTGTGATGTAGTATTGTACAGCTCATGCATTGTACAGCTCATGCAATGCAAACAATTAGCAGTTAGTTAGATCACTAGATTATACAATAAACACTTGGCACAGACCATACCTTATGGTCTTTTGCTGTTTAGACAGTCCTGCCACTGAGCAAGAGCAGTGGACAATATAAAGGGACACATTGTTCCAAACCCCATTTTCTGTATATAAATTTTTTACTTTTCTTTGATTCTACCTATTTACACCTCTTACTGGCAGAGGAAATCGAAAGGACCACAATATCCAGAACATCTCACACTGTTCACACACCTGCTCCTTTAAAACCACAGGCTATTGGGCTGCGGATTACACACACTCCAATACTCAATTATATGCAAACAAGATGTATAAGTTTGTGTAAAGTCACACACACTCATCAAGGTACAGATGGGAAAAAAGAACATTCACAAAACAGGTTACAGACTGTTCAATCAGCCTCTTAGACTCCTGTGTTAACAACTGAACAGGAAAAACCTCAAAGAGCAAAATAACAACAAATTCAGGAGTAAAAATCTCTCCCTAAAAGCAGAGAGGGTCAGATTTTATGATATTGCATGTACCACTCACTGCATAATCAACACCCAAAGCTTATTTGTGTTAGAAGAATGTTGTTAAGCAATGCAACCTGCACACAGATAATGCTGAGGTACCACCCTGAATGAACGGCTGCTAAGTGCAGTCATGAAGTTCAGCGAATAACACCAATTGCTCAATTTAATTCTGGCATCAAGTTATACTTTCAGCAGTGCCTGGTAAACAGCTAAAAATATCACTCTGATGCATTCTTCATCTGCTGGGAAATACAGTTTTGGTTGGGTTTTTTTTTTGGTCCTGTCCTGGCAAAAGTAAGGTCTGTGCCACATCCTGTCAAAACACAACAAGGCAGAAAAGACAATTTTTCTCCTACAGCAAAGCCTGTAAGGATTATCCACTTTTCTCTCCCATCTAAAAATAACACACAAAGAATTTTTATTTTGCTGTTGCATGATAAACGTGGAAAGCAAGTAAGATTTCCTTATCTGCTTCTAATGGCTCTTTTGTGGTATTATTTGACAAGGTGTACTAGCAATACAGAAGTACTTACGTTTTCAAAATACATCTTTTGGTTGTGAGATTAACAAAACCACACTGAACTTCGAAAAAAAAAACCAAACCCCTTTGTTGTTGCTTCTCATTATTAACCAGAATTTTGAAGCTCAGGCTTCTCCTCCTCCACAAGGCAGAAAGGTTTTTTTAAAGACCCAGGTATTTATAGCTACCTTGTTGTTGTTTCCCACAGATTTCTAGAAGCATCTCCTTACCAACTACTCTCCCTGTTTTTTACAAAAACTGTTCTACAAGTAAAAAGTTAACAGCATTAAATACAAACAGTATAAGTTTGACCTAGGCAAAATAAAGCTGAATGCCTAATAAAACTTATTTATTTGAACCAGTGCAGGTTCTATAAAGCCAGTCTCCTGAAATTTCTTCTCTTATTTGAGTAAAATCACTTCTAATTGTCTTCTGAGAGAATTAGATACACCTTATTGACAAGAACCACTGACTGCACTCTGTACAGTTTCGACAATAGACCCACATAACTTACTACCCTGTCTTCTATGCAGAAAATACATAAAGAAACTTTACTGTTGGTTTAATGTGATAACCATTACACCCATTAAAACTAACAATTAACACCATAAATACAGAAGAAGTTTATTATTACACATTCCTTAATGTTTTCCATGTTCCAGGAATGGGATTCTCCTTATAAAAAAATTCCAAATAAGACTTCTGCCTGCTAGAATTGCATTTAATAGACACCTCTGAAAATGGAAGTCTTCTCCTATGATATTATAGCCTTCCAAATGTAAAATTGTTTTAGAAACACACAATATACACTATTTTTGAGAACTGCTGACCTGGAATGCCATGCTGACAGGTCATGGATAGAGAGGGAAGGCTAAATCTCAGGCTGTTTAATGGATGCAATTTCTTTTTACTTGAGTTTCCACAGAATCAGCGCTTTCCTCACCTTTAATTCATCCCAAGAAACGTTGGTATATCACAATCAAAGCGACAAACAAGGCTGGTTCATTTTGTCCCCAAATACTACGTAGTGAGAAGACTGCAGTAACTATAAAAGCATTTTTACATATAATTTAATACCAAATTTCCCACAAAAGCAATTCCAAAAATAATGATTTATTTCAGACCCAAAACACTTGTTTCCAAATTCAAATTCCCTGAAACAGGAGTCCTGAGTAACTTTTCTGGTTGTATCACTCACTAATTTTCTATTGTATGTCACAAGAAAGTAACCAACAAAGGGAACAGGTACTTAAAAAAAAGAGAAATACCACTCACATTTTTAGCCATATTTATTCTAAAAATACATAAAATCAAGCAAAGAAAATATATCTTAAAAAGAGCAGTTAAGTCAAACTCAAGAAGCTTCAATTCTGAAGTAATCCAAATGCATCTACAATAATAGCATTTACCTGCTATTAGCTTTTGGAGGGTACTCTTGTCTCCATTAACAGCAGCAGCATGCACTTCAGATGCTAATGAGGAACCACTGAAGAGACAGTTTACTGAAATATTCATACTCTTTCAAGGTATTACTAGAGGTCAGATCTGCACCACCAACATTTTTTGTAGGAATTCAGTTCTAGAAAAAAAAACCCAAGAAAAAAGAATTAATTTTATAATGAGTCATTGACTCAAACAATGCTAAAAAGAATGAATGATTCTATTAAAAACAACAGAACAACCACTAACTACCTTTAAGTAAAATTCATCCAGAAAAAAAAATCTACATTAAGGTGGCATACACCCCCTATGTATTATAGCTTCATTGCCTTCAACATAAATTTTGACCAATAAACTTTGCAAAAAGTCTACAAATGGAGTAGTGTTTACGCACAAACCCAACAGACTGCTCTTCAGACTGTTGCCATGCATGCTTCAATTCAGTAACCTATGAAGTTTGTTAGCAAGTATCCACTTAATATATTCCTCCAGTACTTGGTACCTGGTGGTATTTTACCATGATGGTCTATGGATACATGCAAGGTAAGGTCTTCAAGTTTAATTAGTATCAACTGATCAACTTTACTGATTAGTTTAAGTTAATTGATTGATCGATTAACTTTATTAGTATCAATTTGATCAACTGGTATAACACTGTACAGACCAACCATTTGCTTTCATCTCTCCTGTGATATGTTTGTGTTGTAACACCTTTGGTTTACCTGTTCTATAAATTTCATATATTGCTACACAGCAACTGTTGTTATTAAGGTAACTGTACATGATGGGAAACATTATTAAAATACCAGAAAAACATTACAGTTTTTGTACAATGAAGTTAAAATTTCTATAGTGGGTATTATGTGTGGAGTAATAAAGGTGAAGGCTTTTACCCGCAAACCAAAAAAACCCCACAAAATCTAATACAGCATAATACTCTAATACAATTACAGACTTCTCTTCACAAACTCTTAACTTCCTTGGAGAAGTATTAATGCAGGAAGTTTCATTGCAAATTTAATCAGTTACTCAAAGATATCTGCTCAACCACAGTACTAGTATATACCACATCCCTAGAATTAAGCACAAATATGGAACCACGTAGTTGTACAAACCTGCTCAACACCACATCAACGTACTGCATCTTCTCTGCAGGAAAACACAAGGTGTAACTCAGACATTGCCTAAGTATAGCAGGCCATAACTACAGACAAGGTAGACCATAACCGCAGACAAAGCTTCTAACACACTATATCTCAACTGTTGCTTCTCCACCTTGTCCTCAGACAGCCAAGCATGTACTATGCTGCTTCTTATAATGACTACATCATCGCCGAACATCTTTTCCTCAAGTCTCCAGGTTGTTTTTGTCAACCATGACAGTGACTTCATCATGTCCTAAGAAACAGGACCCCTTACTTTTCAACCTCTCCCCTACACAAACTAGTAACGGTGTGGCTACAAAAGAATAAGAAGCTACTTTGCATGAGTACGTATACTAAACTCCTCAGTGTTGGAACACTTCCTGGTTGTGTTCGTGGATCTCCCTCTGCTGTCTATTGGTCGCTCCAAAACCAGAAGCAAGTACAGTACCGTCTAAGTTTATCATTCCTTGGAGAACATGTGTTACGGAAACACACAATGCTTCACCACTAAAGCATAAACCAACTTCCCCAAACCCAACTGCTGTTTCAGGCACTGCTACAAAGTTATTTCAGAAATCAGTATAGTTAGTCAACAATCAACTTGCCAACACCAAGAACTTACAGCTCTTGTATCTGTCTGGAGTGTTAGAGGACAATCATTACTTGCATTGTGCAACTAATTCACTTTTTCTTCTTTAGGCTAACATGTAACCTAAAGAGGGAGAGAAAGGGAATAAGGGAGATAGACCTACAGGTTGGAAAACTACCACAGCCTGAAATAAAATATGTAAATTAAATATGTGTTTTTATATTTATTAAATATACACAATCCAAATACTGAACCCAACCACCCTACTGGCAATTATATCACCAGTGATACAGGTGCAGACTGTACTCAGACTTAGTTACTTAGACTGAGCTGAAAAGTAAAATCACTGAACAGAATTAGTTCTGTTCCAACTTAAACCAAGACATTTCATTTTACACACTCAGGAGAACAAGTTCTCATGGGAGAGAGCAGAATTGGTAGAAGTTCCAATTTACTTTAAAAAAAAAAAAAAAGCATGATTTGTATACCTATTGCTGTTTTCAGTTCATAAAAACAACTAGTCAACAGTCAGGGTCCCATAGAAAGCCTGAGCCTGCCAGGCAGAAGCCAATCTGCTATAAGGGGTTTTCTTTTAGATGGCGTTACGCCCCATTACACTCCTCAAACTTGTGTACATACTGGAAACATGAAGAATGCCAAGTACACCATTATGTGACCTGTTTGAGGCAGTTCTGCAAAGTCTCAAAGCACAAATACACCATGAGGTCCCAAGTTTTTCTGGAGGAGGACGAGGCGTTCTGAGCGCTCTCCAGTGCTCAGAGCTCAGGAAGTGACAAACAGCACAAAGCCCTGGAAGCGTCAGGCAACAAAAATGAGCAGTGACGATCCACATTAGCCTTGTTACCAAATCAAATGTCCCCACCAAGCCGAAACATCCCAATCCTCCACTCAGCCACTCTACTCCCTCGCGCAGGGCTCCTTCCCCTGCCTGTCAAACAGAACCCCGAACACACGAAGATTCCGGCGCTCACAGCGGCCAAACAGCCTCACTCCTCTACAGCCGGAGTCATTCTTCCCCTCCCAGAGCCTGAAGGGCTAAAGTGGGGTCTAGACACCAGGCAGAAGGAATTAAACCGCGCCCGACCTGGGCGGTGCCTGCCACCGCCGTCCCCTCCTCTCTCCTTCCCGGCCGCGCCCCGTAACTCACCTCGACCCCACCCGCCGCCTCCCTCAACGGGCAGGGGCGGGCCCCGATGCATGCTGGGATCGTCCTTTTCTCCGCCCGTCTGCTTTCAGCGGCGGCTGTGGCGGTCTTGACTACATTTCCCGGCGTGCCCCGCGCAGCCTGAGAACCCGGAAGTGGCGGGGCGGGGTGAGCGGGGCCCAGCGGTGGAACTTGCCCGGGTGTTTCCTGGCGACGGGGGGAAGTTGAGGAGCTGCCGCGGAGAGCGCGAGTCGCGTTCCTCCCCCCGCTCCTCCTCCTCCCGGGCGCCCGATCTACCATGAGAGCCGCCATCTTTCCGCTCCTGCCTGACCCGGGCTTCCTCCTCCTTCTCCTGGTGAGCGATGCAGGCAGCAGCTGCTCGGCCTGAATCGGGGGAGTGGAGTGGCCGGTGGGCCTCGGGCCTCCCGCTCGCCCCGTTTGTGCGCGTCGGGGATGCGCCTCAGGCCCTGCCTTGCAGCGGGTCGGGGCCGCTCCGGCGGCACCTGCTCGGCGGGAGAGGGGAGGGAGGCGAGCGGCCCTGTTTGTCGGGTCTCGGTGTTGTGGCTGAGGCTGATAGGCTGCGGACCCGGAACGGGCCGGCGGCGGGGCGGGGCCCGGCCTGGGCTCGAGTGGTGCCGAGGGCCCGGGACAGCGGCCGGGGGTCCGGTGGGAGCGGGCCCGGGAAGGGACTGCCGTACTGGGGCCTTTCCGAAGGCCTCTGCCGCGGACGTATCGGTGCTGCCGCCTCTAGACTGAAGGGAGCGGGGACAGGCTGTGAGTGCGGCTGCGGCCAAGGAACCCTGGCCGAGCTTCGTGGCCGGAGCCGGGAGAAGTCCCGGGGCTGTCGTGCACCGTCGTGACATTTGTTTTCAGCTGTCAGGCTGCACCTTTATTTTTTTAGACTGGCGTTACATGTGTGACCTAAACTCCCTTCTGACTTACACGGACAGAAACTCAATAACTTCTTAATTTTTTGTTTGTAATACTGGATGTAATAGTGATTTTCCAGAATTGTATGAGAGTGGATTCTGGCCTTTACAAAGCATAAGTGACTTGTAGAGCTAAAGCAGACTTGTGTGAATAAGTTTAATAGGATTTAGTCTTAAGGTATTAATGTGTTTAATCAAACCATTTGAAACATTGGGAGAGTAAAATTGGCTAGAAAGTGAAGGATCAGTTGGAGACAAAGGTAGACAGAGCTTTGGGGGTCCAAAGGGAAGTGCATAGCAATATAGCTACTAAGGAAAGAATTAATAGAAATATGGGGGCAAATATTTTTTGAACAGAAATAAGCACTTGTTACCCTTTGAAATGTCCCCATTTACCTGGATGAGCTCTGCCTAATCGTAAACTTACTGTAGTTTCACAGTCAGCAAACATGGGTGATTGGTAGAGTTTGAAAAGACACATTTGAAATATTTATATATAGATGATTATTTATAGTGTTAGCTTATTACATGTGAGACTAAAATGAAGAACCTAGTGTTTTCCATTCCCATTTGTGCATTAAAACAAGAAGAATCCTGCTTATGCACTGAGTTGGTTTTTACTATTGTTATAAGTTTCTGCTTACTCCAGTAAGCAGAAAGTAGGAGTATGTACTGGTTTAAAATGGCATTTTAATCAGTAAGTGCCAGCTTGAAAAAGTGGACATGAGTTAATGAAAGCATTTTTCTGTTTTCACAGTGCAGTTGATCAATGCAAATTTAGTATGCATTGGTTAGATCTATGTGTGCCAGCTACAAAATCGGAAATGGCTGAGGTCTGAAGTATCTCCCTGTTTCAGTTGCTGTTTCTTTGTGTGGGAGACCAATTTTCAATGTGATTAAAAAGAACTGTATGCATGGAACCTCGACAAGGATATAGATCAGCGGGTTGTTTATGTTTTGGATTTTTTTTTTAAAGTACATTATCTGTTTAATTGCTCACCATCAGCCATGGCCCTTTGTTGTAAATGCCTGGTTACATTTCTTGGATCAAGCTAGAGTATCATTCCTTTTGGTAGATTCATTAAGAGTTTTGGAAAGTTGTCCTGAGCAGACTGAGAGTGGAAAGGATCATTTTCTTTCAAAATATCTGAAAAACTCTTACAAAGTGTGGTACCTGTTTTATGGTGACATTTGGGGAATCTGTTAGGGTGTACTGGATCGGCCTTAAAGTTCTGGTAAGTCTGTTTCTTGTTTGAAACAGTCATGACTACTTAACACCAGCAGCATAACCATGATCTTAATTGGTAAGGTTTGGGAGACCACTCTGCATCCAGAGGAGGTGCCATTGAGAAGAGCCTCTTTGAGCAAGACAGTTGAAATATTTTTTTAGTGAGATGAGTTTACTAGTGTTACATCAATAGTTCCTACAATGGAATACAAGTAAATGTAGCTGTGAAAACAGCTTACTAATCTGGTCCTGCTTAGTAAAACAACAAAGCTGAAAGAAATGTGTGCTTCCATACTTCTGGATAAGCATGTTTTCTAGATTAGGAATTAAAGTGCTGCAAAAGGATGCCACAATATCAACATCAAAATAAGTTCTTTTGTCTAAAGAAGTTGGACAGTAGAAGATCACTAAAATTTCAGAGACCTTTGTGTCTCACTCTAATATTCTTCACTCTGCTCTTGCTGAAGATTGTGTTGCTAGGATTCAGATGGCAGCACTAAGGATTGGAGGGAGACCTACCAGTCTCAGCACAACCCTTTCAAGTTTTCAGCCTCGTGATAGCATTGTACTGGGCTGCTGGGAGATGGAGAAAGGGTGGCTCAAGTAGAGGCTGGCATGTCAGAGAATCACAGAGTGCTAGGTGTTGGAAAGGACCTGAAGATCATGTAGTTGAACCGGCCTCTGTAATGCTGAAGTTGAGTGTGGCCCCTTGTTCTTTTAGATTAAGATATTCCTGCTATGCTGGTATATTGCTTAATACTGGATAGGACAGGTCTTTAAGATGAAACCAAGCCAATGGAATAGATGCTGACAGGACAATGGCTCATTGCATTCTCCTCTAAGGCAAGGTGTGGTTTCTTGGCTTTGCTTTAACCAATCATTCTGTGTTTGCTCCTCCTTGCAGCTGTGTATATATTGCCTATAAAGAAAATTCTAGAACATGACAAACTGTTAGGCACAGTGCTTCTGCACAGGTATGAAAGGCATTCCCCAAACTGTTCAGTGCTTCCCTGGGAGGCTCATGCACAGTGTCCCCAAGGAACAGGTGTGACTACAGGAAACCACCAACTGATAGTGTGGGAAATGAAAGGAGAAGTTCTCTGTGGGGGGAATTGTTCTTTTTTTTTTTTTTTTCCTCCTTCTCTCAAATGACAGTGAAAGGATTGCCAGTGCTTCTGCTTATTAGGTTTCAAAACAGCACTGCTGTACCTTTACTTTATAGCTTGTTTGGAAAGGTGCCATGAACAAACTGAGAACACCTTAATGCATTTGGCAGCACTTTTAGAAGAACATATTTGTCCTTTCCTGTACTGAGAATGTGAAATGCTAGAATGTTTTCCAAATCTTAAAGCTTATCTATTTTTCTAGTAAGTAGTAGTTTCTTTTCACTTGGGGTTATTATGGAATGTTCCATTTATGATTCAGTAGCCTCACTGTATGCTCTCCCCCTAAAGTTGATAAGGTTTATCATTGCCAGATAATAGTGTTATAGTTGATCTTATGCTATTTTTTTTCCTATATTTTTAGTTACGTTTCCAGAATACTGCTTATGTAGCTATGCAGTTGCAGCTGTTAGGAGCAGTCACCTAGAAGAGGCATTGGTCAATGAACTCTTGAATTTCCTATTAAACTTTTAATGAGAGAAATTCTGTAGGGTGATAGTTCCATTTCTTGTTTGACTGCCACTGCCTTTCATGTTTCATTAACAAGTCATGGAAAGGGGTTCCCCCTAAGAGTTGCATGGGAGTTCCAAGTTGTCTGACATCTGTCATGCTCTCTGTAGAGTGAAACAGAAGTGAAGAATTTCTCTAGGTTGGGAGGCAGGAAGGAGTAGAGGAAACTCCTGCTATGAGGAATTGCATTCTTGCTGTGCTGTGTGATAAGCAAGTTTCTTCTTTGGAGTGCTTGGGAAGGAAGAGGAGAGATGCTGATTTTTCAAACGCAAGACTCAGACAATACTGGAAAATGTATAAATCAGCTATTGATAGTAGGGTGTAAGAGATCCTGTTCCTGGCAGTTGAAGAAATCTGTGCTGGCACACTCCTTCCTTTTCTTTTGATGTCCTCCTGTTCTCCATAATCTGCTTTTGGATTTTTTTAGGCAGGACAGCTTTCTTAAGCAAGACACTGATTATTCTTATTCATGCCCAGCAGTTATCCTCTGTGTTTTAATCGAACCTATTTCTTTTGAAATGCTGAACTGGGGTTGGCTGAAGCATTTTTAGACCATCTTTGGAAAAAACTGCGTGATCCAAACAACCCTTCCGTGATCCAACAGACTGCTGCAAGTTACATTGGCAGCTTCTTGGCAAGAGCAAAATTTATTCCAGTTGTGTAAATTGTTCTGATATCTGAACAGAGCCAAACAATTCAAGATGCTTGCTGAGGTTCAGTATAGAATGTGTATGCATAGAGTTGATCTGTGCCAACATCAGTAGTCTCGTTTCTCTCTTCTACATTAGTGCTTCGGTATTGTCTGGAATTGTCCAGGAAAGTTTTGGCTGTACAGGATACAGACTGATGACTGCTGCATTCATGACTTGCTGTTTAAGGCTTCTCTTAGTGAGGAATGCTGAGCATGGATAAGTTTTGGTGACTTCAGGCAGAGTCACGGATGCTCAGTATCAGAAACAGGTATTTTTAATGCCCTAAATTAGGTCCTTCATGTAAACTCTTGAGACTGGGAAGTCAAGTGTTCTAGGATTTCAGTACAGCTGGGTTAAAATACTTCAGCAGATGGGTGCTCCTGTTGTATGTGCACATTCTGTGTTTTTATGCTGTTCAGGGTTGGCTTGATGGCTGTGATGCTGAACTTAAAACTGCCCAGGGGGGTTGTGAAGTCTCCTTCTCTGGACATACTTAAAACCTACTGGGATATGTTCCTATGCAACTTGGTCTAGGTGGCCCTGCTCTGGCAGGGGGATTGGACGAGATGATCTTTTAAGGTCGCTTCCAATCCCTAATGTTCTGTGATTCTGTGATTATATGCTGCCCTTCAGAAGGACCAGTTGTTTACCTTGCAGGTTGTTTTATAAGCCTCACTTGTATAGTTTCTGGATACTTTGTTTGCTCAAAGGGCAGGAGTTGCCTTACACAAAACACAGGTATACAAATACACTGTAAATTTTCAATCAGAGGTTATTAGAAGACTCTTCAAGAGAGTCTACAGGTGTTTTCAAGTAATAGGTGCTTCAATAATGGAGTAGTTTTGGATGTGTTAACAATGCTTTTTTTTCTCCTTTCCCCCCCCCACCTTTGAGAGTAAGTTTTAAGTGACTCAGAAGATATATATTTATATAGGATGTTGATGCTAGAGCCTAAGCAGCATTTTCTTCTAAAACTAAAATGAAGAAAGCTCTCCTTAGAAGCAAAAGAGAGCAGGTGCATTGTGGAGAATTAGGAAACAAAGTAAGGTCAGATCTCATTCTGAGAGTTCTGCCTTTGTACTTCTTTTGTCCCTAGTGTATCTTTGTTAATGAGAACCAGGCTAACCACTGGTAGAAACACATGTAACTTTCTTTTTAAAACCTATTAGTAATGTCAACTCATATAACTGAGTTTTTAAAAATTATGTTCACTACTCTGAAATTTTAGACGTTTGATTAGCTTTAATTTTTAAAATTTTACTGTCTCTCAGGAATTTCATTTTACATTGTTAAAGGTTATTTTGTAATGCTGTTGCTGTACTCAACACGAACTCATTTTTTTCACTGCCAGTTGAAGATACTGTATTTTTCCAAACCAGTTGTAGCACCCTGTCCATATTAAGTTGTGCTCCAGCAAATACAAAAATTGACAAGATACATTGCAAAAGCGTTTAATAATTTTCCTTTTTTCCTTTTTTCATGTACTCTGCTACTGAGAGACTGACTGCACTGGTAACACACCTTTTAAATCTAAGAGCCATTCATGCCATTAAAAAATGTGCAGCGTTCCAGTACTGTGCCCTCTAGTTAAGCACCAGTTACTTGCAGCTTCTAGGAATGAACCAAAGCTGAAAGCTCCTTCATATGCACACACTTGTAATGTACTAGTGATCTTCACAGCCTGCTCCTTCTGTGGCTATTAGAACATAGTGTTATCTTGTTGGCTGCAGTGACACTAAGCAAAATGCAGTGGTTTGTATTTTAAACCATATATTGACTGAAACAGTGACAGAACATCATACATGGTGATCTAAATGCAGATGCTCCATGCATTCGGTCAGCAAGTAACTGATTCCCAAATAATTGCATGTGAAGCATGAGGTTTCTGGTGAACCCCGTAAATGTTCTGTTCATCTGTTTTCTATTGTAGTAAGTATTCCGGGTTTCTTCTGTTGTTTCAAGGCTTTGATGAAGAGAAGTATTGAGAGTCCCACTTTAGTTATATGGTATGGTCAAGATGTATAGTTTTGAGTTTCGGTTGCTACTGGAATTTTCATCATCTAAGTTAGAAGGTACGTCTAAAAAGTCAGTACTTTCTTAGGAAGTTTGCTGAGGGGAAACTCTGTTCAATCATCCTAATCATTAGGAAAGATGGATGTTCTTATACATGATTAGAGACCAGTTGAAAATGATGTCTTTGGTTATGGAGAGTAGCCCTGAGGAGAGGAACTTGGGAGTGCTTGTGGACGAGAGGCTCAACATGAGCTAGCAGTGTGCACTTGCGGCCCAGAGGGCAAACCGGATCCTGGGCTGCATCAGGAGAAATGTGGCCAACAGATCGAGGGAAGTGATTCTCCCCCTCTACTCCACTCTGGTGAGACCCCAGCTGGAGTACTGCGTCCAGTCCTGGAGCCCTCATTACAAGAAGGATGTGGACATGCTGGAGCGTGTGTAGAGGAGGGCCACGAGGATGATCAGAGGGCTGGACCACCTCTCCTATGAGGATAGACTGAGAGAATTGGGGCTGTTCAGTGTGGAGAAGAGGAGGCTCTGAGGTGACCTTCT
>JAOXOE010000343.1:16473463-16484503 GCA_028565055.1 Phoeniculus purpureus
TTTTAGAAAACAGAACACTATTGTACTCCAAGGCATATGTACAAAAAGGCCAAGCTGCAGTTTATTAGGCAGCTTTCTCTGTCACTTTCTAAACGGAATGCTAGATTATTCTTAGCATTAGTGGTCTTCTAACATCAAGGCTTCTTTTATGTATGTAATTTTTGCTCTTAAAAAAACCCCACAAGTACCACTGAATTTGGGATCTTGGTTTAGGGGATGTGTGTGTGTCTCAATGTAGAGACACTTGCTTGTAGACGAAGCTTAAAACCATTTAATAGCCATCGTGCATCTGCATGTTACCCCCGTGTCTGTGTTCTGGGGAGTGAAGGGCAGTGACACTCTCTTCTTCCTCTTGTCTGCAGCAGAGGCACTTAGCGTGGCATGCTGTTAGAGTGCTTCTGATGCTGTGCTGGTTTGTGAGTGCACAGATAGGCAAATGTGGTTAGAAAACCAGAACTGCTTAAGTGTTGAAAAAAATGTCCGGGCATTTCCCAAACCTATCACGGTCTTTGCTAGCCTGCAGTGAGCCTTGAGGTTTGTACAGTCTTTTCGGGAGTTTGTGTGATTCTTGCATCTAACACTCCTTGTACGAGGAGCTGAACATGTCTGATAAGTTTCATGGAAAAATATTTTAATGTGATTTTTACTTTGAACCTGATTCTGAGTAGCTTTGTCATGTAAATACCTACTCCCTGAATTCAGGCTTATTACAAGTAATTTCCATGTTTTTCATCTGCCTGTCCAAGATTTCTTGTATTTTCACACTTCTTCAATTCTCCTTGTCTGATTTCTCTCTTCCAACCTCTTGCATTCCCAACATTTTGTTTGCCGATAGCATCACAGTTTTAATTTCTCTGTCCAGTAAATCCTGAATTCTCCTGAAGCTTTCTTCATGTGCATGGTTTTTCTGCACTAGACTTTAGCATCTTCTTCCCTTACATGGAACAGGGCACGGGCTTCATTCTGTCTTTTTGTAAACGGTCTAATTCTTGTGCGAATATTCACCTTATGTAGAATCTCTGGGGAAACAAGTTGCAACACCTTTTTCTGATGTAGTTGAGCATATGTGAAGTCTACCTGCTGTAATGAATCAGATTGGGACCTCCTTAGAAGGAAGAAATTCTCCCTTCTCCCAGGAGAAGACTACTAGCCATGACCAAGGAGTTTGTCTCTGGAGAACTCTGTTGGCAGCCAAATGTCAGCCTTATGAATGGAGAGAGGTTGAGAGATTCCATCTCAAGCGAGCCAGTCCTCAGAGGAGGAACAAAGGCCTTAGGAGTTCCTAGCATCTAGGGTCTGTGCAGAGCTGCCTGCACTGTAAAGTCAGTGGTTACCTAAAATATGCCTGGAAACAATCAATTTGCTATTAAGGGTACAATGTGAAGTGGGAGCTTTATTTAATAAAGCCTTTCTTTGTTCTCTATCACTTAGCTGTGAGTTTGGTAGGTTTTTTTGTAAAATAAGTTATCCTGTATAGTAGGCTAATGAGATCCGTAATTTTTCTTTAAAGATACTCTGAAATTACTTTTTTAATTTATTTCTCCAGACACATGCTTATTCTATCTGTCAGTTTTTGAATGCTGAAATAACTGTGGCTGCATTTTCCTGGGGTGGCAAAATGTACATGCCTGGCACAAAGGTTTTCAAAGTTTGATTTTTTTTTTTTTTTGTTTTTGCTCCCAAAACATGGAGCTTTAAAATAATTTCTGAAACACAAACTTCCCAGATTTCTGTTACCCATGAGCCTGAGCTGCTTTGGCTGTTAGCAAGGAGAAATTAGGGAAAAAGTGATCTGAGGCAGATAGTTGGCTTGGAAAACTGCATTGGGAAGAGCTGAAATTTCACAAGATTGTGAGAGCAGGAAGCAAGCAGAAAGCAGCAATCTTCTGTAGCAGAGATACGTAGTCTGCAGTGCAAGCACCAAGAGCAGTGCACAGTAAATCTGAATGATACACTTTTTGCATAACGCGATGTAGATCTGTTCTGCAACCTTTTGAGGAAAGCACGTGTGAGATGTATGCTGCTTCTGCTCTTCTCCTGGTTCTGCACTGATACATGACCACAGCTCTGGCCAAAAGTTGATGGTCAGTGGTGTCTGCTTGCTCCAGATCGCCACAACCACATATAAGTGGGCTGGTGCTCCATTTCTTACACATAGTCCTTAAAAAGGGACGTGTCAGGAAGCTTTATAATGGGACTGCACCGTTCCTTGTACAGTGCTCCTTTTTGTGTTCTAAATCTCAAAGCAAGATTTAAATTAGTTCTGTGTTTAATAGCTACTCCAGAAGAGAGGCTAAGGCTGCTTTTAAATGGGATCTATTGTTCATGCAAAGAGCTGTATTTGAAGTAGTGGATATGAAATGCACAGCTCGGCTTTGCAGTGTAATGGCTTTTACCAAACCAGGGAAATACAACTGATTTAAATTACTATGTGTTGGCTGTTGTCACTATATTGAAGGTTATACCAGTATTTATCAAAAGTTGGTATCTCAGTAATTTAATCAATTTAATGACCTAGACCCATGGAGGGGTATAAAGTTCAATATAACCTGTCTTGGTTTTGTAGCTATTTAAAATGCTATTCTATCAAGAGCAGTAAGAAACAGAAATGCTAACATTAATGGTTCGGTCATGCTAATTAATTGTGCATCTAAGTTGTGAATTCTTAATTATGTGCTTTTTAATAAACTGTCTGCTGTTGGTTTTGTGTAGGTCATCCTTTGCAGGCTGGAAGTGCCAAGTGCAGGATAATTCAGTGAATGATGTGGACTATTTCAGCTTCTTGTTTTCAACCCTTATAGGTAATCCATGTGAATGTCATAATTCAGAATTAACAAAATGAAATTTGCGTTGACAGTTGATTACTGGATTTCATGTAGAATAAATGGTGCAGTAAGTACTTCCTGCAAGTAACTCTAATATTGTTACTTATTTTTGGTATGAGATGCCATTTTTTCTCTTTATACAGTTTTGACACCCTATTGTTGCGCTTTGTTGTTCGGGCTGAGTATTTGCATAAGTTTGCTTCATTCTAGCAACTTCCTTTGGCAGGGAGTCTGAGGAAAAACTTAATTCAGCACATGACGTGAACTAGATTTTTTTTGTAGTTTTAAGTAAACGTCTTTTATTGGCTCATAGCAATATAAATGAGTGCCTCCGGGATTTCCTGTGGACATGCTTATGCTATTAAAAACATTCCATCAGAATGAAGTAATGCAAGTACGTTGATGTGAGCTGCCCATGGTCAGCATGTGAGCAGAATTGCTTCTGCCGCTATATTCTTACTTAAAAACAGCTGTAATGCGTGGTGATGCAATGCTGGGAAATTATACTGGCATCATGTCACTGAGAAATACCTTCCAGGAGCTTGTCCTGTGGTAAAAAGAAACTGTCTTCATGACCTCAATTGTTCAGAATGTTCAACTGCTTTGCTTTAACTACTTACCCTTGTGAGAGCTGTACTGATACTGGGAAAACAAAAGCAAAACTAAAGTCACTGTTTAGGAGCAGTACTTTGTTTTACTAAAACATTTCACTCCTGGATAGAAATATTTATTTTGGCTACTGAAAATAGCAGTGTAACCATAGGCCTCTTACAGTTTTGTTTGGGTTGTCACTAGATTATAATTTAAACGGGCCTGTCATTGATTTATTTTTCAAATATTTCTGTTTTCTAGCAGAAGCTAGAACTGATATTTATGTACTTCACTTAAAATACCAAACAAGAGCTTTTAACAATAAACATGTTAAAAGCCATAACTTAAAAGACACTTTTTGTCAGTGATGCTGTTGAAGTAGACCAGTGCTTGTCTTGTTTCATGATGTTGTTGTGTACTGCTTCTTTTTCTCTAGGGTTTTCAAGAGAGGAGTTGACTAGTCTCCAGGGCATTAGAGGAAAACCACACATTAGCCAGACACAGCTTTCACCTGTCCGTCTTTACCTAACTGATCTGGACCAGTTTTTACACCACTGGGCTGTGACAGAGGTAATACATCAACACTAATTCTAAATGACAGCATACAGATTCTGAGTGCTCTCCATCCCTTTTCCACAGATGCCTAAATCCCGTTGTGAGTTGAATTGAAAAAAGAATGAGAAATATAATAGCTGTCAAATAGCCAGTGTTTTTCTACAACCACCAGATAACATTTTGAAGAAAGCTGCTTTAAAAGCTGATGCTCAGACATGCAGTATGCAAAAAAAAAAAAAACCCTCATGGAAAAAGTGAGCAAAAGCCTTGGTGGAAAATTCTTAAAGGCTGCTTAGACCAGCAGCATGTTTTCGCTTTCAAAATTTAATTAATGGTAAAAATACTAATTAGAGGTTTTCTGGGGAGTAAGTTCCACTGTTAATTAAAAAGCACTTGGATTAAATGAGATTTTTTCACTTGGAAGTAATAAAGTTGGCATTGATGATTATTTAGAATAACTTCTGATGCTTATTCAGTCAAAACTTACTGGGATTAGAAAAACTTCACAGTGAATTCAGTTCCTGCTTGTAAGAGCCAGAAGCTTAATTTTATTGTTGGTTCTAAGGGGATCTTAGCCACCAGGTTTTATTCAGAACAGGTGCATTAGTCGTCATCTTGGCTCCATTCTTTATTGCTTAGCTCACCAGAAACCACTTCAATGTGTGAAATCAGGTTTTAATGACATGCCAGTTTGACAGTGTTTATGGAGTCTCTGTTGTGAATACAGAAAGAAGAGTGTTACAGAAGTTTTTAGTGGTGTGATTTATTCTGGGTTTTAGTGACAGTCCTTTTGATTCAAGAAAGTGCTATACTAGGTTTTCCTCTTGTAATTCATGAAGTTTAAGTGACAATTCACTGAAACAGTGTTGGTGTGAGGCTTATACTGAATGCGTGCTGTTAGCTTTTGAAAAGTGTTTTAAGTGAAGTTACGCTGTACCACAACTGACAGACATCTCTCCATGTCCTTCCTTTGTTGACCTGCAGAGCAATTAAACTTCTGATTCATTTCACTTTGTCTTTTCTGGGCAGTACTGAAGTTTTTTTCAAGTGTTTTATCACCAGAACTCCTTTTTCCAGTATTAGAAGACTAGAATACTTTCTCTCTGTCCTGTGCATAACTGTTCCTGTGTGAATGCACCAGAGGCGTCCCTTGTTTCTCAAAGAGTTAACAATCCCTAGAGCATCATTACATATACGTTACCTGCTTCTGAACATGCCACCTCTTGTGTCGTCTTCTTAATGCTTCTAGTCCACAAGTCTATCAAAGTTGGGTGAGAAACTACACTTAGGACCTCTGAAATTTGATTGTAGATAACTGGTGCCTGGTTGCAAGTTTGATTTACTTCTACCATAATTTTCTGAATTGGTATTTTCAGAAACTTGAGACTTGCTTTTATTTCCAGCATCTCTTCTTGGAAAAGATAGATGTTCTTTCAGGTTCTCAGAAGTGGGTGGTAGTCATTAACAAAGATCTGGATATCCTGGTTAGTAATGAAAGAGGATTAAGACTCTGGAGCATTGTACCATTTCTGCAGTTAAGTGTCAGCCTGAAGTGATTTCGGGAGACTGTTACGAAAGAGCGAACAAGAACAAAAATCCCATGTGTGCATCAGAGATCTAGAAGAGCAGTGAGGCATTCTAGACCCATCTCATTTCATAGATTCTTAACCAGAAGGAGCTGTAGACTTTGAGCTTGAGAAGGAGGTTGGAGGTTTTTCCTCATAAGCATGTTCATGACTGTAGGAAGTTTCTCATGAACTGGATTATATCAAATACACCTGGGATGAGATCAGGAAAGACTTATGAAGGGCAAGTTGCACTCAACTAACCTGTTACTCTTCTGCAACAATGTGATGAGCTTGGTAGGTGAGGGGAGGATAGTTTATCTTCAGTAACGATTTTGATGCTGTCACAAAGAAAGGCTTAGATAAATGAGAGAGGTGGATTGAAAACTGTCCAAATAGTGAGGCCAGAGGATTGTGGTCAGTGATGCAAAGTACACTTGGAGGTGGGTCACTAGTGGTGCACCCCAGGGGTTGGTACTGGGGCCAGTACTTTCTTACTCTCATTAATGGTCTGGACCATAAGACCTCAGCAAGTTTGTGGATGGTACAAAACTGGGGGGGATTGGGTTTAAGTAAAATAGTTGTGCTGATGTTCAGAGTGATATTGACAGGCTGGAGAACTGGACAGAGAGAAGCGTCGTGGAATTCAGTGACAGAAAACAGAGATTCCTGCACCACGGTAGAGATGATCGTTCTTCACTAAGCACTGCTGAGGCCACATCTGAAATATGGGGTCCAGTTTTGGTCTCCCCAGTACAGGATAGATGTGCATGTACTGGAGCTGCTTTCACATGAGATGGTGTGGAGTGCTAGGACTGTTCAGCCTGGACAAGAGAAGGCTCAGTGAAGGTCTTATTGATGTCTATAGATACCTGATGGAAGGGAACAGTGGCTGGAGCCAGACTTCTCAGTAGTGCTCAGTGACAGAACAAATCAGCATAAAATAAAAGTTGTAAAGTTCCAACTAAACACAAGAGAACTTTTTCCTAGCGAGTGTGGTCAAGCACTGGATATAAGTAGCCTAGAGACATCATGGTTCCTATGTACAGACATACTCATAACTAGGCTGGACACTGTACGGAGTCCACGGACTAGAGGAATGCAGTGGGGTCTCTTCCAACTTCAGTGGTTCTCTGAGTCTTTGAAAATTTATTCTCTTAACCAGACCTTTGTTTCACCACTTACATGTGATCTGAAAGCCAAACTGTTCCTGTTAAATGCTTGCCTGAAATGGTGATATTGCAGTGCTGTTCAGGGTGTTCCTTGCAGAATTGCCAGGCTTTTTCATGGAATTTGTGGACAGGAAAGTAGGGCCACCTCTTCAGTAGGTTTCTTTCTTATTAGAGAAAAGTTAAGATGTTATCCCCTCTTGTTCTGATCTAGTAATAGTGGTCTCTGGGATATACTGTGTTCTGTCAGCTGCAGAGCAGGCAGCAACCAGGCTTTATGCTGAGAACTGTTCATTTAGGAGTTCTCACTGTGTTTTTGTAATTCAGGGCTTCCTCATGACAAAAATATTTTACCATGGATGAAAATAAGTAAGAAACTGATGGAATTAGGATTTTTCAGTCTGGTTCCCTATGAATACATGAGACTAGTGATCAGATAATAATTATTATTACTATTATTCCATCCATCTATGTCTTTATTCTCTTCCACTACTAATTTTGTCTAAACTAGTGGCTAGTTTTTGTCTCTCTGCTTAAAGTTGCAAGTGCTACTTGCCCTTAACTTTAGGGAAAGAAGCAGATGCCTATGGCAGCAGCTGGCTGGGCTGCTGAGACTTGCATTGCTCTGGATCAGGCTCAGCTGGTGCTGAAGAAACAGAAGGGCAAGGGATGGGGAGTCCCAGCTGTGACTCTATAGGAGGCCACAGCTTGGTTTTTTTGTGGCAGTGTCTAGCTAGTAGGGATTTTCCCATATGGAGCAATGACTGGGGAAAGTGTCCTTGTTTAAACCAGCTAGTTTGTGTAGCTGTACTGGTTAATCTTTGTGTCTAAACCAGTTAATTTTAGAAACTCCTTTTCTTGATAACTTCTACTTAAAATTACTTCTGCTATATTAAAGCAAATTATTTAAAATCATTAACCCTGTAGCTGAAATGGGTGGGGGTCCAGAATAAATGGTTGCACTCTTAGGGAAGAGGCTTCAGTCTGCTCATTTTACCTGTCCTGTAGTGTTGTCAGTCATGCTGTTCACTGCCCTGGAATTTAATTGCTCTGCCTGTATCCAATGAAGTAGAGCCAGCAGAAATGAATAGTTTAATGAGGTAACCCTGCATGCATGGTAATTTCTGCTGTAATATTTGAGGGGCTTTGACACTTGAACATTTTGAGGGGGAAAGCAAATAGTAATTTGAAGGCTCTGCTCAAAGCTGAAATTCTAGAGTTACACTGAGTACACAGCTGACTTGAAGACATAAAAGATTCAACATGTAAAATGTTTAAGACCAAATGCATGGAAGGGTCATCTTCCTTCTAAAGCATTCTTGATTTATGATACAGATAATGTACTAATGAGTGTCAAAAATGGAGGCATCTTACAAGTGGAATCTATGTGGAAAGCTATATGTGCTCTGATTTGCTACAAAAAATGATGACTCAATAAAGACAGTAAGTCCGTGCACATAAATGAATAGCTCCACAAAGATGTTTGTCAAGTGAAGTCAAAAGTGCTGTTGCAACTGTATAGGCTTAACTTCAGGCAGATATTAAGGCATCAAAAACCCACTGCATTTTTAAAATACAGATTTTGAACTGAAGCTCCTGTAAAACTTCAGCTTGTGGTCTTTACTGGGATTTTTTCAGGTTAGACCTATATTGGAGACAAAAAGCAGATGAGGATAAATAGACCATCAAAGAGTAGCAAAGCTATTTCATGGTGTCCTTCCTTAGAATTTTGTTGGTAAGATGGTTCTGAGAAGAGAACCAGACATACACTCTTTTCCAGGTACAACTTTGTCTGCTCCTGGACAGCATATCAGCTGCTGAGCATAAAACCTGGTTTTGCTGACCAAAGAATAATATTTTCAGAAATGCCCATCACTCAGTGGGATTGTCTCCAGCCTGTAGTTCTCTGCCTACTAGCACCAAATGCTGCTGGTTACCCAGATGTAAACATGGTCAAACGGTTTCTCAGTAGGTGAGCAGTGGTGATGGTCACTTGTGTGTTTGTGTCCAGTGGCAAATAAAGGTAGCTTCACTTGGTTTAGTTGACTCTGAATTGAGGTTTAACATCACACTGTGTGCCGCTCAGGAGTCTGCACCATTCGGAGATGCAAGATGAGTTTGCCTGCTACAGTTGCCCTCTTTCTGAATGAGCAATTAACTGTGGTTTGTAATCCTCAGTCTTTGTACACACTTACTCTTTCAAGATACAGGACACAGTACATATTCTTAAGTGTCTGTAGTTCTTAACCAAGTTTCTGTGTTCCTATTTTGCCACCCTGAATGTGAAAATAGCCCCGCAGTGGTTTTTTTCCCCTGTTGCCCACCTTGGTACTGTTCTCCTTGCAGACTCCGTTCCGTCTGTTTATTTTTCTTAACCTAGGCTTTGTTTTGGCTTATCGTGATTGTGTGGGGCTTTTGTGTGGAGGTTTTTCCATGCATTTCATTCTTTTTTCTGGCATCACTGACTCAGGAATACCATTCACATCCACCCCTGTGAGCTTAGCCAAGGCAGAGGAACAAAGATCTCTTGTTGTAGCACTTTCTCAACAACTCAGGGCACTGTTAATATTGTCCTGTCAAATCAATTTATTTCAGAAAGAGAAGTAGCACCTGTCAGGGGAGTACAGTGTCTGATAAACCAGGGTGCTTTGGGGGAGGCTGGCCAAGCTTCAGACGACAAGCTTCATTGCCTGCCCCATCACCTGAAAACTTCTCATTTTCTACGCTCTGCAGTAACGTGTTCTGCTGGAGAGAGTCTCGCTCCAAACAGCATTTCACAAGAGCTTGGGAATTGACTGCAGAACAGCCTGTTACATTTTATCTGTGTTTGAGGTGGTATATTTTAAAGTTCACATTAGGATACAGAATCTGGTGTGGGACAGCTTTCTTTTTTAAATAAAAATCACTTATCTTGGAGCCTGAACAGGCTTAGGTCTGACTCCACAGAGCGGCTCACTAAAATACCTGATCCATTTGCTTTCCTGCTTGCTTGGTTCCTCTTTATACTCACACTTGAGTCTTCAGAGGAAAGTGAGTATTTCTGTTGGAAAACAAGTACTTTGCAGCATGGTTAAGCTTGTAGCAATATGCAGATTTTCGATAAAATATTTCCTTTGGAACTTTTTCAGTCAGGATTCTGAGTTTAGACTATGGGAAGCCTTGAGAGTTTTAGGAGATTGGAACAGTTAAATAATTAATAGAACCTTACTCTTGGTTCACCATTTATGCATGTTCCTGTTGCCATTGAGGGTTCAGTCCAACATTGCATTTCCTTTGGTCATCCCAAGTTTCACAGAAAATTAGGGATTAGAAGGGACCTCAAAAGATTATGTAGTCCCTCTTAGATTTGAGAGCTCTTACCAATCAGCAGTATTAAACTGATGGACATTAGAGTACAATTGCATTGTGGCAGGCAAGGAGGGCTGTGCAGTAGCAATCACCTGAAGCACTGGCAGGGAACCTGTTGCTGTAGCTGTGTGACTCATGAGCACAGTGGTAGTTGGGCTTGTGTGATCAATAAGGTTTGGTTTGAAAAACTGCCTGTGAATTTTACAGAGCCTCTAGTATTTGCCTAACATTGACAGATGATCCTAGTGTTTCAGAGAAGCCTTTACCTTGGCTGAATCTAGTCAAGCGGACATTCAAACAACATTAAAAATGAGAAAAACACAAAACTCCCCAAAACTTTTAAATGTAAACCAAACCTTTGAAAATATTTGTGCCAATGGTATAAACCCCCCTTTGACTAGAAATGCTCATTCTCAGGCCATTCACTTCAGTAGCACTCTGGTTCTGGACCAAAGCCAGAGCAGTTGTGTTTCAATCTATGAAGGTGCCAAAGATGTGAGAAACACTAATCAAATGGAAAGTAATGAATCAGCTGTGACATTTCATTATGGAAATTAAGCATCATGCAAAGCCTTGCCTAAGGAAAATAAATTGTCAGGAAAAATACTAATTTTCATGTGATAATTAAGTTTTCTTTGCTTTTCATTGCCATGTCTAGTAACGTTTCAGTTTCATTTTTTATAACAGACATTGTTCTGAAAGCCATCTCAAGCATGATTTAATCTATGGAATTGAAAAGGATTGCCACTCCCACTTAACTGGAGGAGAACAGAGCTGGATGTAGGGAGTGCTTGTGCTGTTTGAGGGTCAGAAAGATCTAAAACATAACTTATCCCACTGCGCTTCTTACCACAAGCCTTCTAAGCTGCTCTTCAGTGGCGTGATGCCTGCTTTTCTTTCCAGTACTGGAAGAATAGAGGTAGACTGGTGGAGTCAGGCTCAGCAGTCTGGACAACAGCTAAATAAGAGCCAGATTTGGGAGGTGGG
>JAOXOE010000343.1:16484603-16572701 GCA_028565055.1 Phoeniculus purpureus
GCTGACAGCAGCCTCACAGCTACAGGCCCTGGTTCTCATGGGGGATTTTAACTACCCAGATATTTGCTGGAAGACCTGGTTCAGCCAGCCATCCACAGTCCAGGAGGTTTATTCAGTGAATTGGTGACAATTTCCTAAGTAAATGATGGAGGAGCCCACTAGCAGAGGAGCGCTGCTCGATCTTGTACTCAACAACAAGGAGGGTCTGGTTGAAGCAGTGAAGGTTGAGGGCAGCCCTGGGTGCAGTGACCATGGTGGAGTTCAGGATCTCATGTGGCAGGAACAGAATACCTAGCAGAATCACAGCCCTGGACTTCAATAAGGCAAACTTTGGCCTTTTCAAGCAATTGCTAGGGGAAATCCCATGGGACAGGGTGCTGGCAGGTAAAGGGGCTCAAGATAGCTGGTTAACATTCAAAGATCACTTCTTTGAAGCACAAGACAAGAGCATTCCAACAGGAACGATGTCAAGGAAGGGAGCCAGAAGACCTGTGTGGTTAAACAGGGAGCTACTGGGCAAACTGAAGAGGAAGAAGAAAGTCTGTACGTTATAGAAGGAGGAATGGACACGGGGTAATTATAAGGCTCTGGTGACAGAATGCAGGGACGCATCTAGAAAAGCCAAGGCCTCCTTGGAATTAATCTTTGCAAAAGAGGTCAAGGTCAACAAAAAGGGCTTCTTCAAATACATTGCAAGTAAAACTAAACCTAAAGGCAATGTAGGGTCCCTGCTGAATGAGGTGGGTGCCCTGAAGACAGAAGATACAGAGAAAGCAGAGATACTGAACAACTTCTTTGCCTCTGTCTGTACTTCGGGGGGGCTGTCCTGATATCAAGCCCCAGACTGCTGAGGCTCCAGAGGAAGTTGAGACAAGAGACAAGAGTTTGCCTTGGTTGATGAGGACTGGGTTAGGGATAAGTTGATCTTGATCAAACTGGATGTATATTAAATCCATGGGCCCTGATGGGATGCACCCGTGAGTGCTAAGGGAGACTGGAAGTCATTGCTAGGCCACTCTCCATCATCTTTGCTAAGTCATGGGCATCAGGAGAGGTGCCTAGGGACTGAAGGACAGCAAATGTCGCTCCAATCTTCAAAAAAGCTAAGAAGAAGGACCCCAGTAACTATAGACTGGTCAGCCTCACCTCCATCCCGGGAAAGGTGATGGAAGAATTTATCCTTGACATTGTCTCTAGGCACATCAATGACAAGAGGATTATTAGGGACAGTCAGTGTGGCGTCCCCAAAGAGAAGTCATGCTTGATCAAGCTGATAGCCTTTTATGAGGGCATAACCAGGTAGATGATGGCAAAGCAGTGGGTATGGTCTATCTTGACTTCAGTAAAGCATTTGACACAGTCTCCACAGCATCATCACAGCCAAAATGAGGCAGTGTGGTCTAGATTATTGGGTAGTGAGGTGGGTTGTGAACTGGCTGCAGGATAGAAGCCAGAGAGTAGCGGTCAATGGGACAGGGTCTAGTTGGAGGCCTGCATTTAGTGGAGTGCCCTGAGGGTCGGTACTGCGACCAGTAATATTGAATCTATTCATTAATGACTTGGATGAGGGATTAGAATGCAGTCATCAAGTCTGCTGATGACAAAAAGCTGAGGAGAGGTGTGGCTGACACCCCAGCAGACTGTGCTGCCATTCAGCAGGACATGGACAGGCTGGAGAGCTGGGCAGGGAAAAATTTCATTAAATATAACAAGGGTAACTGTAGAGTCTTGCATCTGGGCAAGAACAACCCCAGGTACCAGTATAGGTTGGGGACTGACGTGTTGGAGAGCAGTGTAGAAGAAAGGGACCTAGGGGTCCTGGTGGACAGCAGGATGACCATAAGCCAGCAGTGTGCTCTTGTGACCAAGAGGGCCAACAGCATCCTGGGGTGGATCAGAAGGGGCTTGGTTAGAAAACTGAGGGAGGTTCTTCTCCCCCTCTGCTCTGCCCTGCTGAGACCACATCTGGAGTATTGTGCCCAGTTCTGGGCACCTCAGCTCAAGAGAGACACAGAACTGCTGGAGAGAGTCCAGCGCAGAGCAAGGAAGATGATGAAGGAGGTGGAACACCTCCCTTATGAAGAGAGGCTTAGGGAGCTGGGTCTCTTTAGCTTGGAAAAGAGGAGACTGAGGGGTGACCACATGAATGTTTATAAATATGTGAAGGGTGGGTGTCAGGAGGATCGAGCCAGGGTCTTCTCAGTGTCATCTAGTCATAGGACAAGGGGCAATGGGTGTGAGCTGGCACATAGGAAGTTCCACATAAATATGAGAAGGAACTTCTTCACAGTGAGGGTGACAGAGCACTACCCAGGGGGGTTGTGGAGTTTCCTTCTCTGAAGATGTTTAAAACCTGCCTGGATGTGTTCCTGTGTGACTTGGTCTAGGTGATCATGCTGTGGCAGAGGGATTGGACTAAATGATCTTTCAAGGTCCCTTCCAATCCCTGATGTTCTGTGATTCTGTGATCTGGAGACAAGATACCATTCTATGCTGCAGCCTACAACAGCAAAATAGAAGACCAACAGACATAACAAAGAAGAAAAGAAAGCCCACAAAGACATCTCCTTCAGCAGCAAGAGTTGAGACAGATATTTGAACATCAATGATTCACCCATAATGAGTAAAAAATCCACAGGAGCAACTGAGAGGTGGTCAGTAAAGTCCAAGTGACAGCTTTAGTAGGATGTTGCTTAGTATATGGGTGATGATTACATAAGAAGCAGAGTCAGTGGTGACAATGGGGCCACTACCTGACTGCGTATCTGTGAGAAAACAAGTCCAGATAGAGCCTCCCTTTCAACAACGGACACCTCACTCTTCTGATCGGGTTGTATAACAAGTGAAAACTTCACTTGCATTTGGGACAAAGAATTACCTGCACAGCAGCACAGATTCTTAATCTGGACTTGAGACTGTGAGTGCTTCATAGCAGGGAGGAAGAGTAGGACGTGGCTAACAGCCAGGAGATGCTTATTGCAATCAAGTCTATTGCCTAGATACCCACCAGTGATTCACTCCTATTTTCCCAAGTCACCATTTTATTGTGTTTCTCCACCCCATCACCCCATAAATTCTATCTGGATTTACTGACTGCCAATACAAATTTTTTTCCCACTTTTCTGGTTATGGGTTTGGCCCACCGCTCCTTAAGTATTCTGTAACAGGCTTTAGAACTGGAATGTGGCCCTTTTCTACCAGGAGGCATGTGGCACAAGGGTTGCAGCACCACCAATCTTGGAAAATATTTTGAAAGTGCAAAGTTAAAAACCATTGCTGCACTCAAACAGTCTGTAACCTTCAAAAAGAGCAAAGATTGCAAGAATGGGGTATACTCAAAAAAGACCATGAATAAAATGGAGCTTCTTAAAGTCTTGTCTTAAAGGGAAACAAAGATGGCAAGAAAAGACTCTTATCCAGAAGTGATCTTAAAACACCCAAAGATATTACTTATTTAGATACCTGCTGTGCTTCAATGAGAAGTCTTTGATAAACAAGTATTATTGTTTATTCTGTTATTAGTGATGAAAACTATTTGATTATAGCTGTAAAAAACCTCTATAAAATCTTCAATAAAAACCACATGTTGTGGCAAAGTTTTTAGAAATAAAAAACATTTTAAACATACTTTGAAGACAGCCTAATTCCATTGTTTTCCTTCAAGCTGAAAGGGGAAGGAAAAGTTCCAAAACTCAAGAGTCACAAATACATTATTTACCAGTAATTACGTTCTTATTCCATATTTCTATCTTTACTTAGAGCACAGTGATCACACTCATTTTTCACAGGAGAAAAAAAAAGGCAATTATCCCTAATTTTCCATTAACACTGTGCTCAGGGACATCATTATTCACACAGTTTGGCAATTCACACTTGTATTATATAAAGCATCTAGGAGAGGTTGCACAGTGCAAGGTGATGCCACAAGACGGAACATAGCTTTTGACAGCTGAAAAATGTTCTTCTGAGAACAAATAAAGTGGCTTGCAAGTCAATATACAATGAACAGCAAACACCAAACAGACTTGTTTCTCCTTTGTAGGAACCACAGGTGTGACCATTTAGTTAAAATCCCACAGTCCCTAATAACCCACATGGTGAGCTTGGTTAAAGAACAAAAGAACCTCTCTTTTCTTCACATGCCATGGCCACTGCATGAGCAACCAAACTTGGTCCCCAGGGAAGATTCCCGGCAAGCCCTAAGGAAAATTCACTCACTTATTCTAGGTCAAACAAAACCATAAATGAAGCCTGGCAAATACAATCATTAATGTGCACTTAATCATACAGTTAATTATCCAGATTAAGTATGATCCAGGATAAAATATCTCCCAAACATTCAAAAGATATGTAACTCTTACAGACCCTGTAGTTCACAAACCACTAACATATTCAGTAATACTAGTTTCTTGTAACTTACCTGAAATGACACATCAGTGTTCTCTCCATGTGCTTATAGCAGTAGGGCTGCTGCTTGAAGATCCTTAATGATTATAATTTGTGGGCATGTAACATACACCAAATAAAACACAGACTAAAGATAGGAGAGTTTCATTAAAAGTTACATACTCACTGTGTTTATCATTTATTGTACACCCTGTACGCCCATTCACTGAGAATGGAAATGATTGCAAATAACACTGAACAGCCAAACATCTCATTTTGGCAGGAGCTCTGACTAATCAGATGCCTCAGTGTTACTTGCTTTGAAAAACAAAATTCAAATCTTCTAAAGTAGTAAGAAGAAGGAAAGCAGGGTGCCAGTTTCCTTTCCATGAACTTGAATGACTTAAGACATTGGATCCCATGATAACATGTCTCTTTTCATTAATAGTATATAGTATTTATTTGCTGGAGGTCACTATTTAATTTACATTTACGTGTATTTCAGAGCCATCATTAAAAACTGGTTTTAATACCATAATTGTTATCCTATCCAAAATAACTACACCTGTGTAGTCCAAATCTCATAGGAATTTTTAAAGACTTCAGTGTCTAAAAGGCACTATTACATTATGTGTTTGAATTGCCGATGTATCTGGGATGGACTGCTGTGCTCTAGCTGGTTCAGTAGTTCACAGCAGTATTAATTCTTCCTACAGATTTATGGATCCAATTCTCAGTAACATTATGGCCTCTTTACGCTGCCTTGCAAATATAAAGTCATCCTGAAGGGGATAAAAATGCATTGAAGGAATAACTTGCACACAAATATCTACCCTCAGAGCACAGAGTTGAGGAAGTAGGGTAAATTAAAATATCTCAGAATAATCTCAGCTCCGATTAGCAACCAGGCAAGCTCCCATTGGCCCAAGTAATACAAAACTCTGCTACTACTCCAAGCCAAAAAGAACTGTGAAATGACCCACTGGAGTTCATTTCAAGGATGTAAATGTACGAGGTAAAACAGCCCATTGTTGGGACAGACCAGGACTATCACAACTGCCAGTTTTGCTCTTGCAAGAAGCACTGGCAAATGTGATTCGTGAATGACTCACACCAAGACCAACCACTTGTTTGAAGTCGCCACAAAGCATTAACCCAAATATATCACCAAACTGAATAAATTAGACCCAGGAAAAAAAAGACAGATTTTTTTCACTCACTTCTAATAGAAGTCCACCTTCTTGTACAGCAGTCTTGTTAGATATATTATCTTCTTTTATCGTCTGGCCAACCTGCTTCTTAAAGTGCTTTTCTTGAATGGCTGTTGGAAAGAGTGATTTTCAATTAAGAAATCGTAACAGTTAGGGCCACTAGACTAACATTCTTCTTTGGGCACTTAACATGCATTAGTTTAATTGCGAGGTACTGTCTTTGTGGTCTGTATCTGTTGCTAACAACTTTCTTTTGCAGTGAGGAAGATATATACATGTTTGGCAGTCCAGATGTTTTTTATATGAAATATCTATCACATTTTTTATTGAACATATTTTTTCCATTAGTGTACTCTACATAAAGCAACAACCAAAACCCACAAGAAAGAAACAAAAGAAAGTTAGCAAGTTGTTTTGTTTATAAAAATATGTATTATGACAATATAAAGAAATGCCTGTATAGCTCAGAAGACAAGGACCTGAAACAAGTTTCTTATTTTCAGTATCTTTGAATACTCAAAGTTTTCATATCAATATATCCCACAGAGAATTCCTCATTTCTGGGGATAACAAAAGAATTTCTGAGAAGGCCAACATCACTTGACACATTGGGATTCTATATTACATAAGGAGTATAACAGGAACCCCCACCTTTATCATTTGGTCAGTAAAAATTAAGGAGTCACTTCACCCCTACTGCCCCCAGCCCAGAGATAGTTTGTACAATGATCCCAGTAGCAGATAGAGATTCATATTTCTCTTCTTTCTCCTTTCCACAGAGAGAATGAGAGAGGAGAGCATACCCATGAGATTAGCTGGGACATTTGATACACACTGTCCCTTCCAGCTGAAGGAAAGCTGGAGCAGCTACAGCCAGGGGTGGTTAATAATCCAAAAACAGAAGGGTTGTGATGTACTGGAGTAGTTTATACCAAATCAGAATAAGAGGAGGCAGCCAGCAAGCTTCTAATGCTCCTGAGCTTGTTGCTAAAGTCATGACAATTAAAATTCTTAGTAAGATACCAAATTAAGAAAATGGTCTACATTTAAAAATGTCTTGAAAAACACTTGCTGCAAATGACCAAGGATATGATCTAAATAGTCACTTCCTTCCCAAAGGGCTTTTCAAAAGCCCCTTATCAATTTAACAGCATAGTGAGGGCTGTTAAAAGATACATCAACATTTTAGGACAGATGATGGCAATGCAGAACAACATTGACTGAATATCCGTGATGTTTTTTAGTTTGCATTGTAAATATTTGCTGCTAGTGATAATGTCGGTCATTACCCTGAAGCAATCATCTCAAATGTGTAATTAGATGTAATAAATCCCTCCTCTGGGCACGGGAAAGCACATCAGGAAAATCCCAAGCTGCCTGAAACAGATCCCTATCCACATTTTCCAGCCAAAACAATTTTTCTGATTTCAGATTTGTTAGCTAGGCTGCTATGAAAGGGATGTACAGGTTTTCAATCTGCATTTCCACTTTGGTGTACCTTTTGAACTAACTGGAAAAGTTTGCCTTTTTTCTCCCCCCTTGATCAGTCAAGACTTCTGCTGTGCCTGTCTCTAGGAATAGACATACACACATTTGTGGCAACCACTTTTAAAAGCCTAGCCCCTATTCCAATGGCCTCACTCAGGGTTTCCTTTCTCAGAAAAGATGTTTTTGTAATCGCTGACATCGTGGTTTGCCATCTTTGTGCAGGTTAAAGGACAGATGGGGCGGGGCGAGAGGAAGCATAGGTTTATTTTTTTGATGTGCTTTTTTGGCATCATGAAAATTCCACCAGTTTGAACTTCATCGTTAGTGGAAACTGTTATTTTACCCAGCTGAGCGGGCCAGAGCTCCCTGCCTGTTTGTTAGCCTTCAGGCTCACACAAACAAAGCAGCAGAGGCACAAGAGATGTTTGTTCCACAGCTCGCCTGGCTACTATAAATTCCATCTCCAAATGGAAAGTATTTTGATGTTATTTTGCCGGCTAGTTACCCGTATGTTAGGCCACACACATCCATTTCATAACAACCCGCTTGGTAGCTTAGACTGCGAGGAAACCCATCAAGGACAAACGACACCCTTTGTGCCAAGAAGCAAGAAGTCCTCACAGACAGGGATGTTTGCTCCTTGCACCTAAGGCATCAGAGCCTCATGTTGACTCTTTTTCTGCCTCTCTGCACTGGGAATACTTGGTTAATCCACCCAGGGCTTGGCTGATACTGTGGTGACAGGTTAGAAGAGATCCTGCTGCTGGTGATAGCCTGTCATCTGGAGAAAGCAGAGCAAGACGGGCAGTAAAGCATGCAGATCCCACAAATTAATGAGGAGGATGAAAAGCAAAACATGACAGAGTGAGGAGGGAAAATCCCAAGATATTTTCTAACTGGGCAGAAAAATAGGGAAAAGCAGCCTGATACCACTGTCACCACCTGAGAACTGAAGTGTTGGTGGCTTGATAGCCAAAGCCCTGATGGCGGGACAGCTATGATCAAACCTAGCCATTACACTAAATGGTGGCCCTCTGGAGCAAGGGTGAAGCCAACGATGATGAAAGACTGGGGAAAGCAGGAGCACTGTCTCTAGCAGGCAGGGAGGAGCAAACTGTGGAAAGATAAAAAAATAACAAATAGTAAAGGACGAGTCAGTGACCTGAGTGGAACACTGGCTGCTGGAGTTCCCATGTATCAAGAAAAAACTGATATTGCAGTCATTCCGATGAATGCTGTTGGCTGTAAAAAAACAAAAATAAATTAGAAAGCTTTTGGACTGCTTTCTATGGGAGAGGCAACACTTTAGACTGGACCATCATCATCTGAGCACAGAGAGCTCACCTATGACATGCAAAATTGGCAAACTGGAGAGACTGCAAGCAGGAACAGCAGAGACCTTTTCAGGAGCAGAGATTATCTAGGCTGTACTTCCTGAACATGAAATAAAACAGAAGATGGAGCTGTTCTGCCAAAGAAGATGAATGAGTGCATTGATACCATAGGGTGATAAATACAAGATATGCACATACCAAGGGTGACAGATTTGAAAGGTCATGCGATCTAGTGTGCATGGTGCAATCCCAGGCAACATTAAATGCTCATGCATTTGGAAATGCTGGATCCTACAGAAGGACAACTGTGGAATTATGCTGGGCAGGGGGGAAGGGGGCTAGGAGGAAAAAATGGGAGGAAAAAAATGAAGGAAAATGGCCAGTGTGATTTTCTGAAGGAAAGGTCAAAGATCCAAGAACAGTGTTACAAATTCTGATCTGAAAGCACTGATAGAAGTGGAAACCCAAAAACAATGTAGAGTGAGAATCAACAGTCAGTGGAGACAAGAAAAGCCTACAGAAGACCTTGTAAGTTTGGCTGAAGGAGCATGCACTGCTGAACCTTTATTTCACAGCTGCACTATCTCTCCCTAGAACATTGTAGAAACCTGAGATCTCTTTCGAGCCTCCAGTTCTGATATGATCATTGCTGTCTGCATTTGCAAACCCCTTGGCTTGAAAAACCAAATCTGGAATATTGTAAAGAAGAGAAAAGCTGCCTGACACTTTAAAGTCTATAGAAACATTATGAAACCAGCCGTTCCCTTTCCCCTAGAAATAACAGAACATTTAGCTGTTGCAGAATCCTCTTCAGTTCAGAGGGATGGAAATTTCTGAACACTCATAAAACCATACTCTTTAAATCCACAGGATTACATTCTCCAGAGCGTTTCTGTACCTCTTCCTGCAGAAGCCTGACTTCCTTTTTTCAGAAAATATTAGCAAAACTACCTGCCAGACTAAGCTCTGTAACAAACTAATGCACAACCAATGTGCATTATTAACGCCCCAGCCCCCAGGGGCCTTGCACGACTCACACTGCCGGCATCAAGCATCAGCACAGACAAGAAGTGATTTGTGAAGGGATGCTGTTACTTATCTGAACACCTTGCCTGGATTCATTTGAGATGTAAGAAGGGGAAAGTGCTGCTTTCTGGATACCCAGTATGATGCAGGTGTATTAGTTTCAAGCCTTTCAAAGAAGGGAACCTGTGAGACCTTTCCAGTGGTGCCCAGGGAATAAAATGTTTCTTAAATTGGTAGATGAAAATACCCAAGTCTAGTTTGTAGGTTCAGACATACTGCTTTATGCAGGCAAGTCTTACTTTTGGTAACAGTTACTTGAAAGGAAGTGAAAACAGGGTCTTTCTTCCTGGATCTTCTAGCAGCAGGAAGAATCAGCTATGCGTGTTACCCTGAATGCTAAGCAAATAAAGCAAAACAAGTAGGAAACACTCAGTATGAGCAATTCTGCTTAACAAACCTACAGCCTCGTACTGAAATGGTCTGTTTCCTCTCGCTGCATTACAGAGAACATCGAGTGACAATAAGGACTGGGCTCATTAGATGCACGCTGAAATTAAACAATGCACACCATAAAGAACAGCTACTCGACACTGCCGAACAATATTAAAGGGATGTTTTCACTCTGAAATGCCACAACATACAATTTGCACAAATGCTTTAGGAAAGGAATCAGCACCAAAATGCACCGTCTGAATAAAAGATGTATGGTGCCTGTTTCTGCTGTGGAGGCTACCAGAACACCAGATGAAATTACGCTAGCAATAATGCAAAGTTTTTCTTCCCAACTTAGTGGTTTTCTCAGTCTGCTTCTTCTTAAGGGATGCTTTGAAATCCGACTGCCCTTTGAAGTTTCTCGAGTACAGCATGACATTTATTTAAGGTACAAACCAAACTGTTTTGGTTTCCAGATCCCGACCCCTCTTCTCTTCAGAACCACTTCTCCCCTTTCCCGGTGAGCCTCGTACATTCTTCCCCACGCAAAAGCGTCATCAAAGAGATGCCAACGCCCAGCAGCCTTCCTCTGCCCGCAGCCCTTGTGCTGAGCTGCTGGGGCTACCTCGTCCCCCGGGGAGCCCAGCTGGTGGCCCCCCCATCCAGAGGAGCCCTTTTGAAGGGAAGGCAAGGGGGAGAAGTCCCTGCTGCGGAGGAGGCGGACTGCTGAGTAACCCAGTGCCGCTGTCACGCAACCCTCGCCGCCTGTCAATCTGCCGGCGGCTCTGACAGGGGCCTGGCGCCTGTTCAAACCCTTGCGTGCGAGCAGACAAGCCGCGTTACCCTATGAAGTATTTCATAATAACAACAGCTGTTAAATATTGATGACTCCTGGCAAGCGCTGAATGCTTTTCGAGAAGGTTAAGCCTTCGTGTAATGGAACCTAATTCCTCATTATATACTGTATCAGATATCTGGAAGTTGCCTAAAAAAAGCAAAGGGGCTTAAAGGAAAGGACCAGAAAATAACTCTTGTGCTGGAGGGAGAAGGGAGAGAACCCACAGTGTGAGAGGTGAGGAACGTTTCCCCAGAGTCAGATCCTTTTGCAAACAGTAAGAAATGCTGCCAGAGCGATGATCAAAACGGTCGGTTTCACTCTATTCCACTGGAAGGTTCTGTGTTTTTAGGAACAAATGCAAATGAGATAAACTTTTGAAAACAGCGATCTGGCTGCCGCTGCAATGTGTGTGCGAGAGTGCGCGTGGAAACTACTTCTACAGAGAAGCAGAAAAGAGGGAGAAAGCTCGCATTCCTGTAGTTTTTCCTGTATCAGCCCTGAGAGATCTGGTTCATTAGAAGATTAAGTGGTTATCAGAAAGGACAGTAAGTATGAGATCTCAGGGAGGGCTTCCAGCAGATGAGAAAAGGACAAGCATTCTGCCTGGGGCAAGTCCCAATATGCTGTCCTCTAGTTCCCAGAATAAGTCCCCCCTCTTCCTCATGTTGCCCTCTAAAATCTGTCAGTGCTATCTTCTCCCTCTTCACCTGTCAAGCAAGGTGGTGTCAGGATGGAAATCAGTTCAGGGTAAGGAGTCATGACAGAGAGACTGAGAGTTTGGGACAGAGCTGTCATGGTGCCAGGACAGGCACTACAGGGAAACCCAACAGAAAGGCAGCATCGGAGTCAGGGTGTGAGTGAAAGCGAAGAAACACAAACCAAAGAGTTCTTAGGGTGGCAAAAAAATCAGGGTATTTTTTTCTTGCATTTGTGCAAGAGGGAGTATGATTTAGGTAAGGCAAGCTGAGAAGCTCACGTTCCGTTGTGCTGTGGTGCAGAGAGTTCTATGAGGCTTTAGGAAAGTATTTTCCTGCGAAGAATCCAGGCTCATTTACTGAGTCAGGGTGGGAATCACAGAAACTTCAAAAGTTGTAGATTGGAATGGATCTCTGAAGGAGGTCTGGTCTGCCCCACCCTGACCTAAATGGAGCTAACTTCAGTTAGGCAAGTTGCTCGGGGTTTTTGTCGAGTATCCCCAGTAATGGACATTTCACATTCTCTCCAGGAAAACTTTCCCTGTTTAATTACAAATAGGATCAATTTTGTAAGGCAAGAGCTGCTTATGGATTCAGATGAGCGTGCATTAGGATAAGGTCTACGTGGACACTTTCTGTTTCCACAAATCTTGGTCTGTAGAATAATTTAAGAAATGCTGAGAATGCTTAAATGGCAGCTATGAAAAGTGTGTCTCCAAAGAGAACGTGTGAGTTAAGTTATTAACTATTTGTACAGTGATTTATTGTTTATTCTATCTCTAGTTAACGTAACTGCCTCACAAGAAAGCACACTTCTGATCTGAGGCATCACAGACCCAAAGAAAATCTGTACGTCCACATGAAACTGAATTTTGAGCTAACTAATGGTCTCAAGACAACTTGTCTAGAAAGTACATCGTCTCTCTGCAACTTACAGTTGCAACTTTTGTCTATTTGTATGACTCAATAGATGACCTCCCCAACAGACAACTCCACATTACACATTGCCAAAGAAGACATTTGAGAGATCTGTCTGCATTATTATGAATATATTTGAGTTATCACTTGGTTTGGTAGACTATAAGACTTGTCTATAAGACTAACAGACATATACAGTCCTCCTAGATTATCCCAAGATATAAGACTTATTCCAACTAATTATTTTCTGTTTAATCTTCATAATAACATTTGATTACCTACTACTTTAATTATGGTTATTTGATGATGGGAACCTGTTCATTTATATGTTCAGTCCTAAGGTCTTCATTTTATCCTGTGTCATTCCATTCTTAGATTAACTAAGCTGTAATACATTAGCTTGCCTGAGTGTGTATTTGCTTTTGTTTAATAAATCCATTAAGAGTACATAAAAACAGGTTATTCTGACTACAAAATGGATCACAAGACTCAGTTATCAGCAGCTCTGAGTAAGAAATCTGCAAAGTACTTAGTTCACTTCCAAATCAATACCCAAACCCCTCACAAGAACGAAGGTGACTCCAGCAAATTCTTTGTCCCTTAAGTCATAGCTTGTAAATCGTTTGTGCATTAATCAGAATTGAGATCTACAGCATAATTTTAGTGTAAAAAAAAAAAATCTGAAGAGAACTATGCCGTATTTACAAAACTTGCTTACTGTTGGTTAGTTCCAGTGCTAAGGACCTCAGAATGCACAGTGTCATTCTGTGTTCGTTTTCCTCCAGTTTGTTTTCCTCTGTACTACACTCTGAAACACCGCATGTTGAGTCTGTGTAGAGGTATTTGGATTTTACCAAACTAATCCACATTAGCCTCAAGTGCACTGCAATGCACTGTGACCTGCCACAACCTGAGTGCTTGAGTGGGGTCTCAGCAAATCCCACTGGGGGTGATATGCATACTTTTCAGAGAAACAGCATATGAGGACACATTACTTCTGGGATCTGTGGAGCAGATAGCCTACTAAAACAGCTTGCAGAGTTTCCCAGTTCTTCTAAGTTCTTCTACTTCATGATGGCTTGTTGGCTGAATAGCTGCTCGTCTTTACTCTAGTCCACATATTTTAAAAAATTTGCACAGGGAAAAGCACAGTTTAGTCTTCCTATAGCCTCTGAATTGCCAGCACTTTCTCTCTCTATGGTCAAGGAATCACAGAATCATTCAGGTTGGAAGAGACCCTTGAGATCGTCAAGTCCAACCATTAACTCTACTCTACTCTACCAAGCTCACCACAAAACCGTATCGCTAAGCACCACAACTAAACAAACTTTAAGCACATCATCTTTTGAAGTGGCTCCTATCATTTTATTGTCCTGAGTCCATTTTCTCACTGCTTTGATTCTCCCCATGAAAATAATGCAACAGTGGACATCGGGGTCCACAGCAGTGGCAGCTGTCCTTTGAGCAGAGACTAAAATGGCTGTGACTCTTTATTGAGACGAGAAGGATGAGGGGAGATGTAATAGAGGTTTACAAAATTGTAAGGGCAATGGATAAACTGAATGAAGAACTTCTGTTCACCTAACACCACAATATAAGGACTGTGAAGTACTCCGTGACGCCAGCAGAAGAATGTTTTAAAGCAGATAAAAGCAATTTTGGAGATGGGAATACCAGACTAGATGGACCACTGGTGTGACACAGTTGTGTATTTCTTACGTTGTTATATTCTCACTGCAATGCCATGACCTTGTCTATGAAATTTGCTGCAGACAGAAAATAAACAACAGATGAACAAGAGCTACATCTGTGACGTGAAACAAAGTTATGTCCCAGACACGACAATATGAAAAATAGGAAACTTATGAGAAAGAATGTATGTGACTAAATTTAAGCGTATGACAAAAGGCCAGCTTCTGACTAATCACTACATCCAAACAAACAAACAAAGCCATTCTTTTATGATTAACGGCCTATTGAAATAAAATTGAGTCTGAAATGCCCAAATCCATTTTTACTTGAAAGACAGCTAAGAGGAAGGCTATGTGTGTTTGTAAGTAAGAACTGTCTGCTGGAATCTTCCCCACGCTACAAAAGGAGATTGCAAGAATTGCATCTTACAGAAAAAATGCAATGAAGTCCTGACATAAGATTTGCCTTGAGAATATCAGCACTTTTTAAATCTTTATTTGCTGCCAAAGATGTGCACCATTCTACCCTATTCAATTCTGATCTACAGCTTAGAGAGTTCAGCAAATCAATCCCTGAAGAATGAAATGAAATCAAAGACCAAGTGTGAAAATAAACTCAACTAGGGAACTGTGCAAGAATGCATCTCTCCCCCTTTATGATTAAATCAACCTGACAATGACTGACTTAACGTGAGATTTATATTAACTTTGCTTGCCTTCTTGGACTTGATAACCTCTTTTCCAGGCCTGTGTTTCATAATATCTCCTGAGCTTCCACTCCTCAATTTCTAATGCTTTTGTAACATTCCTGTCCCTTTATAACTTAATTTGCACCACTCTGCATGGAAAGGCAGAAGCTAAATCCATACCTGCTAGCTCCATGAGGGAATTTAAGTCAGTATCTCTTAGAAGACAGTTGAAAGAGCATGTGTCAGTAGGCCAGTATATCACCCAAGAGACTGTTTAAAAATAGCCAAAGCACATGATCTGGAGAGGATAAAGGAAACCTTTAAGATGAAATAAACACTGCATTTAAAATACTCAAGCTGAGACCTTACTACACAGGATGTGCATATGTTACCCAGAAAACCAAATCTGGCCTCATCAGTTTCAGAGTTAGAAATGTCATAACAGCAATTCCTTTAACTGCCTGCTTTACACAGGAGCCACGCCATACCCAATGGTTCACAAAGGAAAAGACACACCACCTTTGGTTTCCAAGGCACTTTTAAAAAGCAAACACAACTGACAAGGTGAATACACCACAGAACATGTCACTCTCCTTCATAGGCAGAGCTGCCTTGCTTTGGTCTTTTCTGCTCTCTGTGGAGACTGCCATGATGAGACTGACTGTATGAAGACCTGCCTTGAGAGGTTAAATGAACCTAATGAGCTGTGGGAAAAATATCCCAGAAAGAGGTCCTTCGGATTCGGCCTTTGTACTCCAGGAACCAAAAGAATGTGCTAAGACACAGTATACAAGCAAATAAAACATTGGGAACAGTATCTAAATGTTTTTTGCTAAGATTACAATAAATTTTCAGGATAGTTTTAAAACACCCAGCTATCTTTGAGAACTCTTCAGAATGCTGAAGAAAAGAAATAACATGAAAGCCTTACCAAAAAGCTCGGAATGAAGGGCAAGCCAACAACAAAAGTTGAAAACTGAACAGCCAGAGCCCTAAGTTGATAACGTTACTATCCCTGGATATGTTTAGTATGTTTTCATAGACATTAATTTTTTAATGACATATTTAAATGCTAGTGCTGAAAATCTATCCAGACAGATGGACCTTGCTCCCAACTGAAATCCCTTGTAAGTCAGAGAGTCTGCGGGGAAGACACTATGGTTTGTCCAAAAATAAATTGCTTTGCAGAACAGGAACCTTCTGCAGAATTGGAAGATGCATACACATGATGTGTTACAAGAACCTACTTAGAATCACTACAAGAACCTTCATTTTTCACTTCCTCACAACTGTTTTGCTTTGTCTTTTTTCACAGACAGGTTCCATACTCAGAAAAATACCCCAAGCAGATCCTACAGACCCAAAGCAGGCCAGTAGTAGGCTCCTGTGTTCTCTCACCACTTAGCAATAGAGAAATTGATTTTTTATTAAAAAATGCCACAGTCCATAGGTCAAGAACCACAAGTAGGACCTTTACAATTTCTAAGTCAAATTAAAAACGTTCTATTTTAAAAAGGCATAGAGGGCAATATTTGAAATCTCTAGGAACATATAGTGTAGCCCTGCTATGATTTGCTTTTCAACTTTTTAAAACAGAAACTACATGGATGCAGTGATAGACTAAGAGGCAGCCACAGAGTTCTTATCAGACTTGGCCCATGTGAAGACAAGGAACAACAAAACAATGTTCTGTATTTCAGAAGCACAGTTGTAGCTAATAAAATATAACCTTTTCTCCAGTTTCAGCTCTTCTGCCTATGTGTCATTGACTTGAACGGGCAAGTCTGACTCCTGTGAAGGTGCCTGCTACCTTGACTCACAGCAAGCTACCAAAGAAATTATGAGTTTTCCTCATGGGAAAAGGAGAAGAAATTTTTTTCCCACTCATGAAACATATGGGATTTCAACCTCAACCGTTAGGGCAGTTATGGATAATTACAGCTTTCACCAAATGATCGATGCTAGCAAACAGCACGTATAGAGAGAATTATGATACATCAATTATTTCTGGTCCTTCTTATTCTATCAAGGTCTTCTGCATGAAAACTGGTGATAGGATGTTCCACATAAACATGAGAAGGAACCTCTTCATAGTGAGGGTGTCAGAGCACTGGAACAGGCTGCCCACGGGACTTGTGGAGTCTCCTTCACTGGAGATGTTTAAGACCCGCCTGGACGTGTTCCTGTGTGACTTGGTCTAGGTGATCCTACTGTGGCAGGGGGATTGGACAAGATGATTTTTCGAGGTCCCTTCCAATCCCTAATGATTCTATGATTTCTTACCTTCTGACTTACCAGGTCTATTTTACATCCATTAAGTGATATAAACACCAGTTTATATCAGTTTTTCATCAGTTACATCACAATCTTCATTGGACATGCACAGTGAATGGCTGTCAGGGTCGGTCCAATAACCATTGAAACAAAATGGATTAGTGTGAAGCTAAGAAAAGGATCAATAACCTTAAGGCAGAAAATGAACTCTGCAAACTGCAAAAAGAAAAAGCAAAGAAGCTTTTGACGTATGCTTAAAAACACTAAAGTTAACTGTGAAAATGTACACTGTAGACCCCGCTTTGTTTAAGCTGAGCATTTTTCAGAGGAATCATTAAAGACTTAGTCTATGAATGCTGCATCCAAAAGAGGAACATTTTTTCTCCTGCCGGGGCAGATTTGCAGGGAGGAGGCTCATTTCTGCTTTGCTGGTCTGGCAGGCAGCAGAGCTCTATTCCTCTGATCAAGAGATCACTTTCATAACCACTTTTCTGAGGTCACAAATGAGTCTGCTGCAGTCACGCAACCCCTCGCCTACCAGAGCTTACTATCACAATACAGGTTCATGGAACCCTTTTAAACAGGCAGCCCATCCTTTTGACCCACACAGATGTAAGGCACACACATGTTTTTGCACGGGCTTCCCCCAGATTTGTCATGGGACTATTTTATTTCACTTGGAGCAGGAAAGAAATGTAGAGCTTGGAGTTTTATCTGGATCAAGTCATGTTGCCCAAGCAGACTTAAATAAAAAGTTAAATAGCTCTACGATTCTTTTAAACTATACTGGCACCTTTTTCAAATATTTATTCAGTCCATGTCTGCCAAACATGTGCTACTGTGTATTACGCTAATTAAGACATTTAAAATCCATGGTAAAGCATCAAACAAACACTAGATTCAATCGACAAAAGATATTATTGCCCTGAATTAAACACTGATGACATAGTGTCATAGATGAAATGAAAGATAGGAAACAGGCTTACTATACAAAAAGTGTTCTGAAGAAATGAAAACACAATGAGTACTAGCTAGAGCTTTTTTCTAAGACAGAAAAGCCTATTTTCTGCTGACATTTTAGCTGACAGCATCTCACAAATGACCAACATTACTGCCTGTTGTATGGTTGTGCCTTGTAGGTGGTAGCTGGAATGGTCTTTGAGTGATGAGGAGCAGGTGGGAATTTAAAGAAAAAAAAAGTTTTTCATTTTTCTTCTTACAGTAAGTCAACTCTACCCAACGAAGGAGGGGGTTGGCCTATTTTCACAAGCAGTTAGTGTCATGAAAGCAACCATTGTTGTTCCATCATGAATTATTTGCACTAATTACCTGAAATAAAGTTTTCAAAAGCTGTTAAATTACTTTGGAGCCTACAATTAAAAAAAATCAAGTTGAATGTATTTCTCATTGGCATTTCATGAGGATTAGTACACAGACAGATTTCATTTAAAGACTGCACAAACAGGCTTGCCCAAACCAGCTTTATAATCCAGCTTAAATAAGTAACAATAGCAATGAGGGCACAGCGCTAAGTCTGTTGAGGACGCACAGTGTGGGCTGAGACGACTTGTTTGCATACTGCCCCACAAGTTCATTGCTATTATTAGCCACACTAGTGAGGTGAAAGCTTGTTCAGGTGTGTCCACACATGCTACAGACAGCTTTAGGGGCTCTAGAGGTGCACCAACAAATTCTGAAGTGGCTCTGGCTTCACTAGAAATTATATTCAGGCTTGACTTTAATGTGTATCTTCACCTAGATGGGAGGTATCCTCCCACCTGCTCTGCAGCTTGCCATTTCTACAAAAGATTACCTCCTGGTCTAGCTCTGACATGAAACTAACATCACCTCAAAACCACCCTCATCTCTGCTCCAAGTCTTGTCTACATAGAGGAGAATTAGGCTGGAAACTGGTTGGGGACCTCAGCCTAGCACACTCCAGCCTAGCACACTGGGAATCAGGGCAGCAAGGCAGGCTCAGCCTCAGATGCCAAGCTTCACCAATCTCAGCTTGGACAAAGTGCTGGTGGAGATGATGAGAGAGATCTCTGTCCCATCAGGGAGGGTTTTGACAGACTTCACAGTGACCTAGACAGTAACAATGCTGGTGCAGATGAGGCTGCAGGCATTTTTAAAGACAGGCCATAGTTTCAAAGATTTCTGAAGTTACTCTCCGAATCTTACATTACTGATTTGCGCCCATTGTGCCCACTACAACAACTTTCTCTGGAAATTAAAATAGTTAGGGTCAATTCCTGTATAAGAAAGAATGTGACTGTGCCCATCTTTACGAAGTTTGGCTGAATTACAAGAAGTTAATACAAAGTGAAATATTTGGATACTAATGTAAGTATTCCATTAACACAGCAATCTTTCCTTCCTAGCTGTGGAAAGAGATATGCGAGAACATTGTTGTGTTACTTTATCTTTACAAACAAATTATACTGTTCTTTTGGAGGCAGTTAGTGAAAAAAAAAATATCACTGAAAACAGCAGGAATGAGTTTACATGTGGGTATTTCAGGGCAAACAGCTGCTAGAGTACTTGCTGCTCAGCTCTTTTCTACACAACAGTCTGGCCACAGAAATGGTACCTAAAAGTCTTGCCTTACTCAGAATCCTTTTTATATTTCTTTATATGAAAATAAAATACTTGCCATACTTTTTTCAAGACTACTCAAAGACCATGTAGTCAGCTACTCCAAAAAGGCATCTAATATTATATTAGATGTCCTAAGTACTATTGGACCTACAATTCTAGAGAAAGAATTGTTCAGTAATTCAGTATAGTGAACTCAGGGTAAATTACGACCCGCGCAATGCCAGATTACTGGGAGCTCTGAAAACTTGCACCTGATAGTGGAAGATCTGTACGGCACGTACATATATATATATATATATATATATAAAAAAGAACATGCAGACAGTCATTTGGATTAGCTGCAAATCTGCCTTTGCGTTATTTTTTGTAGTCCTTTTGTGGAGTTTATTTAATTTGAAAATTATCCAAAGAAATGTAATCCAGCTCACTTATACTCCATAATAACCCAAAATGAAATGATTTCAGATTAGTGTGCTATAAATCATTATTTAATAAATAAATTGTCTTTAAATAGCTACTAAGAGGTACTCTTTCATTAGAAATAAGTTTAAGTACTGTGAGAAATTACTGTAATTACAACCAAGCTTCAAGGATTTCTGAGTAACTCAGTTACAAGAGTTAATGCAAGCAAGCTCATAAAAAAATGCTTCTACCCTCACCCTGCCCCTGCTGCCCCAACACAGTGCACACGCCTGATGCTCAGCTGTCTCTCCAGTTTGTATTTGTCTGGAAGTGGATGAAAAAAGTGTTCTGCAACATAAATGATGTTCTAGCTTGGCCAGGACTGCTGAAGGATAGCTGGCACTATCCAAGTAGAAGGCATATTCCAAGTGGACAGGAAACAGTGCAGCTGCAGGAATTAGTTTAAAGCAAGTTGTTGTGACTGAGCCTTCCACACGTGGAAGCTTCTGCAAACTATCAAAGCAGGGCATGGTCTTTGCATGATGAGCAGGATGAGAAAAGGAGATGGGCTGCCTAAACGTAGTGCCCCAGCCAAAGCAACACAGTCAGAAGTCGATGGAGTCAGGGCAGGACAGGGCAGGCTGGGAACAGGGCAGCTGGAACATTCTTGTGCCTGATGTATTTTCCACTTCCCAGATGTTCCCCAGTTGACATGAGCTGCGAGACACTGGATGCGCCAGTCCCGGAGGGTGTTCTGACCCCCGGGAAGCACTAAAGAGGCCCAGGCCAGCCCAGCATCGAGAAGGCACAAAGGTATTTTGAAGCTCTGATTGTTTTGCCTCCCACTTGGTCCCTGTGCCAAGTTCAGCTGTGGTGCGGGAACTCAGCTGTGGCGCAAGACTCGTTTTGTGCATTAACCCGATGAGCTGCAATACCATCTGAGATCAACACGTAGCTAATTGCTGTGAGAACAAAACTTTGCATTTCCTGGCCTATTCAAAGTTTGAATCTCCCATCAACTCCACACTCCCATACTCACAGATGGTATATCCAGGGCTCAGTTTCAAAGGTCCTCGCATCGGAGTGTGTGCAAAGAAAACGAGATGTGTGGAATTGCTTATCGCTGGAAAGTTGCTCTTGATATGCAGATAAGTCAATTAACATGCCAAAGTGACCCCCTCTTCCATGCAGACTATCCTGGCTGAAACTCTCCCACCACAGTGATCCCCGTCATGGGGAGCTGGAAGAGCATTGGTTAGCAGAGCTGACTCATCAGCTGACTAGCCCATCAGCCACAAAGGACAGAGAATGCTGGTGGTGGCATGAAGGATGTGGGTGGGAGCAAGCAATAAGCAATCATCTGGCAGCCTAATGCAGTAAGGAGGGTTGACAACAATTCATTATTTATTCCCCCCTCCCACCCTAAGGCTTCATGCCTCTGCTGCAATGATTCTCATTATCTTGACGCTGTGGTAGGGCTCTATGTAGGGGAGAGAATGAAAGGTACATCCCCTCCCTGTGGCCCATGCAATGAAAGCATCAGCAGGCTATCTGAGCTCACCACACCCAGACCACATAGGGCAAAAGGCCCTCATGTAGGAGAATGGGGAGGAGATTTGCCTGGTCCTTCCTTCACTCAAAAGGAGATGAGAACAATGTCTTACTAGCAGACAAAATAGAGCATCACTTTCCCACCAAAGTCAGTCTGCAGGAGAGAAGAGATGGAGAACCAGTTCTGGAATGGCAGAGGGCAGACGTGAGGAAAAGCTCTTTGGGGTGAAGCAAGGAATAGAGGAGAAAGGGAGAATATTGTAGCACAGGTGTGAAAAAGAGGGGTGGGAAGAGCAAATACATGGACAAAACAAGAAAAGCTACAAAAAAAAAGATGCAAAAAAGAATACTTTCCACAGAAATTCTTATATTTGTCATGTTAAAGGTGCATGTTAGGTTATTTCTGCCCCCAAGGTGTGTTCATAAATTATGATTTTCACAAATTATGACTATTAGGATTATAGGGGTCATTTAATGGCACAGTATGACTTTCATATATATCCAGAACAAAATATAAAGGTTTCATGACAGATTTTCAGTAACAATGATATACAACATAATACCAACACATGGAAGAGAACACTTTTTGTACTAATGGTGAAATACTTGGGGATTCAAATATAAAAGATTAATATAAAGTGACATACATGTTTTACAACTATACAGTTAAGTGGTTATCAGTGTTAAAGAACTAGAAAAAGAAAGCTTAAAATATGTTAGGTTTTGATTTAGATACGATCTTTGCTTGTTTTCAGTTCTCTCAACTGCTTTCAGATGTTTCCAACATGTACGTAGCCGGTTCATTGTTGCAGGTTCAGGGGTAGGTGAGAATAGTGGACATTATTTATTATAACAAGAAACTACAGGCAGAGATTTACTTCCTGTACATGACTTTGACTTGATAGATTCAGCTTGATATATAACATCAGCTTGATATATTAAAGACATGAAAAGGGAACGTATTGAGATTTCAATGGCATTTTATACAACAGACAATTAATGTGATACGTGTTTGGCAAGACTGTTATAAGTCATCAGATTTTCACAAAAGCAATTACAAGCTTCTTTGAAGGAAGTCTTAAGTGTGTTTGTAATTTCTCTTAGTAAGCATTTAATTTAGTTAACTGATGTACATTCTGCTTCCACTTCTACTCATATAGATGTCAGGGTTTTAGAAAATTTGTCAGTTGCATTATCTACATGATTGCACCAAAAATGATAATCAAATTAAAACTGGATTTATAAAGGAAAATCTGCTCTGCTTCATCTAAAAAAAATATTTCATTTCACAGTGGGGAATGTTCACATTTCTGACTAATATATTACAGCTACATTAGAGAAGAAAAGCATCTGTGTGAGTCACTTGGGATTTTCTTTCCAACAATATAAAAAAGATACTAGACCAAACATAATTAAACAAAAACAAGCCCTTTAGAGTAATCCATTGAGCCAAAGCACAGGACTAATCACACAGCAAAATGAGGCAAGCTTTGCAGAAACCAGCTCCTGTCTCACGTTTTATGATTTCTAAGCATCCCACTGTAAAGACAGACGTCTTGCACAGAATCATCCATATACATTATGTAATAACTCATAAACTCTTGGTTTGACTAAATCATTGACGTATTTATTTACTTTCATGCTTCTATAGACCTCCCAGTTACCTGTTGCTCTGCTTGTAGCTAAGCAGATCTTTGTGCAAGAGGAATTGGTGTATGACCTGGGCATGATTTCATGAAGTGCAAAGGAAGATGTGGAAAAAAAGAACGATGCATGTAGGAGAAAGAGTCAAAGCTATGGAAAGAAAAGAGAGGGTAGATAAGAACAAAGCCTTCATAGGCAAGATTTATTACTATTACATAGCTTTAATGGAGACAAAATAGGTGTAGAGATGCCCATAGAGGTCCCAGAGCAAGTTGTCCAAAACTGGCAAGAAAAAGAAATGATCAGCTATGATTTGTGTTGAGCTCAAACACCAGCGACATCAGGAAGACCTGAGATACAGAGGTTACATAATGTGGAGGACACGAGCTTTGCACAACAGTCTTTGCATCATGTTCAAAAAGGAAGTTACAGTCCATAAATGGTGGAGGGGGACAAGATGACACCAGGATAAAGAAGGAAGATGGAGAGTGCAATTTGGCTTTGGCTAGTCTCTGGGGAGGTGCCAGATGCCCACGGCTGGGGCTGTCCCTAGTGCCCCCTGCTGCCTGGCTTCTGGCATGGGCCCTGTTTGGGAGGCCCTGTGAAACACCATGGGAATCCTCCATCCCTTAGAGAGCAGCCAGCTCTCCATAGCACCCTGACAGGTACTTCTGACAGTGAGCGCTGGAGCAACAGTGATGTTGGCAAACAAGAATTACAGTGGTTTAGGGGAAAACAAAGGAATCTCCACTCCTGTCCTTGGGTAGCATTCAGACAGATACCCCAAACTGGTTTGAAAGATATGTAACAAGAGAGACTGAAAGGCATGTAGTCTTCTTCAAGATTGAGAAGACTGTTCAGAACGTGGAAAAACAATTATTAATGTTATCTCTTCTGTGCCAACACTGAGCAGTCAGGCTGCTACTCAAAGATGCTACCATTGAGCTGTAGGAGTTTCTAGGCACTGTCACAAATTTTCTGACACAGTAGCTGGGTTAACCAGTACTGCCTACCTGAAGTCTAACAAGGTGTTTTGCTTATTGCTAGCATTTATTTTAGGTTTACTTTGCTTATTTAAAGCATATTTTATACTTCTTTAAAATTCATTTAAAACTGTCAACCTCATCACACATTTCTCTCCTTTGTCCATCTAAGAAGTGAGGAGTGATAGAGCAGCTTTGGTGGGCACCTGGTCCCCAGCAGAACTAAACATCCACAGCAGCTATGACAATACTGTCATGGTTCTCACCGATCTTCATCCATGCTGCTGTCTGGTAAATGGCCTGAAGACAGCTTGCTGGGTTTTGCCTGGTGACATGAGAAGTGATAAGGAATGCTAAAGCGGGAAGGACCTACAGGCACTGAAACACGTTCTGGCTGGGTCTCACTCTACACTTGCATCTGTGTATCTCTATGGGCCACAAGTGCCATCCTGAAGTCTGCTTTGGCTGATATGATTGCACGGACACAGAAGAATAGAGTTAAATAATCTGGCAAGCACCAGAGAGGTATGTCTGCACTGGGCATGATGGAATATAGTGCAGAGATCATTGAGCTGGCTCTAAGGGTGCTGGTATGGGCAGACAGGGTCTTATGCTGCTACATGGAGATAACACAAGCTTGAAAAAAAGTGGGGTTCTATTGGGACGGCAAGGCACATACTTTAGGAAGCTGTGCCTCTCAGAAGGACCAAGTTTGGGCTTATCCCCAGATTGACATAGCCACTCTGCTTCTTGCCGCAAGACCTGGTCTAATATCCACATTTTTTCAGAGTTCTCTGCAGAGCTTTACCATGTGCTGTAAACCGAAAGCAAGGCAGTAGTAAAGGGAGAAGATAAAATGGGAGGACAGTCTCCCACACTGTTTTCTAGCCTAAAACCATTTGTCCTATTTGTCTTCAAAGACCTACACAATTATATTATGCCAAGCTAAATTCCTTGTTATTTTGAATGAGGCATTGTCTTTCCTTTAAACTGCATCTGTGTTTAAAATAAGAAACAAAGTAAATCATTCTCTTGACAGTAAAGAAACACATTTCCTCTCAGAGATGCTAATCTTTCATGAAGCTGAGAACAAGTGTAAACCAAGCCAAAGTTCATGCCTGAAGGAAGTCTACTCTACCTCCCAGACACTGCAGCAGCAATACAGACAAAATTATTCCTACTATCTTCTACACTCACTGAAATTCCAGCACCTTCTGGAGTAAAAATGCCACCTTTCCTATGATGTCCATATCTAAGGACAACTTGGCTTACATAGTGCAACTAAACTCATCGAAACACAACTTAATAAAATGAGGTGAATGTAGTTCCAACTCTCTTCCCATTGGCAAGGACATCTTTCACTAGACCACGTTGCTCAGAGCCCCATCCAAATATCAACCTAACCATGTGTCTACACTCCAGATCTACACCACTTCTAAACATGTTCAAAGATAGTGATTCAACCACTCCCTGGGCAGTCTGTTCCAAGGTCTGATGACCCCACAAATTAAGAAGATTTTCCTAATGTCTAACCTAATCTTCCCCTGATGCAACTTGTGGCCATTTCTTCTTGTCCTATCACTTGTTACCTGTGAGAATAATAGCCACCTTTCTACACTGTCCTTTCAGGTACTCGTAGATAGCAGAAAGGTCTCCCCCTAGCCTCCTTTTCTTCAGACTAAATAGCCCCTTGTACGTGTTCAAAAAAGAAAAGTCCTTATTTGTCTTCCAAGAAAAAACTCATTCAGGCATGTAGTTTCATAGGACAGGACTGGAAGAGCTCTAAATCAGTGCAGTAAGTCTTTAAAGAACAAACTTGTAACTGTTGAAATATTAAATTCTGTTAGTGACTTGTTGAACAAAGAGCCGCAACTGAAATCCTAAATTTCTTACTCAAAGCACATCACAAACTTGAGGCTTGAGGATAATCTAACAGCCTCTCATTATTTTGATAATGGAAATAAATACTTAGATTGTACCATGAAAAGATTAGTGGAAATGTAGAGATGGAGTCAAGAAGGTACAATTCCATGATTAGATATTTTATCCAGTTCTCAATACAGTCTCTCTTACAGTCTTTGCTTGCATTTCAGAGAACAATATTTCACATTTTCTTTATCTCTTCTAAATATATCCAGTACAAAGGATCCAGAGAGAGTCCAGTAAAAAAGCATGAAGATGATGAAGGGACTGAAGCTTCTCTCCTATGAAGAAAGGTTGAGAGAGCTGGGACTGTTCAACTTCGAGAAGAGAAAGTTCAATACCTGAAGGGAGTGTTTAGATACCTGAAAGGAGGGTGTAAGGAAAACACAGAAGGCTCTTTTCAGCGTTGTCTAATGGTGGGATCAGAAGCAATGTGCACAAACTGAAATACAAGAAGTTCCCTCTGAACTGATCAGGAGACTTTTCCCACTGTGAGGATGACTGAGCACTGGAAGAGGTTGCCCTGGGATTTTGTACAGTCTCCATCACTGGAGATATTCAAAAGCTGTCTGGACATTGTCCTGGGAAACTGGCTCTTGGTGGCCCTGCTTGAGCAGCAGTGGTTGGACCAGATAACCTCCAGAGGTCCCTTCCCATTTCAACCATTCTGTGTTTCTATGATTCACTCAGACTATGTGTTTAAATTTAAGGGAAAGCTTCAGGCTACTGGAACCAGCTAACAAATTAAAGACGACATTTTCCCATGAAATGTATCCTTGTGTAGGCCATAATTGTAACAATAAACTCAAACGTATGAACTTACATTCAAAATCAGTTAAATCTTTTTGTGGAAAATTTTCCTTGCTTATGTAAAGCAAAATGTAAAAAAAAAAAAAATACACCAAAATTGCAGACAAAGACTTTAGCTGAGAGATTCTGAAAACAAAACTCTGGGAAAGCAGAAATGTTAGGGTGAGACAGTGATGCCTGAGAACCCCAGTATATGCACTTCAGTGGGATCCTGAATCTTCAGACCAGCAGCTTTCAAGTAGGCTTTTTTTAATCAAGCCTATTTGGATAGATTTAAAGGTAATAAAAAAGAAGCAGAAATCAACAGATCTGTCAAGAATATGCTGCCGTGTTACACTAAATTATTTCCCTTCTACAACTGGGCATATAGGTGGAAGATGCAGTGTTTCAGGAGACAGTTTAGTGGTTAGGGATTGTAGGGTGGATGGTTGGACCTGATGATCTTGATGGTCTTTTCCAACTTTGAGGATTTTATGATTTTAAGAACAGATATTACATGTCTTTGTAACTTTTAAAAGGCTATTTCTACTGTCTCAAAATGGTTTAAGGAGTAAAGTGAAAAATCTTGTTGGAAAGGGGGTCCAAGCTTACTTAAGAAACATAATCTGAGAAAATTGACTAGTCACTTGCTGTAAAATTAAAGGATTCATTGCACATATCCTAGATTAACATTGAAAAAGGACAAAACCAGAGCAACAAAAATTATTACAGAAACATATCTCTTGAGAAAAAAAAAAATCAGCAAAGGAGCAGGATAGGGATGATTTGTCTAAAGAAGAAAAGACTGAGGGAAATGTGGGACACCTTCATGGCTGGTAAAAGCTATGGTGCCATGGCAAAAGAAGCCAGGAGAGAAGGAGAGCTTAAACTGCATAAGGAGAGCTCCAGTTTGGGTGTTAGATAATGCCAAGAAAAGTATGGAATAACTCATGTTTCAGATTTATAAAAACATTAGTCGAATGATGCTCAGGTTTAGGCATATCTGATTCTTTACTGAGGAAAGTCCATTAAAGGCCTATTTCCTAAAATCTTAAATTCTGTGTGGAAGCAGAGAAACTAACATCTGTAGACAAATTTCCCAGACTCCACTGTAATCCAGTTTTAAATCTACATATAACTGAAGTCTGGGGGTCTCTGTGCTTGACTGTTGCCAAACTTGGAAAGATCTGTATTACTATTTAAATACAAAATTTACAGAAACTTTAATTATTCCGAGTTAATTTGCAACTCTACATTCCATATTTACTCATCCATGAATCTATCAGATTTCCAGCTTTCAAAATGAAATTAAGTAAGTAGATACTGAAGGGACGGATATCTGAGATAAACACAGAAAGTTCAAATAGCACAGCAAGGGAGATTTTTGTTGGGATGACACTGGTTTTGTGTGTGCATGCATAAGTGCATGTGTGTATAAACACAAAACATACATCTGTGCATGCATAAAACATCCAGATGGGAAAAAGAACAAGTTACTGAATTGAACTTTTTATATAAATTATGTAGTGGAGGATTTAAAATGCCCCCACTTCTCTACATTGAGGATGAAGACTGTACTCAACAACATCAGTTACCATTTATTAGGAATGCTTATGGCTAAAAGGATTAATATTGATTAATGGTGTGTTGAAGGGAAGTTTGAGTGGACTACTGATGCAAAATGAGTTATACTAAAAACTAAAGGTTGAGAAGTCATAAGCTATGTTTATAACTGTGCTGATCTATCTAAATTGTGGTAAGTATTTTCCTTACAGGTGCTGGGGAGCTTAAGTTAGCTGTCTCTCAGAAAGTACTGTAGAGTATCAAAGAACAAGGTGCTATTCTTTTTTACGTTTATTTGTGAAACAAATACCTACACCAGAAGGGAACTATTAATCAAAAAAAGGGAGTCAGTTTTGAAGTGGAGCAAGACCACCATTTTTCCGCCAGTGGAAAAACTGAGAAATAAGAGGTCCTAAAGGATGTATTGTCAGGAGTGCTAAAGGAAGACAAGCTACAATTAACCAAGATGGAATATAGCCAAGACAGAGTCACAGCAAGCTCAAGTGGTCACCACACTAAGTACCACTCCACTCCCACAGGACCCCACCCAAGCCAAACTTTTGTCGGACCCAAATGACCAGCAGAGCTTCCTGTAGCAATTGCTGTCTCTTAGACTAAGTGCTGGTTCAGATCCACGCTGCCTTACACAAGAGGTCTGCTGAGATTGGAAGGTTATTGCCGCAAGCCCTTTTGAAGTGCTTATCAGGAAAATGCAAAATGACTAAATGCATATAGCTGGGGGGATTGGGGCTATTAATAGAGCCCCTGCCAAATGGTAACAGACACAGGAACACTGTGAACCAAGCAGACAGAAGAATTATTTATGAAGCCAAAGGAGAACATTTCTAAGAATTAGAGAGGAAATCCACCATAGTGACTTAAAGTGAATAGCCAAAAAATCTGTCCCGACAACCAGATTTAAATTTTAGACCTTTGCCTAAACAATATTAAGAAGATGAACTGGCCATATGCTTCAAAGTCCAACACGTAATGGTCACTGAAGACAGAATAAATGACTGATGAATATTCTTCATCCCCTAATATCTAATCCTCTGCTAAATGGTTTACATACTTGAAATCAATATATTGAGGTCACCCCATGGCCACTAATTGGCTATCGATCTGTACAAACATAGTATTTGTCATACACACTGAGTATTATAGAGAAGCTGCTGAAAGGACACCTAGTGGTAAGTGAATGAGTGTGTCTAGAAACAGCCGGTACTGTTGAAGGTGTGTCATTGTGCTTCTCACAGCAATTAATGAACTATTATAGGCTGAATCTGCAATTACATCTATGAACTTATGTGTCAGGTAGCCCTATTCATGGCATTTAAAAAATGGCAAGCAGCATTCTTTTTCAGAAATGTGGAATTGAAGTTTAACTTCTTTAAAACTCACAGAACAAGTTACACATGCCTGCTTGTCACAGACTACAAAGCTGAATGTCCAGAATCTCCATCACATCAATTTTAGGAATATCAGATAGTGGAACAGAACTCATTACAGATATGTTCTCCTTGATCTTCAAGCCAAATTTAATTCCTTTGGTCCTCCACTGTGCCACTCTAAACTACCCCAAGCGATTCCTTCCCTTTTTTCTTTCTCTCTTATACAGACAAACAACTGAAGCAAAGAAATTGTACACATTCGAGCTAATTTTACCGTTTTATTTCTCCCCATCCAACTTTATAGTAACTTCTTGCCTGTGTTATTCCAAACCCCTTAAAATGTACTAATGCCCTTGAGACGAGGAGATGACCACAACAGAAAGCTGCACTGCAGATGGAGTCATGCCCATCTCATGCAGAGAGGGATTACAACCTTCCTGTGTAGTGACACGCTGCCTCTGGGCAAACAGACCGAAATCCACACTTGGTTTCTTGTTTATGTCAACATATCGCATTACACAGCACAGAACAATTTGCTGACCACCGTCCCTCTTCGATTATTTTCTTTATGTTCTATTTTCCAGGATTCTCTCTTCTATTAAACACCAGTTCCTTTGGATTAATTTGCTCTGAGTGAATTAGTATGGATTTGCTAGGTCAGTTTTTCCAGATTTTTTTTTATCCAATTTTATAACATCTCTGTGTGCCACTGGTCTCTTTGTCCTCGCAGTGTTTGTAACAGCTCCCAATTTAGTACTGTCCTTTGATTTAAAAAGCCACAAACAACTTCTGCTCTTCTATCCTCTTTCATCACAACAAATATTGAACCACTGGCATGGCTAAGTTTTGTTTGCTTTTTTAGGTGACTACTTACCAAAGATTTTGTTTAAAGAAAATCTGATTCTGCCTTATTTCTCCACAAATACAAGGAAACTGGTAATGATGTCCACCAAGGAGGCTGCAGCTCCTGCTCTTACCCAACCATTAGCACCCATTCCTCACCCAGCTCTGTTTCCATGGCTCACCTCTCCTCCTCTCCATCCTTTTGAAGCTCAAGCCTGCTCCTTTGTCTTAAAATGGCATGTAGTTTTCTTCCTTTACTATAAACAATGGTTTCTGTAACCTTAGTTCCATGATGTAAACATTTAAAAATAAGAATGAAGGGAACACAAACTATGCATTCAATTAGGTAATTTGGAGATTAAATTAAATGAAATGTCTCAAAACATGGAACATTTCAGTGTAAGGCAGTCTGGCTTCCTTGTTTTCTTTCTATCCCATCCCTTTAAAAAAAGAAAAAAGAGACAATGGATCTTAAAAACTCCAGCAGAAGAGTAGTAAAAGAAGCTGAAGGCAGCTTATTGTTTCTGAATCCAAGAGAAACGAAAGATCAGAGGAAGGCGTTGTAACACTCAGGTGTGAGTTCAAAGGGACAGTGTCACTTTGTAAACCAACAAAGTGAGATGCTAGAGGCCGGTCAACCAGCTGCCACAGTTGACAGAGGAGGCTCCTGCTATCAGTAATACCACCATCTGTAATCTGAGTCAGCTTGTAAAATGCCCTGCAGTCTGCCAAAGCCTCTTCAAACTGGCATTTATTTTATATTAAAATATATTTAAAAGCAGAAACTGAACAACAGATACTATTCTTGACTCAAAACCAAAAAATATAGGGCTGCTTTGTATACACTGTGCTTAATAAGGAATAGTAACAGGAAAGGGTAGTGAGGAGTAGTAAAGGAAAACTAATATCCACAATAAAACACTTATGTTTATCTGTGTAGCCCACCTGTAAGTTTTGGTCAATTACACTCCTGGTTTGGGGGTTTTTTTTTTAAACAAATCTAGAGGAGATTTTCATTAATTCCCTAACCCAGATTTTGCTGTTGTAAACTCTTCAGCAACAGAAGAAACCACAACTGTCTGCAAATTTGGAAGAACTCTTACTATGTACATCTGAACATACACATTTGGCTTTCATTGTGCATTAAACCAGACAAGCTACGAAAACAAAGCGTAGCCTAGCATAGCTCTAGTCAACACTTTCAAGTTTGGATCTCACTTATCCTGACAGAAAGGAATCTTTTTGGCCTTTTAAGTACGGCCATCTCCCGTTGGCATACAGAAAACACTGAGCAAGGGTGGGAGTTGTCCCATGGTTTGACGAAAAACACATGAACAGCACAGGAGACAATGCATAAAGTTTCCAGCACAACACCCAGTGCACAAAATAAGTTCAATAATAGACTTTTTTTTCCTTCCTTTATCAGCGTAACACTGCTTGCTAATTTTACTCAGGTTTAGCACAAATCAGCAATAAATTAGAGAGAGACTTCTAATGAGATATTGGTATCTTAAATAGACCTACCTTGAAAGAAACTTTTGACTCGGAGATAGCTGACACTAAGGCGCAAGACAGAAAGTTTGTCCAGCTTTGATATGATGTCGGGTGGAAAAGGTAGGAGGCTGGCCAGGTGGTCCAGTTCTGCGTTCAGACGGTCCCTGTGTCTCTTTGAAGGATTAGATTTTTCATTCCCAATTGCAGGCCTTCTGTGGTGGAGAACACATTTTTGATTACCTGTTTTACCTCTAGATAGCACAACCAGAGAATGAGATGCTGACTGCAATTAGTAGATAACAGGAGCATTTAACCTAACTGCAGTGAATGTCTTTAAAGTTGCTGTCCCCTGCCATGAAAAGATTTACGTGCAATATGTGGGTATTGGCCTCTCCTTTCATGTCTGTCCAGTGAAAAACAGGCGAAGGGCCCTCTTACTCAGGACCCTCTCACCTTAGGGGAATGGGTACTGTCTTCATGTTCTACTCAATACCAGGAAAAACAATATCTCATCTATGTTGTACAAATGAGGGTCAGAATAGCAGAGGAAAATTACCGTGACTAATGCATGAACCCATTCAATACCCACTGTACTCATTCAAAGCATCTTAGTTTCCTCCATTTAATGACTCACAGTTAACCTGTAGGTCAGGAGATAATTAAGAAAAGAGGCCGTCGTTAGACATGACATTTAAAAGTATGGGAAGCAAAGTGATGAGATGTTCAAAGTTATGGATTTGGTTTCTCTCCTAAGAACACTGATATTCCTCTCAAATCATATATACTAATGTTACTTATTTCCAAGCCAAACATTCCTAGTCCATCCCCACTTCATACAACGGGCAGGACTAGGTACCTCAGAAAAGCAATAGTGAACATGCATTTAGATTAAACACATGACTAATGAAGAAGTGCAATTTTGGGATGTCCACAGAACATGCAATATGCTGTTCTCAAGAGAGAGAAAAGGAAAAGCTGGTGCACCTCCACACCATCATGGAAACCCCACTTCCCGCATGACAGTGAAGGCTGATCAATACTGAAGCATAGATATGTCAATTAAACAAGAAGGCTTGAGTGATAAGTTTGAGAAAGTGTATCTCCAGCAGGCACGCACAAGAAAAGAAAGTTATCAGCAGTCAGTATGGATTCACCAAGGGGACATCATGCTTGACCAATCTGACAAGTCACTTACGATGGCATGTTTGGATGGACAGATGAAGGGAGGAAAGTGGATGGCATTTACCTCGACTTCAGCAAGGCTTTGAATACTGTGTTCCATAACATTCTGACAGGTAGGCTTAGGAAGTGTGGGTTTGATGAGTGGACAGTGAGTGGATTGAGAACTGGCTGAAGTGCAGAACTCAAATAGTTGTGATTGGTGGTGTAGTCTAGTTGGAGGTCTGTAGCTAGTGGTGCTACCCAGGGTCAGTACGGGTGCAGGTCCTGTTCAACACATTCATTAATGATATGGATAAAAGGACAGAGTGCACCCTCAGAGAATTTGTGAACTAATAAAACTAATAAATAAATATAAAATAAATAATATGAAACATATAATAATAGTATAATAAGAGAAAAATTATTTTATTTAGAATACAAATAAATAGAATAAAACTAAGTATTTGTAGCAGTTTACTACATTTTTATGCTCTACACATTTAATATATTTTTCAATCGTAATTTTAGTTTTGAGCATTAGTGCTTAAATTACAACATTTGCATGTTCTCCTAAGTGCAATATTAATTTGTCATTGTAAGTATGATTTTTAAAAAAACAGCATTGTGCTTATGAATAGTAAAATGCTTTGTAGGTGTGATCGTTGGTGATTTTAAACCTCTTAAAATAAATCAGGTATGAAAAATTCATTACTACCTTTGAAAGCCTGACTTAATTTTAGCAGAACACCATTGATGGACAGAACGAATGGAAAAATGTTTGGCAGGTGTCAGTGAAAATACCTATTTCCTGCTTTTTCATTCAAAATGAAATGAGTTGCTTCTACACTGGGGAGATTTTGTTGATTAGGATCAATAAATCACTTTCCTCTATAAGAAAGAACAGATATACAGCAAGTAATATTCTTAACAAAGAAGGAATATTCACTTCTTTCTCTTTTTCCAGAGTTAACTATTTTTAAAAAAAAATTTTGCACTAAACCCTGAAACTCCGCCATCCGCACTATGACACCAGAAGGATGTCTGACCTGTGGAGAACAGCAATTTTGTGGGAATGCAGCCCACAGTTGAGCAGAAGCTAAAGAACATAAGCTTTTACTAATTGCTCTTTACATCTGACACACCAGCTGAAGCAAGGAAGCAATTTAGGACAGAAGAAAGTTAATTCCAGTTCGCAAAATTAGACTGATGAGTTCAATGGATAGAAATTGTCAAGACTAGCACGGAATGGAAATTGAAATTGTTCGAGCCTATTTACCACATAAAATAGTGACTGGTCTGTGCCCGAGGTTTGAGGCAGTTCTGTGGACTGCATTTGTACTGAGCTTAAGGACAGTTTTCCGAAGGTTGCGGGGAACAGTGTAAAAAGACTACAGGAGAAAGCTCAAGCTTGACTCTTCCTGAAAACTCAAGGAAATGATTCAGTAAGGTAGCAAATCCAAACAAACAGGGGTTTGATGTAAATTAGCTGCCAAGTAGATGCAATTTAAAACAATGCAAGTTCCACGGAAAGCCTAGCTATCCATAAACAGAAAAGAGCAGGCAGGAAAATTCTTCAATGACCTGTTTTGAGGCAATCAGAAATTAAAGCACTTACTTTGAGGTGAAAGCAGAAGGTATCTATTATGTTTATGTTAAAACAGAGATTCCTAAACTGTGTGAATCAGGTCTGACAAGAGCCACAGCATTCACTTCATAATACCGCTTTTACTCTTCTTTTCACGTAACACTACTACCATGAAGCAGCACATGCAATTTAACCAATAAAGCTGGCATTTCCCTCCTACTTTGTCAGTGTGTTCAAATTCTGCTCTGCAACAAGTACTTGCACAAGCCCCACATCGCCAGCCCCTGTTGGGTAGGAACTGAGTGTGGGAGCTGGTGCAGAAAGTATTTTCTGGTTTGGTGGTACGTAAGGCATTGAGCCATTTGTGCTTTAATGATTCAGTGTGCCCATGACACACAGACCGCCACTAGTGTAAACCAGTTTGGTGAGCTTGCAGAGGAATTTCCTGCAGCTACAGCTCTGTCTGCTCTTCGCTGTCCTCTGAGGGAGCCCTACCCTGGTAACGAAAAGTTCGCTCTGACTAATTTTTTTATGTATGCTGAAATGCTAAACCAGCCGATGATCTAAACTGAGAAAAATCAAATAATTTACTGTGATGGCAAGCTTTCAGCAAGAAGAGAAAGGGAAGAGAGAAACCATGAGATGCAACAGATAAGCAGAGTAACAGCAGGATGGTTATCATTCATGTACTGATCAGCACCCACAACCACTGAGTCCTGCTTGAGCATCTGCCTATGTATTCCAGCAGAACTGAGCCCCACTGCAAGTGTTCACTATCACCTATGGGGGAAAAGGACCAACTGAGAGAAAGCCGTGTGAAGGAAAAGGGCTCTTTGCAACCTTCTGCCTCTTCTGAGTCTTCACAGTAAAGAAAGGCAAAAGCAGAACTAGTGGTGAAGAAGGCATCATCCTGGCCGAGCAGATGAGAGGTGGGATGGTGTGATACCAAGTAAGAGGAAGGATGATGCCACAGAGGGCCTTAAAATGAGAACTAGGAAGCAGGAGAGAGCTGCACCTCTGAGGTCTCTGTTTATCCTGGCACTAGTCCGGTTCTGGCTGAAGTGGGCAGTTTGGAGCAGTTACAGACACACTTGGGGCTAGGGCAGCTGTAGCCTGCCTTTAAAGAGCTGTAAAACATTACAAGAAATGTTTTGTGGAGGAAGAGAGTTTTACAAGATGCCATAGTTTGAGATGAAGGAGTGGCTGAAGTTCTCAAATGGTAAGTGTCCTGAAGTGTTGCCCTAGCATTTCTAGTATAAGTATTAATTTCAGCACAGTGATTTTAGTTTGAGGTTAAAAAAAGAGATCTCTCTGGTTTTCACATACTTGAATTACCAATAAAACATTAGATTTCCACAGGAAACAAACACTTGGTAGAAAATATTTCCTCTAGTCAAAACTCTGGTTCTCTGGCTCAAAAGCATATCTGATGGAAATTTTTCAGTCAGTCTGAGCTCCAGGTGTTTGAACTGGTTCCATAAAAACCAAAATTCTTTAGCATAGACCACATTTAACGGGGCTTGTTTGGAAGCTGTCTGGGGCAAAAGGACAACAGTCTTTTTCTATAACAACAGGTTTTTATGCATTTGCATATATAAAAGTAGAGCTTGTACCTGAGGTACTGTCTGAGGAACAGCAACCTAGTGAAGATAGTCTCTCCTTGTTCAGTGTAGAGAAGACTGAAACATATTAGGTCTTCTCAGTAAAACAAGTTTTCCCGCACATTCTACAGTCTAGTGGGTCTGTGCATCTCTATTCTGTGATCATCTCAGAAAATAATTTCTGTGTCTGAAAAACATTCTCTGACCCTCTGAACGAAAAGCCAGCTGCAGGATCATCACCTGGCTTGACAGCCTGATCATAAGAAGCTGATAGAGAGGCAGAGAGCTGGCTTCCTGTCATGCCCTGTCCTGCAAAGGGGAAACCTACTTCAAAAGGACTAATCCATTAATCCCTACAGAAATCCAGGTATCCTGCTCCATCTGGCATCTGAGCTCACTTACTCCTTCATCAAGAGAGGAATCATTATTACGACTGGCCAGATAATTCCCATCAATTTTTCTTTCCTGTTAACAAATACCTCCCCCAGAACAGGTGGCAGCATCCACCATGATTCAGTAAAAGGGTATGTCTGCCCTTCTAAATTCAATACAAATTATGTGAGGGAGCATAACAGTAAGGATACTCTGGAGTTCTGAAATGTAAGGCCTGAAAGACAGAGAATGTGAAAGAAGCTCTGTCAGCAAGTCTGTCTTGGTCATTCAGAGCCTCTTTAGATCTTCCCCTTCAGGAAGTCCCTAAGTGAAGGAATGTGCATGAGAAAGGCTTGCCAGAGATCAAGCCCACAAACAGATAAGGTTTGAGGAAGAAACCAGAGTTGCTAGGAACTGAAAAGTCATCCTCAGCAAGAGGTAAGCAATCAACCACAAATAGTAGGGCATCTCCAGTGAGGGAGCACAACAGTCTAACAATCCAAAGCATATGATTGCCTTCATTTTAACCAAAACTAGTTTTCTTGATCCAAATTGTGTATGTCCTGGATGAATAAGTTTATGCTCAGGTACCTGCACTACAATCTCATAGTAAAGCTAATTTCAAGGCAGCATTACTGGTGGTGTTTCATGAGGTAAAAACTTGGCTCCATAAAATTCAGTGAGAATTTGCCTATGATTTAAGTCAGAATTTCATAAAAGGTTGCCAAGGACATCTACATTCTCTGTCAGCAAGTGGTTTTCTTAGGTGTTGCATTTATCTAGAAGTCATCTTTAAGAGAAGTTTTACAGCTAGTACATTCACAGAATCACAGAATTATTGAGGCTGGAAAAGATGTCTAAGATCATCAAGCCCAGCCTATGACCTAACATCACCACAACCTAGACCACGGCACTAAGTGCCACAGCCAGCCTTTTTTTGAAGACCTGCAGGGGAGCTCCACCACCTCCACCTCCCTGGGCAGTCCATTCCAATGTCTGATCACTGCTCCCATGTGGAAGCACTTCCTAACATACAACCTAAACATCCTCTGGTGCAGCGTCAGGCTCTGCCCTCTCATCCTACCACTGGTTGCCTGGGAGAAGACCCTGACCCCCACCTGTCTACAACTTTCATTCAGGCAGTTACAGAGAGTGATAAGGTCCCCCCCCAGAGTCTCCTCTTCTCCAGACTAAACAACCCTAGCTCCCTCAGCCTCTCCTCATCAGACTTTCCCTCCAGCCCCTTCACCAGCCTCGTTGCTCTCCTCTGGACCCACTCCAGCACCTCAATCTCTTTCTTGAAGAGAGGGGCCCAGAACTGCCTTCGGTACTCAAGGGGAGGCCTCACCAGTGCCCAGTACAGGGGGAGAATTACATCCTTACTCCTGCTGGACACACTATTCCTGATACAAGCCAAGATGCCATTGGCCTTTCGTGACACTTGAGCACACTGCTGGCTCATTTTCAACTGGTTGTCAACCAGTACTCCCAGGTCCCTCTCTGCCAGGGCACTTTCCAGCCACTTTTCTCCCAGTCTGTAGTGCTCTATGGCATTATTGTGGCCAAAGGGTAGGACCCTGCACGTCAGAGACAAAGCTTACTGTTTGTCAAAGCAACTACAACGCTCCTTTTCACACAAATGCTATGATTCATCAACAGTTCTGCACAGAGGTAGTTTCATGTGCTGGAGCAGCTCCATACCTCACGCAGTTATAAAGTTGAATATCCACATCCATACTTGAACAGGAGTGCAAAAATGTTACACTCATTTTGGATTCAACACTCAGGTTTCTCAGGAAGAATAATTTTCTTATGTCATTACCTTTGTCTATTGAAATGTCACCTATGATATGTTTTACGCTAAAAGAAATACTTCTTTTAAATGGGACAAAGTGGTCCCTGTGCCAGTACTCTGCAAAATCCAAACAAAATCCAAGTAGATGTCACTCAAACATTCAGAGAAACTCCCCTTTGAATTTAGACCAATACATACAATTTTAAGCCAAGTGTGTTATTTCTAGAAGTTCTGAACAACTGAAAATAAGGAAATCCATTGTAGTTACTTTCTCATCCTTAAATAGTCTGTGAAGGCCACCAGTGCTAGGTCATAACTTTAACACAGTAAAAATGTGTGCTTCACAACCATATAATCAAGTGTAACACAGAAGATGTGGGAAGATTACATTAAAACTTCATTTCACAGTATGGTTTTAGGCATCTGGAAATCATTTTTCATTTGAGTGATAGCAACTTTTTTTTCCCTCCCATCTCAGGCATCTTGTAGTAACAACTTCCCATTGCTTTTTTTTCTGTTTCTGCTTCGCCTTCACACATATGATTCCTCCCTCCCATTTTTCTCCTAATGAAAGTGATCTCATAGTAAATAGCAGTTTGAAAATGATGTGTTCTTTATGCAAAAAGTGAGTCACCAGTCTGCTTTTGCAGTTGGCTGAACTGACCCACTTTCCAGGCTCACACATGTTGGACTTAGTGGTGCCCCAAGCAAGGCTAAGCCAAGGAAGGGGGAAGGGGGGAATGCAATGCCAGTGCACTGATGCCACCCAACAGAGGTCCTCAAAAGGCTCCCTGAGCAGGCATTGGGGAACACAGAAGGCAGCAGTCACCCTTGTAGCCACTGTGAAGCTGACATGTAGTCCACCAATATCTTCTGCCTATGAAAAAGTGCTGTTCCTCTGCGTTTCTGAGTACACCACAGTACACACCACAAACACCACTGGCCTCCTCCTGGGAACACCTAGTGATAGGTAAGGATGGTCTGATTCATGCTTGGTCTCTTTTCTAGTGCTAGTCTTAACCATGAAGGGTCAGCCTCCCAGCCAGGTGTTGCTCACTGTGGAGAAATAGCTTAGGTTTGTCCTTTGTCAGTGAATTATGGATGGGACTCCTCCTACTTCATTTCTAGCTTGTATGCTCAGAGGAATAAGTCTCCTGATGAATATGATACTTAACTGTTTCTGAATGGGTTTCCTCCTTTTCCTCCCAGCATATAGGCATTCCCCCGGAGGAATCATTGTTTTGATGCTGAAAAACAAAAAGAATAGGTTTCTTAGTTTAGAGCTTTCTGTGTTTTATACCACTGTACAAAATGACAGCTCTGAGATGGTTCAAGCGGGAAAATGTTTGTTCTCTGAGTGTGGCACTCAACAACATTGAGAAGCACCATGGCATTAGTTAAGATAGAAGCTTAAGGCTTATTCCAATTTCCTACTTTAATATTATTAGAATATTGATGTTTATATTCAATTTCCATTTTTTCAAATTAAGTATACTATACACAGTATAAAAAAGGGTATAAAATGCATCCTGTTTACTCAATATCCAAAATGAGTAATTTTTTTTTTCCTTCTAGGCTCACTTTAAAATTCAGCTAAACAAATGAGTAATGCTACCTATTATCTTCCACATGGAAGATTTCACGTATTTTTAAATACACAGGAATATTGTTTCCCATTACTGTAATAAGTAGGATGCAATTATTTAAATCAGCATTTTTCCAGGTCCTCACATCCACATTTTTAAAGATTAAAAGTGTATCTGTCAGCAGCTCAAGAAGTGACACACACTATTGTCTTCGTGTTAGATGTAAAATTAAGGGGAACTTCTATGTCACTGAATCAAGTCCCATGCTACTGAAGACATGTATGTCATGTAGTGTAAACCATAAACTGACTGAACTTGATTTAAGAACTATTTAGAGAAGCTTTGCTTTTCATTGAAAGACAGCTTTCTGATAACTAGAAACATTTTTCTTTCCAGCTTAAATTTGTTCATGGTCATTTTATGCCCATTTGTTCTTCTGCCAACATTGTCTTTCAGTTTAAATAGCTCTTCCTCCACTGTGTTTACTCATTGGTGTATTTTTAAATATCAGTCATATCTGCAGTCAGTTTTCATTTTTCTATTCGAGGACAACCCAAATTCTTTTATTCCCTTCTCATGTTACAAGCTCTTTATCCTTCCAGTCATCTTAGGAACACATAGGAACACATGATCACTTCTCATTTCAGTCAATCTGTCCAAAAGATGGATAAACATAATCATGCACTGTAAATTAAATAAAATCTAAAAGTTTTGCATATATATGCATATACACACACATTTGTTGTCAAACCACCAAATATGCGAATTATCTTGATATCTGGGTGACTGCATTTTTCTCTTTCATACACATTATCAAATTCATGGCTCACAGCCATCTCGTGGTCACCTAATACCCACAGTTCCCTGTCTTCATGTATAATTTCCAATAAAGAAATGCACATTTTGTGGAGGAAATCTAACTCCTACTGCCCAAGTGCCTACCCACCCCTTTCATACAATTAATCTCTGCTTCACTTCTGTTATGTGAGAATTGTATCCTCTTCTGTATTCGTGGCACAACCAACTGCGTTTCTTGGTACACTTCTAGTTTTGCATGAAAATTCTTAGTAAAAATACTACTTTCTCCAAACAGATAGTTGAGGAACCCTGCTTGTAGTTTCTATGCCGATCAGTCGTTTTCCTTTCTGCACATGCAGTTGAACCAATTCTTTCTCCCAACTCTTTCATTTCTTTGTTAGTCCTGAGTAGTAGCATCCTGTGATAAATTCAGATAGATTAAGCCTGCCACATTTCCCTCATCTGAAAAAATCAGCTATTGTATGAACAGAAAACTATCAGGTTACTCTGTCAAAATTACCTAAATCTACTTTCCATTTTTACTGCATTACACAACTAACCACAGCTGTTAATAATTTTTAACTTGAGAATTTCTTCTGAAATGATGCATGGTATCAGACAAATATGCCAGTAGTTGCCTCGTCTCAAATGCAGTTGATGGTGGAAACACTAGTCACTCTCCAGTTGGTGCAGTGTCAGGTATCAAGTTCTTCCAAGAGTAAACAAAACTGGTTTTTTCACAGATACCTTCAGAACTGCCTGGACAAAGACTATGAGGGGTACAATGCAATAGGTACTGTGCAGTAAAGAAAGTTTGTTTATCCCACAGTCTTTGCATAGTCTTCTTGCCTCCTGCAAAGATCTTCTTAGGTTAGTCTAGTCTGCAAGCTCATAGTTTGCAAAATTCTGCCATTTTTTTTTAAGACTTCATCTATTCTGGGGAGATATTTCTACTCCAGTGGTAAGCTGAAAAGGTGTGAAGATGCCAGAACTGCTGCATATATTAGAAGTTATTTTCTTTATATCTGTGATGGGTTGAGCCTGGCTGGATGCCAGTTGGCCTCCAAAGCTGGTCTATCACTCCTTTCCTCAGGAGAGGAGAGAGAAAATATAATAGAAGGCTCATTGCTGACATAAGAACCAGAAGATTATTCACTAATTACTGTAACTGGCAAGACAGACTTGACTTCGGGAAATCCGTCTAATTTATTACCAACCAAATCAGAGTAGGGTAACACAAAATAAAAGCTGAATCTTAAAACACCTTCCTTTCTTCCCAGGCTTAATTTCCTGGATGGTTCCTTCAGAGCAGGACAGGGGATGGGTGTTGTGGGCAGTTCATCACGTTGTCTCTGCTGCTCCCTGGCTCACACACTTCCCTGGCTCCCGTGTTGGGTCCCTCTCATGGAAGACACTCCTCCACTAATTTCTCCAAAATGAGTCCCTTCCATGGGCAGCAATTCTTCATTAATTTCTCTAGCATGAGTCCCTTTCATGGAGTGCAGTACTTCAGGAACAAACTGCTGCAGTGTGGGTCCCCCATGAAGTCACAGGTCCTTACAGCAGACACGCTCCTCTCCTCACTTGTCTACAGGTTCTGCTAGGAGTCTGTTCCAGCACAACTTTCCTACAAGGTCAGAACCTCCTTCAGACACCCACCATCTTCACCATGGGGTCCTCCATGTACTGTCTGTGGACACGTGCTCCACCATTAACTTCCATGGGCGGCAGAGGCACAGCTTCCGGGGAATCTCTTCTCTAGTGCCTACAGAACCATCTCTTCTCCTTCTTCATTGACCCTAGTAAGACAGAAGACATCCCCGTAGCTGCCCGACTACTAAAATTGTGCCACACAAACCCAATATGGTATTGTAATACTTTCGTGTTCCGAGTCCTTCCGTCCATAATATGAATCTATGACTCATAGTTCATGTTTCAAAACAGTGTCACATGCCAGACTTCCCTTCTCGTGCCTTCACGAGCAAAATTACAAGGAGGAGAGAGACTTGGACAGCATAATTCAACTGAAAACTGAAAGTTAAGAATTCATTTGATTTCCCGAAAAGACCACTTTTTTTTAATCCCATTCTGGTTCAGTTGGTGTGACAGCAAGTAGAAGTAAATAAAAAGACCTCAATATTAAAACAACTGAAAACCAAGAAATAACCAGCAAACAATATAAGCTAGAATTTATGAAGTGTAAAATGCTGGTTAAGAAAGATAAAGGCCCAAAGGAAAATTCACAAGTTGCAGCACTAAAGAGATTTTTAGAGGAACAAAAGAAGTCTAAAAAGTGTGTACAGAGTTTATTAGATGGAGATGGCTGTATGTTAGCACTGCATAAAAGGTAAGAGTTCAACAGATTTACTATCAGTATCTGAAAAGAAGGAGAATCATGCACTCGCATCAAATAAGAAATACCCTTGCACACTTCAGGCTTTCTACAGGAACTTCCAACTGAGTAAGGTCAAGGGTTACCACAGCAACATGGTATGAAGTACTACCTCACCAACTGAACACCAATGTCCTAGATATGTGCACGGCCAAAGGGTGCTGCAGTAGTGCTCATGCTACTACGCCAGTAATGCCCATAGTGGCATGCACACAAAATGAATTTGAGAATGAATGTACAAGAATAAAGGCAAAGTCAGAAGGCTCATAGCTAATGGTCCTAAAAATAAGGCTGAAAACAGCACTTAAAGTTACTGAGCTGCAAAGCAACATAAACCAAGAAAGCATTTTGTTAAAAACCTGGAGAAGAGCACATATATACGGTCCAACCTGGACTGTGCCCTTTTCTGATCATCTGGGAGCTCTGCTCTCCACTGCTGGGTCAGAACAGTCCATCTCCACCACTGCAGGTGGCAGGCTGGCTGCTCCTTCTCCTATCAGCCCACCAGCCTCATAGGTGAATGAGAAACAGGAAAAAGTTAGGGAGGATCCTGCTTAGGACAATAGCACTTTTTCCTTTCTCTTACTCTAACACTTGAGAGTCCTCACATGCTCTGCCCCTGTTTGGGGGAGGGCAAAGGTAAACCAAAGCAGCAACCTTGCACCTCCGATGGAGCTTACAAACTTGAGGAGCTTCAGCAGGATCAGAACTGCTGAGAAATGGTAGACATAGGCCATAATCATTCATTCTCCTATGTCAGATGCCTTTAATCACTGCTGACATTAAGTTCTAATGAATCTCTGAATACTGAGGAAATCCAAAGGACTGAAAGACAGCTGCTGCATCACAGTCTTCAGAGAAGGGAAACAAAATGATCCAGCTAACTATCAGTTGATAAGACTGACGTCCATCCCAAGCAAAACACCAGAAAAGCTGATAAAAAAGATGAATTACACCACTTAGCAGAATTCTATGGAATATCATGCTCACTGGAATGAAACTAGCTCACTGAGAAGTTATCACCTCCAGCTAATAAAGGAATTCACTTGTATTAGTAACTCCTGTAACTTAGCAGCACAATATTATGATTTTCAGAAGCTGAAATGCAGCATGAAAGTGCCCAGTTTCTGTATGTAAAGAATTTGTCACAGATAAAAAAAAGAGTTATCATAGAGAAATCAGTGCTAAATAAAAGCCTTTTATCAAGACCTTACAGGCATCAAGAGTCAATCAATACAAGGACACTGCTGATAATATTTGCAAAACTATAACATTGACAAGAGTGGTAAATAATGCCCAAGACACAGTGAAACATGGCAATCCAGAAGGCTGGTTTTGTGTGTCCACGACGCATTTTGATTCAGCCAAATGCAAACACACACACACCTCAGAATAGGGAATGCAAGTCATGGCTACTGAATAGGGTCGGCATCCTGAAATGCCAGTGATTCCTGAAGGGAATTAGTGATCCAAATGAAAAATTAATCCAATCCATACCCTGAGCTTCCAGGGAGGAGCTGTTGCAAAGGCAGCTGATGCGGTTGCTGACTAAAGTGAAGTGATATGATAAAGCTGATACTGGAACAGTGTGTGCACATCCCATGTAAGTGTTCTTCAAATAACACTAGAAATCGGAAAGAAACTAAAAAAATTACTTGCAGCCTGAAGAAACTGCCTTGCATAGAAAAAACAATAAGGTGACTTGAGTAAAGTGAATTGCTTTCATAGAGAAGAAATGGGGTCTGAATTACCTTAATCTGAAATATAACAAGCACTTAGAAAGTGAAGCTGAAGCCAGGTACATCCAAAGAAGAAGTAAGGTATCAGTCTGAAACATCATGAGTATTTAAACACCAGGCAAGACACAAAGGATTGAATGGATTCTGTTGTCTTGAAATGACTGTTAGATGACTTTCTGCAATGTACACTGTAACAGAAGTTACCCTTAAATTAAACACAAGCAGTTGGGCTGAATGCAGGCATACTCAGAAAAAAAGTTTGTTAGCTTTGGTAGCAATGGGAGGTCAAATTACATTATCCAGTGATCTCTCCTTTCATTAAATTTTATGAATCATTTCCTGCCCAAATGTGATCACATACCATGCATTCAATGCCTGAACTACATAAAAGTGCTGTGCAGACCACAGCTCCGAAGCAATGCAGGTTTTGAAGAGGCAGCCTGGGAATAAGGAAGTGGTGTTCTCATCCCCGCTGCACCGCAGAGCCGCGGCGCAGCTTCGTGGGCAAAACAAGACGGGGACGGTGCAGCCTGAGCTTCCGGGATTGTGCTGCTTCTGCCTCAAGAGGTAGCGACTCTCGAAAAAGTCCCACTCACTAAAAAACAGAACAGAGATCTACCTGCCTGCTGTCACTAAAGTAATTGGGATTAGCCCGTTTCTGACAAATGCTTCACTTCTGATGAGCAGTTGTGTCTTCAGGGATAATATGACTACGGCTTTGGACATACTACCTTTGCAAGTAGCATGCAATACTGTGTCCAGACTCAACCACATTTAAAGAGAAACTAGCGCAAAGAGTCACGAATATGATTAAAGGCTGAGAAAACGAGCCCCACTGTCATAGTCCAGGAGTACAAACTGTTTGGGTTATGATGAAAAACAGCAGTGGAGAACTTCCTCACAATAAGTAACTACATTATATAAGAAACAAACATTTTGTTATAGAGATCAAGCTAATTCTAACAAGATCCAATTTGCAGAATTTGAGGCTAATTACATTCTAACTACAAATAAATGAGGATAACTATTAAAATCATTTACCCAGGACTGTAGAGGACTCTCCATCACTGAGCATTTTTTTTAATAAAGACTTTTGCTCTTAAGAAAATTACGAGACCTGTGCAGTGAAGAATTTCCTTCAGGATGTGTGATGGTCCGTGTTATACACGAGACCCAGAAAAGATTACAGTGGTGTTTCTAGCTCTAAAATTTACATTTCTGCCTCAGTCTTCTCTCCGGTGAAAAAGAAAAGATAATTCAAAAACCTAAAAAGTTGCTAGAAACATTAATCGACTAATGAAAAGGTTTATAAAGGTGTCCTGCAAGTACTGGGGATCATATAGTGGTCTCAGAGCACAGCTAAGGTTGTCTGACATGGAATATATAAAATGTCTCTTTAATTTCCTTTAAGGATAATATGTACAAATTTGGCTATGTTTGGAGCTTCTGAAAAAAATTAAAATCCAGTTTGCGTGTTCTTGGGAAGCTTGTTGTAGTCTGACAGTTATCTATAGTTTCTGCCTGAGCCGAGCACACGTCATCCCCTTCATTCCTCCTACAGGCATCTGTACTATACATATGCATCCCCATGTGCTTTACATGCCTCCCCTCAGAGCGGCAAAGACAGAGCCAGACTTTCCCTCTCGCTGTTCCTCTGCATCCTGGTGTGCTCTCCCTGCTCCATAAACAAGGAACAACACATATAAGGCACAGGAATGGGGAGTTGGCTGTAGGAAGGACTGAGGCCAAACAGAGTTGAGGCAGGGAGAGGGCAGAAGCATTGTGCTTGTAGTCCTGAGCTTCTGCATCCCCAGACCTGCAAACAGACACTGGCCTTCAGAACACTCAGGAAGGACCATCAGGGATCACTGATATTGAATTACTATTAGGACTTCAAAGTAATCATTCAAACTACAGGGTTTTTTACCAGAAACGAAGTGTTCTGCACCCTCCTTAGTGCAGTGTCTCACCCAGGTCTCCTGGCAGCTCCTTTGCGATCACTGCCTGTGCTACACCAGGAACCCTAGGCACACAGAGCCAAAACCCTGCACTGCTCACAGAGCTTAAGGAAGGGGCTGCAAGAACGGCGACTGTGTCATCAAGGCAAGCAACTACAGCCAGTGACTTTGGAGGCATCAGCCCTTGTTTTCTGAGTCTGATTTCGGAAGTGATGAGGACTCAGCTGAAAGCATTCAGACCTGTGCTCTGAGTGAAGACACTCCGAAGACTGTGTCTTCTGAAAAGTCACCTCCTGAGTGCCTGGCATTGAGGCAATGACGATACATAATTTGGTTTTATCTCTACTAATAAGACCATATGTCTCAGCAGCATAACAGAGATGAATTCAGCAGTGTATTTGATGAACCTAGATATTAGAGTCACAATTACTGCAGAACAGTCTGTGGCAAAATGAACAGCATTTTGCGTGCCTGGGGTTTGAACAGTGTGCAGCATAGAGCTGAGACCGCTAGGTGAATGAGGATAATAAAAACAAAATATTAAACACCTATTCATAGCATGAAATTAAATTTATTGCCTGTCCACATAGGTGAGGAATTCACATTTCATCTCTAACTTTCTGCTTTCCTAATCTGTACGTGCTTGACTTTGGCACATGGCAGCTTTTTGCTGTCGGGTGAGTATGCAGCTATACTCTTCTGGAATTTTCAGTCTGGAATTTCAGTCACTATTCCTCCCTCAAAACCAAGTTCATTTGGGGACTAAATTATCTCATCAGCCCTACTCTCTTTGTTTATATAAGAAAGCCTGAAATTAAGTTCAAGGAGACTTTTTTTGAGCCTTGAGGATGTAAATAGCTATTTTTAAAAAGCTTAGATGCAGGTGGGGTATTTTTAAAGCACTGTTTTAAAAATTTAGTTGTTTTTAGAACTTGTAACATGCGTATCACGTCATTTCAGGAAGGATAAGACCACAGCCATATAAAAACACACTAAATAATCAGATTGGACATATGTCTGGTACAATCCTTTATAGTCATTGGAGTGGTGTCTCTTTCTTACTTGAGTCCTTCATTGTCTGTGTACGGAGAGTACAGGATTGCCACAGCAGCTGGACTACCCTTTCTGTAGTCAAGTGTACTCAGTGATGGAAAATTTTGTTACAGCATTTAAGATATTGTCTGAACCATATGGATTATTTGATGATTAACAAGACACTCAATCTCACATTGCAATCTTGCCCTCAGTAGGAATATTAGTGTAGCATGTTTCACCTTTAAACTCTCAGGAACAGAGTATCTTTGAGATCTCAGTCCAGCTATTATGTTTGCTGGAACCTGACTAACAGGTCAAAAGTTCTGGAGACTGCAATGCAGATGCTGTGAAAGCATAAGCATCATTTCCATAGCAAATTTGACTAAAGAAAGCACGATAGGTCAATGACGCAGTTCTTCAGTGAACGCATAGTGTAGCAGAGCCTTGGTTCAGCGTCTTCAATCTATACTAGTTCAGGTCTGGGAAGAGCTCAGTAAACGCTAACAGCTCAGGTATATTTAGCAAGTGCATATATAATTTTTCAGATAGGTTCTGCCTAGATTTAGCTCTGTGCTATCATGATAAGGTTGCTGGAGCTAGTTAGTTCATCAAGTCTGTCTAGTTTTTATGTCCTTACATAGAAAGTTTAACTATCACTTCATACAGGTTGTGTCACTTTTTCACAAGATACACATGGGGCTGCACTGTCTGCTTTTTGCACTGGTTTATCCTCAATGCCCCTCCAACATACAGTGGTGTATGTTTCAGCACTCATACACCACCAAGACGTGGTGAACTAGACACGTACTTTGAGTCAGAGAACTAGCCACAGCTTGCAAATGCACCTATGAACTACAAAGTACATGTCTAGTCCTCCAAACCCTTCTGTAAGTTCATCAGCATTCCTGGCGTTAGTCTCCCAACGACCTGTGTTTTAATATCATACTTATCATTTCATCAGACTCTGGATTGTGTGGGCTTCTCCTTGAAATACTATAGGAATGATCTTTGATAAAATTTTTGACAATCCTGCATCCACCAGGCACAACCAGAAGCATGGTGCAATTTTGGAACAAACGCTAATGGCATTATGAGAAACCACAAGTGGTACAAAGAGAGCTATATGATCAAATATAATATGATCGTCATAATCAAAACCAGAGAGATGAGAGGATTGAACAGATGAGACAGAAAGAGAGAAACACCAGGAATCATTGTTAGTTTACATCATAAAGCCAAAATGGAACTAATTAAAATGGAGTTTTTATCAGGAAAGGATCGCGTATCAAAATTAAGGGGGCTCTGCACAGTAGCCAATAAGCTGGTGATCTTCTCTTGCAGGTGGAACAACTTCCACTCCCAAGTCTTTTAAAAAAAAAAAAAGTTGTACATCCTTACTTTACTTTTCTGTTAATAAATTTCTTATCTTTTACTTTATAATAACATCCCTGGATTTTCTGATTTTCCAGTCTGGAGAGATTCAATCGGCATGAAATAATCTAAACTCTTAAAATGTTTTAGTTGCACTTCAGTGCAGAATGGAAGTCAAAATATGAGACAGCTCATATATTTAATATATCTATATCTAAATATTATATATATATCATAGATATGTTTGTATATTTATGTATCACTAGAAACAGTGTGGCACGAGATAGAAGCGGCTATTTGGCTCAAAGACAGTCTATCCTCAAGAGGAGGCTGCGACACCAGAACACAGGACAGCATTTTCCCCAAAAAAAAGAAGAAAAAAAGGCCTTGACATCCTTATTATTATAAAAGTTTTTATGCAAATTGTGTGTCTCAGAGTAAGACAGCAGGGAGAAAAATTGCTTATAAACCTAGATGTAGCATCATCTTTTTGGGAAGATGGACTCTCATTCTTCTCCCAGCATTGCTCCTCTGTTTTCCTCCTCCTCGGTCATTCAGTGGAAGAAAATAAGAAACAGAGGATGAAATGCCAAGAGCCCCGCGGCAGAGGTTTAGCAGAGCTTAGATACTGGCAGATCCACAGAAAAAAAAGCACCAGCCAAAAACTTTCAGGGGAAAAAGAAGGTGTTTTTCCTCAGAGCTTGGAAAATGGGAATGCAGAGAAAAATGAAACATCAAATATTTTCTCCTAGAACTGAGCTAGTTATGTAAGCGTCATGTTTAAATCAACATTGTTATTGTTATCGCTGCAGCTCAGTCTTTTAAAAATTGAGAGCCAGGCTGATATGTGAGCTGTCAAGATTTTGCTCCATTCCCACACGTCTTCAATTCAATGAAGTATGTGAAAATCTGAATGAAAACTCAAAAGTTCCTGTTCTTTCAGATACAGAACTTGAAGACAAAAGTAAAAAAAATAACCTGATGTAGCTATTATTTTTGAGATCATAAAAACAGCTAAACAAGTTATACTGGTCAAAAAGCTGGCTAGTTGTGACTGCTATGCTGACAAGGCATTACTGCAGCAGCCTGCTTTAGACATGGATGCAAACTTACTGCAGGTCCCTAGCTATGGTTGTCTATGAAATTTCTTCTCCAGGAACACTGAATTCTCCTTTGTAAGCAGTGTAACAGCTATTGCCATCTGTCTCTGAACACTACAGACACACATACCTTTTTGTTCATTTGTTGACAATTTTGGGCACTTTCTACTGTAAATAGAAATACTCTTTTAGAAACGTGTCTCCAGAGGACAAATATGTTTAAATACAATTGCAAGTTGTCTGCAGTACAGCTCTGTCTTCTAAAATGATTTCTATCTCTTACTACCCTAAAGTAATCAACATACACAAATTTACTCTCTTTAGTAATTCCAGTAGTAGTACTTTTTGTGCTCATTGAGTTTTCCATCATATACGCTTAGATTTTTAAAGGAGAATTTCATTTTTATAAACTAGTAATGACTGCTACTACTGTTACTATTTCACTTTATATAATTAGGGCGAGAGGTGAGTAAAAATTTGACCTTTGATCTCAAGACTCAATGAGTTTTTTATTCTCTAAGATCAAAAAGGAAAATGTGTTATGGATACATCCTACTGCAATATAATTTGTCATAAATAATTTGCTACCATCAAAAACCACCCAACACTAATAAAGCAGCTAGTTCGATATTTACTGATTCTCAGCCACTCCTGAAAACCAACAAAAAGTAATTTTTCATGGAGTTGCAGGGTAGGGGAGAGCTTCTCTTATCAGCTTTTCTAGCATGCCTTCCCTCCTCAGTCCCTGAACACCCATCTCTCCGAAGACAGAAAGATTTTGTTAATAATTGTTAATCTTTGCAAAAAAAAGGACCCTCAAGAGTTCATACAGAACTTCCTTCTCCGCTTCATACAGAAGCAGCTGTACCAAAACCATTCAGAAGTTTCAGACTGGGAGAAATGGCTTGTAAGCATGAAAGCCTTGTCTGGTTTGTTGGATTTTTTTAGCTAGATCAATTGATATAGTAAAAAAGCACCACATCTTTCCAGTCCTTTAGATACTTAGGCCTTCATAGCTGTAACAACACAGCTGTTAAAGCACTCACAAAAGCTGCCTGTAGTGAAGTTGGTTCTGCGAGTAGTGCAGATATGCTATTCCAGCATTAAACTACTACTAAAAAAAAAATACAACTCCTAAGCATGTGAACCTACATTTTCCTTACTGCAGCATAAGGTCATCATTTCTTGCCCCACCTGATGTTAACTAAACAATAGTTTAAGTTCAGCTTAAGTTATACTTTAAAAAATAGATTAAGTTCAGCTAACTGCAGCTAACCCCGTATTTCCCCTTTATTCTTCCCATAAACTAAACAGTCATTTTCATCTTTTCTTGTAAGTGATGCTTTCTATTTATCTAACAATTTATGTGTCTCTTCTCCTCTGGATTCTCCATTTGATTTGCCGTTTTTCACAAGTACCCTGCTCCCAAATGAGCACAGTACTCCAGCTAAGGACCTACCTGGGCTGAGGAGGATGAAAAGATTATTCTTTTAACTTAATAAAAACACTTCTGTTTTTACATATCCATTTTTACACACTATTTTCAAAACAGTGCAATGCTACTGACTCACGTTTAGTTTGTGATACACTGAATTGACACATCCTTATGTCCTAGCCAGCCATTCCCCGGGCTGCATTTGAGTACATGATTACTCCTGACTGAAGGTAAACTTGCACACAACCTTACAGTTTTGATTGTTTTTCAGAAAGTTGTGGTTGTCAAAAATCACTCTGAATATGACTATTCCAAAACCCATTTCAGCTTGGTGGCATCTGCAGGCTTCAATGCCCACATGGTCTGACCATTCATGAAATAGTGAAGAGCTGACAGATCCCTGTGGAGTCCCAACCTGAATGACAGTCTTCTCAGTATACTTCTCAAAAATCTCTAGTACCTGTATTCTTCACTCACAGGACAAATTCAGCAAATTTGGCATCTCTAGAAATGGCCTGACACAAGAAAACACCTTGTTTGTGGAAGGATTCCTTACTTGAGTACGAGGTCAGTCTGCACAAGAGTTCTAAGACATCAGAAAAAGACACTTGGAGAAGCAAATCCTCATGAAAGACAACAAGGCCAAGAAGAACCCACTTGTCAAACAACACTGTCCTGAATGTGAGGTTAGAGCATAATATTTGCAATCTTTGTGAAGGAAAACGTTCAAGAGGCATTCTGACTCCCAGGGATCAGCTTTGCATGCAGCAAACAGATCCCAGGAAAATGAGACAAAGACCACATAACTGCTATGGATTCAAATTCACTCTGTGTCACCACTAATGGTGAATTTTTACAGTCCTAACGACTGATGAAATTTACTTTTATGCTAGCACACGTTTTCAGCAAGCTAGACCTACTGAACTAACTACCATTTAGCATCAATACAAATACAGGTTAAGAGTAAAGATATTTGATCTATTTAATGCATGCATGGATATTGCTGTTGAATACAGGTCAAACACATTATTTCAAACAACAGATTTTGCAGCCCCAGCTTAATAGACTGAACCATGCAAATTATTTAGTTGCTGTCTGCAGATACAGCCTTGATTGAAAACCATAGACAGTATGTTTTAGCCCAAAGCTATCTCACCATCATCCGACGAGTACCTGGGTACAGACTAAACGCTTTGCTCACACCAGAAGTCACCTATCAGAAAGAAAAAATAAGATCCAGAAGGTTTCAAAACTACAATAAAAGTGATACACTGGGTTTGCGGTGATTGTAGCTTCACACCTACATACCTGAGTATTGTACTTGAGTGAACACACCTTGCCTACACTAAAAAGGTTTCTAAGTATTTGGGGTGCTTTTAGTTGGCATTGCAGGGCATCATTTTGTCCACCCTTACCAGTGCCATTGTGTAAGTCCATCCACTCCAGTTCAGCTATTACCCATGTCATATTATTACACTGACAACAGAATAGCACAGCCTCAACTGCTATAGAAACCTCAAAGATGATGACTCTGAAGGTAAGTTGAACTAAATCCATAATAACTGTCAACAGCTCTGCAGGAGCTCTGGACTAACAGATACATACTCCTAAAGTATTTCCATCTCAGGATATTCAGATGGTACTTAACTCTGGGTCAAATTCTTTGAAAAGCACATTAAAATTTTCATTCTTCAGGCAGACCCTGGAGTCTGCATTAGGGTCATCTTCCTCTTAGAAAAATCCATCCACTTGATACACTTTAAAGGTTGCATATTTGGTCTTATGTTCACCTTCTTTGCATTGACCTCAAAATGTTTCTAGAAATGTTTGTAGTAGTGATTTGTACAGAATTGTCTCTCCCAAACTAGTAACTCTCATTTCTGCTTTCCAAGTATGGCTGGATTGACTTACACACATATGAGCATACACCTTCGACAGGCAACTGACCTTCCAGCCTGGGAGCTGACAGAAAATTAGTTTCTGGGCCAAACACAATTTTTTTGCGTTTCACATCTTGTTCCAGCTGTGTCCCATCCTGAACATCAGTGAGCACTGTACTGCTCCTGTCCTGCTTGCTATGGCCATGTGTGACAGGGATCACCACAGAATCATAGAACGCTTTCATCTAGAGGGGACATTCAAAGATCATGTAATCCAATCCCTCTGCAATGAACAGAGGCATCTTCATCCAGATGAGGTTGCTCAGAGCCCAGTCCAACCTGACCTTGAATGTCTTCTGGGATGGGCTTCTAACACCTCTCTGGGCAACCTGTTTCAGTGTTTCCCCACCCTCATTGTAAAAAATTTCTTCCTTATATCCAGTCTATATCACCACAAGCAAGCTGTGACAATCATGTGAGAACATTCATGTTAACTAATGTCCCACTGCATATCTCATGGCTGAACTGACATCTTCACTGTAACCCTACCAGAAGGTAACTGCTGTCCAGGTAACCCCATTCAGTGTTCAAAGTGGGAGCAGTCAGAGATGGCACTTGTGTCATTCAGGCAGACTGTGTTAGCAGCTGATGAATTGTGGTTATCTGAGCTATAGCTTATTCCCCATGGGTAAGCCAACTCAAATTGAAAACATCACCACTCTTCAGCGATGAGCTTTTTGTGTGTGTATGGACATGAGTCAAATTAGAAGCAATGTATGAGTTAGGACTCCAGTTATTCCATAGTGAAGACAAGACCATGTTATCCAAATTCACCCCCTTCCCGGGACTCAACTTTATTGGTTATTCAAACATTATTGTAAAAAAAAAAAAAAAAAACAAAACCAAAAACCCTGGCTGACACTTCCTTCCCAAACTTGGCAATTCCTTAAATTTTCCTCCAAAATCTGCTTTGTCCTAGCTGTCTCTGGGCACAAAGAGACACTCCCACATCCTTTACATTCCAGTTGGGGCTAATTGAACTCACATGTCAGCATGAGTCAGCAGTAATTACCAGGAATATTAAGGAAAGATTTGGCACTAGACTTTGGTTATTCAACAGTGGAGCCCCCACATTTAGTGGGATCTCAGTTGAATCAAAACCCTTAAAAACATGACAGCAAAAGCTCTACCAACTTCAGTCTAGTTCAACCATATGCAGGCAGTTCCTGATAATGAAAGTGGTTTTACTATAATTTTAGATATATTTACAGAAAGGAAAATTTAATGGAAAAATCACTTCTGACTCCCAGATTTTCCACAGCAGAGTTTAAATTTGTTTATATGCTGAAACTGAAGAATCAATATGAGACTGTCTGGCTGGTTTTCACAAGCACCCGCACTGCAAACCGGGCCTAGCAATGCATTTCCTCCATCCCATTCCTGGACAGATACCTGAATCTCTTGGAAGCTGAGATAATATAGTACCTTCTCCTCCAGTTCATCAGGAATAAAAATCTCAAAACCACAACAACCCAGCTTTCTTTTTTTTTTTCCCCCCTACTCTTTACCAAAACAGTCCTCCTCAGTGCACCTTCACCCTACCGACTCTAGAGCCTTCTGCTAGCAGAGCAAGAGACTGGAGGTGTTTACACACCAGCCCAGTGCAGCCCCTAAACTCAGTCCTCTCCCCAGGACCAGAGAACCCCAAAATATATTTTTACAGTTAACTATGGAAAAAATAGGTTGCCACAAGCATGTTTATTGGTGCAGAGAGACAGCTGATGTGGTAGGAATGGCTGTCTCAGCCCATGCTTAGCCAGGAGGACCAACGGCATTAAAGCTACTACTAAAAACCTTAACTCTGTCTGTATCATAATATCTATGGTATTAGGTACTTTGTTTTTCAAGGAAATAAATCCTTGCTCTTGGTTGCAAATTAACCAAGTATCTTGCAGTGAATTTGATCTTGTCAGTTATTAATTCTCTCACTTTAATGCAATCATTTAGTCTTAGCCCTGGCTAATAACACTCTCTATGGTTCATAAAGGAGAACTGCTTTATTTTATCTACTGCAAACATATGTGCATCCACATTCTTCTCAGCAGACAACTTCTGAGCTCAACCAAATCATTCACTTTTATTTAAATCCAGTCCTAGTTGTCTTTATGAAACCTCCAAGTACCAAACAATGTCAAATACCTTATTTGATTTTTCTGGTGGTTTTTGTTTCTTTTTTGTTTTGGTCTTAACAGTCTATCTCCTGGAAACTCACTAAATGACGCACTAACATTGTTTGTGCCCGTCTTCAGAAAAATGAAAGTATTTTACATGATATAACTTGGGGTTATGGTATCTGTGTTCTTCTTTAATAGAGACATTAACCTACAGCTTCCCCCAAAATTTCTTGTTTACTAAACAAAGTAATGCAAAGTCAGAAGAAGCACCCGAGCCCGTTCACACGCTTTGCCTGTCCCTCACGGACTTTTCCCCCCTTTGGTGTGTCAAACTGAAACGCAATACGAGCGTTCAGCTCTGAAGTTACAAACCACTAAAAATGAAGATTTTCAGGGCCAGTTCTGACCGACCTCCAGCATTGCCACCTTGGTCCACGCTGAACGAGCACACTTTAGGCTCCAAAGAGGTGACGTGAAACTTTATTTCCCTTGCCTTCCCCGTGAAATGTCTCTCTGGGCATCAGTGGAAGAAGATGGGTGAAGCCAGATGTGGCCAAGGTGCCCAGGCAGAGCCCTCAGCCGTCCCGATCCCAGCCCGGGGGAATCGGGGCAGCACCGGAGACATCGCCCGCCTCGGGGTCAGCGGGGTCCAAGCACCTCCCTGGACAGTCGTGTGGGAGCCGCGGACCACCATCGGCTCTTGGGCGGAAGAAGAAGCGGGGCTGTGGTCCCACTGCCGCGGGGAAGCCCCTAACCCGCCGGGACAGCACGGGGAGGCGGTTTATGGGGCAACGTACTGGGAGCCGACGGTGCCCCAGTAAAGCCCCGGTTATAGTCTCACCCTCCCACCGTGAGCTCTCGGGATGCGATTACAAGGACTTACCGCACGGTCGCCGCCACAACCCGGGGGTGTGAAGTTTTTCCGAGCGATGAGCAGCCCCAGGTCACGGCGCAGAGCGAGGAGCGGAGGCAGCGGTGCGGGAGCAGCGCTTGGGGAGCGAGCGGCAGGAGCCGGACGGAGGGCGCCGGGGGAGGAGGAGGAGGAGGAGGAGGATGCTCGGCCGCCACTTCCCTCGTGATTCAGGTGACGGGCTGGCGGCCGAGGGACGGGGCGAGCCGCCGGCGAGCCGCTCGCACGCGATCCCGGCCCGCCGCCCTGTCCTGCCGCCGCCGGTAGGGGGCGCTGCGGCAGCACCGGCGGCGGCGTGAGTGGAGGGGCGGTAGGGCCGGGACTGCTCCACCGCGGGTTGAGGGTACCGACCGAGCCCGCCGTTGCAACCGGCCAGGTGCAGCTGCCCTCCGAACCCGTGGTCCCGAACAGCTGAAAGGGAAAAGTAGCGGTAGGGTCCTTCCCTGTCTCCGGGATGTCTCGAGCAGCCTCAGCCCCACCGGGATCGGTGGCTCCGGACGGGGCTGTCCTGAGCCCCTACCTGCCTGCCAGCCTCCGCCGTCTCGGATCCCCTCACGCTCGTCGCCTGCCCTGGTACAGCTGCCGCTTCAGCGCGGGTTCTCCGGCGCCCTCAGTGATGACTGGGATTTATTTCTTTATTTAATGGCTCTCAGGTTGTTTGTTTTTCCCCAGAACGTTGTGCCGATGGGTTTCATGTGTGCACTGGAGCTGGGCAGTGAGGCCTTCGACTGCCAGTGGTTGCTGAGTACCGGGAGTGACTCCTGCAGGGCACAGACAAACCCAGAGCAGGCTGCAGCGTAAAGTCCAGGATAACAAAGTGAAAACCCATCGTCACCCACCGTGGTGGGACACCAGTCCTTTGGGAGGAGATCCAAGCGTTGAGTCCTCAGCAGACTTGTGGGACTGGCAGCTGTGGGGAGGAAATGTCTCCTGCTCCTCAGCCCTGCACAGGCAGGGTGTCCCCTGGGATGCAGGTGCTGTGGCAGGTGCCACACCTCAGACAGCAGTGCCCCAGACTCTGTGCTGTGGCTTCTCAGACCCCAGCTAGCTGAGCTTTGTAGGTGCTCTCAGGTGGTGTAGTTTGAGTCTGGCAGGGATTCTGTACCAGGGAAGGGGATTGACCCTGGTAAGAAGCTTCAAGAAGGTAGACGTTCTCCCCAGCTCCAGTTACTCGCCAGGCTCTAGATGTTTGAGCCGATTATTGCCTCTGCACATAAATGTATTTTGAGGAGGGGGAAAAAAAAACCTGTGGGACAAATTTCCTGTTGTTTTTGGACTTTAGGTTAGAGAAATTACATGGTCACAGAGTTGAGCACACCAAGGCATCCATTTTACCTTTTGATCATGGTGATGGAGGGAAGAGAGTGATCTGAGAGACCCAAGAGACCAGCAGAGGAGAAGGGGCCTTCCAAAGCTGTGGTGAGATGTGTGAATGAAGAGAGTCCTGTCTGTAGCCCACTGAGGATGACATGCCAGAGCAGAGAACTGGAGGATGGAGTACAGAACTTATTCCAGAAGAGTCTGTGACTCTGAATAAAGAACTGAACTGGAATGGGCAGGCACTGAGATGATCCACAGCCTGTAGAAAACTCCCATACTAGCTGGAGAAAGCACGTGGAGGACTTGCCTCCCAAAGAGGGGAATGCCACCTTGCCAAAGGGAGGAGGACTGCTCAGATGTTTTTCTCTGAGGGTAAGACGATAACAGAATTGGACCCAGGCATGTAAGAACCATGTGATTGATGATGGGGTTTTTCTGTTGTTTAAATTAAATGTGTTTTGGTTTTTTCCCCAAATTGAGCCTGTCTTTTTGCCCATTAACAATAAGGGTTCAGTGAACCCTCCCTGTCCTTTGTTTCTGCCTTCATGCAGAGGAAGAATCTGTCCTGGGGCAGGTCCATGTGGCCAGCCAGTGACAACAGGCAATCCTTTTGGGAAAGCCAAATAATTAAGATACAGGTGGCAGGAATAATGTATAAGAAAGCAAAGAACTCAACTTCTACTAATACAGAATGTTTTGGATTGGAAGGTACCTTCAAGGTCATCTAATCCAATCTTTCTACAGTGAGTAGGGACATCTTCAATTTAGATCAGGGTGCTCAGAGCCTTGTCCAACCTAACCTTGAATGTTTTCAGGGTTGTGGCACCTCTTTGAGTCACCTGTTCCAGTGTTTCATCACCCTCATTGTAAAAAAATTCTTTCACCTAGTCTGAACAATCTAATAGATGTTTCCTTCAGCTACAGCTTTGCTCTTCAGGTTGCTTGTGGTACAGACTAAATGAAAATGCACTGCTTAGGCATGAATTTACTGTGAATGGAGTAGAGAGGAACAAGAGTGTTAGAGAGTACCTGAGCCTTCCCTTCTCAGGAGTGAGGGTGACACCAACTCTATAGTAGGTTTCTGTGGTTGCACTTGTGTGGTTTCCTAGCTTCCCTAGGACTTCAGAGCTGTATCTCTCTGTAGGACTCCACCACCTGGCCTCATGATTGCTGTTATGTCTTTGGGTTGACCACTCTTGCCTTGCTTTTAGCAGGATAACTTAACTTTGACAAATGTACCTGCATGATAAGCTTCTATTCTTCTTTTGCACCATGTTCTTCAAGATGAGGGGAAGCCCAAATCTCAGCCCTCCTGTCCTGCACATGAAGATGGAAGAAACCAGATCACAGGAACACTATTGTTCCAGCAAAATAGAACCAGTCAGTGTTGTTGATTGCTCTGTTACATCTTCACAGACAGAGCCTTAACTATAAAAATAGATGCACTAATCCACATGGGCAGTTGCAATTGTAAACAGCATTCAAAAAAGCAAAAATGGAATTCATAGTTTGACACAGACATATCCCAAATCCATCAGGATGTGACACATTGGCAACGTGTTTGTGCCAAACTATGAATGCCATTATTTACTTTCTTTCTGAATGCGATTTGCCATTGAAACCTTCACAGTAAATTAGTGCATCTATTTTATATCGGATGTTTTCCGAGAGGCTTTGGTATTGTCTGCACTCATTATGCTCATGCAATTGATGTAAGTTAGACTGATTCAGCCCACAATAAATCTTCAGAGCCTACAGACTGTGCTTATGTTAGGAAGATTTGCCAGCATAACCCTACCAGCAAAATCCTATCTGGCAGAGGCAAGGCCTATGTTTGGAAAGAGAAATCAAAGGCCATCAACACTGAATAGCTCTCCACTAGATGGAACAATGGTGCTTCTACTGCCAGGCCATTGACAGGGAGTGATTTACCCAGAAGAGAATGGGGGGGGGGGGGAGCGAGTAGAGTACAGAAAGTGCTGGGTAATGGTGAAACTGTCTGAGACAACTGTTGTTCATCACTTCTGGTGAACTCAAAGCTACAGAGGAGAGCTAGGGAGCTAGGAGATGTCTTGATGTGAAGATACATCTGAGCTCATTGACAAGGCATGAACTAGCTCTTGTTTAGAAGCACTGTCACCATACAGCTAGCCTATGTCCAGCTTGGAATCTTTTGCACCTGTCTACACCAATACATTCAAGGATGATGGTTCAGATGTTTTGTGGGAGCATATTTCGTGTACAGCTGAATGACCCAACCTGCAGAGAGAATATTTATGCTGTGTTATCTTCAATCTTCTAAATTTTGTTGAAAGTAATTACATTTGCCAGGCAAGAATTGTTTTTCATAATCTCATGCTGCTGACTGTTTATACTTATACCAGTTATGTGCAGATCTTTTTTGTACAAGTTAGACTTACTGAACAACTGCCAGATAGTTCTGCTTTCCTTCTTGAATTTTAATTGCTTACTTGCCCAGCATCTATTTATAAAATGGAACTGTAAATGGAACAGTAAGCTCCATCACTCACCATAGAGGCAAGGGATCAGCGCCCTCCTTACTCCCTCTCTGCTGTCTCCTGCAGGGAATGTGGAGGAATCAGAACCTGAGCTGTTGAAGCATTTAACCATGGGCATAGGTGCTTAAGTTCAAGAATTCATCTAGATGCTTTTGCAGGACTGGAAGTAGAGCTCAGTATTTCACAGGGCTGAGACCAATGTTATCAGGACATACTGATTTTACATTAACAGCATAATCACCTATGGACTCATGTGCACAGACACAGAAACAGCTGTGGTTATAGTGCACACAGGATAAAGACCCGCGCCATCTCAGCTGTGCTGTGTAACCAGAGTAGTGCTCCTAGGCGGCTTACTGACTCTTGATCCATCATCTGTGCTTGCAGTGGGTTTCAAAGCAGAAAGTTTGAAAAACCAGTCTGCTGTCTTCTCAAAATCCTTCTATTTAGTAGAGATAGTGCGTTTAGTCAAAGGGCTGGTCTGAACACTGAACACAGACTGTCACTCACAGCTTCATTTTGAAGTCCACATTCCATCAGTTTCTCACATAACCTCATTTCACTTCTGGAAAGTAATTACAGACTTTAGTCTTCATCTGTCATCTTATGGTCATCATCATTATTTCAAACACCTACATACTAAGAATATCCATTTTATCTCTAGTATTACAGTTTCTTGAAAGTAACTGGCTTTTCAACTGAACTTTTTGCTCATTTTTTATTATTTCCCATTATTTTTAGAGTACCGGGAAGGGAGGTGATCGTGTGCAGGAAACTAGCAGGGAGCTGGAAGCTGATATAATAGAATTTTCTTCTTGATGCTTTCCCTGACACACGCTATTTGAAAAAAAGAGACAGACATTCTTAATATTCTCATAAACACAAGCATTTCCTCATGGAGCAACACTGGTTGCTTCTTATTCCTTCCATACTGCTTTTATAAACTGTTAAAGTACAAAGTGATGGAAATACGCTCAGTAGGTCTCCAGACTGCCACAGCTAGAAATCTCAGATTGCCTTATTTTCTTTGAACAGAGTTTTTCGGAACTGTTGCATCCTATTCAAAGAAAAAAAAAAAAGGATGTCCTCACTCCGGACTTCACCCTGATTTAATCAACTGACCGTAATAAATGCAGAATCTGTAATAAATGCAGCAGAAGTCAAACTGCAGCTCAAAAGAACACCTTAATGATCAGTTGTGGGTTTGGGTTTAGTTTGGGGATTTTTATTTTCTTAGGTGCTTAACTGCTATTGGATGGCTCTCTAGAAATATGCCATTTTAAGGGTTGTCTTGTGTAATCTCATTTGACTGTGTAACACAGCAATAAAAATTTCATCATCTGAGCTCCTTTTGCTTCCATTTTCCTCTTCCTGCTCCTCAGATGGTGGCAGATTCATAAGCCTGTGGTGCTGATGTTTCATTGAAGGCTTGTGAATGCTGCAGGGAGAGAAAGAGGAACTTGCAGCAGCACTGCTGCTACTGGCTCTGTGCAGGGGTGACTGCTTGCTTGCTCAGCAAGAAGCTGGTCTGAGAGCTGTTGTAGAGAGAAGGCTGAAACCACTGGTCACTGCTTCCTGCACTAGCTGTAGATCTGAGATGTCAGATAGCAGCACCCTGGAAGGGGCAGTGAGCTTACTATTGAAACTTGGACACTTTTGTCTCCGTTTCCCTGCCAAGGGGAAGATTGCCTTCAGTGGAGGTGAGTCCTGGTGTAGGTGAGTGCCTGGAGAACAGAACAACCATCCCAAGCCACCAGAGAAAAGGAGATAAAAAGGAAAAATTAACTGTTTTGAAATAAATGCAGAGAGCTTAAAAGAAGGATGAGTGCTTCTTACAAAGTACTTCTTGCATCTTTACGAGGCCCTTTTTGTATGCTTCTGTGTGTTCTGATTCTGTTTCTAGCAATTCCTCTGATCTTTCTTACCCAGAAGTCCACATGAAACTGTGAATAGCACCAAAATGCAAGGAGAAATATTTAGCACACTCATATAAGGATTGGAGAAAGAAGAAAGGACATCTAAACATCTAAATTCTAATTACATTTTCCCAAGCAGAAAGAAAATGGTAAGAAAATAGAAGAGCACATTAAAAGATACCAAACTATGATTTGACATATTATTCATTTATGAAGACAAAGCATACAGATAGCTAAACTGACTTGATTTCCTTAAATATTAAAAGAGGGTGCTGAAGCAACAGAGAAACGACAGAGCAGAGCCCTTACAGGTCATTATTGTCCATAAAAATCAATAAATAACTGCATCATGTCAGTGAATTTTTAAGTCAGTTTGTTGCATATGGTCTCTCTTTCCTCAGACAAGCCAGTTGCTAAAAACAAGCAATAAATCATCCTCATTCTTTTATTTTAATTCTGTACAGAATATTTGTTTTTATAACCAAATTGATTTAAGACTTAGTGTGGCCACAAAACATTCTAAACAGATGTCTAACTTGAAAGACACCAGTGCACTTTCTTAGCCTGTAGTTATTGAAATCTGGGATGCAGGCAACCTGAAACCTCGATCTTTAAGCCCAAAGGAAAATGCATTTAGATAACATATTATTATGTGTCTGTAATAAGTTTCTTCAGTGAATGGAAGCTATCCTGGCTACACAGCTTTGTGACCCAATTAAAAGCCATGCTAACAGGAAAGTCGTTACAGTACTTGGGATTTGTGTGCAGAAATCCCTGCATCAATACATGGATTTCTGTTTACAGCTGTGGATGGCTCAGAGAAGGGACAGTTTTATTGATACATGTATGAAGAATCTGATGTGTGGCACAGCCCAGTGCTTTTATAATTGTTTGCACATGGCACTGTATCCAGGAAGTGTTAGAAATCTCTCATCTGAGAGATGCAGCAACAGAGGAGCACCAAACACTTCATTCTTTGACCTTGAGCTGAGAGTTATGACAGTATGGCAACCATATTGTCTTTCAGAAAACTGCCTGTTGCCTTCCTCTCACTGGTGAATTGAGCGGTAAAGTGGGCATTGCACATACATCAGGCTGTTCCAGAGCTTTCCCAGTAGAGAATTAGAACTGGTAAAGGGGCTAAACTCAAAGTGAGCAAAATCAACCACAGTGAAAAGAGAAGTCATCCTGATCTTTTCTGAGTTTTGAGTAACTTAGAGGATATTCCTTTTACCAGGAAGAAGCTCACAGATCTGATATGAAGTTATGCCAGTCCTTCTTGCCCCTGCACACAACTGACTTGGATAATGCAGGCATCAGGAGCATGCGTGGCTGCCTAGCACCCATTCCACAGTGCCCCATCACTGACTCTCTGCCTCTGCTTGTTCTGCTCCCTCTCTACAGTTCCAAATTAGTGACTACCCAGGAAGAGCAAATGAGGCTCTTTTCACAGTGGTATGAGAATGGATGCCAGGCTGTGATATGTATGAGCAAAAGTGGTGATTATTTGCAGTCTCGCTGTAAAGAACTACTTGAGCTGCTTGGAGAGGCTTTAAGCTACCACCTCCCAAAGAGCAGCAGCCCATAAGCTGAGGACAGGGCACAGCAGACTTCTGTTGTGGAGAACATAAGCAATTCCTTTTTCGTGCTCTGGATGCCCTCATGAATATTGAACTGGCAGAACAGCATTGGCATTTATGGATGTGTGTATATGCATGTGTTAATGAGTGGGAGAGTAGATGCAGGCACATTTTTGTATTTTCAGTAAATTTTTACACGTTGATTATCGTAAACTGTAGTTTGAGGTCCAGCCTGAGTGCCTACCAGGTTCCTTGTGGAGCCATCTGAGGGAGAGAGGGATTGCATGTGGTTAGTGGTACAGAGAACAAGGGCACGATCAGCACCACCTTACCTGTCCCACCATAAAGCACAAATTATTTATCTTGGTGAAGGGGGAAGTACTGTCTCTTGTGTTCCCCAAGGAAATAGTTTGGCTGTAGGTATTTCATGGACATGACTTTGTCCTTAAATTTCAAAATATAAGTGTTAACCAAATATGCAAATACGCACTGTGCCAACAGTAGAAGTTTAAAATAAAGGAAAGGAAGAATTTGAGATAGTGTTTTGATCACAACGAAGTAAAAATTACTAGAGTAGACTGTCTTCCTGAGGAGTGTTGCAAGAAGACAGCAACCCAATATTTAGATCTTAGATCTAATGGCACTTTTCTCCCTTGGGAAAGGAAAAATTGAGACAGGTGTGTCTTGCCAGCACAATACCTGGTAGTTGTTTAATCACATGCTGATAGAAATAAGTTTTGGGAACTCTGTGGTTCCCAAAGAAGATTGGAAGCAGGCAGAAATTTTGACAGATCCTTGTGGGTTTGATATGTCCTCATGAAGTGTGGCTGTTCACTTTCACAAGGTGCCATATCACCTCTGTCTCAACTGGCATTTTTAAGAGCCACATCCCATTCAGCCATCTCAAGTTCCTCTTCTGCTACGTCAGCTGGTGAGCTTAATTTTTTTTACCACCTTCTGCTGTTAAACTCGGACTTTCATTCTCTGTTATCTTGTATGCCTTCTCCTTTGAGTCACATTTGAGAAATTCTGTAGTTTGTCCCAGAAACCTCCCTTTACTGCAGACAGGACAGAAGTTTGGTTTTCCTTTAACCCAACTCAGCAGGTCAGTATCTTTCAAGAACAGGCGCTAAACTGTGTTTGCCAGTACAAGGCTCCATGGAGAAGACACAGCCAAAGTATTGCTTCAGTGTGCTTTTGCTGCCTTCTTCACTGTGATCTTGCTGCCTTCTTCACTGTGATCTTGCTGCCTTCTTCACTGTGATTTGTAGGTTTGAGACAGTTCTTCATAACTTTACTATCAAAAAAATGCTCTGACAAGATACACCCTGAAAATTAACAATCTTTTTCTGAAATTATTTTTTTGTGATAAAAATCCAGTATGTACTTTGTAGCAGACAAGAGCTATGCTCTGTTCTCAAATGAAACATACAGAGGTGGGAGGTGGGGTTCATGGCATGTAGGGTATTAAAGCTGGGTATGCGGCACCATAAGAGAAGCAATGGCCAGGTTAGAGAGCTAACACAGGGGAGATGCAGTGCTACAGAAATCAATTTCATTGATTCCAGGGAGTGAAGAGGGAATAAGATAAATACTTCATTTAAGTACTAAATGCATCAATATTTTGTTAATAACTATAAAACATGTCAAATACATTTAATTAAAGCATTACCTCTATTCCTTCGTAGAAACGTTAGATATTCAAGCTAAATTTTTGCATCTTTTGCAAAGACAGGAAAAATAACATTAGCAAGTCTCATGTTGAATATCCTGAAATTGTTACATCAAAACCAATGAAGTTGTAGAGTTTTTATTAGTACTTTGCTTTCCCCAATACTTACTGCTGGAGCCAGGGTGGATTGCTGTACTCCGTATGAGCTCATGAGAGGCAGAACTTTTGCCCCCAAAAGTGAAGGAGACAGAAATGAGAAGCCATTTTCACCAATGTGCGAATCCTCATATTCCAGTAAAAGAACAGAGTCCCTGGAGTGAAAAACAGAACATTTAGACTTTCCCTTAGAAAATACCAAGGGATTTTTTTTCTGTCTCTTTGGAGTTTTGAAGTCAGCATACCAACCTCAGGCCCAGAGCAGTTTTTACCATCGTCACTGAAATGTTGCTGACAGGGCAAATGTTCTCAGGGGAAGGAGGCTGGCTGGTGTGGAGTAACAGGATGGGGTGCCATCTCCATTTCTCCAAAGTCTTGTCAGGCTTCAGCTATCTGGTGCACTCTTCCAGGAGGTCATCAATCTTGTTTCCTTGGCACTTATTGTCTGTCATCAACCTCTTCTATTGGCCATGCCTAAATGTGTGGGTTTGAATGAGTGTACCATGCCAACAATCCTGTCCAATTTCAGAGCTGGGAGACATGACTTGCCAATAGTGCTGTTTTTGTCAATTGCTCTTTTTGGCCACTTTCAAAACACTGAACTTTATTCCATGCCATAATATCATATCTGAAGCCCTTCACAAGCATTACAGTGGCAATACCACCAAGGGTGTCAGCTTCTGCCTCAGCACAGGACTATCTGAATCATTGCTTTACCACAGGGGCGGGGATCAGTTGGAGTATGGTGACCAGGACTAGTGGAAAAATGCTGGAGTGTGCCTGTTGGGTCCTAGATTGCATAAGTGCAGCAGGGCCAAAACTTGGCTATGCCAGAACATTAAGGCAGAAGAGTAGCATCCGCTCACTTTGACCCTTTGAGCAGTGTGATCCTCCCTATTTCCCCTGTTTCTCTCCCAGTCCCTCCCATGCTTCCCATGCACTGAAGCAAGAAGCATCTGAAGAACAGCAGACCTTTACAAACTGGCTTGCTACAACTTGACTACGCTATTGTGATTGCTGCTATGGATGGAGTGGGTTTGCATATCCCTCTGAGGTGAGTCATCACCTTAGTGGCATTTGGGTTCCAGTCCTGAATACTTAGACAACAGCATAATAAGACAAGAGCTTGTAGCTGGCTCCCTCTGTCTTTCATAGGCGATTAAGGACACAGGACTATTGCCACAGTCACTGTGGAATAAGAAGTTGATCTACCATTCACCAAGACTCTACTAGTTAAACTTTGTCTTTCCTCAGGACTTCTCTTTAGACCTCTTCTGTGCATCAGTTTTTGCAAATGAAGAGTCTTTACTTGCTTTTGAAAGTCCAGATGTACAGATAAACTTTCCTGGATTGGGGGTGATGAAATCAAGACACCTTTTTTTAAGCATTTTGGCATGTATGCCTGGAAATTGAATCCAGTCCCTTTTCCAGTCTTAATCATTGCTGGTAAAAAGATATATACTAAAAGTTGGTTGGTGATGCCGAACTTAACATTGCAGTAACAGACTGTTACCAATGGTGAGAAGTATGGAATAGTGTTATTCTTTGCAAACTAGATTGTTAGGTTTGAACTTTCTGAACTTTGCTTACATTGTTTTTTGCCTGCATTCTTTAGTGGCTGTTCTTGTAGGTTTAAGGATAGGAAGCCACATGCAGAATCTGGTTTTGGTTGTGGATCCTAGTGAAAGAAGCCAATATTAGAAGATTACACTAAGGGGTTATGATATCATCACAGCAACTTGTGCTTTTCACATATTCTTAGCAAATGAATCAAAAGAAATAGCTTTCTAACTAATAGGTTAAAAATATGGTGTATCCCTTTCCCCTTTTTTTTCCTACTCCAGCATGATCTACTAATGTTATTCACATTCTTGTGACTCGAGGACAGATATAGTTAGTGAGGGATAGCAAGCAATGTAGCCTTTAATCTTCGTTGTAGTCTTTGTCTTATAAGGCTATTCTGTGAATCCCTCAGGGGAAATGTGCTCCTAGAAAATTCAGTATAAGTGATTTGAACAATCTTAATTGAGATTCTTATATTTCAACAAATGCTTAGAACAGCAAATGTATTTCCACAATTCACCAATAAAGTATGACGCTAGAGTGATAATTCATCTCTGAAAGCTCAGAAGTGCTGCTACATATTAACACAGAGGGAATAGATATAAAAATATTTAAGACAACTTGCAAAGCAACTTCTTAAATGCTATTGAAAGGAGAAAGTTGCACCCAGTGTACCCATCTGCCACTTGTTCCCCTACAGGTACTTCAGTTAGGAAAGGGAGATACTCTGCATATCCCTTTCTTACAGTATCTATTGGCCAGGGAAAGGAAACCAGCTGTGCACTCCTTCCTTTGCACTGCTTTTTCCGGGAAATTGTGGTCTGTGGTGGATGTAGCAAGCACATAACTGTCAAAGCCTCAAAGATAATAGTAGGAATTCTCTACAGGTCTGGAAAGAGCAGTTTTGTTCAGCTGTGAATGTCACTGAGGAGATGGCTTCATTTCACACTTGAACATGCTCTGCTGCAGGCAAAGGTGTGCAACTGCTTTCTAAAGTCCTGGTGTGAAAGACGTACCGCTTACTTCTGCCTGCAGATGGTACACACTGTTCTTACAACACATCTTTCTTTTTCCCTGGATGACCAGGGAAGAGAAGGACTAAAGCAGCAAAAGCTTGGAGAAAAGTAAGGGAGAATGGGCTAGGAAAAAAGTGATCGCAGCTGTTCAGAAGATGAGTGATCAGAGATGTTTGCTTTAAGGCCATCCTTTATCACGACATCCACTGTATACAGGTGAGGTGCAGTGTCTATCAGGATTATCCTTCCTGGGTCCAATCCCTGCACTGAGACATTAATATTTGTGTGTAGATCACAGGCAGATGACAGACCAATAATTAAATAAAAGAATGAAAAGTTCCCAGTGAGATTCCAGAAATTCCTTTGATATCCTGTTCCAGTGCTTCAATATCCTATTAAAAGCTTTCCCACTATTATTTTCTGCAAAGCATGTCTATTCTTGTCCTTTATTTATTTTATTACTATTCAAGTTCTTTTAGTCTTGCCCTGTTCCTAGTGGTGGCTCCTAGTAAGCAGTCACTATTCCATTCTAACATGTAAGGTTTAACAATTTTCTTTCAGAAAAGAGAAGAGAACAGAAAAAAAACCAGTCTCCTGTCTTTTGCCAGGTGTCATTATTTCTAAAACACTGATCAGTCTTGTTGCCCTGCATAGGTTCAGTTTGGTGGAGTATTTTTTTACTTGAAGTATTGTGTTTAAAACTAGGCACTGCTTCAGTTTGCTCGTAGCCTCTTATCCAAAACCAGAACTCTCATGTGGCAAAATGGGGTGGGTGATAGTTGTCCAGCACAGCTCAGTTCTTCACTGGCAAGGTAGATAAAACAGGAGCAACAAAGAAGTTTAGCTATGTTTCCCTGGAGGAAACATGGGCTGTGATACATGATGTTCCAAAAATCTAATCAATACAGAAATTAATTGCCCAGACCTATTTTTGCTAAAGGGTTATAAAGCTATCCAGTGGTTACTGTGCAGACTACCCTCAAATCTTTGGAGAGAAAGGAAAGTATGTTTATCCCAAACCAGAACTCAACTCTGCTTGCCATTCCTCTCCCCTCAAAGGTTATAGGAGTTTTTCAGAATACCCAAACATTAATTTTTCCGTAAAAAAGACTCATCAGTATAACATAACACACCTTGGTCTAGGTGATCTTGCTGTGGCAAGGGGATTGGACTAGATGATCTTTTGAGGTCACTTCCAATCCCTAATTTTCTGTGATTCTGTGATCTTCTGAATTAGACAGCCCCAATCTGCTCATTGTTCTGTGTTAGTTCCTTTTCATAACTAATACACTAAAGAGTGACAAGATTAATTAAAACAGCCTGGCAAGGTTGTCCAGGGTGGGGGGACTGCACTACAGTATCCTGAGCCATATTTCAATGAAGAGCTCTGCAGATTGTGTCGATGGCAGCTGTCACGGTCAGGAAATTTTCTTGCCTTAGCAGTGCCAGCCTTGTGCAATAGCACTCCCCACTGCTTTAAGGATGACAAGTCTCAGCAGGAAAAAAAGTGAAGCAATGGTGATTTCTGGTGATGTTCTGCAGCAACTTGGAAACTTTCCACTTTCAAGACTTCAATTCCCAGTATGGAGAAAGACTGGAGCTGGCACTTCTCACTGCTGCCACTGGTAACGTATCCTCACTAATGACATTTGGAAGGGGGAAACAGTCCCAGCACAGGTTTCCTCCCTATGCAGTGAGACAAAAACCACAGGAATAATCTCAAGCAGTTCCTCTCACATGCCAACTTAAACTCTCTCTTGTTTCTGAGTCACCACTGGGGCTTTGAGTACTCTCTGCACATGCCTCTTATCCACTAGTCCTACACTGACAGTTTGGGAAGCAAGTAAGTGGTGTCATTCTACAAGTTATCCCCAGCTGTTCTCATAGCCAAAGGAGAGGGTTTGAGGCACAGATGCACTGCACTTCATCTCTCCTGAGTTTCCATAGTTCAAGGCTTCAGGCTTGTCTGATGTGGGCAGAGTGTTTTCCTGCTGTGCAAGAACAAGTTACTTGCCAGCAGAACTTCCACACACCAAAGATACCTGTTTACAGGCTTTTTGAGCAGCCCAAATGTAACCCAGGCTTTCACACTGTTAAAATATTCAGCAACAGTTATAAGCCCTAATTCCTAATGTTTCTTAAGGAAAAAATACAGTTGATAGCAAAGGTATTTTTCTGCTCATTTTGGTCTTTACTTCTACTAGCAATTGAAGGGCATTTATTTTGTCAAAATTACTACAGTCCTAAAATGGCAAAACTTTTCATCTGCTTTAGGAAGGCAAAAGAGTGCAGAAATGAAACCCCAAACAATTTGGACATCTGTGTTTACAAATGCTACTTGCCAAGTGGAGAAACAGCACCTGGCACCTGATGTATTGCTTACACACTGTGACTTGATGCCGTAATTTCTTAATATGCTGACTTAGAGGGGCTCACAACTTTCACTCTTGTGTTCATTTTCTGAATCAGTTCTTTGTTCTTTTCTGTTATTACTTTGAGTTAAGGACAAGTATTTTCAAAGCTCAAATGAGTCATTGTCACCACATTGTTCACTGGTTTTGGTCATATCTGATGTCCATTCAGTACATGCCCTGTGGAGTGGTGCTGAAGGCAGTTTCTCCAGCTTTTAAGTTCAGTGTTTCTTCAGTTATATTTAGACAATACTGAATGTCTTACATGGCAAGGAAATGAAGATATATGTGAAAAAGGAGCAATTTTATCTATATATATAAAGACCTGAAGGGAGAGACAAAGAAAAGTCAAGCTGTTTTCAGTGGTCCCCAGTGACAAGAGGCAATGGGCAAAGGAGGTTCACTCCGAACATCAAGGAAACACTTTTTTACTTTAAGGGGCACAGGTTGCCCAGGGAGGTTGTAAAGTCTCCATCTCAGGAGATAGTCAGAACAGAAATGGTACAGGACAACCAGGTTTAGCTGATCCTGGTCAAGCAGGAGGGATGGCCTAGATGACCTCCAGATGTCATCTTCCCATCTCAACCCTTCTGTGGTTTGCTGTGATCTATGATCCTGTGAAAAAGATATGATACAATTTATTTTAAAATTAGAATGCTCTCTCTGTGGAAGTCAGATGTTTCTGTTGCTACAGAATTACTTGCATAGTGATTGTTTAAAAGTGTCTTTTTATTTCAGTTAAGCATAGCTTTGTGTTCCCTTGTTTTGCTAAGAAACAAATAGGTACTAAATTCCTGTCAGAATACAAAATTTCTACACATTTTCTACTCATGCTGTCTGGATCTTCCTTTGATATAGCGTGAGAAGGGGTAAACCAACTCTTTGATGAGTCAGCCTGCTTATTTTTCTGTCCAAGTTTCAGTGAGGCTTTCCTAGTACTCAGAAGGAATGGAGACAAGGAGACATACATAGGGTATTTCTATGACAAGTGCGTCAGCCTTTGCCTTAGTACATTTCTACTGTGGTTTTTGTGGTGTCCTATATGATACACACAATTCTCATTGCTGAGTGCATTTATTTCATCAGATGCCTGATGTCTGTCTCTTGTTTATTAGTTGCACTGTTGACATTCTCCTAACCTAAAAGCAATGAATTTATCCTGAAAACATAGGTGGTATCTACAGCAAAACAGTAATTCTGTGTAGAGTGGTCAAAGAATATCCCCTGTGGTTTCCTTTGCAGTTGCTTTGCTGATGTACCAAAAAGGGTCAAAAAGAGCATGGAGACTGGTGGTATTCCAGAAAATATCTCTTTCACAATCTTTCCTTCAGGAATCACCCCAAGTGCCCAGTACAAAGGAGGAGCCCTTTAGCTGTAGCTGTAATTTTGATACCTGGGTTCATCTGATAAACTTCTGAGTACAGAAATCTTCTGGGGACAGACATCTTCTGCAAAAAAAAGGTGTCCAGGAAGAAAGTCCAGGGACAATTATTTCAGAACTACACATTGGTGGTGCCAGCAGAACAGTGATATCTGGTGGTAGGGAGAACTAGGGACAGTCCTGCGAGGTATATTGTTTTTGTTGGGTTTGAGCATCCTGACCTGCACAGCAAGGGACTTGGGAGAAAAAGGGAGATATCTAAGGAGTTCTCCTATTATCAGCATGGGTCCGGTGGGACTGACACCGATCCAGAGCTGATGGGCTGTCATGTACTCACCACTGTTTCTGAGGAAGAACATTTTCCTGAAGCTACTAAATGTTGTGAAATAAGCTGACACAGGCTCTCTCCCCATTTTTACTTATGTCCTCAACCGATCATTGCGTTGCCCATAGTTCCCCATAGTTGATGGGAACCCCAAAGCAGTTTATGTCCATGAGGTGCTGCACGCTCTCTGCCTGATTGAGCTGAGAGCTAAAAAGCCTTCCTGGATTTCAGAGCTCTAGGTACAGGCATAGAATGCTCAGAAAACATTCAGACTTCTCTACAGGTCACGAGCCCAGATAGACTCAAGCTGGTAGAAATTCATCATATTAACATAGCCCAGAAACAGCTTAGCTGTTCTGCTGACAAGGGCGGTACAAAATTGTGGAAAGCCGTAACTTTACTGCCTAGCAGGAGTACTCCAGATTTACCGAGACAGGCAGTGGTCTTTAGTTCCTTGTTTACATTCTGTTTCTTCAGTAATACAATAAAAACCAAGTAACTCTTCTGGAACTTCAGATAGGGATCTTGTCGCATTTTTCAGTCTTGGCACAAATGCTCTTTATTAAAAACAAAAAACTGGGGGACGGGGGGACTTGAAACCAGAAACTTATCATAGATGGTTATTCTGTTGGAGTGAAGGCAATTGATAATATCTGAAGATTTGACTTCATTGTGGTTTGAGCAAGGTCCCCGACAGCAGTAGCAGTCCACAGAATCTTCTTTCCTGCCTGTTGTGGACTCCTGATTTCCCCCAAAGCAACCAGAGGCAGAGGACATTTTATTATTCATTTAATTTGCTCTATTATACAATACATGGGTTATTATTGACTCTTTGAATGTGGGGGCTGTATTGGTGTTTCATTTAAAAAACAGGGACGATTGCACCTTTGAGGCTTTGCTGCTCAAGCTGAAGGAGCTCTGGGCAGGCAAGATATTTATTCAAAAATAAATACAGATATCTTTCTTTTGTTTATAGGGACTAGATGTGAATCCTGTTCATTATTCATTTACCTCCTAAGGAAATAGACTTGTGGTACCCTTTTATCTATACAGTCCTGAAAAGGTCATGGAGGATGTGAGGCAGGGACCTGCAGTTTGTAAGATAGTCCCACTGTCTTACCAACTGCATCATACTGAGGCTCAGGACTGGCTCAGGGTGATCACCAGCAGTGAATGGCGATTTCTTCTAAGCAGGTTTTCCAAGTTTGTATCTTGTTGCATTTTTTTCTCTTCTCTGGCCTCTCTCCTTAGGTCAGAGTATGTGTACGTGTAGAGCCCTTTTGTTTAGCTCTCAGCTTGGGAGAGGGAAAAAGTCACTCATGGCTGAGCTCACAGGGTATAGTTTAATTTCCTGGGGCTCTGAACAGTGATTTAAACTGGTGCCATTCAGGAGATCTGTAGCAAGAGCACCTAGAAGCTGAACTGGCAGAAACTACATGACAAGGTAGAGGTATCCCTTCTCCGAACATCAGATGGGAACGTGAATGCACCCAAGAACAGCAGCTTCAATTATTTTGTGTGTCCTGTAGTGTTATCAACTCTGATCAGCCTCTGCAGTCTTTGTTGTCTGTTTTCCTTTTCACATGAACACAATGATGGTTCTTTCAGACTGAGGTATTTCAGGCACTATGTCTTACGCAACTTGCTCTTAAACAGCTGAGACATGGGTGCCTATCTGTCTATGACAAGGATTAGTTTATTGCTTATTTAATAGGGATCTTGAAAACTTGTTTATAACTGTTTACATACAATTTTTCAACAATTCGGATTGCCTAAGGCTACAGCATGTTCCCTGTGCTTATGTGCAGTGTGTAACCCCCGTGTGGCCTCAGGCAAATGGAGTGGTTCAAAGATTTATGCGCTGTGCGGATAAACAAAATCTGGGAGAATTTCCCTGAGGCTTTGCCTGGATTGGCAAAATGGTGTGATTCTAAAACATGACAGTTAGTACCTGGCATTTCTCATACATGCTGCTTTGGTGAGGAAAAACCTGTATGAAAGAACCAGCGTTTTGAGAGAAATCCCACTTAGGTGTAGCGTATGATCACAGCTTGCTCTGTCTGACTAATGTTTTATAAGGCAATGACTACTGTAAGTGAATACAACCCTTTTTCCTAGTGTAGATGCAACCACAGAAAACAAAGACCTTGAAGACTTTCAAGAATTTCAGTGTCTGGCCAATGCAATGAACTTGCCAGACTGAGATGGAAATTTGGGGGATTTCTCTTTCTGGTGGAGGAAACAGAGAGAAGGTTGCCAAAATCTCCTGCAATTTAGATCCTGCCCTGACTCTTGTCTGGGATACTCTGGAGCCGAATATCAATGGGAAAAACTTCCACAGGCTGAGAAATGCAGATTTCACCTACAGTGGTTCCTCTTGTTCCGGTTTTGTGACAAACCCACCAAAGCCTTGAATTTAGGGTGGAGATGAGCAGCCAAAGGATACGGAAAGCCTTGTTCGCTCTCACTCATAAGCTAAGTGCAAAGGGTTGGATATAAAGCGGCTGCTGCCCGGGAAGCGCCCCGACACTCGGCGACCCCGCCGGCCCCGGCCCGCGGCTGCCGCCCGCTGGAGGGACCGGGCAGTGCCCGGGGTGGGGGGCGGTCCGCCGTGTCCCGCCCTGTGTCCCGCCGTGTCCCGCCGTGTCCCGCCCTGTGTCCCGCTGTGTCCGCCGCGTGTCCCACAGCCCTGCACGGCCCCGGGCCTGGCGTCTCGTCCTCTGCCACATGTGGTGGTTCTGCTCCGGTGCCGAGCGCCCATCGCTGTTTGTGCTTCTGTGTCCCAGGCTTTGCTTTGTCTTTTCTTTTTTTCCCCGTTCTTTTAATGTTTTTTTCTTTTGTATTTCTTTTCTCCATGAAAGAGCCCTTCAGCAATATTGTTCTTGTTCCTGAAGCTAAATTTTATGCCCTCACATCGTGCTGCTTTACCAAATTCTTATTTATAAACCAAAGAGACTGCATGCACTGAGATGGCCAGTAGTGCTATCCCAAATCTGGGCTCGTTTGCTCAGTTCACTAGTAGCCCATCCAACCCCGGAGCCTGCAGATTCCTTTACTGCAGGTTTGCGCACAGCTGAGAGCTGGGTGGTCACCCACAGAGTGAGCTCGGTGAAAGCGGTCATTTATACAGTCCAAATCACCATCATCAATATATTTAGTATTTGTCAACTTTCTGCTGGTGACCACAACTTCAGTTCTAGAGCTAATTGGGTAAATAATTCCTCCTTTTGAAATAAAGTGACAATGTATGCATGCTCAGGAGACAGGGAGGGGACTTCACCTGGATTAGGAGCTATCTGTCTTGTGGATGTGATTTTTAGCATTATAATGTAATAAGGATATCGTGGATAGTTCAACTAGGGGACACTCAGATCTTGAGTTATCTCCTTGACAGCCTCTGGATTAACTTTTTTTTTTTTTTACCCTTAATTGCCAGGATGTCCTGTCTTGTAGAAGGCCAACTGTTTCTTCTTGTGGCAGGGAGGTTGAACTAGATGATGTTTCAAGGTCTGTTCCAACCTCTAACAGAGAGGATTAAGTGTCTTACCAGAAACACCTCCAGTTAGTACAGCCCTAACAGATTATTCTAAATTACAAGAATCAGCCTTCAACAGTATAAGAAAACAATAAAGTTATAGTTAAGAGAGACCTATCATTTTGTCTCACATCAGCACCCTCAGCAACTGCTTGATAGGGCAAAGCTTTTTTTACCTTGGTGTAAAGTATAGAAATGAGATCCAATAATATTTTGTTGCTAAATTCCCCAAGGCTCTATGGGGAGGTATCACTTCCACCTTCTCCCACCACCTCTCCTTTTTATTTCCCTTTAATCTTCTTTGCAGAGTCCATATCAGGTGCCTTCGCAGATGATCCAGAAAGATTTCTCATTCCAGGTGTCTGCTTTTCCCTTTAAGCCTCTGTGTGTCAGTCCCAAATGCAGGGGTTTGTGTTTGTATCAAGATGCTGTTGTGAACCGGCCCATCTCACGGGATAAGCCAGGCCACAGCACAGCTCTGCCTTGTTCCATCAGTAATCTTGGCAAATGTGGTGCTAACTGTGAGAGTGAAAACTAGCACATTGCATTCAAGATTATTCCTGCTACCCATGTCTGCGGAATGTCTCTAGAGAAAGCCTTGACCAACAACTGCTGTGAGTTAAGCGGGCTTTAGACCATTTAATTTGGACCATTTCTTTTTAATAAATCATGTTAGATTGAAACAAAGAGTTTATCAATGTCCATGTGTTTTTTATCAGTGCAGTTACCTGTTTTATCACAATTCTGACTTAGTCTAAGAAGAAAACCAGATTTATTTGATAAGGGCTTGACTGACTTTCTTTTGTAGAAAGGATGGTAGTTGTGTCCATGTTTTCCTCAAAAGTGACCTTTTCCTCAACTAGGAACCAACAGTGCTTCTCCAGTCTTCTGAGATGGGTATCAGTTGACCAGTAATGGTCAGCCATCATTTTTGGTATGAGTTTCCTGTGCATTTTATCAAGAAAACACCCAACCTCCCAAACCAAGTGTTTCCCTCTAGCAAAAATCTGATGTTGTCTTTCTGTAGTAAGGATTTTTTCATCCTCATATGACAAATCAACCACCACCCATAAACCGCCGTCTTGCCACTTTGTAAATACAGAAGACAATTCATTTTGGCATTTCCCTTTTCTGTATCAACAGTTTACCATTGCCATATAGTAACGGGATCATATACTGTAAATGTTTAAGTGGTTTTATTCCCTGTCTCAGACACCTAAAAGGTTATTTTTTTTGTGTTTAGATCTGCTGGTCAAAGCTTCTTTGTTCCATTGTTTTTAGCTTCATTTATCACTATTAAACTTCATTAGCCTCTTTTTTACATTTATTACTATTTTCATTTGCTTCTGTTTGATAAATAAGACCCTTTGAAGCAGATTGAGTTGGTGTAGCTTGCTTCAACACCAAGAGCATGGACAAACCCAGCTAGTTTAGAAACTAAAAAGATACGGTGGTGGTACACTAGTGGCTACCACTACAGGGAGCCGGTCAGGTTTATAATGATTTGTTGTATGAGACCTTTTAATTTATGGCTTTACATTTTCAAAGGAGCACTCAACTGTAAAAAAATCCCCCAGAATTTTGTATAATGGGTGCAATCTTAGAAGTTTAATTACAGGGAAAAACCTCTATAGCTGCTACTTTTGTTCAGGAATCAACAGTGGTAAGATTAAGGTTGTAGGGAAGCATGGAGGTGCAGAAACCTGTCTTCTGCTGTTCTGTGGTCACATTCTGGAATTCCTCAGGAAGAACCTGAGGAGAACCACAAAATTTGCCAGTGTGCCTGGAAGTTTATCTGTTTTGTACAGATGAGTGCGGTTCAGTTTAAAAGACAGTAGTAACAGCACAGCCATGTGGAAATTAAATTACATTATTTGAAAACAACTCTGAAAGAGTGGAGACTAAAAATCTTGTCTAATCAATATGTAACAGTAGTTGATGATTTATTTATTGATGATTTTTTGTGTTTCTATTAACAATATTTAGATACATTTTTTCCAGAAATTTTTATGTTTAGTAATTTATGATTGAACATTTCACAAGAAACAAGGCACTCAGATGTACACTTAGTCCACCTTATATACGCTGCAAGTTTCAGACATACAGTAGATTTCCCTCACTTAGACAATTATTGAATATCTTCCCCCAATAGTACTACTTCTTGAGCTTCATACAACCCAGTTGTTGGAAAGTATACAGTTTAGGGTCTACTTTTGTCTCCTTTTACTCACTGTTTCTGTAGAAAAAACAAAGAATTTGCTATGGAAATTATCTGCATAATAAAGGTAATTTAAATGGCATTCCTCACATTTCTAAGGACTTGGACATACTGGGAGCTCCTTAGAGATTCAAACTATAATGTGGGCATTATTTATCAATTAAAATAAACAGTAAAAAAAGATAAGTTGTTTAAAAGTGCAATTCCAGAATCTACTCCCATAGCTTTGGTGATGTGTGAGACACTGAAATACTAATCCAACACTTTACAACAGGTGAGGTCACTGAAGTTGACACCATGCTAGGAAAATCAGTTCAGCCTAGTGGCAACCATTTGGCTAAAAAGGAAACCTAAAGTAATGTCTAGGTTTTAGTGCAATTTTAAAAAAGCAAAACCCAGAAACCGTTGTTAATAAAAGGCAAAGACCACAAGAGATACCATCTAATACTCCATGAAAATATTTAGTATCAGAAGGAGTACATACATTTTCAAGCATTTTATGTTTACATACACAGCCCAGTACGTAAGTGCTAGTTCCATTTTAGCCACTTCACTAACAGTGAAGTGTACAAACTTCAAGTACAAACAGAGCACAGTGTAATTCTGTGTATTACTAAAATACAACAGGATCTGATGACACATAATAAACACAACACAGTGTAAAGAAAAAGTGGTTTTCTAATTATTTGACCACTTCTACAAAAATGACAAAGAGGAGTGTCTAGATTCAAGTTTTTCCTGGAGATTCAAAGCTGATGTGGTGACAATATTTTAGATGGCTGAATTTCTGTGCCTCTGCAGTTAGAGTGGAGCAATCCTGAGCCCCCTGAACACACAAGGAAAGATTACCACTCTCAGAGGTTTTCATAGCATCTTGGAGTCTCCTCAAACAAAGGAGTTCAGGTGCAGTTCTGGTGCTAGTGCAATATACATGCAAAACAGGGGAAGATTCTGCAGGATAAGAAAAAGTGATGGTGAGGATTGATCCTCAGTGAACAACCACAAATAATACTCTGGGTCACTGCCAAATGAAAGTCAAAGTTACTTTTCCCCCTTGAAAATATAAGACTTCTAGAAACCTGGCCAACATGATGTACCGTTGCAAGAGATGGCAATGACACATTTGGAAACAAATTGCAAATTTTCACTTCTTGGGTATTGGAAAATATTTCTGTTAAACGGCGTAATTTTTACAAAGAGAGGAGCTTACTCAGCAATGAATCACTCAAACATCACAGGAAGAAAAAATGTTGGTGAAATTCTTTTTGCTATTGCTTTTGATAAGTAAAAACTTCCAATTTCCCTCTTGCAGTTGCATTGATCAGAAATTCCAGAAGATGCTCAGGGGAAGTGACGCACAGAAAGACCCAAGAACCCTGTTTAGAGTTTTTGGGGAGGTAATTTATTATCGCTGGCAGACGCACAGAAGGCATGCGTGCTGAAAAGCAGAATTCATCAGGTTATATACAATCTTTTCATACATATGCATAAACAGGAGGGGATATTACAATTGATTGTTATCATCCTATTTGTGTCTGCACAGTTGGTCTTGGGGGTCTCAGGCGTGGTCTCTTGACTGACACTGAAGTCCTTTTTCACAGTAATTTTCCTCTTTGGCAAGAGTGCCAAGATGTTACAGACCCAAGCCCAGGAAAATAACCTTGAACACCTTGTTGTCCACTTAGCTCTGCTGCTTGAAGATTAGTTGTTCTCTTCTCTCCTCTTTATCTGTACTTCAAGGCTGGCAACCAGACACTTTTGTTTTACTAACCCCCCACATTCTTCTCAGCCAGCCTCAAAGCACATTCACATTCTTCTTTCCCTGGTAAAGCAAAACAACGTTTCACAGCACATCCCTTCACACAATCCTGTCAGTTTGTCAGTTTACATGACCGTTGTGATTTTGCAGGCAGCAGAGCACATCACAGCCATGACCACCAGCCTACCCCACAATGATTTGGCCACTCTGTGCCGCCCAGGCAGCCAAAGCCCTAAAAGCCCCAAAGTCTCGATCCAACTGACAGGACAGGACTCCCAAGAACTCCTTTCCCAAGCAGCCAGAAGCCCCTCCAAACCATTACTAAGCATTAAATCAGTTCATGTGTCCCACAGGTGTGTTGATCTGTCCTTAAGATCCTGTCTGGTGAGATGGAGATTGATCCACTGGTGCTGTGTTTGTGATCCTGGCTGTACTCTTGGTGCCTTCCTGACACTGCTGGGTGGGTGGTGCTGGTGGTATCTAATGTGGTGGTGATGTGGGGTCTGTCCATGGCATGGTCTCTGCCCCTGTTTGGGATGTTGCAAGAGAACATTGATCCAAAAGAGACTTTGTGCCTGAAGCACCAGGAGAGGACTAGGTTGGATGTTAGGAAGACCTTCCTCACAGAATAGGTGATCAGACCCTGGGATGGACTGCCCAGGGCAATGGTGGGATCCCCATCCCTGGAAGACTTTAAGGCCAGAATGACTGTGGCTCTGAGTGCCCTGGTGTGGCTGCTGTGATGATGTTAGGTCCTGGGCTGGGCTGAAAGAGCTCAGAGGGCTTTTCCAGCCTCAATGATTCTTTGATTCTGTGTATGAGGGGAAGAGGGATTGACCTCATCATAGGGATTTGGTAGTCAAAGAAGATCAGGACCTGCCATATCTACTAATGGTGATATGGGCCTGGGGTTGAGTATAGGGCTGCTCCCAGTTTGAACTATTAGGATGAACTGATATACTGCCATGGGCTTAATCCTTCCCCATCTTTACATTTAATTCCAACAATTTGGCCTCAACCACTTCTGGCCACATCCTACACATGACTGTGCAAGTGGCAGCACAGTAGCAGATCAGAGGTACTCAAAATGCAGTCTTGGAGCTTTGACATTTGGATTTAGCCTGATTCTATGACCAAGGATCATGATTCAGGAATATCTGTGAGAGCAGAAATCAGTTAGGATTTGTATATCTCAGCCAGAGTTGTGGTGCTTTGTGCCCCCCAAAGAAACCAAGGTAACACATCCCAAAAGCACTAGGGCCTCACATCAGAACGGCACTGTTGCTCTAAACCAGTGATCCAGGTAAAGTCTCTTTCAGATGAGAAGTAATCCCTGACACAGTGTCTCAGGCAGTGCTGAGGTTCATTCTAACAGGTACAGCCTTTGCATCTCATAACAGGCAAACCTCAGTCATTTCCTTAAGTCGCCAGCAAATGTTTCCCCAAGGACAGCAAAGCCTCAGATTCCCCTCAGTGGGAAGGTGGAAGCCTGTGTCTGAAGAACCATCTCCTTGCACAATGGGCAGAAACAGAGCTATTTTAAACAATATTGGGAGACGTTCATAGGACACGAGGACCCCAAACCATACCAGTCTAAGCTGTGGTGGATAACTGTCAGCATCAGAAGTCTGTATCACACCAAGTGTGGATGTGACACCCTCAGCAGGCACAAAAGCCATAAACAACCATTGTAAAGACAACGAGACATGGAGGCAGAGCAGATCAGTTGTTCTTCTTCCATTGCACATTTTCTGTTCCTACAGCAGATCTCATGGTATCAGAATATCCCCATGGCTCCCAGTGCAGCAGTGCCCGTATCAATCCCACCAAAGTCAGTACCTTTAGCCCCTTGAGATGAACAACTGGCCCATGACAAGATGAAGAGCTGACCTATACAAAGAACAAACCCCACCTCATGACCTACTAGCAAAGGCACCAGAGTCCATGACATACCAGGTAAATCTCAGAGCGAGCCTCCACTGGCTTTGCTTCCTCAGCAGCTCTTTTGCTGGGGTTGGGACCAAAGCACAAGACTTTACAGGGAGACTACCAACTGAAATCCTCCCCTGGAAAAATCTTCTCTGGAGAACTGCAAACCATTGTCTAGGTGAGGAGAGGATTTGGATCCACTAGTATTTTTCACCGTTAAGTATACAAAGAATTACTACCTAGAGTAAAAGTACCTCCAAATTATTCAATACGATTCCTGCCCCTAACAGCATCTGCTACCAGTGAGACAGTGTAACCCTCATGGTTTACAGTGCCTTAGTGATCCTCCAGATTCCGTACTGATGAGCATCCCCTCCAGCATCAGCTCACAGAGCACTGAGGGGTCTGGTTTAGCAGTGGTCTCGCTGAACTGTCTGCACTTGTCAGATGGCCCCCACTCACTTACAGTGAGATGAGATCCCAAAGAAGAGCCTTTCAGTACAAATCCTCTCCACTCACCCTTGTTTGCTGCCTACAGAGCTGCCCTCAGCAAAGAGCTCTCCAGTATTTCTCCTGTCCAAACTAATCAGACACTCGGGGTTCAACAGTCTCTTTTTATCCTTCCACACAACACAGGGAAATAGGGAAGAGGAGCTCAGGGGGGAGAAGGAATGAGCGCACTTTCTTCTGTTGTGCACATTTAAAACGAGAGGGAAAAGGGGATGTTCTGCTGCTCTGGTTTGGTTTTAATCCCTTTATAAACCTCATCCACTTTCCACAACTAATTTAAGAGGCTCTTTCTCACTTAGGAGAAATTCCCACCTACTGTACTCTGTTATTTCTGGTGCATCCTCGTACTCCGCACTACCCGCTCCTCAGGTCTGAACTGCACTTCCTCACTGACACTACCCACGGCCTTGCCAGAAAAAGCATCAAGCATCCCTTTGGCGCAGGGCAGGCGGCCGCTACCCCGCCTTTTCTGCCAAAGAAAATCCCAAACAGGGTTTTTTTTAAGTATCTTTCAATTGCCAATTAACAACTACCTACTCCCACTCTGCTGTGGCAGCCTGTGTGTTCCTGGTACCTCAGGATTAGACTCTAAATTCCTCCAGGCAGGCATCTGCTTAACCTGTGTGCTCTAAAAAACACACAGATCAGGTCAGGCAGGTATTTTTCAGCTGTGGGGGAGTCATGCAGAAAGAAAGAAAGAAAATAACCATCAGAAAAGGGGGTAAAGGGAAAATGAAGGACAGCAGAATAAAGGCGGGGGGGGAAAAACAGGAAGAAAAGGATGGGTGAAGAGTGGGAACGGAGAGCGAGTTAATGCAGTTGGTGAAAGCACAGCATTAGCAAGCACGGGCTGCTCTGACAAGTGTGAACAAGCCTCCACCAATGTTCAGAAGCTCTACATCTGGCAATGTGTCAACGGCTGAGCAGCACTCGCCTTCTCCTTCCCATGCTGGGATTCTGCATCCTTGATACTCCCTGAGATCCACTTTTGAGCTGCTTAGGTGTCCAGGAATACGGCTGTGGAGCTGGATTGGACAGAGAGCAGATATAAATCGCTGGTAATTACCATTACCGTTGCTCCCTGCCTCCCCAGGTTGCCTCATTACGAAACAAAAGATCAGCAAAATGCTGCAAAATGCTGATATTGGCCTGAACGAGGGGGAAGCACTGAAAGCAGAAATGTTGGGGTTAACCATCTGGTGTTTAACCCGCCAATCCCGCAGGTACCATTCTGTGCTCTAGCAAACCCACGGCAATGAGCTCGCTTGTTGGCTGGAACACAGCAGCAGGTCTGGGGCACTAAATTCAGCAGCTGCAGAATCTTAACTGGAGCAGGATGCAGATGGGAAAGGAATTTTTAAAATTTCCTCTAACAACTTTTTCTGCAGGAACCCGTGGTGATATTTTTCTGAAGGAAAACTAAGCAGTTGCCCCAGTACTGCTCCTGACAGGGGGTTGGAGCAAGGAAGGGCTCAGCCTCTTCTTCCTGGTGCCAAGCGATAAGACCAGAGGAAACAGCTGCAAGCTGTGCCAGAGGAGGTTTAGGCTGGACATTAGAAAGGATTTCTTGACCAAAGGGGTTATCAAACCTTGGAAAAGGCTGCCCAGGGCAGTGCTGGAGTCCCCATCTTTGGAGTGATTTAAACAATGTATGAACCTGGTATTAAGGGCAGGGGTTAATGGTGACCTGGCAGTGCTGGGTGGAAGATTGGACTTGGTGATCTTAAAGGTCTCTTCCAACCAGAGATATACCTTGATTCTGTGTTGATTTCAGGCGGGGTCTGAACATTCCTCTATGCTTTAACCGTGTTCAATCACAACATTTGGTACCTGTGGGCACCCATTAGTCCAGACAAGGACAGCACATCTCACACAATCCCACACTGGTGAGGATTAGAAGGCACCTCTGAAGACCATCTAGTCCAACCCCCCCGGCTAGAGCAGGGTGGGCACAAGCTACAGAGTTAACCATTCAGTAACACAACTTCCAGATCTCTGATGTTTTTTGGGTTTGGAGATGCTCTGGAAGCAACACACAGACCCTCTGTATTCCACTCTGCTCAGGATTGTAGTCAGTGGGTTTAAAATAACCAACATCCCAGCAGCAACGCAAACTCCTCGTTACTTCTGAAGCTTCTGCTCCTGTAAAGCTCATATGAACAGATTGTTGTTTACCCTCATATGTTAAAGCATTTGGAAACGATCAGTCATTTGGAGGGGGGGAGACAAGAAAGGAAATACCCGGGATTTTGCATGGAGGGACAAATCCAGCCCCTGATGAACAGGTGCAACCGTTGTTGTTTTTGCCAATGTTATTCTTGCTTCTTGCAGGACTGAGCTGAAAAATCATGGGTCTAATAAAGCAGATTTATCACCCAGACAAAAATAGTTTCTTTATAGCCTGGACTTGATGTCCTGCGCTGCTAAAAAACCCTCCAAAATTCTTTTGTTTTTGACAATAAAATGGTTCCTGTGGCAACACCGTCTGATGTCACAGAGACAACCTGAGTGAGGTCATAAATCCTTCAGGGGGAAGAATAATATCATCAGAGCAACAATTCGAGGTTAATATTGGCGTCTTTGTTCTGTAAGACTTAACTGCGCTCACTTTCCTCCTCTTTTCTTTTCCTCCTAAAGATTTTATTAAAAAAAAAAAAAGTGGAAAGATTTGTCCCAGGAATTTCCTGTTGGCTGCTGTCCAGAAAACAGAGAATACCAGCAATAATGTGAACAATGCACGTTCCTCCCAGGCTGGCTTCAAGCAAACGTCCAAGTCCTCCTAGAACTTGGCTGAAATATGATGGAGCTCTGGAGAGGTTCCTGGGCTCCACAGAGAAACATTTAGGTTTATCTCCTGCTCCTTCCCCTTCTCCAAGCTCCAAGTTACAGGAATCCAGCAGTTCATGTTATTAAAATAAATATCCTACTGCTGCACAGTGAGGAATATCGTAAACAAGTGGCTTTGTAAGGGAGAAACATGAACCAGCATCTGCCATATGGTGAAACGTGGGACACTGCCAGTGGAGAGGAGCAGATAAGATGGTCAGCTTAAGTGTGTCACAGAATCATAGAATCATAGAATAGAATCATCTGGGCTGGGTTAGAAGAGACCTCCAAAGGGCATCCAGTCCAACCCCCCTGCAGTGAGCAGGGACATGCCCAACTCAGTCAGGTTGTCCAGAGCCTTGTCCAGCCTCCCCTTCAAGATCTCCAGGGATGGGGCCTCAATTTCCTCCTTAGGCAACCTGTCCTGGTGCTCAACCCCGCTCCTGCTAAAGAACTTCCAACCCCCCATGGCAGGGGGGGTGGAATTGGATGATCAGGTGGTCCCTTCCAACCCAGAGTGATTCTGATTCTATAACTTCTCCAGTGAAGTGATCCTGCTTCACTTCTTTCCTGACCTGTCCCTCAAAAGCAGTACCCTGGCAAGCTCTGGTACCCACACACATGCACGAACACGCATTGTCCTTTTTTTGGCAGACATTGGCTGTGTCCCACCTGTAAATGCTACCTTTTCCCCACAGCACCCTCAGGTCCCTAAAAATCATGAAATTGTAGGATTGTTGAGGTTGGAAAAGCCCTTTAAGCATCCTGACTCCAAGTGTTGGCCCAGTACTGACAGACCCCCACTAACCCCTGTCCCTCACCCCACATCTCCACTGCTTTTCAACCCCTCCAGACACAGGCACTCCAGCACTGCTCTGAGCAGCCTGGGCCAGGCCTGGGGAACCCTTTTGGGGAAGAAATTACTCCTCAGGGCCAACCTCAACCTGCCCTGGCACAACTTGAGGCCACTGAGTCTTGTCCTGTTGCTTGTTCCTGGGAAGACGAGAACATCCTCCACCTCACTCTAACCTGACCTTCAGGGAGTTGGTGAGAGCAAGGTTTCCCCTAAGCCATTTTGCTCTTGGCTAAACCCCCCCAGTTCCTCCTCAGAAGTTCTCTAGATCCTTCACCTTCTTCTCCAGACCCTTCTCTGGACATGCTCCAGCCCCTTCAATGTCTTTCTGGCAGTCGGGGGCCCAGACCTGACCCCAGGACTTGAGGTGCAGCTATTAAGTGATTCATAGGATTTAAATAAGGAAACAGGCACCTCATCGAGAGTCTGCCATTGCAGTCAGAGAAAGACATCAGCAGAGTTTCAGGTCATGGGAATAAGATTTCAAGAACTGACTTTTTAATATGCTTCATGTTAATGAATATTTCAGAGTACAGACGTGTTTTTCACAGCCCGCATCCAGTGATCTCAAAAAACATTTTCAAATGGATTTCTAGTTTAGGCTTCGCTCTTGCATGGGGTCGTGCAAAGGACATTCTAGCAGCGGGAGACCAATTCGAAGACCCAAGGAGAACATGGCAGCACAACTAAACAAACAATACATTTACTGTCACGTTCCAAACATCCAAACTGCATGAGCTACCAACTTGCAAAGATACTGGTTTAAATTGGAAAAGAACAAGGTTTTTAATTATGTTCTTTCCCCCCCAGCTTTACCAGTGCACTGGGCTTCTCCTTCAAGCTTTTCCCCCTGCTGAGAAACCCAGGAGTGTGCCCTTGATGTAATGAAATGGATTTCACTTATTTGCATTACTTCAGGAGCTGGAACCTTTTGAAAATCCAACAGCTATCCCAAGACTTTAAAATCGCGTGAGCTGGCAGCTCAGGACAGGGAGCACTGAACGGTAATGCTGTGAGGGAAAGCTGCAGAGATGGGAGTTACTCAAGCAGGAGTTCACACTGCGATGTGCTTAAGTAAAAAAAGTCTCTTAGGAGCAGGAGAGGCAGAGGTTACCCGGTGTGTAATACAGGATTGTCAGTGAACACCTCACACTTTAGTGACTCCTGAAGCTGTGCTGAAGGTACAGGTCAGGACTGGCCTTGGGAACATGTTCTAGTCTACCTTGGCTTTCTGCAGTGTCTGGCATTCACCAGTGAAAATCCTGACCCAGAGCAGGGTAGTTCAGGAGGTAACAAGTGACAGGACAAGAGGAAATGGCCTGAATTTGCACATGGGGAAGGTTAGGTTGGCGCTGGAAAGGGTCCTCAGGCCTTGGAACAGGCTGCCCAGGGAGGGGCTTGAATCGCCATCCCTGGCTGTGTTTCCCAGTCATGGAGATCTGGAGCTCAGGGACAAGGTTTAGTGGTGGGTTGGAGCACAGACACTATGACACTGAGGTTTTTATACCCATGAGGTGGAATAGAGTAATGCAAAGTATTTCAGTAATGGGT
>JAOXOE010000343.1:16572801-16596149 GCA_028565055.1 Phoeniculus purpureus
TGGAACAGGCTGCCCAGGGTGGTTGTGGAGTCTCCTTCACTGGAGATATTCAAGACCCGCCTGGATGAGTTCCTGTGCTACTTGGTCTAGGTGATCCTGCTGTTGCAGGCAGATTGGACTAGATGATCTTTTGAGGTCCCTTCCAATGCGTTATGGTTCTATGATTCTATGATTTTGGGTTTTCCCTTAAAAACAGAGCACTTCTGTGTAGAAAAATCTAGATCTAAAAGACTATCTTAAATGATATTTATTTTGTTAAGAAAAAGTTATTTGGACTTTCTGATCAAAGGAATTTGAGGGAGAACCATGATGGAGCAGGGGAGAGGTGTCTTATATTTTGAGAATGCAGGTTAGCTGACAGGAAATAAAATTCCTGATTTAGTGTCCAGAATACTCACAGATGTTTATGTTGGGAATAGATTCATCTTACATGTCTTAAATTATGTTGTCATTCATTTTCCAAGGTGGCCAGTGATTTTGTTTTCCATGACCCCTAGCTGAAGTATTCAGCATAAACGAAAAGCTCTAGCAGTGAAAGGAGCCTGAGCATTTCCATGACTGATGCAGCAGTTTTCAAAAATTTGGGTCCAAATCTTCAGGATTTGTCTGGAATTCACTGATGTGCTGATGGCTGACCTGGCATCATTAGTGCTAGGAAACCGAAACCGCCCAATCACTCCCCGAACAAGAGCGGATATCTCAAGAAGAAACTGAGCATGTAAGCGATGAAGAGCTCGTATTTTAGATTCGATTTTAGAAGGCTTTTCCTTAACTTGCTATTAAGAACTTTTTCCCTTGGGTTCGGACTCAAAGTGCAAGTACGGGATTTCCCAGTAGAGGGAGACCATGTTGTTACAAAGAGAGACTGTCCCTCTGTAAGAAACCTACGTGAGAAAAATTATTTTCTCTTTTTATCCATTAAGTATTTTACCCATAAAGTTTTTCAGTCCTCTGCTAAATAGTGTTGATAGTCTTGAGACGCAAGTGGTAGGACACAAGGTTGGGGCAGAACCAACTTCTCATTAAATGGTCTGATTTGGAAGCAACAAACTGAAGAACATGCAAGACTCTCAAAATCTTAGACTCCCCGAAGCGAAGAATGTGACAGTGAAATAGTATCTAGTGACAACTCTTCAAATGCATGTCTGTTTCCAGGGAGGCAGCACACATTTAACCAAAAAGGAAAAAAAACTATTAGTACGGATGAAGTCTACTGCAGACTTTCTGAGGACAGAACTGAGTATCATCTCCAAGGCCAACATTTGTTAACGCTCCAGTCTGCAGGAACTATCAAGCACAGAGGAAGGATTTTAACAAATCAGAGGGTAAAAGTAAATATCAAAGACAATGCTTAGTTCCACAGAAACAATACAGACGTAGATAATTGAATACAAGAAACAGCCTCTTTCCATAGAATCACAGAATGGTAGGAGACGGAAAGGACTTCCAGAGATCATCTAGTCCTTCTAACACAAGTTCATTCCCTTACAAGGCAAGGTCATGTCTGTGCCATCCCAGTAAAGGCACAGAGTTCCACCACCCTTGGGTGGGAGCTCCTCTGGTATTCACATGGATCCCAGAAGATAGCACTGCCTATGTAGGGATATTTACTCTAGAAGTTCAAAGAATTTCTCATTCATTTCTTCCACCTGGGAGGCATCCTAAAGGAAAAAAAACTGTGGTAACAGCCAAATTTTTTCCACTGGGCCAGATGGTGGCTGTAGAGACCTCCTGACTCCTACTTATTCAACCTACCCTCTTACATCTTCTCTCAGACCCACTTAAAGAGATATCTCAACGATGCCCACAAGAACTGGAAGAGTGGGAAGGAAGAAAACTCTATTTGGAAGAAAACAGTTGAGCTCAGAAGAGAGGTCCTCTTTGAATGCACATCTGTGAGACCTACTTCCAATTCAGTGCTGAGCCTACTGGATGTATCTATCAGCAAACATACAATAAATACGAGCATCTCAATTTCGAGTATCTTGAATACCCACAACTAGAAACATGAGCTCATCTGTCATCTATTAAAAAAGTAAATTTCTAAAACGCTTAACATAATCAAATGTTTTAAAATAGAAAAACTAGGGCACAAAATCAGTCAAAAGTTTCAGCTGCAAAGCATAACTAAATCCAAAATACATTTTTGTGCAGAAACTCAAAACATACTCATGATCAAGCTTTTGGGTTTTTGAGTATTCGGGGTTTGGATGTATGTACACTGAACTGCAGAAGAAAAAATGACTGAAGAAAATAAATAAATAAATATTATTTAGGATTATAACAGTCGTTTTATATGATCCAAGACAAAAAGTATTTCCATTTAATAAGTAACCCAGATCCTTCTCATTCAGCTCTTCTCTGAAGTTGTTACAGTCCTTTTAAACATCTCAGGCAAAACAATATATTAATTTTTCTGAAATACAGATTACTTTTTCTTTACTATTGGAACATAGACTTACTTTAATGCTTGCTGTTGGGTGAGGACATATTCTGAACAACTGCTTCGATACAGAAGTTGAGTGTTGGCTTGAACCCAGACCCAGTGATCTTCATTTGCTTGTACTTTAACTAAAGAGATGCCATTTTCTCCATTGTTCTTTGCTATAAAATATAAAAGATAATTATTTTAATACAAGCAGGACTTAGTGGGTTTTGCTTACATAAATTCTGAGTGAATGTTCACAGGTTTGTTTGCTTCCTGGAATCATCAGCACAGGGAAGCAGAAGCTAAAATATGTCACAAAACTAGAAGAATTGCATTAAAATAATGAAATAGGAAACGCCTATCGAGACACATAGACTGTAACCAAGGATTTTTCAGTATTATTAGATCATTATAATTTTTCTCACTCAGTTGTAGAACTATACCAACAAGAAAATGTTCTTTAAAATTGAGCTATGACAGAGGAACAGTTTTAAAGAAGTCAAAAGATTCCAACAGGTATGAAAGAAAGCTGAGTGCAACTCATTGGGGTAGATTCACCATCAAAATTGTATCCAATGTTAAATCTGAAATACAGTACAGGCTCTCATAATATTGCCACAAGCCAAACATAGGAAAAGCCTGAGCCAAAGCTGCAAACAAATAATGAGTTTTAAAGACAATGCAGTCTAATTTTAACCTTTTTTTCTGATCTTTGGGGAGAACTAGCACTTGTAACATATCATCCAGTTTTTGCAAAGAAGGATAGATATAATCATTAATTAATAAGATTTTCACATAATTTTATTAAATTCAGTGCTGCCATTTTTAGTAAAAGCATACTCTGAATATTCTTACCTAGTAGGAGTTTTATATATCTTTAAACTTGACATCACAGTATTTATGCTCTCTCCAAAACAGCAAACTGATTCAGTACTATTTTTTGACATGAACAACTTGTTTTGTGGCTTTTTTTAAAGAAGACAGAATAAAAAGAGAACATCAGAACTGAAGCTTGAAAATCCTAACAGGAGAAAAGACAAGGTGCTTTCTCCATAAACTGTGTGTCATCCAGAAGTAGTTAGCAGACACACCTTTGATTTGGTTTTCAGCAATCTGTAACACATTAGTGAAAGGAGCACCTTCATGATGGCTGTTTCTTCCATATAATTCTGCTGCTTCACACAGCCCTGAATTACTTTTGGAGCTGGAGCTGCAGAGAATAGAAAATACAGAAAATTCCTTGTCAGTGAATGGCAATAGAGTAGAATCAGAGGCTCTGAAATTTGTGATCTTCAAGCTGTTGACCATTAGCAGAGACTTACGGTTTAAGTATGTAGAAACCACACTAAATAATGATGTGTTTCCTGCATCATTTGGTTGCTCAAACTAGTGTATGACTGGAATTCTGCATTCAATTAAAAATGTTTAGGAATATTCTGCTCATATCTGGTATAATACATTTCAGCTTGAATCCAGATAAATGCTGTGTGCATCCTACTCTGCCTATTTAAGGTACAGTCAAGGTACATACCTCACACTGAACCAGCAATGCAGTTTAGAGTTACCACATCTTAAGTGTGTAATAATCATCACATGATTTGAATGGCTTTTTCCAGTCTTTAGTTCTAAAGGGTTTGGAAAAGGTGCAAAGCCCATAACACTGCTTTACAAGCTTTTCCCTTTATTAAGACCATCAGAAAAACAAACCAAAACAACTACATCAACTCGCCCACCATTCCTGGCCAGGATGCTTCAAGCCTGAGCCAAAGGAAACACTGAAGTTAAATTCCCCCTTCATTCTTGTCACTGTCCTGTCAGTTAGTACAACTTACGTAAAGCACCTCTTTTGCAGCAGCTTATGATGATGAATCCTCATCATCAGCTAATTTCACATGGGCCACTGTTTAATTTAGCAAGCAGAAAGGACTTTCCAATTCTGTTCCAGAAGCCTCCATAGTCCATTATGTCAGATCTCCAGTAATTTAACTCTTGTCAAAAGGACGTATGTGCTAGAACCACATCACATGTCTGGATAGTAAATCTACACATACACAAGCACATTCTGATTAAAAGCCAAATTTTGATGCTGTCAGTCCCACCGATGAGCATTTTGCTTCACAGCAATGAACCTCACCAAATAATGGAAAACATAATCCTAGCCCCAAATATCAACTAAAATTCAATTACAGAAGAATACAGAAAATAATTGTTAGGAAGGAAATTAGTCTGAACACAATCTGTCCTGATCTTCTGTGATTGCTACGGAGCGATTAGCCCCAGGCCATTTTAGGGCCATTGTAGACTTCTGTGTTCGTAAGCCTTCTGTTGCAAGACAAGTCCATACACCACATACTTCTCATTTGACTCTGTGTGAACACCCCCACACATGCACATTCAGCTTTCTGAAGTTTTCCTTTGTTTGCTACCAAAACAGCCAAGTCCAAATGATTGTCCTACCAGAAGATACTAGAATTTGAAGACTCACAGTAAAAATACTTCTTTTTTACTTTTACCACTAGTAAAATGACTTACTATGCGAGCAAATTCTGGAGATTAGTAAGATACCTTAACTCTCTCATTTTAATATAAACTGTTATTAAAATAGCAATATATTAGATACACTTACTTATATATCAAGTACAATGTAATATATTGTTATATCACAGCTATTATGTATTCTGTAGTTAAATCCAGATGAACTATTAATTTTTCTAAGAACAAGTTTTAAAATGGGGACTTATTTAGCCTTATCTGTACTTTTTACATCTTAATAATCATAAAGCCCACTGCATACTAACTGCTAAAAGATTATTTTGAATATACTTTGTATTCACTGTTGCTGCATCATCAGCTTTGTGTTTTGTTTTCACAAGCAAGCTTTTCATCTTCATCTCTGTCACGGAAGGGAGCAGAAGAGGTACCACAATGCAGAACAAGGACAGCTGCGGTGGCAATACTGTTCCTGAGGAGGACTTCTTCCTTTGTCCGAAAAGAAACCTTAGTTTGCCTTGGAACTGCATTGTCTGTTACACAAAAGAAACCAACAGAATTACTTTAAGCATGTAGTTTACAAACATTTAACATGCTAATACAACCTAGGGGCCATGCTGTTTAACACCAAAACCAGTTCTGAAACAGGTAAAAAACCCAGGAATTTCAGTTTCTTCAATACAATTTAAACCATACCATTTCAAATGCCCAGCGAGTGGAGGCACTATCAACAGTGAAGTGAGACATTTGAGTGTGGTCTTTGATTTTTTTCTTTCCTGTGTACTTCAAGTAGAATTTGTGTGCTATGTTCTGTTTGCCAAGACAGGCAGCATATGGTGGTGTAAGCAGCTAGTTCCTCTGTGCCTCACTGAAGCTGAAACTATTTTCCATGTTCTGTTCTTTCCAGTGAGATAGTTTCTGTGTTTCTTTCCCCTTGCCCTGCACTTTCTCTGGGAAGTTGATGGACTGGAACAACCAAAAGGCTGCACAGGCAGATGCCAGTGGAAAAGCCATACCCAATATATAACCAGATGCAAAGTACACAGTTTGGGGGGAAGCATCCATCCCTGCCTCAAATCGACATGTAATCAGAAGGCAGAGGTCAAGCTAGCAAGATACTATCTCTTGGTGAAAAAATCCTGTATCCCAAAACGACCAGAGAAAAACAGCCCATTTGCGCTGGACTTTTTCTAGAGCTACAAGATTAAAACAGCGATGCAGAAATTACTAACTGGTACATCTGTTCAGACTCATCATCTTTCAGCAAATGAGCATTTGAATCAGAAGCTGCAATTCCCCGTCTCATGCTAATGTTCTCATTTTCTTTGTACATGCCGTACACCGTCATAAGGAGAAACAGCACTGGTCTTTACTGAACAGATGGGAAAATAATTTCTAGAAATGAGCCACTCCTAGTAAGAATATTTGAGAGCATGTGAGATACTTTCCAATTCTGGGTTTTATTATTAAACAACCCTTTACAAAATGGGAAAATCATTATTCCTGTTCCTTAAAGCAAATATTTTGTGCTTAAATGTTAATCACTGAAACACAGGCTAAACCAGGTACAAATCAAAGAAAGATATTGTCCAGAAGAGATTCAAATATCTTTTTTTCTCCCATCACTCTTTATACTAATAAATGTCTTCAGGTTTTTCTTGTTAGTGCACAGCAAACGTTAAGTGTATTCTGTCCACGGTTCTCCATAATATTTGTGTTCAATATTTATTTGAAATATTTTCATATGAAATAATTAAACTCTGTTATGTGGTGACTACAGTTCTCCAGGTGAAATTACACTTACAAGGAAGCCAGAAGTACTGTCCAACAAGCAGCGAACTCGACAGATGAAACAACGAGTCAAGAAGGAAGAATAATCTGTCATTGTGCTGTCGTTCTCTTGTGCTTTGAACAATTTACTGAGAATATGTTCTTCTCCTAGGAACAACGGTGGAAGTAACATATATCAGGTTATACTAAGAAAGAATAAAAATGTTCTGTAGTCAATTGAAGGAGCTGTTACAGAAATTGCTAAAATTACTTTATGGAAGGGCAAATATTAAACAGTGACGTGGAGAGACACATCTGCACAAGCTCTACCAAACAGAATAAGAAAAGCTCTACAATGGGATTCAGGTGAGTTTCTTCAGAAACTGCAACGATTTTTATTTCCCAAGATTTTGTGATTTTTAATGATGCAAAGCAGGGTAACAGTTGTCACTGGTTTTGAGATCAGAGATCACAGAAAATACCTTAGATAAAGGAACAAAATCATGTAAAATGCTAGTTCAAGAAGCAAACCAAACAAATGAACAGTGGCTGATTAGCTAATGTTCAGCTGTTGCCTTCTTGATTTTCATGAAGCATTTTACAGTTTGGGGCTACAAATGCATAGCTTTCGGAATAGTTCTTTCCTCATTAACACAAGTTTTTATACAGAAGTATGAACTCAGGAATCAAACTGTATATATTAGCACAAAAATTCCAAATATTTATAACTTTTATCATTTGAAATATTCATGCACAGTGTTTAGCTTGTTTTCTGCAGGCTTCCTACACAATCTCACAAAGTTCCTCAGGTATTTAGTCTGAAGAGAAAGAAACTGAAGAGAGATCTCCTCACTCTCTACAACTGCCTGAAAGGAGGGTGTAGACAGGTGGGTGTTGGTCTCTTCTCACAAGTAACAAGTGACAGGACAAGAAGAAATTACTTCAAGTTGCATTGAGGAAGGTTTAGATTAGACATCAGGAAAATAGTCTTCAATGAAACGGTCATCAGGCCTTGGAACAGGTTGCCAAGGGAGGGGGTTGAATCACCCTGTATGTGTTTAAAGGTCATAGAGATTGGGAGCTTAGGACATAGTTTAGAAGTGGGCTTAGAACAGTTGGGTTTATGGTTAGACTTGATTATCTTAATGGTCTTTTCCTACCTATGTGATTCTATGATTCTGTGATATCTGCAAGAAACTACAAAAAAATTTCCTGACTCTGTTCCTGAGGACTTCATAAAACCTGATGAAGGATTTCTTGCAAGTTTCTCCCCACCCATCTGGAGATTGTGCTTCTGCAGTTTCTTTCCTCATGTACTTTCTCACTGTATGGTTAAATGCATACCTTCTGCTGGGATCAATAATTCTCTATGAAGTTAACAATTTCAACCTCATTGTATTTTCTGCATTCATTATTTCGGCTCAACACCTCACATAGGACAAATCTTGAGCACACACACCCACCTGCCATCGTAGGGAAATACAGCCTTAGAGTGAAAAACTGCATCGCTTAATCTACTTGTTCTTCTGAAGACTCCCATCTACATAATTTTGATTGGGAAAACAAATGGCAGAAAATGATATTGCCATTGTACAGAAATCACAGAAGCATAGAATGGTTTGGGTTGGAAGTGACTTCAAAGATCATCTAGTTCCACCCACCCCCTGCCATAAGCAGGAACACCTCTCACTAGACCATGTTGCCTAGAGCCACATCCAATGTGATCTTAAAGACATCCAGTGATGGAGCATCCACAGCTTTCCTGGGAAACTGTTGCATGGTCTCACTGCCCTCACAGTGATGAACTTCTTCCTAATTTCTAATCTAAGCCTTCCTTCATTCAGTTTGAAGCTCTCATTTTATCACTACAAGCCCTTGTACAAAGTCTCTCCCCAGCTTTCTTATAGGCTTGTAACAAAATATTTCGCATGGGATGGTTTTGCGATAATGAGAGGAATGTCCCAATCAGTGTGAGCAAAAGCTTGGTAGGATGAACACTAATGCTGTTCACTCTGCATGGGTAATATCTATTGGTAGAGACAAAAACAGATTAGAGAAAAATCAGGGGAACATCAACTTTGTAGCCTGAATGGCACACACTACCTTATAAACAGCAAGAATCAGAAAGAAGCACAATCTATGCGGCACTGACATTTCAAGTGACCACTAAGCAGCTTTGCAGTGAAGAATCTGACTTGACATAGAACAGACATGGGTGTAAGTGGAGTGCAACTCTACATCTGTGCAGGGGTTCCATTTTTCCAGTCAACACACATCGTCCCACCTGTTTCTGTCTGTGGTTGCTGTCCAGACATCTGGGGAGGATTCATGGCCCAGTGCAGTTGTCTACAGAAATCCTGGCGATCATCCACATGAATGTAATCATATATGTTTTGGTGCATTACATCAGTCTACAATAATGATAACAAAGCAAGTTTCATTTGTAAGTGTAGTGGGGCAGACATCTTATCTTTAGGTTGATGTATTCCTTAGAATATAGACAGGTGTAGGATACCTTCAGAGGAAAGCTTGACTGAGGACAGTCATTACAGATGCCCGTTTTTCAGCATCTGCTTTTTGACTTCACATTCCATGATGATTCTTTCTGTTCTTAACTCTCTTGTGTCTATGCAAATGTGAGAAAAAAAAGAGTCCAACTGGCATCCAGTGACTAGTGACGTCCCCCAGGGACTGATGTTGGGATGAACCCTTTTTAATGTCTTGATTAGTGAATGATGGGTTAGAGACCTGTCTCAGTCAGTTTGCAGAGGGCACCAAGTAGAGAGAGCAGGACGGCTGCTCAGACCTTGATGGGCTGTAAAAGTGGGCAGACAGGAACTTTAGGAAGTTCAATAAGGGCAAAATTTTGGGTAGCTCAGTAAAATAAATATATTAGCGTACTGAAGTGAGCCCAGGAGAGAGGTCTCTAGACACTTAGGAAGTGACACATCAGGAGAGGAGAGAGGAATAGATCTTGTTTGGCCCTAAGAGAAAACTTCCTGTTGGCTGCATCAACCAAATGAGGAGGTATCAAGAAGACAAATCCTGACTAGTCGTAGAAGAACAAAGTGGGAGGAAAAGAAGCAACATTCAGAATTTGCAGCATGGGAAACTGGGACTTGATACAGGTGAAAAAGGTCAGGGTGGTTAAACAGTGGAATACATCTTCCGGGGGTCACAGAAACTCAAAACCAGGCTAGATGAGTTCCAGATCAAGCTGCTTTAACTGGGTCTGCTATGAGCAGGGGGTTGGACTAGATGACCTCCAACTACATGGTTCTGTTACTCTGTGACTCTACAATGTATTTATTATACACAGGCAAGCAGCGTATAACAGCAGCACCTTGTACTGAAATTGGTCATGCTGCTGTTAACAAAAGCTTTACAAAAGGAGTCACATTACAAGGAATTGATCTTCGCCTGTCAAACGAGTCTGAAATGGCAGAGTAAAATAACTAAATTTCAGTAATAGTCTATGTATGATCAGCAATGCAAGGAGAAGGTGAAGCGCAGAGTGCTGTGTTTTACAAAGGCAGTTATCGGGGTTGCTTGCAAGGAACTCATTACAATGACAGTGACTAAGGACTTTAAATATTTACCTGGTGAAACCCTAGATAGTCCACAATCGTTGATGACGCGTAAAATATCATTCCATCTGCACTCACCACCAATGCAAAGCCATTCAGTGACTAAACAAAGGAAAACAAAATAAATTAAAAGATAATTAGAAAGTAAAGAGTAAAGTGGGTATCAAAAGTAGTAATTTTACGAATATTCTAGATATTTTAAAAAAAAGCACTCTGAAATAATATTGAACACCAAACTATTGCAGGAAGGTCTCTTTTTCCTAAAATGAAAAATGAGTAACAATCTGTAACATGCTGGTTTTGTTTTTGAAATACTTAAGACAGCTAATTAGAGTGTAATGACCATATTACATTGCTAGCTTATTATCTAGCTTAAGATTTAATTTGTTATTAATTTGTATAATACAAGTTCAATAGCAAGTGTCAAACATTCATTTTTTGCTTTTAATTTAAGCCATCACTTTACATAATAATTGCCTTGGATTTATATGCACTGATACACATAGATAATAAAACAATCTCCAACAAGAAAATTAAATAAAGTGCTGTTGCAGCTATGACTTTAAAACTGGATGTGTGTTTTAAAGTAAGGATATGTTCTTAAACTTTGTTAAAAATACATACATAGCATAAAAATACATACATAGTATAAAGCCAGCAAGATATACCTCACTGATATAAACTAGTTTTTAGTCTAGAGAAAAGCCAAATTAATTCTCATAGCCTCAGTGATGCCAGGAAAGCAACCAGAGAAATACAAAAATATAAGTAAGGATTAAATGAAATACATGACGTAAGCATTAAGATCCATCATGATTCATAAAGACTAATTTTGCCTCTCTTCCGGTGATAAAGATTCCGTAACAGATCTTCATGCAGCAAGCCTGCAATTCAAGGTGGTTTAGATGATACTTTCATGTGATTTTTTTTAATGAGGTCTTTCGAGATTATGGTTCAAATAGCTGCTGCTGAAATACTCCTACTTTACTATTATCCTTGCTTCACCTTTCTCTCAATTTACTGTTGTAGCAATGTGCCTATTAATCTCAAATTAATCCTGAAGCACAATGAGGGCAGATTTTCAATTGCTCAGTAACCAGATACACTGACATATTTTTTTGAGCTTGGTTGTCTTTCTGGTTCCTAAATAAGGACCAGATTTCCAAGACTGCTTGAAGCCTATTCCCACTGTGACAATGGTAGGCAGAAATTCAAGAGTTGAGTGCACAACAGGCTGACCTCCTCAGAAGATTTGTCTCCAGTCATAAGCATGGAGCACCTATGGAAAAGTGGCCTGGTGAGACCATACATGGTCAGGAACTCTGCACCTCAAAGAACCTGTGAAATGGTGACTGGAGAAATGTAGTGGGGAGAAAATAAAAACTCACCTACATTTGGAAAGAGCTGCAGCAGCAACTGATTCAATCATGTCAATGCTAACCATGAGTCATTGCTAAGAACAGTCAACAGCAAATCATGTTCAGCTCCAGGTAAGCCCCATAGATACAGATCTTTTCTGGATTAAGCATTACATCTGCCTAGCTGGGTTTGTACTGAATACTAGTTATCCCTGCTGACTCTTCAAGCACAAAGATTTGCTGGACTGATGGTCTTTTCTGCTCTAAATACTGCCCACATTTGTCCCAGTGCCTCATCAACTAGAAGACAATGTGTAGGTTTCTACATCTTCACATCTGTGCCTTTCCTGCACTGAGAGGAGCCTCTGTAGATGGTTTCTGTCATAGCCATTTCCAGTGTCAAGTGGAGACAAGGAAGCATTTTTAGCATCTTGTCTCTTTGGACTCATCTTCACAGCAATGAAACCATCAGTGATGTGATGTCAGGAATTTTATTACATTTTGAACATCTGGCAGGCCTTTTAATTTGGTCAGACTAAATATTTCCACAAAGATAACCAGAGGACATTTAAAGGAGTTCCTTCGTGTCTGTGGATGTTACTATGCACGTTCTGAATGACCTCTAGTCCTGCCCATGCAGCTGGGGCAGGTAGAAATTAAAAACATTAAAGACATGTTCTTCACTAATATTCTTAAGTTGTGCAAACTAATGTCCCAAGCCTATCTGGGAAGGCTTAAAAAATGACCACAGGATCTGAACATGACCAAAAATCTCACACAGTATCTTGCTGAACACTCTTAAAATGTGCCTTCCTCTCTCCTGCAGCAAGCCCTGCAGGAAGTAGCTGGGGAGCACCTGGCTTTCCCAAGGATTGCTTCTACGAATCAAGAAATAAATACCCTTATTCCAAATTGAACCTTCTTCTTTCAGTGTATCGGTACATACTCCTTAGGCCCAGACGTGTACCCTGAGAGATCCATCTCTAAAATGTAAAACTTACTCCCCCACACCAGGAGGTAGACAGGCTTTTCCGTGCATAAGTTTTTCTTTCTAGACTTGGACCAGGTGCAGTAGTTTGTAAAAATGGCGAAGGGAAATGGGACCACATGTATTTCTAAGCGTATAGATCAGTGGACTGGCAACTTCCACCTATGAGGTTGGAGGAGGTATTAAGGAAAAGTGTGAGGGAGCAAGGGGAAAGAATAAATAGAAGATAAGTTCAAGGAATTGTGGTTTAAGTTAAGCCAGAAACAAGGGTGGATTTGACGAAGGGACGTAAATGAAGATAATTACAAACTTCCCCTGCTTTCTCTTTCTTTTCTTCTCAAAATAATGATGTCCTCTCCCAAGACCTCTTTAACTGAGCACTGCCTGGTGCTCATGACCCCAAACAAAGACATCAGATGCTCTGCCCTGCAGGCAGGAAAAGCAAAACTCACTTTAGTGCAACAACAACTTCTATGGAGCCACATGAGGATATTGAGGATTAACACAAATTCCATGTGCCTTAACATCATTTTAGCTGAGAAACCTGCTGCTTCAGCCACACTAACAAGAGATAAACTGGCCATGGAGTAAAACTTCATAACCCATGTCTGCAAATTTTTGTTTCTCAGTCTTCCCCTGAAGTGCAGTTCAGTGTGAAACCTGACATCTGTAGCGCAGAGGACTCTGAATCAGAGTCAGAGTTGGGCTGAGGGTTATAATTTTCTTACCTAGTTACCACAACTGAGGGGAAGAAGAAGGGTGTTTGCTAGCACAGCTCTGGTATCCCAGGAAAAAGACCTCTTCTGACCTCAGACAAACCTCTCGGGTATCATGTGCAACTCCATTCTCAAGACCTTTCAGTAACACTGCATAGACACATTCCCTTATTCTGTTCAGAATTCTAATGACTTGTTAGGCTGAGTGGAAGAGAAAGACACAGTCCATGAACTGTATCCGAAATGGTGTGGCCAACAGGAATAGGGAAGTGACTATCCCCCAGTACTCAGCACTGGTGAGGCTGCAACTCAAATACTGTGCCCAGTTTTGGGTCACTCACTGAAAGAAGGACATTTAGGTGCTAAAGAATGTCCAAAGAAGAGCAATGAAACTAGGGAAGGGCCCGGAGCACAAGAACTGTGAGGAGCAGCTGAGGGAAAACTGGGGTTGTTTAGCCTGGAGAAAAGGAGTCTCAGTGAGACCTTACTGCTGTCTACAACAACCTGAAAGGAGGTTGTAGTGAAGTTGGGGTCAGACTCTTCTCCCAAGTAACATGTGATAATAAGAGGAAATGGCCTTAAGTTGTGCCAGAGGAGAATTACACTGGACATTAGGAAATTTTTTTCCCCAAAAGAGCTGTCAAGCATTGGAACAGGCTGTCCAGGCAAGGGGTTGAGTCACCATCCCTGGAGGAATTTAAAAGACATGTAGGTTTGGTGCTTAGAGTCACGGTTTAACAGTGGTCTTGGCTGTGATGGATTAACAGACTTGATCTTCTTAAAGATCTTTTCCACCCTAAACAATTCCATGAGTCTGTGAGAATGAATGACATTGATACACAGCTTTTTTGTTCTAAGTTACCGGTTCTCACATTAAATGGAAAAAAAAAAAGTTTAGGGCTCCACTTGTGATTTTAAACTTTCTCAGTTGCTGAAATAAAAGTCTCAGTGATAGCTTTCTCCTGTTCCTAGTGAATGGGAAGCTGCACTGGTGTGGTGTGTCAGAAAGAGAGCAGCCATCTGCACGGATAATCAATAATCTGTGGGGAGGAAATGGGAAAGAGGATGTGGACCAGCCTCACATCCATTCAGTTTGTGCTCTCTAATGGTATGAATCTGCCCCAAAACTGGAGGGGACAGCACAGGGAAGTGAAGGCAGTTCTCTTCACTTTATTCCTGTCAGTAGACAGAATGCAAAGCCAAAAATAGGGCTCTTGAATTTAGAGGAAGATATAACCAAACTCCATGGCTCAATGTCAGCGGTGTGCTTAAATCAACAAAGTCCACTTGCATCCTACTACACCTCTTAGCAATTTTCCATGCACTTACACAGAGGGCTCACTCGCACACAGAAACACCCACACACAAGTTGTTGGCGTGGACACTCGAACTTCTACAATAAAAAGCAACTAACTTCAAATCTGCAAAAACTACATGGCTGCAAACTGCCATTTGTTAAACCATATGGATTCAATGACAGATGGAATTTCTAATCCAGGATAATAGCTGAAACATGTGAGGCAGACTCAAGTGCGTATTGTGAACATTTGTTTGTTTGTATTTGGCTTTTAGCAAAGCACTTACATGAGTTCCCTATATTGTACTTAAAAAATGAAATCATGGGGGTTTTTTTAGAAATGGAAAAAGAAAATCAAAAACTTGGCATCAGCCAGGGCCCCATGTTCTTTGAGAAAACATGTACATCGAGTTATGTACTCACGAAACGCTGCACCTGCTGCTGGAACCCAAAACAATTAATCTGTCAGTTCAAAGAAAGTCTGACATTATTCTAGTGCCCACAGTAGCTGTGAGATGAAAGTTATCAGTTCCTTGCATTAAGAAGTTTTTGAAACGTTATTAGTCAAGAGGTTCTCTTTGGGAATGAAAGCAAATATTTTGAGGAAGATAGGACTTCCTTTGGCAAGATCCTTTATATATCCTGATATTTTTTTCTGGTCCTGTAGCAGAAAATCAGCCAGCAAATACTTCAAAGATATTTTGGTCAAGGTCACGGCATAGTAAAAATAAGGGGGGGGTGGGGAAGAGAGAGAACAAGTTCCAATCCACATTTCTCTTATTACTCTTCCTTGAAATAAAGGGAAATTCACTAGCGTTAGGTCTCCAGAGACCGTGTTACTATGGTTACTAAAGTACAACAGTCAAGGCCTGCAGCCATGCCTTGCTTTGAACAGATTTTCAAGTCACGCAACTTGGGTACTAAATTTCCAGGGTCAGTTGGCTCAGAGTTTATCTGGAACAGCTTCCTTTAATAGTGGATTGCTGGGCTTTTGCATCCTATGTGGGATGGGGACGCTTTCTGGTGATCTAAATAAGTAGCTATTTAAAAAATCTGGAAACTATATACTTGCTCTTGTCTTAGGAACATTAGGAGGAAAATGCAGACAGCTAGTGTGTCTTCTGTCATTTATTGTATTGTTTAGTGAATCAGTATTTCTTTCCACTGGTGTTTAAAGGACGCATCATTGCCCAACTCAAAAATCCTTCTGGAATCCCTCCTGAGATTCTCTTTACAAAATAGAAAAAAAAAAAAATCAAAAAGCAACCTCTTACAGAACCCTGAAATAAACCCCCACACAAAAGACTGTTCAAAAACACTGTATCTGGTGACATCAGAATATGGCCTTTGCTAAACAAGTACAGTATCTCCGAGCCCTCCAGACTCATGTATTTTTCTGGTATCTGCAAAGCAACTTCAAAGGGACTATTTCTGTGAGTAAGCACTATTTCATGCAAGAGGGGAGTGCCAGGATTGTTTTTAGCATTCAGTTTTGATGAAAAGCTTGCGTGTACTGCTCAGTTTTCAGGCAAAAGAAACAAAACAGAAGATGAATTCCCACCATTTGATCAAAGGGAAAGTAAATCCTACAGGCTGAAGCCTACAGCTATGGGTTTTACATAGGAGGCCCTTGGAAGGGAAGTGCTCAATCCAATTGATTCATTTTTTTGTAGACATTGGAAAGTTTACTTCCAAACACAAGGAAATACGTACATAGGATCATATATATCTCATTCACTCTTTTGTCTTCCCAGACAAAACAAAATTCACATTCCTGTCTATCTATGTGAGCCTGGACAACACTTCAGACTCCTTGAAGACTTTTTGGAAATTCATCATCTGGTGCTGCACTACCCAGAGCAAAGACCTGCAAAACTTTCAAAGATCATACACATTGCCAGAATTCGAGCCCAGGCTCTCCCGTTTACTGTCAAAGGGAAAAGCTGTGCCATTGGAAAGGCACGGGAAGTTTGAACTGCTCAGCTGGGGAAATTTTTTGTTATTCCATTTTTCAGTATCCCATCACTTCCCTTGAGGAATTAGGGCGACTTTGGAGATGCTTGTTTATATACGTGTCTTCAGTCTAACGAGGGAGCTGGAACACTGCAGCTCATTAAGAGGCAGCAGACAAAACTGGCTTCCTGGAAATCAGTTAGGAAAATATAAGTCATTGGGCTCTGGTAATTGTGAGCTGTAAACTTCCAAGAAAACATGGTAGATCCCTGGAGGGTGAGATTGTAATGAGCACACACATGTAAATGTGTTTTAAGCCACGCCGATGCCGGGTTTTATATTCTTGATATGTAACGAGTTATTGGACACATCCAAGAACAACTTTGCCTTTAGAGTTGTTTTGATTGCATGATGCAAAATTGTAAACGTACTTTTTCTTCCCTTGTACTTTCCTTCCAGCTAAGCTTTTGTAACAACGCTTGCTTAGTCTGCGGCAAGTCCTCTCTTTACCATACGCATGAACTGCTGTCTTCTGATAAGTTCAGCACCTCAAAATCATCCACACTGCCCAAGATGGTACTAAGAAACAAGAGCAGAAGCATCATCTGACTTTGTATACGCTGAAAGTTGGTGTGGTGAGTGCTAGAAAGAGATACATCCCAACTGAATCCCACTGTTTTCACAAGTACTAAACACTGGAAATAAGAACACAGACTATATTTCCAGAGTGAAGCAGTACTAACGACCAGTTAGGGGTGGTTTTGTGTCTGCAAAAGTGAATTCATGGGGGACACCAAACACCTTGGTGTGAATTCGTTATATGGCATGTTTGCTTAGAATACACGGTTTGGACCACTAGTGCTTCTTAACGATAGCAAGATTTGTTAGATTTTATATGGAAATTGAGTATATAAATATTACCTGAGATTAATGGGTGTCATACAAGTTCTGGAGGCTATTTACAATTATCTAATGAAGCATAGTATTCAGATAATTAATTTAAAATTTGTTAGAAAAAAGCAAATTATATTTATTAATACACAGAAATATCCATCATGACTACTGAATATTCTAGTGAGTACTTGGATAAGTAACATGTCATTAGCTTAGCAATTATCATGGAAAGATACTAAAGTATGACATAATCTTTTATGTCGTTTCCATTAACCTCCTTGTGAATCATGATGTTGAAACTGAAATTGTTCTCTCCCGATAATGGAACTCTACTGTCTATGCTCTTTCACTATACTATGTCCCGGACTACACTTGGAAATAGAAACAATCTTTATATTGTTTTTATGCAGTTTCTCATTTCACTTCCTCAAAAGCAGATGCTGTATTCCCAGATGGAAGCAAAGCTGGGGCAAAATCATATCTTCGGTGTAAGTTCAGCCCTTCATTCTTTCTGAGTTCTGCAGCTGCTCTGAGCTTTTTAGTCTTCTCTTCAACAATTTCAATATAGAAAATGCAAGCCTGATTAATTCCATTTGAGAAGACTCAAAATGAAGCATTAATTGCTCATGACTCTGCACTTGTAACAACAAATTTAGTTAGGTAGCTTTTGCAGTAACAAATGTAGTAAGATTGCCCATTATCTTCCACAGAAATAACTTCCTGAAAAGAGTCTCAAGTAATATTTATCCAACATGTTGGACAATTAGACATGTGTAAGTACCAAACGTCTGGACATTTTTTTCAGTGTTATTTACATGTGAGTGCATCAAGTCCTGAAGAGAAGAAGCCGTCATAATATTCCATCCGCAGCTGACTTTTATTTGTACTTGCAAACTGTTAATGAGCATGAATGGCAGACGTCTTTCTGTAAGGAATCAAAACCCCAAAGAGACAGCCTAGATACTGTAAACAGAATGTGTTGTCCTAGTTTCAGAGCACTATTTTTCTGTGTATTTAGCACTCTACATCACATTTGCTAACACAGAACTACTTCTTGGTTGGGGAGAAGACCAAAACAATCTGTATTTCGAATCCTGCTCAATGATATATGCTAAAGCAGCTTCTTCACACACCATTCAGGTCAGTAGGGTTTTAGGGAGTGCAGCATCCATAATTTAGGGAGTGCACTCTGGGAACTGTCTTACTGTGCTTACGTGTTTTTCATCCTGTAAGTATTCTGTATAAGACACAGTCTGTCCCACACTGGCAGCAGGGTGAATTCAGCTATTGATGTGTTACACCGGCTCAGATGGGCAAGCAGTGCTTTCTCTGAGCTAGATATCAAGTGGATGACAGTGGATCATCTGGAAGGAGGTAAGGATATAAAGTTAGGGGCTACTCATCTAACTAGCAGCAACAACTGCAAGCATTAAGGTGAGTTACAGAATAATTGAATCTTTTCCAAAAGGCCGTTCTGCAAACTTCTGGTTTAGTTTAAGCAGAAATTTCTGTTCCTACTGCTAAAAACTCCCAATTCCAGTTACTGGACAATTAATTCTGGGGGCAGTACTGTGCGGAACGAACAGAACACATTAGGGAAAATGCCTGCTGTTGGCCACCATCAGCTTTTACAGCCAGAAATTCCTGGAATAACTGCAATTACAATGGGATATAAAAACAATCTCATTTTTCTTTTTTTTATTAATAAAATAGCAGGAACAGTTAAAATCAGAATTAGGGTCATTTCCCTTGAAGTTCTTGGAAGAGAACTACTTGAAGGGTGGCTATCTATCCTCCTGTCTCCAAATCAATAGCATATTCTTGCTAATAGAAAACAGTGTGTTTAATGGTCAGCATCACGCTTTTTAATAGTAGTTTTCAGTTCAAGCCTCTCAAATAGCACATTCTAGTTTTATTAAGTGAGGGAGGCAAAAAGTAAAATTGAAATGTACTCAGTATTTCCAGTCAAGAATGTAAATTTTTCTTCTGAAACCTTGAAAACCACAAAACAAAATCACTGAAAATCTGGAAAAATTCTGAAAGCAATACAGTCTTGCCTGGGCCTGTTTCCTCGGTCATCACTTCATGTTACTAAGAGGATAGCAAGGCTGCAGCCTAGTAGCTTTTCTGAGTTGAAAATAAAGCAGCAAGAGTCAGCTATAAATACAGATCAGGGTACTAATTTATAATTTCACTTCAGCCAACTGACAACCAGTTAAACACTGTAAGATGCCAATTATCTGTGTTAACAGACAGGGATTATTGAAAGTGCATTCCTATCTCTTTTTGTTCTTTTTTTACAAAGATACCTTTACCATCTTGAAAAACAGGACACTTCCTCAAAAGCAACTACTCATGCAGAGATTTGTATGGAAGAAACTGTGTGTTATAGTTGCCTTCAACACTTGAATACAAGAAGTCCAGTAACAAACTAAAGACCGGTGCACATACACGATGCAGTCAGTGCTCACATGCAGATATTGAATTTATTGATTGGTGAGAACTGTTTCCAAGGATTAGCTCTGAAGCCAGTGAGAGGGGAAAAAAAAATCTAATGGAGGTGAAATGGGAGAATATGTTTTGTTGGGGAGGAAGTCACGTGGTCATTGGACGGTCTCCAGAGGCAGAAATAGCTTGAGCAGAAACAGAGGAAGCGGTTGTGAAAAGTGAGCTCGGGTGGAGTTTGGCTGTGATGAACAGTCTGCAGAGAGCAACAGCAGCCTGAAATCTGGATCTACATCTGATCTGTGCCCTAGGCTTATTGATTCTTTACCTTAACACTGCTGATGAACAGATTACCCGACGACGAGCATGGCTCAAATTTCTCCTTATATGACAGCAGGTTTGCCTCTGCCCTGACAAATGGAACACAACATTTCTGATGCCAACACAAATCAGAGAAGATGCTACATGTTTCTCCTTGATGGACACATGCACTGGCTGCCCACTCCCCCTGCTTGTCCCCCAAGCATAAGCTGCTTGTCCTGATTTTCTAATTCGCTTGCTGCTTGCTCCCTTCTCAATTATATCCTGTTGCTTTATGTTGGAGAAGCTAATTACCAACTCTAATCAGTCCACCATGTTACCCTTACTCATAGACAAGAATTGAAAACAAGCACTTACTGGTGTTTCCCATTTTGCTACACCGCTCCACACAAGCCTCTGACCAGGTAGCTGATTTTAGTCCTTCAAATCCCTCCTCCTTTAAATCTCCCCTTGCAAAGGTCAAACTGCTCATACACCATGCGTACTGGCAGTTGTAGTTTCTATTTCGTTCATTATTCCCACACGCAACATTACCCATCCAAATGTATCTTTCATCTCATCGCACACTTAGGCTGCACATCTGGAGAGAGGGCACCACCACTTTTTGGTTTGCAATGCACTCCTGTCAAGCTGGGAGGTGCCACCACCTGTTTTTCAGAAACCTCAGCCCTGTCGAAGCATCTTGATCATTACAGTTGCAGCAGTAGCACTAGGGGCTGAAAGAGGGAGCAAATGGTTTTTAGAGGTCAGAGATTTCATTTCTGTCCAGATTTTTTTTGAGAAGAAGAAAGAAAGGAATAAGACAGAACATTAGTTATTTGTTTAAAGAGCAACAGAAAGGATATTTTTTGCGCAAAGTTGTGGCCATGCCAAATTTCAAGTCTGGATTTTAGAAATATGCCTATTTGCAAAGGAACAAAAAAAGAGACCAAAGCCTCTGAAATGTTCCTTTGTGTTTTGCCTGCGCCTGGCAAGAAGAAAGTGAATGTACGCATGTGGTCAAATGGCAAGCTACTCCTGATCCCATTTATGGCTTTATTTTTTCATGGACAAATTCTCTGTAAGTCATCTCAAGTGACTAATGTCAGCTTAAATCATGTCATCTGAAAAACTGGGAGAAGGTTCACATTTGACAACAGAGAAGATCAAAAGGGTTGTTTTGGTAACTTTTTAAAGTTACATTAACTGGTAAAGAAAATGCACCAACACCATAAGCATTTTATGAGAACTTCCTATTTTGCTGCCCTCATTTTAAACCCACTGATTAGAAGCTTAAGCACTGTATCATCATCTAACAGGATGTGCTTTAGAAGGTCTGTGCTAAGGAAGCACTGTTGGACACTGAGAAAGAATACAGTCTCTATCAGGTTTCTGATTTCTGAAGCCTGTGCCTCAGTCACAGCCCCATGGAACGATGATACACTTTTCTCTGACTCCTGATTTTCCTTTTCAAGCTTAAATTAAAAAGCAACAGGAAGAGTAAAGTCTCTTGCTCTCAGACTGAAATTCAAACTGGAGTACCTTTTTCAAGAGCAGCTTTATCAAGTACTGATTACATAAATCAGTATGGAAGGAGGAAGTGGAATTGCACTAACAAGTACAAAAAAATTACAGGAAACCAAGTGGGAAAAGGGTTTCCTATGTTATTTCCGTATGCAGAGTGAAGAACACCACCACTAGGACGTGTTCTAACATATCATTTTCCAACTCCATTGAAATGAAATTTGAACTCTAGTTCAAGCTGTTAGTAGAGGCCACCTGGAAATACCTTTCGGTGCCAAAATGTGCACATAACACCTCTCTCTTCCAAGTAACTCCCCGAAAGCTGATTACTTGTGCCACCTTTACGGTAACAGTATAATGTTAAGTAATATGCTTCAAGCTTTCAATGTATCAAATCCTGAATCCTTTTCTTAGATAAAACATCTGACTTTCATTTGTTTTGATTAAGAAGATTTGGGCTCTACTTGGTATTAAACCTAATGGAAAAAAGCCTCTCTGACTTCAATGGAAACTACCAAGCAAGAACCAAAATTCCCTATTCACAATAGCGCCCAAACCCGTGATACGGAATTTAGAAATAATATATGATGGACTGTTCTGTGTGATAAAGTGCCCCTGCATGGTTGTACTGTTATCACTTTGCACCCACAGTCAGTTCCAAGCACAAATGCTGCTGGTTCAGTATCTAGACACCTGAATTGTCTCACTAACCATGTCACTTACAACCGAAACCAGCAAAATTAATCTGCTAAATGGTAGGACAATAGCATACCTACAAAACATGGATGCTCAGCTTGAAATACCCAAGTTTATATGACTAAGTAGTTAATACAATAAAGAGAAAATTATTGATAGCAGTGGAGAACTACAAGGGCCACAGATACCTATCTTTCACTGTTTTTCTCCACTACTCTTTAGAATTAAAGACATATGGCTGTTGTCTTAAGATATTTTTGAAGATGCCAGGCACCTGACAATCTTTGCCTAAGAATGTAATTAAGTTGTAAGCCAGTTCTCCACATCTCTTTAGAGACTCCCTGCTTCCAAGTAGATCAACACTTCCACCCAACTTGGTGCAAACTCCCTGAGAGTGCACTTGATCCCATCACCCAGATCACTGATAGAGAAATTAAAACAAATGCACAGTGTTTGTCACTGAATAAGAAATACTAGGATGGTGACTGGCAGATTATGTGCAGCCATAAAGTAAAACAGGAAACAGAACCACAGAAATGGGATTCTTGTGCTGTTAAGCCTTAGGAGTAGAGGACTCATGGAAATCCATCTGTGAACTGGGCAAAAGAGTGACTTGGAACATGCTGAAAAAAACATGGGCCTTCCCTCAAAGAGCATGAGCTGTCAGCAAGCAAAACAACAGAACAGGCCAGGTGTGGCCTTTATTACGTGTGATCAGTGAGATGGAGCACGACAGAACCAAGCAGTCTTACTCCATTAGAATCTGTCTGGGAGCTGCTCGTATGTAACATTTTTAGTATAAAACATTATTTTCACACCTGAAAAGATGAGGCCTTCTACAGGCAGCTGACAGCAGCCTCACAGCTACAGGCCCTGGTTCTCATGGGGGATTTTAACTACCC
>JAOXOE010000343.1:16605695-16640263 GCA_028565055.1 Phoeniculus purpureus
GATTGTAGAATCCAAACCCCTGTTGATGACACCAGTCCTGGAGCCATGAATTGAGCTGTTGGCTCTTCCTGAATATTCCCTCGTCCATTGCTGATGTTAGAGGGATAGAGGAGAAGACAACTTAATACAAGAGTATGATCTAGTTCTTCAATAATGTTTCTTTACAAGAATGAAGACATAATGTGTTGGAAAGAAGTAGGAGGGAACAAAGAACTCTAGGTGTGTTCCTTGGAGTTCTGTGGGCACCAATGTTCTTACATCTTTGGTGATGGGATCCTCCCTGCTTTCTCTTAGCAGCTAGTGAAGCTTGCGAGATCAGGTCTGGTTTGATGGCAAGCAAATTATACCTTTTGTGCATGCTAATGTGCACGCATGTCTAAACTTGACTAGAAATTCTGTTAGAGACTTGAGTGAAATCCTTTATTGTTTTCTCCTGCATTCCTTTTGATGGACTGATACTGTGAAAAGAACTGAGAACGAGTAGGAAATTTAAAAAAGAAATCCTTCAGAAGTCTAAACGGAAGTACTTTTATCACTAAATTTAGAGCTTCAGCAGCTGTGATTCCACTTCTGGTAGCACATAACTGTTGCCCTATTGCTGCAGGGACATTACTCTGAGCTCTGCCAGTTTCTAGTTCAGGAAAAGTTAGGATTTTGCTTGGACCTGCTTTATGTTCGACATGTTGCCCTTTTAACAGTCAGACAACTTCTGGGATTGGATAGAATTTATTTTTTTAAATGAAGATTTGGTGGTGTTTTGTTCTTTGTTTTTGTTTAGGGTTTTTTTTTAATTCACACTTACAGTAGTTTTTGCATTTACCTTGCTCTCTTACTGTTGTTAGCAGAGAACACTTCAGGTAAGCTACTGAAACTATGTGACTTTGAACATGATTCATGTGGAATTCTGATTACTGCTCTTTACAATGTGATCTAATGATGCTTCTGCTAAGTTGAAGAGTCTTTATTTCCAAATTCATTTCTCCAGCTGTTAACTTTGAAATGATATGTAGCCATCAAATGAAAAAATATTTTCTAAAAATGTTACATTTCTTTTCAGTACTGTTAAATTATGAAGGCATTGTGAGTTCCTAATCAACAATGGAGGAAACAGATAGGGAAGCAGTTGCGACAGCTGTTCAGAGAGTAGCGGGAATGCTTCAGCGTCCTGATCAGCTGGATAAGGTGGAGCAGTACCGCAGGAGGGAAGCTCGTAAGAAGGCTTCAGTAGAAGCTCGACTCAAGGTATAAAGTTCAGTACACCAGAGTGTCCCTAGTGCAACATCATAGTACCTTCTCTTTTTTTCTTTTAAGTTTTTGTGCAGAGTTTTAAGCCATGGTCTTTCTTTGTCCAAAACAGAAATCCTGAAAGTAATGGGAACTAATGCTGTACATTTTTCTGAGATCTTAGACATTTCAAATGTTCTTCTGTAACTTCTACAGTTTATCCATGGACCACTATCCCCATGTAGTATAGCCTGTCAGCTAACAAGCTTTTGTCTTAATGACTGAATACTGAACTTGTAACAAAAATGGATGGCTGCATCTGCAAAAGATCAGTCAGTTTAGTCTCTAACTTTTACATGGGCATATGTAAGATAGCGAAAATCTATTGCATTCTTGTCTTGCACAATTGCACGCCATGGTTTCTTCACTCCTTCACACACATACGAGTGAAGTGCACATACACACATGCACACACGAATAGACAGCCTGAAATATGACTACAGTCATTCTGTGTTCAGTGTCTATATGTTACTGAGTTCTGTGTTTCTTTCCTTGACTGGTACTCACTAGCCAGCAGTCATTTTAAGCTGCTATATTGGGTAATCGGAATACAGCCTTAGGAAAAAATTTTAAAATTATTTCTAAAATACTTCATGGTCCGCTTCAGAAGATTGTGTTTGAGTGTCTTTAATTACCTTAGTTCTTGTAGGGGAAAAATGTTAATGCAATTGTTCCATAGATAGGTATTGTTTAAAAATGGCTTACCATTGCTTAATTGTATTGAGTCTGACAGGAAAGTACTTTTTTATCACTAAAATCAGCATGTCATAATTTGAAAGTACATAAAAACCAGTTGTTTAAATATCACTGCATTTCTCTGGGACTTTCCCACTACATTTAAAACACAATAAATGTTGTTCATAGTTACCAGGATTTCCTTTTTGGCTTCTAGTAACAGACAAAAAGTTCCATAACTGCCCAAGCTTTTTGGCTGTAAAACTGTGGCAAAAAATGTGTTTTGAGCTTGGCAAACACATTAGTGCCTCGTTTCTTTACTAGTTGTTTCAAGTCCTTTTTCTGATATGCAACTGAGTTTTCACCAATGTGTTGCCTTTAAAGTCGCTTATTTCCAGTGTCATTTTTCCACTCACCTGATTTCATACTAGTCCCATCTTCTAAAAAACAAAATATATAAAAACATGCTGTGGATGTGATCTGATTTCTACTACTCAGAAATGCACTATAGTGCATTATCTATAAGGTGTTTGGACTGTCAAATTATGCTAAGGACTAGTAGCCTATTTGAACAGTATTTCAAGTGTCACCTGTCACAAGAGATATCTATATCATTAACCTCTCTTTATGCCAAAATAATGTTGTAGTTGAGCTGTTTGTCTGGTTGTTGATGTTTCACAGTGCCGAAATTCTATTCTGCTTGGGGTTTTGATTTTGACTGGATTAGGCTGTTGGTTTTGTTTTGCTTTTTAACACAATGGACCAGAGGGATTATATATATAAACAGTGTTTCAGAATTATTTTTTTTTTTTGCAACATATTCAGTAGCCAGTCAGAATTTGTAATTACTGCAGTGAAATGGTTTGTGAATCTGTCTCACAAGTAGTAAATGATAGGACAAGAAGAAATAGCCACAAGCTGCACCAGAGGAAGTTTAGGTTGGACATTAGGAAAAACTTCTTCATTGGAAAGGTCATCAGGCCTTGGAACAGGCTGCCCAGGGAGGGGGTTTTAATCACCATTGCTGGATGTGGTTAAAATTTGTGTAGATCTGGAGCTTAGGGAAATAGTTTAGTGGTGGGTTTGGAACAGTTAGGTTAGTGGTTGGAGTTGATCTTAAAGGTTTTTTTCCAACCTGAACAATTCTGTGATACCAAGCATTCTGTTGAGACATCTGGATCAGCTTTCTTCTGATAGCCCCTTTTTGACAAATGGTGGAAACACAAAGAATTCTCATTCTTCCTTCTCATGATCCCAGTAATATAAAGATGATCTGTCTGCTTAAGCTCCTGTGTTAGCTTTGTGGATGAGCTGGTTGTATCTAGGTCCTTTAAAGCTCAATGTAACCTCGGAACTTCAAAGAAAAGAACATGTTTGCATAAATAGAGCAGCTTACATGTTTCTACTAAGCTGTAATGTTACCTTTTCAGTTTGGTTTTTTGGCTTCTGAAAATGTTAGGTGCTTAAAATCGTTGCGATATGTTGAAAACGTATTGCTAACTTAATGTGAGTTCGTTCTTTGTCTTTTGTACTGAAGGCCGCCATCCAGTCACAGTTAGATGGAGTACGAACAGGTTTAAGTCAGCTGCATAATGCACTGAACGATGTGAAGGACATTCAGCAGTCTTTGATAGATGTCAATAAGGACTGGAGACAGAGCATCAACACCATTGAAAACCTTAAGGACGTTAAAGATGCTGTGGTGCAACACAGCCAGCTGGCAGCTGCTGTCGAAAATCTCAAGAACATCTTTTCAGGTAATATGATGTTATTTTTATGTAATCAATCCACTGTAAAATGAAAACACTTCAAAATGGTACTAATAGCTGTAAAGTTGTCATGTAATATCAAGAACTTAAAAACTGACGGGGAATGAAAAATTAAGCAGAACATATACGTCATGTTCAGGGAAGTAGCTGCTAAGCATTTAATATATATTTATATATAAATTTATGATTTATCATTTATATGTATATGAATCTATATATATTTAATATATAACTAGTCTAAATTGTGCTGTAAGAATGTACAGAAATTAAATTGGGAAGTATTTGGAATGTTCCCGGGGAGTTGGGCAGCTACAGCAACCCTGTTCAGTAAAAGTAGTCCCAAATGATGTTAGAAAGTGAAATTTTTTTGCAAACAAAGACAACATATGAAACAGCGAGTTCTCCAGTCACAGATTCCCTGGCAGCCTTTCTCATACAACAGTTAGAAGGTTCAAGGATAAATTTTACAAAAATTACCCAAAGATTACTTTCAACTGTGCATGGCCCTTGCTTCAGAATCAGGCAGCACAGTCACAGAAACAAACTCATGCATAAAGAAGTTATACATGGGAGACACTTGTTCCCTGTACAACTACACAACTGCGGAGGTTTGCAAAATCAAGTAAGATTAATGTCAAATAGTGGATATTATCAAGACAATGAGTCTGTCCTTTTATGCCCTCCTTTTTGTGTGCATTCCCTTCATCTGTTCAGGGTAAATTCCCTGCCAGGACTTTTCTGCTTGTAAGTAATTTAAAGAATTTTGCCCCTATAATAAGGGCTAAGCCTCTTATACCGCTTTGCTTTATGTAAATAGCCTTTTCTCTCCTCTCCTGTTAGTGATTCATAAAGTGTATATTAAAGATTGTCTGTGACAGTCTTTTTAAACATTTTTGGGGGCTACCAATATTATTGCTAGCTGCCTCTCTTGCAGTGGCAATTTTTCTGCTGAGATTTTTCAGTTCTTTCTCCTACAGGATCCTAATACTCTTCTATAGTATCTCTCAAATACTGAAAAATAATAAAGAAAAGACAAACTTTCAGTAGTTTAGCAGCATAGGTAAGTATCCCTAATCTTCCTCAGCACATTAAGTAGGCAAAAGCTGTTTCTTTAAAAAGAAGGTAAAATTCAGTATTTCCTTGGTATATGAAGCTTCAGGTTCAACAGAGCAAGTGATTTTTAGTCAGTCAGGTTGTATAAGAAAGCTACCACTGCAAATTTTTTTCACAGTAGACTTTCATGAATGTTTTTCTTTTAAAGGGGGCAAGGTGAGAGGGAAAGAAAATTAATGTTGTTTTGGCACTATCTTTGTTTAGCTGCTGATCAAAATGGAGCATTATAGTTCATAATGTATAAAGTTACATAGAATTCAAAACAATTGATTTTAAATTATTTTGAAAGAATTACTACAGCTTATCTACAGCTTTTTTCCTAGTATTTTTATGGTCTTGTATTTATTTGTATTTTGACTGCATTGGTTTATTACTTTTTATTTTTTCTTCTTTGCCTTTTTCCCAGTTCCAGAGATAGTCAGGGAGACTCAAGATCTGATTGAACGAGGGGAACTTCTGCAGGCCCATCGAAAGCTGATGGATTTAGAGTGTTCTCGTGATAACCTGATGTATGAGCAATATCGCATGGACAGCAAAAACACACATGACATGAACCTCATCCACACATACTTTGGGGATATGCAGAAACTTTCTGAGGAGCTGGCAAAGCAACTTTGGATGGTGGTTCAAAGATCTCTTGTTACAGTCCGTCGAGACCCAACCTTGCTTGTTTCTGTTGTTAGAATAATTGAAAGGGAGGAGAAAATTGACAGGCGCATGTTAGACCGGAAAAAACAAACTGGGTTCATACCTCCAGGCAGACCGAAGAAGTGGAAAGAAAAAATGTTCAACATTTTGGAAAGAACTGTGAGCACACGAATTGAGGGCACTCAAGCAGATACTAGAGAATCTGACAAAATGTGGCTTGTGCGCCATCTAGAAATTATACGAAAATACGTCCTTGATGACCTGCTTGTGGCTAAAACCCTGCTGGATCAACGTTTTCCTCCACATTATGACATTTTTAACAAATTGCTAAACATGTACCATCAAGCTTTGTCCACCCGCATGCAAGAGCTTGCTGCAGAGGATCTGGAGGCAAATGAGATTGTGAGCCTTCTAAGTTGGGTTTTAAATACGTACAAAAGGTGAGGTCCCCTCATTGTTTCTGAAAGCAATAGTTGAGAGTAAGCATGCAAAACACAGTTTAAATGCTCGTATGTGAATGTCTGCTAATATATGAAAAGATAATATGATTATCCCTCTTTTATGAGGAACTTTCACATTTGATACTTGTGACAAATTTTGTTTTCTGGATAATTGCTTTTTAACACTTGTTGGAATTATCTGGTATGTCATTTTGAGTTCCTTTGCAAGCTTGAAGTTTTAATGAAGTTAAAGACCTGTTAGAACATAGAGTCACCTTGTGTTTGTGTGCCAATATTAGGAAGAACAGAAGAGAGAGAGCTTATGTGAGGGGAAAAAAATTCTTTGCGGTTGGCCACAGCCCCAGCAAGTTTGTGTGGCTGTTAACTTCGTATTGTTCTTTTTTATAGGGGTTGGGACTGATTCAGTGTTGCTTCATTACTGTTAAATGGAAAGAATGTACTAATTACCTTCAGGTTTTATCTCAGAACTGTGTAGGGATTTGTTTATTTAGAAGCATCTCTGTTTACAGGCTGTCTCCTGTGACACTCATAAACTCTTCAAACTTGTGTGATTTGTTGGGATAACTGAAGTATTATGTCTGGTTTGTTTTCTTCTTTTATCCTCTAGATAGACACAGCTCAAATGGCAACTGTTTAGTTTTTGCTGGTATGTAGTTACTAAAGCAACTGATTTGTTTGGGAAAAAGTAATGCTAGTTTTTCTGTGTCTCATGACTGTGATCCTGTTCTCAATAGCTGGCACTAACTCAGAGTCTGTGCTGTGTAAACCTTGACCGTCTTCCATTGCCAAGTCTTGCTAGTTCGACAAATGTGATGCTCAATAGGTTTAGCACATAATACCATGAAGCAGATATGTAGGAGATAATACTGTACCATAGAAGTTTTGTAACAAGCTTTAAGATTCTTTTTGTGTTCAGAACTCTGCTTTGCTCTACACTGCTTTTCTTCCCTGCAAGGAATAATCAGGAACACCCACTAATGCATACTTACAGACTTGTGCAGCGTATAGGGGAAATGCAGGTATTAAAAATGAACGCAGTTCATTGGCTTTTTCTTTGTTAGTAGAAGGCCAAAGGAATAACCTCACAGTGAATGAAAACCAGAGATATTTGAATCCTTCCACCTTCAGGGGCATGGCCTTGGCAGAAATCCTGCTCCAGGTTCTTAATGTGTATCTTGGTGTTCCAGTAAGGTGATTCTTGGTGTTTTACCCTTCCCTGTGAAAGCAAAGCACGCTGCTTTTGAGTTAGTTTGAAGCTAAAGCTCTCTCAGTTCATGCCTTCTGTCATAGGAAAGGCAAAGGGAGGAAATAAACCCTGCATTACATTTATTTACAAAGCAAACAAATAAAAACCAGGATGGTTTTCCCTAAAGCAAGTTACGCAGCTTATAGCACCTGATGGCAGGATCTGATAAAGGAAGTGACATAGTGCGAGAAGTAGACGTGGTACATGATAGCTGACAAATTGCTTCTCCTCTGTATATCCATAATGAGAATCATAAAATCATTTAGATTAGAAAAAAACATTGTCCAACCATTAACCTAAGTGTACCAATCCCACCCCTGAATCATGTCCCTAAGCTCCAGATCTGCATGACTTGTTTATATAAACACATCCAGCAACGGTGATTCAGCCACCTTCAATGAAGAAGCTTTTCCTAGTGTATAACCTAAACTTCTCCTGGCACAACTTGAGGCCATTTCCGCTTGTCCTATCTCTTGTTACTTATGAGAAGAAATCAACATGTACCTCACTACAACCTCCTTTCAGGTAACAGTAAGGTCTGCCTCACCTTTCTTCACACTAGACAGCCCCAGGTCCCTCAGCCACTCCTCATAAAGCTTATTCTCTAGACCTTTTAACCAACCTTGTTGCCTTTCTTTAGCCCAGCTGCAGCACCTCAGTGGTCGGGTGTTCACAAAACTGTTAGGAGTTCACTGGCATTGCTACAGACAGTGTCAATAATCTTCATCCTAAGGAACAGAACTGCTCCTACTATCTATGTCGCTAGAAGCCTTCTCTGGATCAAGCACCTTTTTTTACAGGACAGAGCAGGATGCATAGCAAGCCTGGCAGAGGGAGCAGAATAGAAGCTTTCTAAAATGTTATTTTCCAGATAACACAATTCCTATTGAAATTTCAAGTTGATAAAATTTTGTTGAAGGGATATAATTTGTCCCTACAATTAGAAGCCTAGTGACACTTCAAAGACCCAGGGTTGTCTACTGGTTCATTTTCCCCAGGCAACTGAGATGTGGCAGTCAAGAAGGAGAACTTGTGTGTAGGAAGAAATTTCTTCTTTGAGGGAAAGAGAGAGAAGCCTGTGGGTCTTTGTTCTGGTGTTTCAACTGATAAGCTTCAAGAAAGATTTAATGTCTCTCTGGCCTTGTGAAGTAGGCATAATGCCATAAACAGCTGCTCACATTTCCCCTGAAAATACCTAGAAGTCCTGCTATTATGTGTTTTCTTTATGTGAACAGCAAGAGAATGGAATTTGGTTTTCTGAATAGCTTCAGCCACTTAAAATATATTCAGTCTCTTTTTCTGCAGGCTCAGGAAGACACTACAAATATGAAGTGTTCAGTTACAGTAGCTTTTATGATCTCAAAACAAGAATATTTTTCTAAGTAGGTAGTGATAGTGTGGGGTTTTTTAGTGCTTTTAGATTTTTTTTTTTGATGGTGTGCAAGCACACCACTGTGCCGACTCACTGCTTGTACCCAGAGAACAGCTTTTAACTTGCAGCAGTGTATAAACTAAACACTTGTTTAGGATTTTTTTCCTATTTGCTTTTTATAGCTACCTCTGCAAATACAGAAACTTGTGGTTTCCTTCTGAAAAGCACACTAGAAATGGAATGTGAAACAATTTATGTTACTATGATTGAATATATTTCCATCAACTGTTAATAAAGCACTCTCTGAAGAGACTTACTGATTCTTTTCTGAGCATGATGTATTAACAGTTCTGGCTGGTTTGTGCTTTGGTCTAGCTTTGGTTTTTTGTTTTAGTTACACAACCAACTCACTATACTATCTTATATAGATGCAAAATATCACTGTAATCATTTTATATAATACTTTTATATAGGGTTGTAGGCATACAGGCCAGGATGCCATTGGCCTGTATTAGAAACTGTGACCAGCAGGAGTAGGGAAGTGACTGTCCCTCTGTACTTCAGCACTGGTGAGGCTGCACCTTGAGTACTGGGTCCAGTTTTGGGCACATCAGTACCAGGGAGACATTGAGGTGTTGGAGCGAGTGGAGAGGAGGGCAACGAAGCTGGCGAAGGACCTGGAGAATAATGAGGAGAGATTGAGAGAGTTAGGACTGTTTAGTTTGAGGAAGAGAAGGCTTAGGGAAGACTTTATCGCTCTCTACAACTATCTGAAAGGACATTGTAACAGTAGGGACATTGTTGGTGCTGGTCTCTTCTCACAGGTAATTAGTGATAGAAGCTTAGTTTCAAGCTTCGACAAGGTATGTTTAGATTGGACATCAGAAAAAATTCTTCATGGAGAGAGTGGTCAGGCACTGAATAGGCTGCCCAGGGTAGTGGTTGAGTCACCATCCCTAGATGAGTTTAAAAGAGGCTTAGATGTAGTGTTGGGGAATATGGTTTAGGGGTGAACTTGTAGAGTAGGGTTGATGGTTGGACTTGATGATTCCAAGGGTCTTTTCCAACCTGAATGATTCTAATCCTAGAAGATCAACACTTTTCCTTTACAACCAAGTATAGCTAATGGTGCTATTGTACTACAGTACCCATGAAGTGCATTTTTGATTTGTTGTGCTGCCTCCTCCTTGATGAGGTGTATTCTCTTCCAATACAGGAAGCATTGGTAAATTTTCATGTATTTTAACTTTGATATGGCTGCGTTACAGATAGCAAAACAGAAGCTCTTTTGAGAACTCTCAGCAGAGTATTTTGTACTTTTTGCTACTCTCTCTCATTCTGAAATTAGGAACGTGTAAGTTACCTGTGATCAGCACTGAAACTTAAGAGACATATAAACTTGTCCCCTATTAAGACCCCACAGGTTTAAGCAGTTTGCTTTTGTTCAGTCTTAAGCAATCACTATTTCTCCTGCATAAAAGTTCAAAACACATGAAAGAGTTAAATATTTAAAATGTATGTAACATTTTTAGAGTATGCTTGGGCTATAGCTTGTATGTCCTTTCTTTTATGGTTTTATTTGAAATTCTTTGTAAATACATTTACTGTTACAGGTACGACTAAGAACTTTATAAAGGTGTATATGGCAGTATTGCCCCTTACAGTGCTCATGCAAAAAAGAGCTGCATAGATTTAAACTTTTGTCTCATTTGTATTTACTAATCTACAATGCCTTTTTTATCTCAGTGCGGAGATGATGGGAAATTCAGAACTGTCTCCTGAAGTGGATATAAATTCTCTGGATCCTCTGATTTCACAAAATGTGGTAGACCAGCTTCTCAGCAAGTACATGTCAACACTTACTGTGAGTAATAATAATGTAAAGACAGTTCCAGATGAGTTTGTAGCTGCATTAGTATGTCAGTGCAGGCCCCCCATCAGAGGAAGCTAATGTGACAAAAATGAACTTAATATCATAACTTCTATACATTTTCATATAATATGTGTGGGTTTGTTTATATAGATATAATCATATGGTTTTGTAGATGTAAATCATGACATTTCAAGGAATAATTAAGCTATAACAGACTATATTAATAATACATTTTTAGAAAGTAAGGAGTTCCAGTGTCTGAACTCATAGTGTAAGTGTGTTAGGTATTGCTGCTCTATGTACACTATAGTAACTACACCAGCATTTGGTACAGGTGTGATCTTTCCAAGGTAGTCAGGTTCATGTTTGTCAGCTTGATTCTTCTTGCAGTCATTATCCCTTCATGCCTTTCGACTGCACAAACATAATTTTCTTTTGTGGTGCGTCTTAAATGTAACAACTCTGCTTCTTGGTTGTTCTGAGAGTCACTGGAAATTGGTCAAAGATGTGGCAAAGGAATCACTGTGCAATGGTTGGGTTTTAAATGAGTTTTTCTTTAAAGTTCCACTGTCAGTTGCCTGAGACTGGGTGTTGCAATAGTGGGAACCTTGGAGTTGCTGTTCTTTGTTCAACTGAGTTCCTACTCCTCTTAAGTTTAGGAGCTCTGCCAAGCAGAGGAGGAAAATTTTTTGCTTCTTTGGGTGCGTCAGCTACTAAAATATGTCAGCAACAGCAACTTCTTGGACTCTACACTCATCAGTGTAGCAATGAACCAGTCTTGTTATGTCTCAAAGAAGTTGTCAGTAGAGGCTCTGCTTCACATTAACTTTAGACTTTTATGCAAGTTTATTTTTCTGCACTTACCTATAGGACAAGAAACATTGGTTTGTTCTTTCAAACTACTTTTACCTTGACTCAGGAAAGGCCTCTGAGTTCCCACTTCAAGATGAAACAACATATCTATATTGGTTACTGAAAAATTGTATATATAGAACACTGTTTTATTTATATCAATGAAATAAAGCAAAGCTGTTATTCTGTTAAACACAGAGTCGATTTCTTTTTCTGGTTTTGATTTTTGGCTGTATCTTCTTTTTTAATTAGAAAATACAAAACTGGCTGTCTGTTAAACAAGATTCAGCCTGATCCAATTTTCTGCACACCCTTCCTTACACTTCTACGTAATTTCTCATTATTTCTTTAGATGTTGCATTTAAAACCGTTTATAAACAAAATACAAATAGTTCTGTTTGGGTCAATGAAAGTCTTTCCTAATTGTGACTGTTAGCTTAAATGTTGATGTTAACTTGCATGTTAACTGCTGAAAGTAAAGCAAGTAAACTGCTGAAAGTTCTTTAACAGATTTCTAGTAGACTTTTTCAAAGCACTGCAGCCTGAAAATAAGTTCTTGTAAATGATGATCTTAAGGTTAAAGATGTTGATGACCCTTGGGCTGCTGGCTTAAAGATGAATTATTCTTTGCAAGACCTATCTTGTCACAGCAGTTCTATGCTTATGAGGAAAAAAGAATATTACTTAATGTAATTCAAGATGGTTCTAGATGCATTTAGCACATACAGCACTGTAGTCAAAAAGGAGGAAAACAATAGGTTTGTGTCTGGGCAACAGCCTTTCTTGCACAGGAAGACAGTAGAGATTTCAGTTTCTTCCTTTTTCCTACCTATTGATGGGAGTTTTGACCAAAAAGATACATTTAAAAAATTGTGTAAAATCAGAAACAATTGTTTAAAAATAGTTGAATATACCTATTTCGATTGTTTTGCCCTTTCTGTACATGCCTCCTGGTCCTGTTTGATTTTGCATGGTAAAGCACACTAATGTTCCTGTTGTATGGTGGAAAGAAGTAAGACACCTTGTATTACTTGGAGCTTTAACAAAATGTGAACAAAGTAGAAAAGGGGCAGAAACCTTCAACCCATTGAAAAGATGGGGATAATTATTTTAGGTAGCAATCAAAGAAATCCACTTACATATTTAGCAAAATTGGTGGTTGTTACTACCTTCTCTTGCAAATGTATCCATGGTATCTGTGTCACACAAGTGATCAGAAAACTGGCTTAATCTAGCTTTAAAAACAGTTGCTCAGTGTCTGTTTGCTGTATAAAGTGCTTGTCAGATGGGAGGAAAGCCAGCTATTGTATCTCTGTCATTATTTTCTGCAGCACTTACGTTCCAAGAAATGTAACTCATTTAATCTAATCCTGGGGTTTTGTCCCCGATGGTAACATGCAAGAGTTTCCTAAAATGTAGGTGAAAGGAACTACAAGCAGATAATATGTTAATAATGCCTACGTTTAATATTGCCCTAATTTTTTCAGTTGTTGAAAAAGTCTGCTAGTATATATGTTTCTTCCTGAAAAACTTGCTTTTTGTGTTTCAGTCAGTCCCCTCCCAATAGCCTAAGCTTGATTCAAACTGCATGACTAGTTTACATTTGTCTTTGTCAGTGTAAAGTTTGTCTGTGTTCCCTATGTACTGTAGGGATGAAAAGAGTGTCTGTCTTTAGCTGTTATTTTTTCACTCCTCATTGTGGAAGTGGCTGCTAAAACAAACATTACAGTGGGGTTTTTTTGTTGTGTTAAATGAAAATATTTTCTTTTTCTTGGTTTCCTTATTTAATGTAGTCCAACATCATTGGCTGGCTACGAAAAGCGCTGGAGACAGATAAAAAAGATTGGATAAAAGAAACTGAACCAGAAGCAGATCAAGATGGGTACTATCAGACTACACTCCCAGCTATTGTTTTTCAGGTATAAGAGAACTTGGTTATTCTAGAAGACCTACAGAAGCAGTATTTGGATTGGAACAGGCTTCCCAGGGGAGTTGTGGAGTCTCCTTCTCTGGAGACATTTAAAACCCGCCTCGATATGTTCCTGTGCGACTTGGTCTAGGTGATCCTGCTCTGGCAGGGGGATTGGACTCTGTGATCTTTCGAGATCCCTTCCAAGTCCCTAATGTTTTGTGATCCTGTGGAATGGAGAGACAGGAGGGAGAACCAGACCAGATGATTTGTAATGCCAGTGATCCTATGCCTGTTGAAGTACTGGGGTTTTTCCTTTAGAGTTGAATCAGAGTGATAGTTTCTTTTGTGGTTTTTATTTGCCTTTGTCACTTTTAACACTTAGCCTTAGCTCTTTTGAAGTGTCAATTAGAAACATATTTTTCCCAGCCCATTTAGTGATTTGGTTTAATTAACTTTAGTTAGGTCTTTTCATGTTAATGTGTAGTATAAGCCTACCAGATGAGATGTTTGCATATTAGAGTGGTTTTGTTTGTATGGTGCTGTTGTGGGTTAAAGACCCTGACTATATTTTAACCAAGAACTTTCAGCTAAAGTGCAAGAGGTAGTTAGGCAAGTATTTGTTCCTACAAATTGTCCATTATACAAACACCTTAATACTGGAAAGTGAAATTTCGTTGAAGATTAAAAATGTTGCTGTTTAAACATCACTCCAGCTAACATTTACACATATCCAAACAGTTACATGGCCTCAGAACAGAAAAGATAAGCCTATTTTTAAGAAATTTTTTTAAAGCCACAAAAACTCAAATCTGCACCAGCCTGTTGTTGTTGCTAGTAGAAAGTGAATGTTTTTAAAGTGATCTTTATCAGCTAGAAAAATGTCAGCTTGGGTACCTTCAGTGAAAGAGAGATGGTTTCTTTGTTCTCCATTTGTTTCCCAATTTAATTTCTTTTTCTCTCTTACACTAGAGTGTTTGCTATATTCTTTAGCGTTTGTATTGGTGCCAAGGTTGGCTTCATCTAATCCTTTTCACAAGGAGTGTGATGTCAGACTGGTGGCCGATTGGCTATGGTGTTGTGCTGTCAAAGGCTGCAGTGCTGAGATACATGTAGAAGCTTTCAAAATCATTTCACCTTAAAAGCAGCTCATGTTTTCACCTGGCTTTGCACCCTTCCTTTCCAGCCCCCTCCTCTCAAACACAGTTCCCTGTGGGTTACCTAGACCTCGTGTTTAGTTGTGTTTCTGAAGTTTAGGGGTCCTTTCTACTTCACTAATGTGAACTTACTCCTTTGAACTTGACTACTTTGTGGGGAAATCAAAGTAATTTGAGTTCTAATGCTGTTCATTGCTAGATGCAGGAGCTGAACAAAGAACTTTTCTGTAAAGCCAAATTCCTAGTGAATTAGAAATACTGAGTACTTCTTTCCTGAAGAGAGAATCCAGCTGGTTTTGCTATCAGGAGAAAACTGCAGCATATGTTAATGGCTGTCAATAATACATTAATTACATTTATAGAAATAGTGATATTTAATATTTAGTCAGCAGGACTGCTCTGGGCTTGTTTTAAAAAAACCCAACATGTAAAGCTGTTGCGACTACACAGGAGTTCTGGTTTGGGTTTATCACTGATAAAGGCCTCTGTTTATAGCTAAACTATTTTTACCTTAGATGTTTGAGCAGAATCTTCAGGTGGCTGCTCAGATAAATGAAGATTTGAAAGCAAAGGTACTCCTTCTATGTCTTCAACAAATGAATTCATTTCTAACCAGGTAATGTAATTTCAAAAATAAAACCACTTTATCTTGCCTCAGCCTCTCTTTATTCCTACAATTCCAGTACCTGTTTCTGTTACAGATGTTTCATTTTTGCTTTTTCTTACTCCTACCATGTCCATGCCAAACGAGGTTTACGTCCTTTTCCTTTTCTTGCTTCTTCCTCACTTTCCCAGTTTCAATACAGAAGTTCTTCTGTGCTGATGAATGGCCCTTCCACTTCCTCTCTGCAAATGGTTCTAATTTTTTGAGTCAATTTCGCTTTCTTTTATGTCTCAAATTTATCCCTTATAAATAAGACAAAAAACACCTCCTTGCCTACATTCTTGACTTGATGAACAACAAGCCCTTTATAAAATACTTGACAGGCCCTTATAGTGCATTTGGTCCTAAAGGTGAAGAATGGGTTTTTTCAAATCCCATTCTTTATATATGTTACAGGTACAAAGATGAAGCACAGTTGTATAAAGAAGAACATCTTAAAAATCGCCAGTATCCTCAATGCTATGTTCAATATATGATTGCTGTCATCAACAACTGTCAAACCTTTAAGTAAGTCTGCATATTCTTGCAGTATTGTGAGGAAAATAAGTATTGATATTTCCTTCATGGTACTGCATGTTCCCAGGACATTCTTTTCTTTTTCATGCAGAAAGGGTTTCAGTTAGGATAGTTTAGCTGACTGAACAAAGATGACAAGTTTAAATATATTGCTGTTTTAAGAGGCAGATATGGTGATTTGCTTTTGCCTTTGACAAGCCAAGCCACTGTCCCTTACCAGTGGAAATCCACTTGTTATTCCAACAATTCATCTTTGTTGTGGTTTATCTCCATCCAGCAACTGAGCACCACAAGCAGCTCACCAGGATGCAGTGGGAAAAGAACTTGAAAAGCAAGAAAACTTGTGGGTTGAGATAAGAACAGTTTAATAATTGAAATAAAATAATAGTAATCAATTGCAGTGAAAAGGAAAATAACCCAAAAAAAGAGGAACCAAAACTCAAGATTGAAAAAAATGAAAAACAATTGCTCACCACCAACCAACTGTCCAGTCAGTCCCTGAGCAGAGGCCCCCAGCCAACTTTCCCTGTAGTTTACATGTGGAGTGTGACACTGTATGGTATAGAATATCCATTTGGTCAGTTGGGATCAGCGGTCCTGGCTGCGTCCTCTCTAAACTTCTTCTGTACCCTTACCCTACTGGCTGGTGGACTGGGGTGAGAAACAGGGGAGTCCTTGACTCTGTGTGGGCACTGCTCAGTGATAACCAAAACATCCCAGTGTTACCAACACTGTTTCCAGCACCAGTCCAAAGCACAGCTCCACACCAACTGTTATGAAAATCAACTCTATTCCAGCCAAAGCCAGCACAGTCTTTGAGAATTTGGAAAAGTAATTCAATTGGTTTGATCCCTACTGCTCATATTTCAGTGTTCAGCAGTCCAACCCAGTGTTCATCTGTAAATGCTGCCTGTCCCAATTCTACAAATCAGCAGCAGTTTGTTACCAGTTAGTCTAGATTGATCACTTACAAAGCCAGGTTGGAAAGGAAATTGAGGCTTCCAAAGCAAGAAGGAGGCATTTTTCCCCTTGCAAAAATACAACTGTCTAGAACGTCTTTCTGTGAATGCAGTCTGAAATTTTAGAAATGCAGTTGTTTATCAGTGGATGAAAATCATTGTTGTTTGTCACAGAGAATCTATAATCAGTCTGAAAAGGAAATACTTGAAAATGGAAATGGAAGACTCGTGGTCAAGCAGTCATACAAACATGGACACAACTTTAGACATCATTGCCAAAGAAGGATGCTCTAGCCTGCTAGATGAAGTCTTCATGGATTTAGAGGTTAGAACTTTTTTCTTCAGAAAAAACAAAAGTATTTTGTAAGTTAAAAATAGTCAGGAGTGAAGTACTCATGAAGCCTTTTGGTTGCTGAACATATATTCTGTGTGATGTGCTAGCCAAAGGCCAGTAACCATCAGTATTTCTTCCTTGGTGCTATTTCCATGAAGGAGGCTGAAGGGTTGCTTAATTAAATTTCACAGGATGACTTCAAGCAGGTGCTTTGTACATAGTGAATATTTTCTAGCAGATTTTACTTAGTCTTATGTAGTTGAACTTTAAGGATTATTTGGGAAACTAGTAATATTGTTAGCATCTTTACAGGTGCAGCATATCTGTACATAAGATAGTTTACTGACTCTCCAGGTGGACCCTTTCTGACTAATATATTTTCATGTTTAGGAATTCTAGCTTCTGATGTAGGATCCCTCAGGAAAAAGAAACTAATTCTTTTTATTACTAAAGAGAAATCGGGAGTATTTGGAGGGAGACAGGGAAGCTAGAGAAAAAGCAAGGACAAAGAAAGATGCTGTGGGACTCGTAATAATATTTTGAGCAAATGTAGACACCTTGAATGACTTACATGAAGAAAGATGTGGAAGCAGTGTTTATTTTCAACTTGGAGCCCTTAATCAAAACCTTTATTTTTTCATTAGCTGCTCACTGAATCTGATTAGATCCTCCATCTTTTCTAATGACCATTCTTTAAAATTCATTAACCTTGAGCCACATGTCACTATTATCAGTTATGAAATATTCTAATCTGTAAAGAATTTGTCTTGTGGGGAGAACAAAGCAAAAAAGATAGCTGTGTAAATGCAGAAAACAACTGGAATTGTATATTGTGGAGTTCTGGGAAAGGAGTAAAGCACATAGGAACATTTGTGGGATGATCAAGGTGCTTCATATTTAAAATTGAAAACTTCAGCTCTTATGCCAACTTTTTTCTTGAACCTTAGTTGTTTGTATTTAGCATAGACATTTACATAGAGAATGTAAACAAGGACTGTAGAGAACCCATGTGAAACAGCTGCTCAGGTTAGTGCCATTGGTTTACACACACACGCAGGTTGTATGTTAAGGTAACACTGTGGTAACTGTCACTTTAACAATGGATTATGTCACTTTCCTACACTAACTGCTTATTGGTGTTCAAGGAGTGTAGTTTACTGCTGTTTCATTATGATGATACAATGACAGTGTGAGAAGCTTGTTCTGATCAATCATGTGTTACCTTCTCAGCCACATCTCAATGAGCTGATGACGAAGAAGTGGTTGATGGGGTCCAATGCAGTGGGAACTATCTGTGTCACTGTGGAGGACTATTTCAATGATTTTGCCAAAATAAAAAAGCCGTATAAAAAGGTAGGTGCAAAATATTCTATGATACTTCACTAGTGTACTCTGAATGTCACATTCTTTTGGACTTTGTAAACACCAAATGGAATTCAGAATTTGAATACAGAAACAGGAGTTGATTGACCACAAAAAAAAAAAATGTTCATTATCATATTTCAGAAGTCTGACTCCAATATTTCATAGCCATATAATCTTGTCAGATCAGAGTTGCAGAGTTTAGTCTAGAAAATGTATTGGCATGTTAATAGATTGTGTTCTTAGTAGCTTGTACTTTGCTGCCTCTCCTCACGAATTTATAACCAGATTGAATTAGCTGTTCTGAAGCTAGTTTTGCTGGACATTAATAATTTTTTTAATAAGTGCATACTTTGTAATTCCTAGATTTAATATGTACAGTGAGGCCCTGGTTAAACTGGTGCCATAAAGTTTAACAAACATGTAACTTATACTCTAAGTGCTGTTTCAGCAGCCTCACATGCTAGGTTAGGTCATTTTGTTTTGCTTGCTTTTTCCTTGTAGCCTGTCAAAGAATATCTGAATTTCTTTGTTGTGCTTTTAGTTTTAGTATTACCTGACTTGGTCTTATCCTTTCTTGATTTAAATCAGTTTTGTGTAGTTAAGATAGGGAATCATTTACGATATTCTAAGATGTAGGAAACATTTGAAGCTAGCATGATCAGGATTTAGTTGAACAAACCCTTACAAAGTAGATGTGCTTAAAAAACAGTCTCAAAATCATATACTTACCTTAACTTTAAAGAGATAAAGGAGACTGCTTCAAGTGCTTGCTGATGACCTCTTTACCCTTAAGTATTTGCAGATCATAGAGACCTTACTATGTAAGTGGATAATAAACCTTTTCAGTCCAGAAAAAGTACATAAAAGAAGTTGGGTTGATCCCAGAATCAGTCTGAGTCCATGGGACATCTTGCTTTTCCAGATTTAGTTTGTTACAGTGAATTAAAAGTGTTTGGAATGAGTTTCTTTAGAGGTTAATACCAGTCTCTACAGTCATGTTTGGACATGCAGCATTTGTTGCCACCTTACTGGGGAAAAGGTAACAAATACTTTCTCTTTTTGAGTTCATGATACCAGCTATTCCACCATCTCCCAGAACAAAAAAACCCTACTGAGCTCACTCCCTGAGATGCCTGTAAACCAATGTGCACACCATGGGAAATAAGCAGGAGGAGTTAGAAATCTGTGTCCAGTCAGGTGGTTATGATCTGGTGGCAATTACGGAGACCTGGTTGGACAGCTCGCATGACTGGAATGTGGTCATGAGTGGCTGTGTCCTTTTTAGGAGGGACAGACCAGCAAGGTGGGGTGGTGGAGTTGCTTTCTACATGAGAGAGCAACTGGAATGTACTGAGTTCTGTCCAGGGGTGGATGAAGAGAGAGTTGAGAGTTTGTGGGTGAGGATTAAGGGGCAGGCTGGCATGGGTGACACTGTCGTGGGTGTCTGTTACAGGCTACCAGATCAGAACGAGGAAGTTGATGAGGCCTTCTACAGGCAGCTGATAGCAGCCTGACAGATACAGGCCCTGGTTCTCTCATTATATTTGCTGGAAGACCTACTCAGCCAGCCATCCACAGTCCAGGAGGTTCCTCCAGTGCATTGGTGAAAATTTCCTGATGCAAATGGTGGAGGAGCCCACTAGCAGAGGAGCGCTGCTGGATCTTGTACTCACCAACAAGGAGGGTCTGCTTGAAGCAGTGAAGGTTGATGGCAGCTTTGGGTGCAGTGACCATGAGATGGTGGAGTTCAGGGTCCGGTGTGGTAGGAACACAATACCTAGCAGAATCACAACTCTAGACTTCAGGAGGGCCAACTTTGGCCTTTTCAAGCAATTGCTAGGGGAAATCCCATGGGACAAGGTACTGACAGGTAAAGGAGCTCAGGGTAGCTGGTTAACATTCAAAGACCACTTTTTTGAAGCACAACACAAGAGCATGCCACAGGAATGAAGTCAAGGAAGGGCGCCCGAAGACCTGTGTGGTTAAACAGGAAGCTGCTGGGCAAACTGAAGAGGAAGGAGAAAATCTACAGGTCATGGAAGGAGGGGATGGCCGCTTGAGGTGATTATAAGGCTCTGGTGACAGAATGTAGAGATGCAGCTAGGGAAGCCAAGGCGTCCATGGAATTAAACCTTGCAAGAGTTTGTTGCAAAGGCAACAAAAAGGGCTTCTTCAAATACATTGCAGGTAAAACTAAACCTAGAGGCAATGCAGGCCCCCTGCTGAATGAGGTGGGTGCCCTGGAGACAGAGGGTACAGAGAAAGCAGAGATACTGAACACTTTCTTTGCCTCTGTCTGTACTTCTGGGGCTTGTCTTGATATCAAGCCTCAGACTGTTGAGACTCCAGAGGAAGTCGAGGCAAGAGAGGAGCTTGTCTTGGTTGATGAGGACTGAGTTAGGGATAAGTTGAGCAAACTGGATTTACACAAATCCATGGGCCCAGATGGGATGCACCCACGCACGCTAAGGGAGACAGCAGAAGTCATTGCTAATTTGTCTTGACAAATTGTTCCGTTACCTTTCCTGGGATGTCAGTGAGGCTGACCAGTATATAGTTACCTGGATCCTCCTTCCTACCCTTTTTGAAGATTGGAGTGATATTTGCTATCCTGCAGTCCCCAGGCACCTCTCCTGATCCCCATGAGTTAGCAAAGGTGATGGAGACTGGTTTAGCAATGACTTCTGCCGCCTCCCTTAGCATGCATGGGTGCATCCATTCCTCAATCCAGCACGAGGTTACAAAGTCCAGGATGAGGAAATTCAAAGCCGTCGCAAATGTGCTTTCCATAGATTTCTGATGCAGCTCAGGAGATGCACCGAAGATGGGCAGAGAAGATACCAGTCAGGAGTGAACAGCATGGATTTTGCATCTCACTGCCGAATACCAGATGGCAGGAGACACTTAAACAGAGACATCAAAGCTCATTGAAGAAAGAAAAAAGAAGTCTAGAATGACTTTGTTGTGAAACCTATATTCAACCAGAAATCGTGGGAGGGTGTGAACAACTTAAGTGTCACTCGAGAATAATAAGAAAACTTGAACAAAGCAAAATGCTGCTTTAAGAGGTCAAGCAAACAAAAATAAAAAAAGGTAGAGGTCAGGGGAGCAACTTTAAACTCTTCCACAGTCACAGCAAATACAATCACGAAATGGCTGTTAAACTCATGGAAGAATTTATGTTGCAGCACTTATGTCAAACACTTCATTTATAATCATGGAACGTAGAAGAGCATGAGATCTCAGGTTTCTCTTTCTTTTAAAAGATACAACACCTTTTCTTGAAGGTTTATAATCAAATCTTTTCTGGTCTTTTCAAAACTTGTTTGTTCACTCCAAATCCCAGTGTGATGTGCCTGTTCTCCCCAGGACCAGCTCAGAGTGTTTCTGTTCAGTCTTGCTTAGCTACTGGAAGCCAGCCCAGCCAGCCCTGTCCCAGCACTTTCACAGCACCCTGTGGATATCAGGGAGCATTTGCTCTCTTACCACAGCCTCACCGTGCAGCAAACTGACTCTCCCTCTCTGTTGCTGACTTGTTCAATAGGGATTTTCTTCTCGCTGCCAGAGAAGACTGACACATTTATTACTGTGCCTTAAACATAATGATTTTATGTGAGTTTGGTCCTCAGTTGCTGACTGCCTTTTCCATCTCTAGAGATGGTGAGCAGTTCTTAGGGCCATTACTGTAACAAGCATGAATATTATTCACAGGAGCACTTTGAAGAGCACTCTGCTTCTTCAGCCACTCAGGGTTCTGCCAGTGCACCACTGCCCTTATCACTACTTATTTGAGTCAGCAAACACAGACTTTGGCTAGAACAAGGATTTTTACCTCCTGAAAAGAGACTGTGCAGCAGGAGCCCTGTACCTGCAGACACTGGAAACAACTGAAGACAAGAAAAGTGTCAGCTGTGTTCATAACCTACAGCTGTAACCAGTGCAGGGACCACATCACCCACCTCGTGCTACTGCAGTCAGCAGTGTGGGATGCTGCTCGAGCACAAGAGCTGCCACTGGTGCAAAGATGCCCCACAGACATGAAGGTGTCCATTCTGGCAAGCCAGTTTGACTGGAAAAGAGAGTGCATCTGTGTATGTTGCAGACAGCACTAGCAGGACACTAAGCAAGAACAAGCAAGCCTGGAAAACAGCGTGAGGCCAAGGCATCGGTGTGCGTCTATCCTTAGAATGGGTTTTGATTTTTGATGTTTGACAAATTCTCAAAGCAGGAGGCATCTAAAAGCAAAACCCATCCTAAGGATGCACACACACAACACCATACCCAGCTCAGAATTCATTCTCCTTGGCACTGGTCCACTCTGCTTCCCAGTACAAAGCCCTGCGCCTGCGCAGCAGAACATCACCTCCCTGGCCAGGCCTAAGGAAAAAGGAGCAAGAAGCAGAAGTGAAAAACTGGGACAGAGCATGCAGGAAACACTCATATGGCTTTGTACTCATAAAATGCTCTGTTGCTCTGCCACCTAAGGTACTCCAACACTTCCAGCAGGTAGAGGGATGGAGACACCTGTTCTACAGGAAAGAGGACTCTCACATCCTCACTAAATAAACTAGCTGACCTAACAATTAATCCAGAGTATTAAGTAGGCTGGTAACTGGTGATACAAACCAGCAGGAGCCTTGTAAGCACAAAACGTTCCTCTTCAGCACATGAACATCTCTTTGGGGAATTCAGTGTTCCTATTAATTTGCACAAATCTGCACAGCACAAGAAGTTCCATCTTACTATGAGAGAAAAATTGTTTACTGTAAGAGTTACAGAGCACTGGAACGGGCTACCCAGGGGGGTTGTGGAGTCTACTTTGCTGGAGACTTTTAAGACTCATCTGGATGCATTTCTGTTTAACACATTTTGGGTTGTATGATCCTGCTTGAGCAGGGGGGTTGGACTTGATGACCCCTGGAGGTCCCTTCCAACCCCTAATTATCTGTGTATTTGTGTACAACACAGCACAAGCACAGGTCTTGCTACTCCAGACGACAAAACTGTTCCTCTAACCTAAAAAACACTTTGCCATCTCTACTAGAGCAGTGTCTGAAGCAGCAAGGCATAGACAGAACAGCAGGGATGGAAGTCATCTCTTGAACAGTTCAGAAGATAAAGCTTGAGCAGTGCTAGGACCACCTGCTCAGGATGCTCACAGGGGCACCTGCAGATGAAGGTGCTACTCATAGACCTGCTGAAAAAACAAGCAAATTTCTGGGCTTAGATCAGCCTCTCCTCAAGGAAGGTAAAAGGAAGTAAAGTCTCAGTTACCCATCTTAAAGGCATTTCTGAAGACACTGATTCTCCCTGTCATGAACGGTGGCTGGAGGGCACCTCTATCTATAACAGAGCAGGTCCGGGACAGTATCTTCACAGCAGGGTTGTGGAGGCAGTGTAACAAGATAAAGGCTTCCACAGTTAACGGTCTCCTAAGCCCTACAGACCATCTCAGATCAACACTGGAAGGAAATCCTCTTCATCGTGCTTTGGCTCATCCGTAGGGCACTGGAAGGGCACTGTTTGAACAAAGTGGCAGAGCCAATGGGAGAAAAGCAGGGAAAACATCAAAACAACGAGAAGATGGCTTGAGAGTCCTAAAGATGCAAATGAACAAGGGACTCAGCCGAAAGAGCTTCTGAGGAAGACACATCAGTGTCGGCATCAGATGCAAGCACCCCTAGCAAAAGATAATCGCTGTCATCCCACAAAGCTAACTGTACAAATGAAGCTGTTAAAATTGTCAGAACCAAAGCCAACACCATCACTAACTGCCTCGGTGTTGCTAGTAGCTAAAATGGGAGCAACTTTCCTCCAAATTTTGATCTTGGCTTCTAGCAGGCTCAAAGTTTGAAATTCAATTCAGTACTTCAATAGTCCAGGCTGTTCCCAGGCTTGCTTTAGTACTGGAGGGCTGCAGGAACTTGAGGTTTGCAAGTTACCAGTCGTTATGAAAATTCTACTGGAACTGGTCGTTACACACACAGACAACCGGTTTTTAACTGGACTGACTTAGAGCTTGGAGAGAGGGCATATTTCTCCCTGCAGATGCACATTTAGTGTTTCCCGAGGGCTCTGCAGAATTTCCCTTGAATTTACAGACTGTCCAAATTCAAGCTGAAAGTACAGCTGAAAATCCACCATACGGCTGCTGTACTGCTGTACTAAAGAACATTTCTTCCTGCCCGCCCCCCACTACTAATATTTACTACTTTGATGTAGTTTTAAACCCCAAGAATTTCTTCTCCTAAGAATGAACTCACATTTGAACTTAAATAAGCAATTTATGAAGAGTAAAGCTCAGCAAAGTGGAAAGAACGCATGAGTTGCTCAGGCATAATCCATGGGAACAAATAAGAACAGCACTTGCTACAGCTCAGAATTTTCAGAAGAACTTCACTGGGACAAATTAAAATAATTTCAGAGCAAAATCAAGTGACTGCATCCTGGGTTTAACTGACTGCCGCGTTAGAGGACGAAGTCAGCTCTCGGTTATCCTTGAGTGGCTGATTCAGGTTGCCACAACCTGGGATCAGAACTGACTTTTCCACCCGCTGGAGCATTTCTGCTCCTTCTTATTAAAGCTGTGCTCATCTCCAAACCACTGTCTTGTAAGTCTTTGAAGGTGAAAGAATTAACTGTGAAACTCAGACTAGCGTGAGTGAATTCTCCCTGTACCTCTCCCTGCTCTGTGTTAAGTCTGCTGCTGCTCCTCCCATTCCGCTATTCTCTTTAGGATGCTGCCGTTTGATGTAAAACCTTTCCCATTAGGGACAAGCAAAATTGTAATGAGGATGGAAAGACACATAAAGACATCCATTTAACTGGTCTTTGGCACAGCTTTTCAGCGTTAGGGGTGGCCAACTGATGAGCCCAAAGCCACATCAGAGGTCCATTGATTCCTCTCAGCAGAAGATTTTGTTGCATTTTATTCTAGCTTGCCCGAAGGCAGCGAGACTCACTGCTCCTCTCTGCTTGCAGACTTCAACAAACTGTCCTGGCTGAGTCTTTTCAAATACACCGAGAGGTGAAATCTCCCCATCCTCCTGCTCAACTGTGGAGCAGCTTGACTCTACCACAGCCTAAGCGCCCACAGACAGAGACACCGGGACATCTTTCCTTCACAGCTCCTGCACCAGCTCTGTGTGCCACTTACATCTTTGTGTGGGGTGGCTCTCGCTGATGCTGGAACACCTGATCTGCTCAAATCCATATGAAAAGGCTGTCAGTCCTTACTTGAGAAATCCTTAGAAGCAAATGCTCACCTCAGGAGTCCTAAATGCGACAAGAATAGTTTCAAGAATTAAAAAGGGCCTATTTTAATGCAGCTCTGTTTTAAATAAGCTATTTTTTCTCAGCAGACGTCAGCAATCATCAGCCACTCATTGTCTTCGGCAAAGCGTGCACCCAGCTCTGGCTCAGAGCTCGCAGGCATGATTGCATTATTTTTTCATATCTCTTACTGTCTGCCTTTTTTCTTTTCTTTTCTTTTCCTTTTCCATGGTGATGTTGCTGATTTATTGTTTGTTTGTTTTCAAGCAAGACAGAAACAAAATGAACTCTCCCATATGGAGAACACCAACCACGGAGCGCTGGCGTCTGTGCAGTGCAAATGCCTGACTATAAACGGCTCCGGCTCATCCAGCATGCAGAGCGCGTCACCCAGGCTGGGTGGGTAGGAGCTTAGAGCTTCAGTCAAATAAAAGATAATAAAACAAGCCTGGGCCTCATTAATTTGCCCTGTTGATGTGAACATTAACATAGATTAAAATCCCAGCTCCAGAAAGAAAACGCAGTCACAGCCCTCCATCACAGGCAAACTGCAAGCAATAATAAATTCCTCGAATTAATTTAGTTCATCGTGCACTGAAGCTACAGTAAGATGCTCTGCATAAAGGCCTCTTCCACGTGGTTTTGAAAGTTCTGTAGCCAAATGCAATTTGAAGAATTAAATCTCTGGATATGCGTTTTGCTGGTTGCTCCGATGAATACCCTGCCGCTCTGGCTGCACACACGCAGCCTAGGAAGGCAATTTGCTGTCTTTCAGGAGCTAGTTCAGCTTGGTGTGCGTAAAAACATTTATGAACACGCCGGAATCTAGACAGCCATCCTCCAATTAATTTAACGGGGTGTATTCAAAATGATGAAAAGAAGTTTCTCATGAATTTCTCTCTCTTTCAGAGTAGTGCCTTCCTCTTGCTGAGTTTCAGGTCTTTGACTGGGTTCTAAATAGATGTTGCATTACCTTCATTACGATTACCTTACTACCCTCCAGCACTGATGCAAACAAGGACCCTCATCTCATTTTCCCCCTTTTCTACTCGTATAGGGAACAGTGTTCACAATGCACTCTTCGCACTTATGTAAGAAAAACAAAGGTGGAGTGAAAAACAGAGTTGGTTTGGCTTTTTTTTTTTTACTTACAACTACCAACTTTATGTTTATTGTGAACGTTGAAAAGTGTGTTTTAAGAGATTTATGGAGATCATTAGTCCCTCCAAAGTCCATGCCAGTTCTTGAACCGGCCCCTCGGAATGCATCACCCTCTCCCAGAGGTACAAAGTTCATTACGTGAGGCAGTCATCGCTGATCCTCATCCCAAGGTATCAGCGAATCACAGACTGCTGGGGGTCGAAAGGGACCTCTGAAGACCATCTAGTCGAATGCCCAGCTAGGAACCCCTAGAGAATGATGCAGAGTATCTCCAGAAGAGGAGACTTAGGCCATCTTTTAGCTTTGTTAATCCAAATCACCGGCTCATTTAAGAATTACCTTCCTCAGATCCCACTGGGAGATTCCCCTGCTGCACCACATGTGACTGCTGTCTCCTAGTCTGACACAGGAAGCTGGCACAGGAAGATGTTTAAGCTGTTTTTACCCTCAGACTGGATGAAGAGGCGCCTTTGGCAGGGGGATTTTATTCATTAGTGAACTTCCCTCACTCTCTGGGACACCTCTGCTTATTTCTCTACTAATGTGTGATGTTGTAAACTTCACCGTGGAAGCAGTGGTGGCTAAAGACAGGCGCCTGTTCCTGCGTCTGTGACAGAGGCATCTCCTATGCCCCGGCAAGATTGCATTCTCTCAAGAGAAGGGTAGAACAGCCTGCGATGTGCTTTTCAGAGACGTGTTTGCTTAACTGTCAAAGACTGGTTAGGATTCGCACTGCTCCGTGCGCTGCAGTTTTCTTTACATTGAACGCACGGATCACGGGCTCAGGATACAACGGAGACCTCTTTGCTGATGACAGCCCTCTGTCACATACACTTTCCTCCTGGCACTGTTCCTGATGCAATCATTGTGGGCAGAGCTGCGTTTCCCTCAAGGCAGACCTTTCTGCATAAGAACATCCCACAATCTGCTAATTTGCTTTTGCACCTGTCAGGCAGTCATTTGGCTACCCATAAATTACACTATTCCTTCTTGCCCTACCTAACATCCTTCTCTGGCTGTTTTTCTTCAGCCCTGCTCGTGCAAGTTTCTGGCTTCAGACCCTAACAAGTCTCCTCTGCATTTCTCTGACTATTCACCTGCATCGCTTTGGTTTTCTTTGGTGGCCAAACCAGGTCCTCACAACTGCCAGGTACAGCTGGCCACCTAGTAGTTTGCTAGACCACTGACCTAGCCCTTCTTTGGCAGGCAAAATGTCATGAAGCCCAAGAACAAAACCTTTGTCAAAGACGTAAACCGGTAAATCGATGTTGCTATGGCTAGTGGTGAGCTACTTCATTTGCATTTACTCATTGATGACTCTGCTGTCAGGACTTACTGGGTTGCATTTTGGGGACCTCCGAGCCCAGGTGGCTATCGCTGCAGAACCAGCAAAGTAGTTAGGAACAACAGCCTGACGCTGGCTGCAGTGGCAAGGTCTACCTGCATAGAGTAAGGGTCTAAGAAAACACACCAGGCACTGTGACTAGCTTGACAGAAAGTGAGAGCAACCCAACAGACTCTTCAGGAAGATACAAAAATAGCCCCCTCTAAGTTACCCAGGCCTGGAGGAAGGGAGCCCACTGCCAGCACTGAACTGCTCCTGGTGAAGGGCTGGGATTACCGTTGTCCCACCACAAAGGAAGTCTGGTGCAGTCACCATCTAGGGACCAGAAGGTCCCAGGAAAGGTGGGCACAAAAGCTCAAAAAACCTCCATGGGGTGTAGGACAAAAAGAAAACCTGAAACTTCTTGCCTCTCAAGTCATCCAGTGACCTGAAAAAACGTGTCTGACACTCTTTTCCCATCCCCCAGCATCAGCACAGACTTCCCCAGCTCATGTGAGGTGCAAGGTATTTTCTGTACTAGCAAGTCTGTATCCTCAGAGTTACATAAACTGAATGATTCAGTGCTCCCTGAAATAATCATTAGGAAGGCTGACAACAATGAAAAGTGCTTTCCTGCTTCTGCCTCAGCACTCACCATTACTTCTAGCATTTATGCCACTGTAAATTCACCCTGGGTTTACTCTGATGAACAAGTTCATCTTATCTTTGAGTGTAAGAAGCCTGTTGCCCTATTGTGATAATTTTTTAGTCGACACTGAACACAGGCAAGTCTTCAACAACCAAACTAAAAAATAAATAAATTTTAAATAACAGAGCTCTAAGTCGAGGGGGTTGGAGCTAGATGATGTCTAAGGTGCCTACCAATCGCAGTCATTCTATGATTCTGTGAGTTCATGAAGAAGGAAGAATTCTTTTCCCTTTCTTTCTCTTGGGATAAAACATTTGTATTCCATTTTTAGATCGAGTTGAGCAGTATCTCAAAAACAGAAAAAACAAAACAAACAAAACACCTACAGAAAAAGAGGATAACGCCACTTGCTTACCCTTCCTTCCCCAGACCAGTCACCGGGCAGAAAATACAACCTGCAGAGGGAGATGATTCAATACTGAAGTGAGGTTATTTCATATGGTCTCCCAGATGGAAAACCATGCAGCAGGGTGAGGGTTTCCTGCAAAACAAAACAGAGTCTGGAGAAAAGGAAAAACATATGTGTGGATGGATATATTAAAAGCAGCTTCAGAAAACCACTTGAGTCTTGCAGAAAATCATAAGGAAACACAGAACCAGCTTCCACATTTTTTCCAGCCGAAGCTTTACATCCGAAGCTGTTGTCTGGGTGTATTGACGAGCCGCATATGTGCAAACACATGGATTTGCTACGGCAGAACTAAACCTCCCTGCTGCCACATTTGGAATGTCGAAGCCCTGTGCGGAGAGCTAATACAACCCATATTCACGAGCTGATAAGAAATACTGCATAAGTATTACCCTGATTTATCATGTAAGGAATTTCTGACAGGATGTTCTGGGCTGATGCATTTTTTATAGATTGCTGCTATTTTGGAATGTGCAGCAATGTGGGGTGGACAGTGGTGCAGGCAGCTCGGATTTCCTGTGTCGGTAGTGCACAGCATGCCAACATTTAGAGCTGACTTCGTCAACAGCTTCCATCGTCCTGCCTTTATAGGTTTTCCTTACCCCATTGTTGGTTTTTTAATCATTAACTTCACACTTATATCCTTGGGCCAATTAGTTTATAATTTAGGAGTGTGAAGCAAAAATAGCTTCATGAGTCAAGAATTAAACAAACAAGGAATGAACATGTGACAATACTCAGGACCTTTCAGCTGCTGTTTGAAGGTACTGTGATTTATAACAGTGAGGTGATGTGGTGCAGTTTAGAGCACAAAGCATACTAAATAATACATACAGTCCTTCCATGTAATTTTGCTGGCAATAGCCCTGAGCAGTTTTAATTAGCTTCACCTCCCCCTAACTGCAAGGACAGCTGTGGGTGCAGCCTTCCTGAGAATAATAAAAAATGAAAGGCGATTTTTTAAATATCAAAACTCAGCTTTCAACTGATTTACCAGAAGGGATCTTGGATTTGTGTCACTTCTGTTAGACCATGCGATTAAAGAATCCTGCCCACAACCCAGCCAGGGAAAGCCCAGTAACCCAGAGAGGGAAACAGGACCCTGACACGGCAACTGCCCAGTGACTGGAGAGCAGTCAGATCAGCAAAGGTCCATCTCCAGCCCCACAAAGGATACAGAGCAGTGATGACAGGCAGCCAAACCCCAATATCCCAGTCAGACAGAGAGGAACCTCTGACCTGCCTACTCCTGGGCCCATGAGAGGAGGATGCTCAGCCCAGCATCCTGGCAGGAAATCCATCACTGATTTTGGTGGGAGGGGTTCTCCAGATCACCTTACAGACTGCGAGGGTGTTACTGCCTTAAGGGGTGTGGGATTCACTGTGCAAGTGATGAGCACTTGGGAATTTTGCAGGACTTAGCGCAGGCTGTTTAGGGGAAGGACCAGAGGCAGGGGCAGTGAGGGATCAAGGTGGCTTGGGAGAAGTAAGCATGGAAAAAAAATACAAGAAAGGGAATAAAAGCATCTGCTCTTGTGTAGATAGTCTGTCAGTAAGTGCCTGTCTGCACTTCTCTGGGCGTGCCCTGTGCTTGATTGCTGCAACCTGTACTGTGCTGTCTTCTCACTAAACTCCATTGCTAACTATTTTCCTCGGTGATAGTTTCGCTGATCTGTGTCCATGGAGGTCCAGATGCCAACAACCAGGGTATGGTACAACAAGCCACTGAGCCCATCTGTCTCTGACACCAGCAGCTGGAGAAACTGGCATGGGTGTCTGGGTGTCTGTATGGCTCTGCAGTCACTAGCAACCATGGAGTCAGATCAGCTGTTGAGCAGGGTGAGGGCCCTTAGAGCAGGCATTGCTGCAGCCACAAGTCTGGGGCAGTTAGCAGACGGTCTGAGAGCTGGTTGCCAGGGGAACCAGGAACCCAAAACCAGCTATGGGGTTAACTGTGGTTTCTGGAGGTCAACTGAGGGACACCTTTGCGTGCTTGTGTTTATGCCCAAGGCAGCTGGACACCAAAGGACCCAAGGGCCAGATACTGGCGTGGGATGAGTGTGTTAGGAGGCTGAGAGTGTAAGGCCAGTGACTGGAGAGGCCCATAGCATGCCTCCGTGTGTCTGAGCAGCAGCAGCTGGAGCTGTGCTGTAGGTGTCAGGGTCTTGTGTGTTCAGGTGCAGCAGCTCAAACAACCCAGGCTTCCATGTCTAGACAGACCGAGCATCTAAGCCCAGCTCCTGGAGGGCTCTGTGTTGTGTCTGTATACACAGGTTTTCTGCTCAAGCACTTCCATCCCCATCAGCCAGAAAGGGAAACACAACAAGGCCACTGGTGCTGCCTGTGCGTTCATGAGTGCTGTGCTTCCCATTCCTGCCAGTCTGTGCAGCAGCTGTGCGTGTGCGTGTCCCGTGTGCCTGTGGGACCCCACTGCCCAGCCTCGCTGCTGGCTGCAGCAGGGCACAAACCTGGCCTCTCCCTGGCTACCAGATCAGGCACTTTCTAGCCATTTCCTCCCCAGACTGCAGCTACAGGGTGCAAACAGTCTCCCACATCATTTCCTCAAGGAAGGTTTAAGAGGACATCTTGCTGCTGCCAAAAACACAGAGAGAGTCCCCAGACTGCAGCAACTGCTAGTCCAGCACTGCCACTAGTGTGCCCTGGTAGGAACAGGGGTGCTTGTGCCTGTTGTTACTACCTGTTCTGTGAAGCTTCACTTGTTTTCCTTCCACTATTGAAGCCTTTCAACCTTCAGTGAGCTCCAGAGACTGCTATAACCCCCAGAAAGCAATGTGCCACCAGAAGCCACTTCTTCCCTGTCTCTGCTTTCCATGCTGATGGCTGAGGAGCAGACCCCAGCTCCGCTGTGAGGCACCCAGTCCCTGCCTGCTTCCTCGTATCAGGAAGATCTGGGGTGACAGCAGTGAGCAGGGGTAACTTGCCTCAGGACTGGGTGATCAGATGATGCCTAAGACTGGATCTGCCCAAAGAGTTTTACACCCGTCCTTCCCTGAAGCTCAGGACATTTTCAGCTCCAGAGCCAACATGAGTTTCTCTAGTGAGTGTGGATAACCCAACAAACAAACACGGCCCAAATTGCAAGATGGATGGTCCTACCTGTTCCAATTTTCACTTACTTAAATGGAGGAGGAAACAAATAAGGTTGAGGGTTTTCTTTGTTATTTTCAAAAGAAATCTAGTATGGGGTCTGTCATTACCAGAGGCGGGTTATAAGGACAGTAAGACTGACCTCATAGTTCTCATTATCTTCTGCTTTCTGAGAGCAAGTTTTCAGGTTGTTTTTTTTCAGTTACTAAGGGAATGAGAAAATCTGACCCACTCTGTTTCATATCCCAATTTCCTACAAAAAGCTGATATTCCCAGGCAGCTGATGCTTGGAGTCATGCCAAGCAGGAGCAGGAAGTTGACTCAGGATGTCTGTTGTTATCACAGGAGTACTGTGTGTTTCTAGGTCTGTAACATAACCTCACCTCTGCAACAGTCTGTCAGACAGCTGGAAGGTTTCTAAATTACACAAAAATACCAGTTTTACGTTCTGTCACTACAGATCCTTGGAGCAGCCAGATCCAGCGAACGGAGCAGAAGCCTCAGCAAGAGGCTGAGCCAGATGGGAGGCCTCTTCATGGCGACAGAGCCCTCCAGACTGTCTGCCTGCACTGTGAGAGCTGAATGAATTACTCCAGCAGCTTGTCCTCAGACACGCATTCATGTTTCTGTGGGGTATGGGAGCCCAGACATTTTCTCCTGACATATTCTGAGAGGGCTCTTACCACGGCAGAGGTAACAGCAAAAGTGTCCCGTTCGTTCAGCAGCTGCCGGTGGGGATCGCAGCTCCTGCGCCGGCAACGGGAAACAGCCAGTGAAACTGACGAGGAGGAAACACCGACAGCGAGAGGGACTCGGAGGTTAATTAGTGCCTTTTACCGTTTGTTTTCCAAAACATTTCCTTTCCAACCTAACCCACCTCCAATTCAGGAGGGGTCAGCTAGCAGGGGTTGCTCGGGTGATGTCTCCACAGCCAGCGCCTTCCCACCCAAGGACAGCGCTGCTCCAACAGCACCTGAGCGCCAGGCTGCTCCGGCAGCGCGGGGCAGCCTTAAAGCCAGAGCTGCTCCAGCAGGAGAGTGGGCAACCAGGTGTGGAGTCGCTAACACTGTTTTATTTGACTGCCTCTGCTGTTATCGCATCGGTGACTGTGCAGCAGGTCACTCGAGCCTTTAGAAAGGTGGCTGGCTGGAGGCAGCAGGGGAGATTTTGCAAACTTAGAGGGATCTGCTTCATTCTGGGGACTTCTGAAACCTGCAGTAACAAAGGGACTGTTCCCCAGTATAACCACAGACAGATCAGCAATAAAGAGCAGAGCACACATCTAGAGAAAGTGACTGACTCAGTACAAGAATAAAGCTAGCAGCTATGAGAAAAGCAGCTACGGGTGCCCCAAACATATTAGAAGGATTTCAGTTTTCAAAGACACTTAACTCTTAGCGCAGTCCGTAATCAGACACGCAAAACAGAGGCGTCTAAAAGTCACCGATCCTCCCTGAAAACGTTAGGCAAGAGGTCTCTTTCTCAAGAGAGGGAAGATTCACTGTCTTTAGATGGGGTTCTAATTTCAGGAAACAAGTTCTAGTTTATACAAAGGTGTTGACAGCCCTACTAGCCCTGCTCTAACCCTACACAGACCTACACTGGAAATAGCTTTTATGCTCGTCCCCCAGGGGCTACAGTTGTGCATCTGGAGGTTTTGCTGCAAAATTCCTGGATGAAAACAGTGGGATAGATGGGGAGAGACTGATGGATGCAAGTCAGTGCGGTCATGGATGTTAGTGGTGGTTGACATTAGCACATGTGTGACCATTTCCTTCTTTTAGTGTGCCGTACCTTTGAGCCCAGTGCTTCAGATTGCTTTCTAAACACCTGCTGCGTAGAGTTTAGAAGCAGACAACTTTGCCAGTAAGTCGTTTAACTAGAAACTTCCTTTAACTATGCAGTTAAAAACACCACGTGGTATCTCGTTAGAAACCCTGAACAGAGTCGATGGCATTTAAGATATTCGGGGACCTTAATGGCTTTCTGGAGGGCTTCGATTTACACCAAGGAGAAATGAACTCCAGGTCAATATGGAATGCAAAACATGAGGCTAATCACAGTTTAACTGAAGGACTCATTCACACAAGATAAAAGAGCACGTTTGGGAAAACAAGATGACTAACGACTGCTAGGAAGACTACAGCTCTTGCATTGGGTTCTGAGTAGCAAAAATAAGTGTCGGTTCAGTTCTGAGAGGACTTCACCAAAAAGGTACGTGTAGAAAGCTGGAAGTTCTGTGGGCTCAACTACAAGCCAGGCGCAGGAGCTGTGTTATATAAATGAGCTTTAAACAGTCAAAACGTGAGAACATAGTATCATAGTATCATAGTATTACCAGGGTTGGAAGGGACCTAATAGATCATCAAGTCCAACCCCCACCACACA
>JAOXOE010000343.1:16640363-16650897 GCA_028565055.1 Phoeniculus purpureus
GGAATGTCTCCCAACAAAGACGCTAACCCTTACCTCCTCTGTTTCAGAGAGCAGCGTGTGACCGTCAGCCCCACCAAGGAGAGCACAGCACGGGATCCACCACTCAGGACACAGCGAGCACGAGGGACTTGAAGCTCCACAGGAGAGCACCGCCATCACCCAGAGCAGCCGTGCCTTGCAGAACCTGCTGAACACCAATCCGGCCTTTGTGGGCAGCTAAGTGCATCACTGCAAATGCTTGTTTCTTGGTCCTCCTCGTACCTTCCCAGGCTCTAGAGAATCAATGGTGACATTCTAGATGGGGCACTTATTTAATTTAAAGCTTAATGCTTTCTAGCACTCTGGAATGCTCCCAAGTCAGTTGAAACTGTTCCCAAGAGACTAGCCTCCAAATATTCAGAGAAGTACAGAGCTCCTCTTCAGACAGTTACTGCTCAGGCCCTTTCAAGCAGCAATGTTTCTTGGTCTGAAAATACTAATTTACAGGTCGTCACTGATTTTAGCAGTGGAGGTGGAATTGAAGTGAAACTGGATGGTTATGCCACATTAGGAACCTTTTTACTTCTGTAAGAAACTAAATGCCCTGGAGTAACCCACTCAGGAAAAAAGCAGATGGGTTTTTACTGAGGAATAGATAAGAGACCTGGTCTGAGTGAAAACTCTTCTACTTCCATCAGTAGAAAAAGTGGGGCTTCTATTTTGATCTTGCCTTTTATCCAATACCTCTGGACTACCTGAGGTGGAAATAATCCTCCTTTGTTCTTTCAAGGTTTGGGAGTTTAGGGTTGTTTTTGGTGAAGCCTGAAAATTGTTGGTTTTTATTTAGTATCTGTAAAGCTTTGGTCTGAAGTAATTTCTGAGTAGTCTGATGTTCCTGCATCATTACTTCAAAGCAGCCTTCTTTTATAATGTGCTGGCTCTGTATCATCTAGCTCTGATTCACTGTTTAAGGTCTTAGCTGGTTTTTTGTTGGTTTGTTGCATTTGTTTTTAAACGTTACTTAGCATTGCAAAACTAAGTTGTTATTTCTGTTTCAGGCACATGGACTCCATTTAATCCAGCAACAGTCCGATCAATTCTTGGTGAGTGTAGTTGTATAATGTGAAATAGTCACAAAATCACAAAATTATTGAGGCTGGAAAAGACCTCTAAGATCATCAAGCTCAGCTCAGGACCTAACATCACCACAACACAGACCATGGCACTAAGTGCCGCATCCAGTCTTTTCTTTAACGTCCCCAGGGGACTCCACCATCTACCTGGGCAGTCCATTCCAGATACTGTTTTGTGATCTGTGAGAGTCCTGTCACCAGCTGCAAGCATTTTCTTCTCCAGACATCTCAGCAATAGTAAGCCCCAATATTTTCCCTTTTGAATAATACAGGAATGCCCTTAGCGTTTACACATGTGCATTCATCCAAGAAGCCTGAGAAAATGCTGTAGTCCAACTGAATAGACAGTTGATGTAATTTATGGGAGGGGGAAATTGCCATCTTAAGTATTTTAGAAAGGTATTATATAGCTTGTCTTCATAACTAGCCTTTCCTGTCCTGCATTTTAACCTTATGTTCTGTTTCAAAAAGATCAGGAGCTTTACAATGTTGGAGTACTTCGATGTCCTAAAATGGCCAGTAGAGAAAGGTGATGGTGTTGGGACAGAAGAAGCACAAAAGATTCCAAGTATTAAATTTTTTGCTTTGTTTTTCTTAAGTAATTAGCAGCAGTCTGCATCCCATTGCTGTGTGACATGCTGTGTTCATGAAGACAACAGGATCAGTAAATATCCCAGTACTACTTGCAGTTGGTAGAAGCTGTAGTTAGGTGTGAGAACACACCCACCTCGCTCTGTCACTGGATGATCAATCAAGCCCTAGATGCTTTCAAACTAGAAATGAAAACCCAGGAAAAAAGGATCTGTGATTCATTCTGGTTCTTTTAAATACAGCTTTATCTCACCTTCCTTTGATAGACAGCTACCTGCTTGGGTTTTTTTGGTCAGTATTTTCCAAAATACTGCTTGTGGTTTTGCCATTTCTGGACCTTCAGTACCCTTCCACAAAGTGCCCTCACTTCCATCTACAACACCAGCAGGCCTTAACAAAGAGTAGTACAATTCAAGACTTATATGTGCTTACTGTTTTTTACTTCAGGCATGTTTGACAGAGAAAACAAAGGTGGTGTGAACTTCAATGAATTCACAGGAGTCTGGAAGTACATCTCAGACTGGCAGCACGTCTTTCGAACGTATGACAGAGACAATTCTGGAATGATTGACAAAAATGAACTGAAGCAAGCACTAACAGGTTTTGGTAATTCATTTGTAATTACAGTTTTTATGATTGGGTTATGTCATAAATGAGCTGCTTATTGTTAAGGCTGCACTGCTCTGACACGGAACTGAAAAACAGGCAAGTGGAATGCAGCCCATCTCTTTGGGTGTAAGATACCTCTGGACATGTTCATGCCACAGGCACTGCTGCAACTATTTGCTTTAATGGTAAGAAGGAAACTGGATGTGTCAGTACACATCTGGAATGTTTTCTGTTTCCCCTGTTTGCTGCTCTGAGAGTGTTACCTGAACTTCAGGTCAGTGTTTGAACGTACCTGATACAGCTTGTCACTGTCAGAGCTGGCTGTCTCTGATGCCAAAAGGGACATTCATTTAACTGACTTAACTTACAAAAACTTGAGTTGCAGTGCTGAATCATTCACTCAACCAACTAGTCACTTGGATCAGTAATTAAGAGCATTGTGACACTGTAATTACTATTATGCGTGGGTTTTACTGCATGGTTTTTAGTTTAGCACTAAGATATTTGGCCAAAAAATGTCTTGCAATTGCTTAACTGTTTGCAGGTTCTGTTAAGCCTGCTCAACAGCCTTGCTGTTTTTAGAGGACTTTGGAAATTGAAATCCTTTTAAAGCATTTTCTCTTCTTCCAAGGTTATCGGCTGTCTGATCAATTCTATGATATCCTTATTCGTAAATTTGACAGACAAGGAAGAGGACAAGTTGCTTTTGATGACTTCATTCAGTGCTGTGTTGTTTTACAGGTAAGAAAGGAGATGCAATTTAATATCAATTGAAAAAAAAATCACCTTTTCTTAAGCTTTTATGGGTCTCACTTTGTAACATTGGATCTAGAACTCATTTGTATCCTTTATTCAGGTGGTTTATGAGAGGTGCTAGAAACATCCTCAATTATGATCTTCCCTTGTTATCCATTTGCACTGCAAGTAACTATGGTACAATTTCTTTGACCTGTTAAAAACTTTCTGGGAGATGGGGAGTAACATGACTATGGTTTTTAAAAGGAGGACACTTAAATCTGTTTCATAGAATCATTAGGGATTGGAAGGGACCCCAAAAGAGCATCTAGTCCAATCCCCCTGTCAGAGCAGGACCACCTAGACCAAGTCACACAGGAACACATCCATATTGTTTCTAGAAGTTCTAAGCACCTACAACACAGGCTTTAAGATGAAAGTACCTTTTCCACCGTAAGTCACTATAGAATCAGTCAGGGCTGGAAGGGACCCACAGGATCACCCAGTTCCAACCCCCCTGCCATGGGTAGGGACACCCCACCCTAGATCAGCCTGGCCTTAAACACCTCCAGGGACAGGGCCTCAACCACCTCCCTGGGCAACCCATTCCAGGCTCTCACTACTCTCATAGTGAAGAGGCTCCCCAGTGGGGGTTGTGGAGTCTCCTTCTCTGGGGAAGTTTAAAACCTGCCTAGATATGTTCCTGTGCAACTTAGTCTAGGTGATCCTACTACGGCAGGGGGATTGGACTAGATGATCTTTCAAGGTCCCTTCCAATCCCTGATATTCTGTGATTCTTATGCTGTCCAGTATTGCAGCAGTATCTTAAGGTGTCTTTGGACAGGGCATAAGAAGAGAAAGCAGTGCCCTGGTAACAGTCCTATCCCCATTATCTGCATACCTTTATGTCTATAAACACAAGTTAGCTCAGCTGCCTTTATATTAATTTGTAATGTACCCATTGTACTTAGTTATAAACTAACCCTTTGCACCTCAGGGGTTAGACAGAGCCAGCCTGAATATCAACAATATATAAAGCATTTGGCCAGAGGATGAGAAATGAAGAGATATTAATTGGATTATGACTCTCAAATGTCTCACAAAATTTGTGTGTTGTATTCCCTCCACTTTAAAGCCAATTATAAAGAGCTCTCTGGATTATAACTAAGTGCCTTGACAGCCCTAGGTATTGTATAATGAGGCAGTTTTAGAATCAGGTCTGCTACACAGCTCAGGCGTGAGACACAGCAAAGAGCTGCCCCAATGCGTGAAGTGGGAGAGTGTCTGCAGAGAGGATGAAGAGAAAGTGGTTGTACAGCTACACAAAGCTAAGTGGCAATGGCAGCGCAGAGCAGGCTGAACTTTCCCAAGGTACAGAAACATGGGGGTTGTTTTTCCCTTTTTTAGAGGCTGACTGATGTTTTCCGACGATACGACACTGATCAAGATGGCTGGATTCAGGTGTCTTATGAACAGTATCTCTCCATGGTCTTCAGCATTGTATGACACTGAGATCTGGGAACTGCACACTGGCATTACACAGACTGGAGCTGCCAAATCATCCTGTACTGAATAAGATTGTTGATGTATTATAATGGATATAACTTCACATTCTTAAATTTTGTATGTTAGTCATCACCCCCAAATCGGTACTCGAGTTGGGTTTTATTTTGTATTACTGTGCAGTACAACCATCGCTGCTTACTGTAGTACCGAGAGCACAGGATCTAGATTTAACTGGTGCAATGTCAAACTTAACCTTCTTCCACATATCCTGCATGAGGAAAAAATGCCTCTTTAGAAATGCCAAATTAAAATAGTGCTTGTTAGCTTAAAAGAGAGGTGAAAGTCAGAAGTTGCACAACATGTTTTGCATGTGCCTTACTTTTATAAGAGTTTAATGTATTAATTTTTAATACAGAATTTAAAATTAAGTAAAAAGACTAGATCAACTTTTATAGTCTGTCACTTTCGTGCAGCTTTATTTCTAGAGGGTGGTAGTTTTATTTCTGTGTTGTTCTTTACAGTTCATGGGTCTCTTTCACTTCACAGCAGTGGCCTTTTTTCCTTGCCTTTTTGTTTTCTAGCTGCCTCCTTTCCCAGTAACAGTGTGAAATCTTCAAATTTCTCTTATTCACACCTGTTCCTAGTATTGTATCTTCCTCAGTGAGCTCCCTATAAAAACACACCAACTACTCTGGATATATAGTTCACTCTGCCTAGTCGAGTCACTTAACATCAACAGTTCTCCTTTTCATGCTGAAGCACTTACTTGAAGTGGTCTTCAATCAACAGTCAAACATTTGTACCTTTACACTCCATCTCACCACTTACAGTCGTTGAAGGACAGTGGAAAAAAAGGACAGTTTTGACTGATTCCTGTCACGCAGCATCTCCTGCAGTAACTCTGAAGAAGCAACTTGGAGGAAGCAAAAAGAAGTTCTCTTACCCAAGCAGCAATACTGCTGACCTGTAACTGTCACTCTTCAGAGTGTGCTTACAGGCAAGAGCTCTTAGAATTTAGCAAAAACTTTTTCCTGAGCTGCAGCAATACTGGGTCATTTATTCCCAAGTCCTCCCCCACCCCCTGCATGCCAGCAGCTCTGACATGTCCTTTGGTTTCAAAGTTTGTAATCACACACAGCCACAGGCAGGTACATGGTTGCTGATGAACATCATGAACTCGTAAGTATTTCTCATTTACTATGTCATGGTGATTATTTTTCCTATTATTTTATCTGATTGCCTTACAAGGTCTACTATTTCTCAGTATGCTTTTGCTGGTCAAAAGAATGAAGAATTTATATTTTAACATGCATTGATCTATCAGATGAATTTTTAAGTTGCTTTGTAACCATTTCATTTTGACATGATAAAGATCTGCATCTCTTACTCTACAAAAATGAAAGCAAGTACTATGCCCCAGAACATTCCAATCCCCTAGACCAGGTCACATGTTCCTCTTTTAGCACCACCTTAAGACAGACCACCTTTGCCATAATGTTCTTTGAACAGAAATGTAGTGTATCCATTCCTAAAAATAGGCTAATTATGAAGCCTCAAATTAACTGGCCTTATATGTGTGTGAAGTTAACCTGTATTTCCATGTACTTTCAGTGAGTATTTGTCCTAAACAACATTAATGTCTTTTCAAAAAATGACAAAGGGATTTTTTTTCTGTAATATACTAAGAGATAACAAATGCATTTAAAAAAGCTTATACAAAACAGCATGTTCACCTCTGTTATGTGAAATTTATCTGGAAGACAAACTTGCATTTTTAACAAAAATTAACCCCTACCTCCCTTCTTCCCTCTTTCAAAACCTGTCAAACAGAATTAAACGCAGCCTCATTGCTGAAAGCCAGATGGAGATTCTCAAATGTATCAGTTCACGGTTCTATTCAGCTGTTGTTGCTCCTTAATCGTGTCTGCTAGTCTCTGTTAGCACACTAACTGATGCCTGAACACTTAGCTCTAGAAAGGGAAGAGAAAAACATTTAAGATTATTTCTATTTCATTTATTTTCACATAATACAGCAGAGAAAATGTTAAAATGAAAATCTGACAATTAACTAGCTAGTTATTAACAGCTCTTCAATAACCTTTCTGTTTTGTTATCTGTATGTGCCTGATCCCCAGTGAGTATTTTTACCCCTTATAACACCAGCCCAGCTTGGCTCTGCAGGCATTCCAGTATTTAATTCATACCAAGACATTCCCTCCCCATAGTTGCCACCGTAACATTCTTAAATGACACACATGTTGAGGTAAACAAACTCAACTCCTCTGAACAGTGCATACTGTCTCTGCAACATGTAATCACCTGCTCAGGGAAAGCAATTCCGTGATATAACTCACTTTACATGCAAATTAATTGCAATCTTACTTTGATGTGCTGGATAACGTGGAGCCAACTGTTTGAGCACCATGGTCATTGTAGGATATCCCTTCCTCACAGCCTATTCAAAATGTCAGGAGTAAGACTAACAGCATATTCATGAAACTTTGTATCAAAGCTTCTGAACAGCTGGTAATATCTGTACAAACCACAGCCAGAAAGTGAGTACTGCTGGGAACACACATCACTCTTCTGAGTGTGACTTCTGATGCCTGTGACTTCTGAATTCTTGACACCCAGACTCCTGGTTCAATCATGAGTCCCCATTTGCCTAGAGCCACCTCTTCCCAAAACTGCAGAATTTGCAGAAGATGTACAAGTGTTCAAGGACTCGTCGTTCTCTGAAGAGGAATAGCTTCGCGGAACATCTTCGAGATGAAGGACATGAAGCAGAAGAATTGGGACAGAGTAATCCTTGGTCACTTACACTCCTTGCTTTTGTACATGCCTGTTGATTCCTCCAGGCTGTACTTTCTCCACCGTAGGAGGTTCTGTTAGCAGGGAGTTTACTGCCTGGCTCATTGCTGGACACATACTCTGCCAAGTACTCACTCACCAGACTTGTCTCATAGGAAAAGGCCCCACCAGATGAATTACTGCCAGAAGCAGGTCATTGCTGCCATTCACTGATAACACTGTCAAGACTTCCACATTTAAGAGAGGAAGTGTCCCTGAGTGCAGACATTACTGCAAAGTCGTTAGATCTTTGTCCATAGGAAGATGATCCATCATCTGTTTAGGAGCTGCATGAATTAGCAGGAGAGCAAAACAAGTATCTGCAGAACACTCTTCATACTGAGACAAAAGCCCTTGATTCCAGTTAGAATTTCCTGAATGAATGAATAAATGTCAGTACAATTAGCAAGATATTAAGGTAGTAACTGAAAACACCACTTTTGAGGTTTTATGAAGCATTCCCCTGTTCTTTTCACACTTCCTGCCATTAACACTGTACTTGGGTCCATCCAGCACCCCAAAATGCTCACATTAAATAGGTTAGGAAAGGTTACAGCTTGGGCTTCCAATCCCCTTCATTGTTGTAATACTACCCAGTGAGACAGAAGTGTTTAGAGAGTCAAGGCTGAAGTCATTAAGGCTTCAGAAAATGATATCCTGAACTGACTCAGAGGGCAAAAACACACAGTACTCTAGCAAAGAAGCACCGTCACTGGCCACAAATCTTTTGCAATCAGTGCAGGGTTAAGAGTCGTCCTAAACTAGCAGAACAAAATCCCTTAGTTACCATTGGATCTTCCATATGACTTAGTGTGTTTTAGGTTGCTTTTTGTTCCTGGTAATCCATCGTGAGACACTGACATCAGTGCCCTCAGACTGTTTCTATCATTAACCTAGGTAAAGCAAATGGTCAGAATGCCTGTTCTTAAACTCAAATCTTGAGCATTCTAAAAAAATAAAAGTACCACTTTCGCCATAAAGAGGTAGCAGAGGACAATGCTGAATGACAGCAAATGCTGCATGAAGGACATGAAGTTCTGTTGTTCATAGTTGCCTCATTAAATCATGCTTTTCAAAAGTATTTGGAAAAGTTAAGTATCTGGAGAACAGAATGAGGTGTTGGGGAAAGTAAATGTCACCTGTTTCATATTTCTTTGTTGCCCCATATCCCTCAACATCATCTGGTTAAAACAGAAAACCTGTATGCTGGCTTTAAAGATAGAAATATATCTAAATGTGAAACCTGTCTCCAGTTAAGGAACGCAGAATGGAAGGCTCAGCTCACAAAGGACTGTACTAAATTAAAAAGCCAGACACTTTTGAAATCATAGCACTAAAAAAGGTAGTGGTGGTGGTATTTGCACAAAGACAGTTACCATAGCTCAGCTGACATGGAAGCTATTAGATCTGAAATACTTTTCCAAAGAATTTTGTGAGACCAATTTTGTGAACCAGCAACTGTCAGGGGTGGAGAATCTTTTTTGTCCTGATTCTGATCCTTCTTCAGACGCTTTTCTACAGGCGTGCTTGGATGGGGCTCAGGGCAACTTGGTCTGGTGAGAGGTGTCCCTGCACGTGGCAAGGGGAGTGATATTCAAGGACTATTCTAACCTAAACCATTCTATGTTTCTATATAATTATGCTACAGCTGCAGAGTCAACTCAGAAATTCATGTTGTGGTCAGATGAGTTTGATCAGTAATCAGAGGCTCCTTCCCAATATTCCTTGCATCATACTAGTAAAACTGCAATCGTGTTTATCACATTCATGTTTCATACATACCAAGAACTCCAGAGCTTTCTGCTTCCAAACAGGATCATTCTGTCGGATGCAGAACAGGGAAGGAAAATTAAAAAAGACTGAACACTGCAAGATCTGTTGCATCATCTTGTACAAAACATTTTAATCTTTTATCCAATAACAAACTCAACAAAAAGAACAGACAGTAATTTCAGGTCCCAGCCAAAACCATGCAGTGTCAGAGCCTCAACAGCAATTGCACAGCAGTTACTACAAATTTAACCCACTCATTCCTGTTCTGGGCACAACACGTTACATGTCTAAGCTACACACCCACAATTGATCTTTCCTAGGCCCTCCTCACTACAAAAAGTTTTTAAAAAGTGCTCAGAGGCATCTAGCACAGTACCTGAGCAACCTGAGGTCTACAAGAGCAAATCAGCACCAGAGAAGACATCAATTATTGTACAGTGTGGGTGATGAAACACACAACAGGTTGCCCAGGGAGGTGGTTGAAGCACCATCCCTGGAAACGTTCAAGGTCAGGCTGGATGAGGCTCTGGGCTGTCTGTTCTAGTTGCAGACATCCTGGTTTATTGCAGTGGTGTTGGACTAAATGGCCTTTAAAAGTCTCTTCCAACTCAATGCATTCTACGATTCTGTTCTATGATTCTGTGATATTACAACAGAATCACCTCTGCCACTAAGATAAAACTGAGGGTCTGCCTGTGCCGTGTTACTCAACAGACACTTGAGATAATTTTGAGTTTCAACATCCAGCTAGAAGTAACGAGTGTGTATCCTCAGTTATATCTTAAGGTTTAAGCCAAACCTCCAGTACTCACTATTTCTGATTTGGCAAGGGCAAAACAGAAGTGGCGAGGACTGCCTGCAGCACTTCCCTCTCTGGAAGACTGACACCATCACTCTTGTCTGTACAGATTAGTATATCCAGGAACTCCTTATGAACTTAGTTCAAAAAGCGTAAGAGGTTCAAAAGATACTGGGGAACTGATGACAAAGCCAGAATGTAAGCCTTATTTCTTAGGAGAACAGGAAAGCAGAAGCAAAAGGCTTATTGCTTGTGACGACTGACTGAATTGCCATTTTGGTTTTTATCTTCTCATTGGTTTCTATCCGTATTCCCGTATCTGCCAGTGTTCTCTGCTCCCTGTACTTCAAAAATCTCAGACATCATCACCTGTGCCTTTACAATATGATTTTACAGGAGCTTGTCCTAATGAATTACAAGCATTAGAAAAAATGAGGCATGTATTCTGCATGTTACTCCAGCTCAAAGATACAGAAAGCATCTTCATAGTATCATAGTATCATAGTATTACCAGGGTTGGAAGGGACCTAATAGATCATCAAGTCCAACCCCTACCACA
>JAOXOE010000343.1:16653684-16688569 GCA_028565055.1 Phoeniculus purpureus
CAAGCTGCCTTCCCACTGGCCTTTGCATGCCACTAATTTGCCTTTTTTTCAAATCAAAGTACTAATATTAATAACTTTTCAGAGGTAGTAAACCTCAAAATAAAGACAAACACTTCCATTTTGACCTATCGGTATGCAGCCAACAGCTAAAGAGATACCAAGTAGCTTTTCAGGTACTCTATTTCTGTTTCTTTGCTTCCTGCACTGCTACAAGCAGTTCACAAGCACCGAAGATAAATCTTCAGGAGGCCAGTGAACCACAGTGAGAGCTGTTTCCTTCATGCTGTCATATAGAAGGATTGCAGTCAGAAGTTGTTCACAGGTAAAAATACTGACCAGACTAACTGCAGTAGTCCTTGCAGTGATCAATTACCTCTTCTTTATTTTGACAGATGTTGACTAAAAAATAGATGGTTTGATTTAGTCTTAACCTGACAAATATTCAATTTTAAAAGCCCTTAAAATATATAATGGTAACAGTATACCTCAAGTCCTTTTTATGAGTAAGGAAAAAGATAATTACTATTAATTAACCAAGTTATTGTTTAAAATGCAGTCACTGTTTTCTGACAGGCACTTCCAATTATTTCAACAAAGAAATTTCAATGAGTAGTGAAACAGGAAAGATTTTCCATATTCACACACATACCATTGTCAGAAATATACCAAATTCTCTGTCCATGGCAACAACATCACCATCTGTGAAAATGAACTGAGGTTTCTTATTTTTCTTGCACTGAAGTACAATATATATCTGCTGAGCAGCTACTGATAAAACTGGAAGTTCAATGCGATTAAATTCATCAAAGCAACCCCATGCACCAGACTGGGCTAAACCTAAAAAAGCAAAAAGAAAAATTCTTCCTTAAAAAGTCAGATCAAACAAGAATAATTTACATTTAGAATACAGTATGCTCTATACAATTTAGTGTAACATGAAAAGGACAGAGAATACGACCATGAAGTAAAATGAAATATAAAAACACAGAATAAATTAGGTTGTGCATAAATGACATCTAGAAAAAGAATTAACCCCTGGAAAAAAGACACACAGACTTCTTTACAAAGAATCCTACACTTTTCTAGCAAGGCAGAAAGTGTTAAATAATATGTATATAGCACCTAGTGGCAGGAACATGCATATAGCATGGAAACTCAGCTTTGCAGAGGGTGAAACTGTCAACGAGGTTGTTGAGATACACCTACCTAAGCACAGAATCAAATCAGAAATCACTACGTTTGTGACACAGCATTTTACAACAATTCATAGGTCAAAAATTGTCAGTGAACAGCATTCTGCTTACCAAGAAAGAGAAATCTGATGTCATACTCACAAGTGTTATTTGGAACAGGCCATGGAATCCTAGACAGACGTTAGTATCCATAAACATAATGAAACTAATGTCTTTAGGGAGAGTCAAGCACTCTTTCTTCTGTATCATGTTAGCAGGATTGAAATAGAAGAGTCTACAGTGGCAGCCTTCCATAGTAGTGGGAAAGCCACATAATCTCCTGCTATTCCACGTCATTTCGCAGGACACAAAGGCTAGTAAATCTATGCAGGAACTTCACAGACATCAGCTCCCTTCCTAAAGTCCACACTGGACTAGTATTTCCTAGTATCTGGCTCCAGCAATAATCTGGATCACTGCACGAACTGGTGCTATGAACATACGTTCACAGAGATATTTAATGCACTAGACCTGATTATCCAGGAGGTCCTTTTCAGCCATAATGATTCTATGACTATATAATTTCTTACCTTTATAGATACGGCCTAGTCCTCGATAATCCATTTGGTCTGAACAATTGAAAACAACAACATACTTTCCCAAGCATTTTCCCATGTCTTTTGTGGTCTCTGTTTTCCCTGTCCCTGCAGGTCCTGCTGGTGCACCACCCATACTCATGCCCAGGGCCTGGGCCAAAGTGATGTAGCACCTAGATATAGAACAGATATAGATATATTAATCCTTCTCTACTATTAATTACTTCAGTCCATTAATGTAACCACAACAGTCGTATTATACAAAGCTAGGGAAGGAGACAGGAATGGCTGTTCTTCCATTGGCATGGCCCATTCTAAATGCTAACTATCAAAACACTGTAGTATTGTATTTTTCCTCACACCAATCATATGCCCTCCCTCCATGACTCAGCCTCATTCCACAGCACCCAAAACCACTGAGTTTGTTGGGGTTTTTTTCCCATCCTATTATTTTATTCCCAGAGTATACAAGATGGGCTCTCTGAGCTGGAAATAGGAGGGCATGGAGCCTTGAACTAGACCATGTTATTGGCATTTCCCTATCCGGGTGCCAAACCAGAGCAGTGCTGCCAGTCACATGGTTTTTTAGTTCCAAGAATGGTCAAGAGGAAAGTCTAATGTGCAACTGAAAATGAAGAGGAGTGATCCATGAATCTTAGGATCATCTTTTGCTTCAGCCTCAGAAGCAGACATCCTCAAGTTTAAGTCTCAGCTTACTCAGATTGTGGGGAGATTACTGAAAGGTGCAGGAAGATTGCTGGTATAACCTACTATGCTCCAAAATCCCCACAAGCTCATTTTAACACTGTGAAACTCAATACCTTTATTATACCTAAGAAGAGAATACAGTCACTGAAAAGAACCCAAACGATACCACCTAGTGTCATTTCCTATAAAATAGCATAGTACTCCTTGTAACATGACAGCAGTAACCTTATTACTCAGTAATAAGTCACAGTTCTGCTATTGAAAATGAGGCAAGGACAAACAGTACAAGCCCTAAATAGAACATCTGTTTCATTTTTCGTATCTGCCATGATGTGGTCTGTGTCTGAAAGAATGGTTAGGATCACTCAATTTCTGTCTCATTATCTTAAGGCACAACGTTACCACCAATGTGTATTTATCATGTGCTTCAGGATTCCTTCTGAACACAAAATCATTAGCCAAACAGTAATTGTTTCCAAGCTGATTAATGGAAAGCAAAGATATTATTACCTGAACATTTTCAGCTCATATGAGTCCATACAGCAATACTAAAAACACTAAAATAGAAAAAACCTATAAGGGGAATAATATCTATTCCTATTCAACACTGCATTGGTACGTAATTTTCCCCATGTCAACACTAGAGAATATCTCTGCTCATTTGGCTCTGTTTGGGTCTCCTAGACTGCCCAAAGACATATATTTCTGGTGGTTTTTTTGTTCTTATTATTATAATTAAACTCATTCAGAAGGCTTATTTTTTTCACTAATGTCACCTTGTGCTAGTTTTCAGGCTCGCATGACACAGCACCTCAAATCAATCCCTAACCAATTAAGTTGCAATTTAATTCTGAGAATAAAGTTTGAATGACAATTTTTGCTTAATACTGTCTCTCTCAGAGAGTAAAACTATTATCTGTGTGGTAGTGCTGCCACTAACCATATGTTTATTGTGGTGAACAGTTGTCTGCCCAGTCCAAGATACATAACACAGAACATGGCAGATGTGTGCTACCTATTACAAGTCAGGTAGCCAAGCATGAGGTTTTTGCTTTCTAAAATAGCCCAATAGTCATACTGTTATTGTGAAACTGGGAAAAGTTTGAAATTCCTCTAGTAAATAAAATCTAGTAGCAGAGTGCAAGGACAATTCCAGCACTAATCCAACAGCCTGCAGTCTTTCTTCACACAACCAGTAACTGAACACTCCCCACTCCCAGTATTCTGGCATTCCTATCAACACTTGAAAAAACAACGTCTGGCCTAGCAAACACATCTGCCTTTTGCACTACCAAGTTCTTTAGGAAAACAGGCATCTAATGGACTTCATACTGTGCTGCAAAACTAACACTCCAGCAATAAAAAGTTATCTTCATGTTTTGCCTTAAGAGCTTTTACTGAGTTTCTAGTCATGTAATTCTCCATAGAACTTCCATAAAACCATATTGGCACTAGGTATTCAGTGCTGTGTCCTGAGTTATTGCTTTTTCCTCTAGGGTGACTTTAAATGTATCACTTGCCATAATCCCAAACTCTCATGCAACTACTACTTTATTGAAAGTAGCAATATATTGGTTTTTTAGATCCACTCTGTTTCAGTTAGCGAAGTGTATGCCACTCAGGTATATTTATCTTGAGCATAGGTAAGGTTTTCATGCCTACCACAGTACATATAGCTCAAGCAAAAGCATTGGAAGACCCTTCCTAGCAAAAGAATTTAAGAAGCTTCCTAGGGGTGCCTGCTTTTCCTGGCTGAATATATATAAGCACTGGCCTCTGCTGTTCATCAGCCATATTGCAGCATTATAGTGCAACCAAAGAAAGAATTCTGACTGATGAAATTTAAAGTAATTAAGTCAAAGGAATTAAGTCTGAGCTTGAGTACTATATACTGTATAAATACCTGTCTGTTAAGGGAGTTATAACAAGCCTGTCCGTACACCCTAAGTATTCATTGCAGTAGGTGAACTCTACATCAGTGATTTGAATAATGCATTTATCCAAGTCTTCAAGAAAATAAAATCGAGACTGCTTTTGCCATTCAAAATCAGATGGAGATTTAATGTTCATGCGGACCTATAATGGAAAAGATAAATCATTAATACAGAAATGAAACAGTATAACAAATTAATATAAAATTCTATACAGGAAAAAGTACCTATGCATAAATTGAAGACGTGAAAGAATAAGCACAGAAGCCAAGAATTTCAACAAGTTATTTAAAGGAAGTCTGCTGCAAATAAATTATTTTTAAAATTATATCTGTTCTCCTTCCCTTTTCAAATGTATGGAGCCTCACCACTTCAACCTTTGAATAACTATTACCTTAAATCAACACACAGGCTAGGCTGGAAATCATATGATTGATGGCAATACTAAAGAGGTTTTTTTCCCATTTTGTATTTGAATTAGATAATGTATTAAACTTTCAATTTGAGAGAATAGTTTAACTCTTCAAAGCAGTGAATTTGTGCATGATGACTACCAACAACCATTTTAAAAACTGAAGATCTGAACCTATGTACATACCTTTACATAATTCATCCTTATCTCTGTATGACATCTATAGTGAAATCAATATACATCTGCCATGCGACATCACAGCATCGGCAGAGCTACTCAAAGAGATTAGAATGTAAGGGGTTTTTATAATTTCATTATATGTGCAAAAACTTCCATACATAGAGTCCCTTAAAGGTTCTCAAAAACTTACAAGGTCATTGAAGATATCCTTCTGGTGCACGTGAATGGTGATTAAAGTTTCATATTTTGTGCGTTCCATTCTTGACAGATTGTGTGTTGTCATGTCAATCAAATCATTTAAAAGTTCCAAAAACTTCTGGTTTGTTGCATGCATTACCTTTTCCACATAGAAAGAACAGTCATGTTAATAGAAACACAGTTTATTCTTCCAATGTTTAGAGTAAAAGCAAACAAGATCTGCAAACATGTGGGCCCATAACATCTGTGATCAGCTTTGTATTTATTAGGCTTGGAGTACTAAATGTAGATTTGCAGGCTGACCTCCATGCAGGCAGTTTTTACTCTTACAAGTATGGTAAGGTTATATCTAAGTGAAAAGGTCACATCATAAGACTTTATTCCAAGACTGCTATTCCTACTACTAAACATTACATCTTCAGCTGATTGCATCCCTGTCTATTTTCAGAACCATCAGTCTCTTGTTTTGGTTATTGCACGTAATCCCAAGTAGTGTTTATTTTTCAGGGAGGATAGGAACCTGGAAATCTGTCACATCCTTCCCTAAAAGAAGGAGGAAATGTAATGTAATTGTAGATGTCAATGCTAAAATAATAATTTCTTTTGTGGCAATAGATTCTGATACAAAACTCCATAAGATGCAATACTGACTGTGCAATACTGACTTCTGTAAACAGCATCAGCCTCTGTCAGTAGTGTTCCTGGTACACAGCGAATTATAAAGTGCTGACGTTTCAGAAAGAGCAGGTCATACACACTTCTGTTCTAAATGTATGAGAAAATTACCACAGTAGCTTTCTGCAAATATATGCAATGCCTAAAACTAACACTGTTCACTGAGAAAAAAACCAGCAAAACTAACAGAGAACTAACCAACCACCCCACTCACAAACACACATACAGCTCATCCCTCCCAAAACATGGAAGTTGTTTTCTATTTAATACAAAATAATCATTCCAACCAGTTACTATGTAAACTCGAGTGAACTAAAAGCAGGTCTATGCCCTTTTTAAACTTTGTACAATGCAGACAATGCAGCACTAAGTGGTGTTCCCTTTAGTCTAGAGTCTTTGTTTTCACTCAGCATCAAAGTACAGCACAGTACTACTCCTTTGCATTTACTTTTATGGTAGGATGGTGTTGCTAGTTCTTAGTTGGGTATCACTGTATATTTTTGATTAATGGTAATCTGCAAATCTTTAGTTCACATCCCCTCCTTCTTCACAGACTCAGTGTTAGTAATAACACCTTGATGTTCACAGTATCTTCTCTATGTGTTTGAGATTAAACCAGACTCATCTCAAATGACTTCTATTCTTTCCCTTTTCTAAATAAAAAGCACTTATCAACTAAAGAATATAACACACTCTGTTATGGTAGATCAGTGCCTATGGAGTACAGTTATTTCCTCAAAAATTGGGAGCTTTTAGTTCTTTGGGTTTTGATTTTGGAAAAGCAACAGGAAAAGATTCTCTATATTGCCAAACTCAGAATCTGTCCCTTCCTAAGATGACTGTATTGACAGAACAATAGAGAAAAACACAGAATTAGGAACAATTCTAAAGTGCATGCTGGGGGATGATGGGGAGGTGTGACCTCTTTACACACTTTTTATCATTCTGCTTTCCTGCTATTCTATTTGTTATTCTGATCCTTAACTAGTAATTTGTGCTTTTTCCTACATGCTACTTTTAACTTTTTGCAATATGCACTGTTCCAAACAATGCTTTTAATTAATCCCCAAAGATTCATTAAATCCTACCTTTTTGTCTGTTTTGGTCCTGTTCAGAGCATTCTCTGCATCTCTGGTCCAGATCATTTGAATTCCCAGAAGTCCTATTTGTGCAGGAAACATTGCCTGAAAGTCATACAACTTAAATCCTGAATCGCTAATGGCCATTGATGCCTGTCTAATGATGGTGTGGATTGTTTTCCTAATCCCATTCAGCAGCTGACCCAGCCAGAATTCCACATTGCCCTGAAATAAACAAGAAAGTACCTTTAAAGAATTAGTTGATGAATAATTCACAATACAAAAAAGCCTTACACTGCTTTTTTTCCCCAGTCCTTGGCACTCCCATTTCTCTTCTTGTTATTCCCTAAACTTTAAAAGATTCTTTCCCTCCCTTCTGCTTCACTAGTCTTCTAGAGATATGTGATGGATTTGACATTTTACACCGACATTGCTGAAAAAACAGGTAAAGTAATTGTTACAGAATGACACAAATGTCCTGTCCTTTCTGGCCTTTGCTCTTGTTGGTCACATTGGAAGGTTTTCATTCAGCTAGTCAAATAATAGCATAATGCAATACTGTTGGTCTCTAAAACATAAATCTACTTTAAATCAAGTCATGAAAAACAGCAATATATACTTCCATTACCTGAGCTAAAACTGGTTCAATAATATTGACCCGTTCTCCTTCTTGAGATTCAAACAACAAAATCTGGTCATAGTTTTTTTCATGAAATCCCACTCGGTTAACATTGTCAAACAAACTTAATAAATGTGCCTACAACAGAATCAGGAAAACAAAATGCTCCATAAACCAGTGCAATATAGCATTCATAGTTTGTCTTTAAATCCTGCAATAGAAGATTCTATATATGTTTCCCTAAGTTCAAGAAATTCTCCCAACTAAATAATGAAATCCTCCACGGTGTCCTCCCTTAGTAATGATGATAATGTTATTTTGTTATTACTTGTACCTGAATAGTGTGTGAATCAGATGCTTGACCAAGGATTTCCAGAAGAGCAGGGTCAGATACAAAAAAAAATCTTGGAAATATTAGCCGCTTTTTTTCCAGATACCCAGTCAGTGATTTCTGACAGATTTCCAGTTGTTCCAGCAGATGTGGTAATAGCTGTGCCAAAGTCTCATCTCCAACACAGCACTGCACAACATTTGATGTTTCATGGGCTCTCTGCATAATTCTCTGCCATGTTTTATCAATGTTCTGAAACCTTCTGGCTTCCTAGAATATATGAAAAAATGCATTAACTCTTCCTCATGTTTGCCAAATTCTAAAAATGAAGTAATTCCATGAGATAAGATAATGGTTTAATATTCCCTCAGTGTTCAAGTCTTCTTTGCACAACTATTGCATGAATGATCAGTGGTTATAATGACCAGAGTTCAGCCTGCAGGAGTACAATAGGATAGCTCAATAAATGTTCTTTACTCCATGTTGGGCAGCAAAATTGTCTGTATAAAATGGTGTCCAACAGACACCAGAAAACTCAAATAGCAGCCTTCTCAGAAATTAGTCTTCCTAACAGCAGTCCACAATGTCATATAATGGCTGCTCCACACAAGAGTAAGCTATTAGTAGTAATATCTGACAAACAAAACCAGTACAAATAGTGTGCAGCTGGTGCATTTGTAAGGTATTATAGGTGAACGGTGACAAATCTGAAATACTGGGAGGTGGAAAATAACATTTTTCTACACCAAGTATACTGACTTCAAAAGCTCTAACAACTACAACAAATGAAATGTTAATGGTATCATGAATTATCTGACAGGTAGCAGACATCTCAAGAGGCCACACAAAGCCCAGGAGACATGATCATACCCATGCCACTTTTGAAAAAGATCTGTCTTGAGTTTAAAGAAGCTTGGTGCTGGAGACTCAGAAGTCTGGTGACTGGTGCTACTGTTATTATGAAGCTTAGATGTAATAACATCTAAGCTTAATCACCAATTACTTGTCATATTCACAGATACAGAGAATACATTGTTTTCTTTTTGCTTTCTTCTTGTTTAAAGCACTCCCATCCACCTTCCCTTTTTTTTTTAACTTATCATATCCTCTCTTCAGCTTTTCCTTTCCTTCAATCCAAACAAGCCTAGTTTGTTGAATCTTTTCTTGTGCATCATCCTTCCTGGATAGTTCTTCATTCTTATCCCCCTCTTCTATGTACTCTCTAATTTGTTGATGAGCTTCTTCAGGCACAATCAGGAACAAGATTCTAGTTATCAGTTATTGGTGTTTATGCATTCCCCTTTTCTACCTGCACTTTTACAGACTAGCAATGTACAACTGATTTCCTGATAGTGCTATGAGAGGCAATGTCAAAAGCCTATTAAGATACATAACAATTATAGCATTTGTTTTTCCTCTATCCACAAAGCTTGGTACCCTCCCTAAAAACAAATTAGATACGTTTGACAGGTTTTGGTCCTACCAAATCCTACTGACTGTTGTTACTCATCTCCTTGTTAACTTCCAGAAGCTTACAGACAGTTATCTGTTGCAGTATTTGTCTGGGAATTGCAATTAAGCCCACTCATATATCATTACACCTCCATCAAGCTGTTTCTTCTTCTCCGTCTTCAGAAGCTGTCACCATGCTTGTATTTTTCCAGAACACTGGTTCATGTGTTATCCTTATAACAAGTAGATTTAACACTTATCAAATGCCTCAGCTGTGCTGCAGTGTTTGCTCATCTGCAAAACCTTCTTATTGATTTTCTGATACGCATTAAGAACATAAATATACCTCATGAAATACAAGCAAAATATTGTTATTTTAGACAACAGTTAAGAAAGGTTTACTTGATTTATAAAAATTAATATTAGTTTTGGAAATCATGAGCCTTTAGTTATAAAATATGCAGCTGGGAAAAACTTAATATTTAATAATTTCCCAGTAATCCTGGTTTTGTTAAGTTGCAGCATCGACTGATGTAGTGCTGCTAAACTGTAGCAATACAATAGGACTATTGTAAAGCTTCTCATTAGGAAACACAGGGAGAGAAGATGACTTATTCTGATATTTCCCTCCTGCAGGAGTCTGATCATTCCTTTCGCAGTGCTGTCACAGAAGTTCATAACTGTCTTTTGAAAAGATTGCAGCAGTTACACAGATAAACACACACGCAATTGCCCAAGCTGCAGTATCTCTCTGTAGGACACTGTCACACTGAGCACTAGCGAGTGCACAATTCATACAGAAAAATCTGTAAGTCTATCATTACATAATTTAAAGCCTACAAATAAGTGCACATGAGGAGAAAGGGATGTTTGTATATATATGGGAAAAGTGATAAATCAGATTTGTACGACTAAGCAGTCCTGAGCCCTGTACTGTCATTTCACTCACAAATAGCACAAGATCACAGAAACATTTGAGCCTGAATTTAAAACAATCCTGTATCTGTAAAACTGACCAAGTTCTAAGAAGTTCAGCCAGACAGACCCCAGCTAAGCAAGGATTATTGTTAAAAGCCCCTGAACAGACCCAAAACTTGTGTTATAGGCATTGGCAAGAAAATCCTGTGATGTGAGTAATTCTCTTAGTACAACATATTTCCATGAACATCTGGTTAACATAGATCACCATACCTGAGGCAGTTGTTTTGCAATGTCTCCACCAACAAACACAGCTTCAAGGTAAATCCACAGGTTTTGTACAGTAAGCCAGTTTTCAATTACCTCTGCAGTATTAGTCAACTTCTGAACCCACTGTTGTATAGTGGACTTAAATGGTGCATTATACCTGTATGAACACGAGTTCAAGGGGAAAAAAAACCCCTAAGATTACCACTGGGTTTGATCAGATACACACAGCATGTTTATTAAGTTTTGTACCTGTTGGTCATGAGTGACCCCAATATCATGAGGCTGTCTTCCACCAAAGCTATTTTCTCTGATATATCTGATCCTTTCAGAAGTAGTTCCCCTCTAGTTTTGAATTGGCCAAAACAGAAAGCATGAGTACTCCATTCACTGATGACGTGCTTCAATTTTGCATCAATATCCTTCTCTTTAACAGCACCGATGCAGATATCCTGTGTAAAATTAAACTACTAGATTACATTTCTCTAAGACTAATATAGTGTATACTTATAAAGACATTAAAATTCAATGGATAGATCCAGACTTCAGTGTAAGTTGTGAAAACACACACTCAAATGCCTCAAATTGACTATTACAAACTAGATTATATTATAGGCCTACTTGTAACTGGAATATTTTATGTCTCCAACTTCACTAGCACATTACACTTTTAAAAATTCACTGATTCAATAATCTGCAGGCAGAATTTGCTTCTCTATATGCATTACATTTATAAGTAAAATATACCACCCGGGAGTCTAAGGAAAATGCACGCTAGCAATCAAAACAATAAAGCGTCCAAGATGAGAACATATGTGGGCAAAATGAATGCCTGGACTGTAATAAAGACAGGACTATAATAAAATTGGTTACTACATAAGAGAGAAAAGAAGCAGCTACTCAGACAGGACCCCCAATTCTGGTTCAGGAGAATATTGGATTCCATCTCAGGTTTAAAGTCTTCCCTTGAGAGTAAGGCTGTAACTGAACCCTTCCCATAGCTTAAAAATCCAATTTGGAAACTGGGTATAGCAAAGCTTTGAGATCATGTTTTGTCTTAGAAGTTTTCCTTTGTGGAACAAGACAAATCAGGTCACTGCTCTAGAGGGACCACAGATTTAGCTAAGTGACAACAGAACTGAGTTAGAATCAGTTGGGGTTTTCCTTCTTTATTTATAGCTATACTTTGTTCTCGCAAAAAGGCAATGTCCTTGCTAGATAACTACTGTCCCCAAAATGGAAGGGGCAATAGCTTTGTAGCCTGCACACTTTACATAAGCTTTCTCATCACTCTGCAATCTTCTGAAGAGTCAGTTTAGAAACACAAAACAAATTTGTTTTCCTGTAATCCTATATCCTCCACTTCTGTTCCAAGGATTTTGAGCACTTAACAATTATTTTTTTCTCTCTGATAAGACATTTAAAAGGAAGAGAACAATTATCAGTAGGCAGACACTAAACCAGAAGCATGACAGAATCATACTATTCTTTAAACAACAGAATTCCTTCTATGGAAGGATTAGTGTAATACCATCTATCCATTTAATCCTTCTCCAAAATGAAAAGGAAATAAACTAACCATCACTGGTAATACCCGCTACCAAACTCTGTTCCTCAGAACTGCCCAAGTAAAGCTAAATTTTTTAACATTACAAAGCTGACTAGAAACAATTTCCAAAAGCACAGAGCCCCAGATCACAAGTTTTTCATTCAAAACAAACAGAAAAGCACATGTACCTCAATATCTTCTTTATATTTTAATAAAGGAGCATCCATTACGTTTTTCAAAGAGAAATGTTCGGATTCAACCTCAAAGTGATGCCCAGTTACTTGTGAAATTCTGTCCCAGTGTCGTGACATCATTGCCTAGAAATTTTTGTAAATTCTATTACTTTTAGTACTAGAATGATCACACACTTTTGTACTTTATCTCTTAAACAAACAGAAAGAGTTTTGGCTTCCATTTAAAGCATTAATAGATCTTCTAATCACATTATGAAGTCTTTTGTTTTACTTTTCTGTAGCTAAGCCTAACTTCATTTTAGCCATAAATATAGCTGCTTCCATCTACAGAAAAGAACTATGGCAAGCATCTTACAGGCATACAGCATAGTTATCAACACAGTTTTTCAAATTAGTCTTATCTCTAAATTATTATGCTGAACATACTTTGTTTGCCATCATTTCAAGCAAAGGACAGCTCTCCATGAAGTCATCAATTATTTTTTTTAGGTCTTGAAAAGCTTGCCATTCCTTCAGTGCTTTTGGTAATTTGCGGATTCTTTAAAAAGCACAAAAAGAAGAAATATTTTATTCTTAATAATCACAACTCGTGGTTTAATAGTACAATATACCCTCATTTTTCAACCAGTGGACCAGTAAACTTTAAATAAAACTCCAGTTGCAAGCTGGCAGCATCATATATAGATGCAGCCATTAAACACTACTGAAGACAGTAAACATCACAGTAGAATGGTTTGAGTTGCACTTCATACTGAATTAAAGGAGGTTGATTTAATGTTGAAACTGATGTGTGAGCTAAAGTTTTGGCAGTGTCATTGTTTTATTAAAAATTTGAAAACACACCCTATTTTATAATGGGAAAAAAGGATTAAACAAAACGTATTTTTCCAAACAAAATTAAGTACATCTGAAACTAAAACTGACCTGCTTGTCAACAGGAAAATAGTTATTTTATACCTAGTTTGAGTGAAAGATATTAAAAGAAAAATTTTCCTTTATGCACAGTGTCAAGATACAAAAAAAACCAGAAGAAGAAGAACCTCTCGTACTGTGAATTATCACAGCTCCACATGCTTCTAACAAGTCATTCCAGTGCCAAAACTATGGACCAAAGACTGACAGCAGTTTTCTTACACCTCAATGGCAGAAAGTAAAAGCTGCATAAAACCAACCCGTAATGAAAAATTCCTTCAAAGAAATTCTCCACTTTTCACAGTTCAAAATCAGACAGATCTGTCACACAATGCCGGAGCATGTGTGAATTCTTCGCTGCTTGCTGGTGAGAGGTAGATTAACATATGCACACTGTCATGGCACTACAACAATCAGTGTAGTCTTTCATCATGAATCCAACTGCAGTTATTATTAAATATGCTAGAAAAAAGCACTGTAGAATGGAAAATTACTCTGCCATGTATCAATAAGGATTTAAGAGGTAGGTCTTGTGGCTACTTCCATGCTGAAGCACAGCAAATCACATTCTTACTTGGGTGACAATTGGAAATGGGATCTCTTAACTTGAAAATTAATATTGATAATTTTTTGTAATACAGTTACCTTTACCTTTGTCTCAGACTCACTAATATCTTCTAACAGCAAGTACACACTGATAAAAAACTATTCATCAATCAGGTTTAAACATCCTTCTTAAATTTACTGGACATTCTCTTTATACTATATTACAGCAAAGCATAAAGGAAAAATTCTCTCTAGCTGTTATAATAGAGTTCTATAATTCTCTACCACATACATTTACTCTAAATATTTGTCCTTCTCATTATTCTAGGTCTTCCATTTTATTACTTTTTTTAAAACAGTAGCAAAGAAGAACATTTCAGCAAGAAATTACACTAAATCATTAAATGTATTTCCAGTGTTCCTGCCCCCTTCATAACACAAGAGTCCATCTCAGTTATTTCTGTGTGTAGTCACTGCATGCTGTTTAAATTTCTCCAGCTTTAAAGATAATAGTGTAATGCAACAATGCTAGCAAGCCTAATAAAGGAAGGATTAGTACTGGGTTAGACCTCTACTATAAAAATATATATTTACTGCCACTAATATATAAATATATATTTATATATCGGTGGTCACCCCCTTCCAAAGACAGGTCAGCACTTGAGGAAAAAAACTAAGACACACAATAAGAAAAACACCTACTTTTCAAACCTGTTGTCATAGTTCAGAGTTTCAGGAGAAGAAAGCATAAAGAGAATGGTAGCAACCTACAAAATATCATTAACTCTAGAAAAAATAATGACGCAGATTCCAGAATCCTACTGAAATGACATCAAGACATGTAGATTCTGTCCAAATGCAATACGTGTATTTCACATACACTCATTTTTACTATTACTTACCTGTGCTGAGCGCTTGTGCAAGACTGAGCTTGAAATACACCACAGAATTTTAGTCCCTCAGTGTAATTTTCACAGATTATAAACACAGAAAAATGAGAAATAGAAACGTATTTCAACAAATAATATCTTACCTGTTTTGAAAATCCAGAAGTTCACTGCTAATTTTTTCAATATTTAGCTCATTCCAAAGAATTTCACTGTATCCATCCATATTAGCAGTAACTGAATTATAAAGACTGTAAAGTTTCTGAAGCAATGAAAGCTCACGTTTAATTCTGTGCAATTCAGGATACTCTATTTTAAATATTAGAAGAAGAAATTTGTGAATGTTAATTAGGTACAACTGTATTCATAAACACAAAAATCCACATATTTCTAAAATGGGTATTTAACGTTTTAAATCAGACTTGCAGTCTCTTATATAGTGTCTAGTCAGATAAGCTTTCCCAGTTACATTACACAGGAATAAGTTTTTTAAAGGTTGCACTTGATCTTGAAGCCGTTTTCAAACCTAAATGATTTTATTATTCTCAGATCAGATTTTTCTGCACAGTAATTGTTTAGATCGCTAAGGTTTTTTACAACTCTTCTTGTATAATATTACATAACATTTTATTAGGGAGATGGTGCACCTATCTGTGAGAAAGATAATTTTGAAAAAGTAGCTGAAACAGCAAAGGAATGCATGATAGTTTTATGTAAGAAATAAAATCTGCTACTTCGTGTGCACTGTTCACTTAAGAGGCAGAGGTTGGGGATGCAGCACATGCTTTCAGAATAAAAATACAGAATATGCTACAAATTAGAAGTATATACAGTGGACCTCCTGAAATGTTTTGCCTGGCTTCTCTTGGGAATTCCTAATTAAATACATCATTATTACTGCATGTGTCTTCAGACAGGAAAATAAACGCAACTTAGCACGCACAGATTGAAGTGCTCATCGTACATTCTGCAGTAGCTTTAATTCACACCGGTTTTCCAAACTTGAAGTATGTCTGACTTGAAGAAATAAGGATATTACAGATCAGTTGCACACCTCAAAGGAATTCATCAAATATCTAGAGCAGAAACAACTTGAGTATTTTGGTGACCCTGAGATACATGGAACAATGCAATTTTTTTGCATCTGATGTTTATGTATGTGCAGACTGAAAGCCAGCTTCACACATGTGCTTTCCATAGTAAAGATAATATTTATTTACTGCAAGGAATTTTTCTGTCATGAATATAGCATTAAACGCATTTAGCAAAACCCAGAAGAAAAATTTTATAGCCTAGGACCAGGCTGAACATCCCCTGAGAAACTACCTGTGATAGGAAGACCAAATAATTCTTCCCCACCAGAGAGAGAGATATACTTTCTCCATAGTTCATCAAACTTGGCCTGAAAGACCTGTAATCTGTCACTTGCTTCATGAGGAGGAACATTCTCCACACTGGGGCCCCTGTAAAACACAAAATAAATTCAGTGCAAGTGTCAGTCATATGGGTTTTACAAAGAAGCATGACACACCTGACTTACTGAACATTCTTTAATATTTTCCAACATTTTTCCCTAGCAATTTTGACAAAAGATACTAAAAGACAAAATGCAAAACATATTCAGTATCCCAACACTATGTATGGAGTAGTTCCTGAAAGAAAGCCCTATTTATTTTCTAATTAAATTCAACTTACCATACATATTACAAAAAGCTATTTTGTCTTTGTTATTTTCCATTTCTGTACATCTTAATGATTCTTTTCATTAATAATCTTAAAAAGGGAAAGACAGCAGATACACAATTCAGGGATGAAAACTGTTGTAGTTAGTAATAGAATCATAAAAACCCAAACACAACAGAAAACATGATTTTGCCCTAAAGAGTACATCTTAGCAGGAGGATTGGGTGTAATCCTTAGATCTTGTTACTGGAACCACTTAGCTGCATCATAATATTTCGAGATGAGAACTGTAAGTATATCATCTTTTGTTGTGTCATACTTCATTCTCAACAGAAATACAGGCACACGGGCATCAGAGCAGCACAGACTGGCTGCTTGGCATGGAAAATGGAATCAGGAGATAAAAGCAATAACATGGTTAGCAGAGGCAGCCAGGACCTGGTCCCATGGCACCTGAGCAAGTAAAGCAGGACAGGCCTAGGGATAGTAGTCAGGTTCAAATGAGACTCCAGAACTTTAGACAACTCCATAATAATTACACAGGACAAGGTTAAGCAGGGAAAGTGATTCAACAAGTCAGGGTCAGGAGCAGGTTTAGTGAATGTAATAAGGATGAGCCACTGTCTGGTGGTTACAAGGCTGTTCTGAGATCAGTGAGAAGTGAGTCTGTGCATGAATAAGTCCACAGGTTCAGCTCAGTAGGTTCCATGGCCAGGCATAGACATAGCTGAGACAGCTGGAGCTGTAGGTCAGGGAGCCAAGCAGTGAAGCCTTAACAAATCCCATGAGAAAAGGAGGTCAGGGTTGCTGAGGCCACTCAGCAGAGCTGCGTGGGCGTGCTCTGTCACCAAAGGAAGGTGGAAGACCTCAGATCCACTAGCTCTACAATGGCCCTGACACCAGGCGGCTGCACCTGGAGAATACTGTGTTGGTTTCCTGAAGATCTTTAGATACAGCATTTGTGACTGATCACTAATGAAGCATCATTGTACTGCACCATAGGTCACCTACTTTTCGTCATAATCTTTGCAAAATTCCACAATTTCAATCTGGAACTTTTGAACACCGCTCAATAAGTCTGTTTTCATGCCTGGCTGTACTTTCAGCAGTAAGTCCTCAACCTGCAGTGCCTGTATGCAGACAAAGAGGAAAAACAGACATAAAAGAGGCATGAAGAAAGCACAGAGTTGTAAGTAAGAAAACAGTTTTGTCCTAGCATTTCAACTTTAACAAGGCTGACAATAGTTTTGCTACATATGTGATTTGAGAAATAAAATAGCTATAGATACCTGTGTGTTTAGGTTCTTCCAGGCATAAGCCAATCCATCAACTCTTTCGGTATTTCCATCATGAAAGAACAGATTGTATTTATGAAGCACAGAGTAAGATTCTTCTATAGGTCCAACTATCATGTCAATTTTAATCTGATTCTCACGAATTTCTTTTAATGCTTCCATTGCTCCCCGTACATCATCATGGTCATGGATATGTCTGCTTAATCTCTTGCTAACATTTTCAATGAATGAATAAATTTCATCCACGTCTGTGGCAGATCTTTTGTTCAAAGCTAATCCAAATGCTCTTTGTCTTGAGCGGCATTCCTGAATTAATGCTATTTTCAATGACTCTGTCGTGATGTCCAATGATTCCAGCACACAGTGATTTGGTAGTTCTCTGACTTGCATTTCTAGTTGCTAAGACAAACACAAGTGTTCAGATTTTCATTTCACTGCAATTTCTCTGAATATGTCTTCTTATTAAAAGTACTGTACTTACAGAAAGGTATCTGATTTGAGTTTGGAATTCAGCCATTGTTGGTTTGGTATCTATAAACTCCCTCACTTGTTCCTCTGGATCCTATACAACCAAAGTTTACTTTAATTATTATTTAGAATTGATATTAAAATATTAAAATTGTCTCTCCACACAGAGTTGAATTTCACTAGTCAGAATGTACCAAAGATATTTCCTGAAATATCTCCCGGCAAAACACTCCTCAGACCTTTACCATTTATGTGACTCAACCCACTTTCTCATGAAGACAACTGCATCAGCCCAAATTCTGTCCTGGAATTGGAATCCTCATTACTGAAAAAATTTTCCAGATTTTGTTTAACAGTTTCCTGAAGAAATAGAAAACTGCTGCTGCACTCAGTAGTGCATTCAGCAGTAGTTGCTGAAGAACTAGTGGGTTTAATATTCACAAGTAGCTTTATAATCCACAGTTTCTCAGAGATTCTTCTAAATAATTCTTTTTTTACAACCTATGCAGAAAAGACCCTGTGAGAAAGATGTATAAATGTATGGGAGCACAAGCCTGTTTATGCTCCAACACTGGTTTTTGTTCTGCTTTCTTCCTCACATGGTTTAATTGGTAAAGAATAGCAAGTTCTGGTCACCACAAGAGCAGACAGAAGTTGTATTATGGATATACGGATTGTATCATGAAACCAACTTCCCACTGAGAATAGCCTCATCCACCTGAAACCAGTTAATTCAGAAGATCACACAATATAGCAACGACTTTTATTAAATACGCATTTAACCTTGTTCCAGATGCCTGAAAATTCAGAAAAGCTGTTCAGAAGATCCAATGCTTCAGTTTTAAGAGACATAATAATTGTATTTAGTTGGATCACCACTTTGTTTACATCCTTATGCTCGATAATCTGCTTGTCTAAAGGTTTCAGTGGCATCGATCTGGTCATTTTTCTCTCATCACCTAGCTCTACAGCAATATCTTGTTCAATCTGGCAAAAATTTAAAAGAAAAAAGAAAGTTCAGTTAAAGTATTTTCTTTATATGAAAAGGAATGTCCAACAAAGCACATATAGTAATTACTTCTGAGAACAGATAATGCGCAGAGACAGCATGTGCAAGGAGGCTGCACAAGGAGACTTCTGGATTCTCACAGAACCACAGCATTAAAGCTGATTTTATAAAAAATTGCTACGTGCAGCTCTCTCTTAACCACATATCAATTACATCTGCAAATATGCTTCATACACAAGTGGTGTTTCCTGCTCCCTATGCAACTGTTTTGATCTTCCTGCTCACTTTAGTATAGAACTACAATCTATATCCATTCTTGGTCAAAAGAAGACCTGGAGGGAGTGGAGGGCTGACTGCTTGGAAATAAGCAGTTCTACTTAAGGAATCTGAATTCACCCCACTCTTTCCTAGTTTGGGGGATTTTTTTATTGTTTATGCTTTTAAGGACTTTAATGGGATTTTTCTGTTGAAATGAGTTGAACTGGGTTTTATGTCAGATTGACAAAATAGGAAGATATTTTTACAAACACACTTTTCAGCACAGCTGTGCAAAGATCTGTTTTTCATTACCACAGGACAGAATCTAAGCCATGTGATTACCATTACTGTGCCTTTCTGTACATCAACAAATTTCGATTTCCATCTATACCTCAGACCCTCCTAAGGTTTTAGTGCTCATTTTAATCTCATTTAAAATATTTATGTTGTATTTACTGTAGCTTTATGAAAGTTTAAATTAGTTTTTACCTGGGAAGAGTGGTAATAACTGATGCTTAGCTAGTAATACCCATGGATTCCCAACAATACTCAAACATTGAGTAATACTCAAACATTCACGACAATACCATCACCGCATTGAACAGTATTTTTTTAATATTTTTTAAATATTTAAATATTTAAATATTTTTTAATATTTTTTAATTTTATTATTAAAACCCACCAAGCACAAGGTTTCAAACATAAGGTTTATTAATTATTGCTCTTACGTTCAATTATTTGCTGTAGAGATTAAAAACTAGGATTCCATTCAACAGCAACTTCCGCCACATTACAAGTCCAAGTATTGATATAGAATATATTCGTACAGGATACGGAAATGTTTAGCAAAATAGCAAAATTCTAAAATAATTACTATAAAATACTCACCTTCTGTTGTTTATGATGTAAGTAAGCAAATTTCCACAGGGGGATATCTTTGGCTGTTGATAATATGATATTTACTGCTTTGTTTACAGCACACTGAAAACAGCAAAACATTCACCTTGAGTACATGGAGAGATCACGGTAAATAAGACACAGCAGGGAAAGAAAACAATAAGAATGAGATCCTCCAAACAACAGCAAATTGGAAAATTTATACCTCTGCCTTTACAGGAAATATTCTAATAAGCCTGAAGTAGGATCTCCCCAAACACATTTTGTAAAGGGAAAGAGCACTGCATAAACCTGTATGACAGTACCTCTACATTTATGTAGTTTTCGGACAAGAATTTAAGAGTGCTTAAGAGTGCTTTATGAATAGTTACCATGAATCACTGCAGATCATAACCTAATTACAGTACTATTTCCCTTAAACTGGTTATAAATATCATTATTATTAATAATAACTGTTTTCACATTCACATCAGAATGCCTCAATACATTTTTCTGATTTTGTGATGGTATAGTCTCTAATTTATACAGGCAGCTATATAAATTACTACATACCTTCTATGTGTGGTATTTTTAAATTACGCTTTGTTAGTCTGATTTGTTACTAAAAACACAAGGAAGGCTCCAAAATGTAATATAAGAATTCAGCTACTGATTTTGATAGTGACACTGTTAAATGATAAGTCCACAAATCAACATCATAAACAACCAATAGTTTGGGAATATTTTCAGACACCATACAAGCTGTAAGTACACATACAAGAATTTTTCTGAATCTGTAAAGTTTAAAAAGAGGGATCAAATTTTCCCACAGTTTAGGGCAACAGGCTGTTAATATTTTTCTTTACAATTCATTGTCACAGAATGGTGATTTAAGATATTTTAAACTGATAAACTCTTTCAGAGCATAACACAATGTTAAAGAGATAAGTAAAATCAGACTGTATCACTGGTATTTATGTCTGCTTCCAAGTAGAGGGTTGTAAACATGAGTTACTGAGATTTTAGGAAAACAGTTCCTTGTACTGGCTGTGTAACAAACCTTATTAGTGGCTTCATGTCCTTAGCACCAAAGATGTCAAGAACTCAAGTGACTTCCAATCATTTTCTCCTCATTTTAGATCTTATGCCAGATAGTTTCCCCTCATTTCAAGGACATAGAACTGCTGGAGGGTGTCCAGCATAGAGCCACGAAGATGATGAAGTAGAACACCCCCCTTACGAGGAAAGGCTGAGGGGGCTGGGTCTCTTTAGCTTGGAGGAGACTGAGGGGTGACCTTATTAATGTCTATAAATATGTGAAGGGTGGGTGTCAGGAGGATGGAGCCAGGCTCTTCTCAATGTCAGCTGGTGATAGGACAAGGGGCAATGGTGCAAGTTGGAACATAGGAGGTTCCGTATAAATATCAGAAGGAACTTCTTTGTAGTGAGGGTAACGGAGCATTGGAACAAGCTGCCCAGGGTGGTTGTGGAGTCTCCTTCTCTGAAGATGTTTAAAACCCACCTGGATATGTTCCTGTGCTACTTGGTCTAGGTGATCCTGCTGTGGCAAGGGGATTGGACTGGATGATCTTTCGAGGTCACTTCCAATCCCTAGTGATTCTATGATTCTATGATAAACTCATAAATGTTGTGTTTAAACGTAGCATTTACAAATGTTTTACCGTACATTACTGAGATCTACAATTAGCTTATTACCTGAATATCTTCAAGACTTGGTCTCAAGACAACATTTGGTATAGCCAGTTGAATTTCAGCTTTGAACAACGGAACCCTCTCTGTCTCTACAAACTTGTTCATTTGATATCTCAAGTCAACAATACGCAATCGATGTCTCAATGTCTCTAAAGAAATCTTCATACCTAAATAAATAGAGTATTTAAGTGAGGTTATATTTTTTACCACAACAAGCTCGGAAAAAATCTTTATAGTTAAAAAAATATGTGAAAAACATAGACTCACATCTAACCAAAGAGTCAGTATTCTTCTGACAAAGCTGTCCCATTAGATTATAGTAACTACAGGACAGGCACTCTTGGCACCGTGTTTTGTGTTTCGTATCAAGATGTGCACAGGCATATGAATCCTAAAGAGGTAAAGAGACATTCTTAGAAAATACCCATAATATCCAGCATGCAAATATCTGACCAGGATATAAAAGGTTGCTTTTTTACACTGTAGAGCTCTTCTTACCTCTAGAGTTCTCCCGACATCTGATTTCAGTCTGTGCTTAAGAATATCTACCAACTCATACATAGAGCCTTCCACTTGCTGACTCTGTCTACAAAAACAACCTTACAGTCATCCACAGGGAATAAAACAATAAGAAATACTCTTTGCTGTTTTCCAGGCACAGACCCCTAATGCCACTGCCATGTGAAAATTTATACATGCAAAGGAATACCCTTTTATTTCAGAGTTTGTTCCTATTGCTCAAGCATACGGAGAATGTAAGACATAAAGATAAGCAGACTATCAAGAAACCCATTTGTCAGACTCTTATATCTGATTCAACTTGACATCATAATAATAATTAAAGAAAAAGAAGTTGTTTTCCAGGTATAGTTAATAAAACAGTCTTATCATTGTGATGCAGTGAGATAATCTGTGAAACCTGAATTAGCAAAAGAAAACAGAAAAAAAAAAGTAGATGATATCTACTTTTGCATAGTAAGCACAGACAAGCTTTTGAAGAACCGAACAACTATTCTGCTGTAACCTGGAAAATAATTAGCCAGCTCGTACTAAGAATCAAGCAATTAACATGGAGATGAGATTTCTAATTCTATCCATCTTCATTTTTCATGCTACTGATTAGAATGCCATAAGAAAAATAAATTACATTCTAAAAACTACTGATGCAATCTTACATCTGCTGTATTCAAGATACTTGGGAATTTCTCCCCGCATCCTGAGACTATGGTTTTGATTTACACTACTACACTGTTAAAATAAAATTTTATAAGGAAATTACCCATGCATAAAGAAGGCATGTGTAAATAACCCCTCCCAAACACAGTCTTCAAAAGTATGCAATGAATAAACCTACTGAGACAGTTTGTGAGCAGCCAAGATGGCAAGCTTTTCAGTCTGTTCCAGGAAAGAAAGCACGTCTACAGGTTCATCTTGTGGCAAAATTATCAGAGCAGTGTTCGACATGTCCTCCAGCATTCTTTCAATTCTGCATTCCAGGGTATCAGCCGCTTCTTTGACTACATACTCCAGCTCCCTCAGGGCACTATAAACATTTGCAATAACTAAGCAAGGAAAAGAAAATGAAAACAAGTCATGCAAAATACAGACCTCTCAAATCTCATCTCACCCCCACCTTGGTATTACAATGCCATGAGGATTTAAAGGCAAGGAAATAAGTAATTAAGGCCTGGAACCAGAACATGATGGACTTACTCTACTTTGGAGACTTTAAGTGGAACCATTTTATAACAAATAATACAACGGCATTCAAAGTATCTTTTTTTTCTTAGTAATAAGGAACCTTGCCATGAAAAGAATCTACACGATACAGTGGAAAATAGAAAGGATACAATCATTCACAAATTATTCTGGTTCTACATAAATCTACAGGGGAATCCAGTACTTATATAATTGTCATTAATTTATAAATGTAATGGTTAATATTTCAGTACTTTTCTTCTTTTATGTGCTTGACATAATTTGGTTTCTCTTTCCGAAGCAAGTCCTTTGATAGGGAAGTTTACTAACCCATGTAAAATTTTCTTTATGAATATAGAAATTCTTTCCGTTGTCTTCATACTTTCATTGCAAAAATGGAATAAATATGCTACATGACACTCGTGTTTATTATTATCAGAGAGTATAATTCTAATTACTAATATCCTTTCTTACTCTATGTAGAAAGAAATCACCATGATAGTTAAAAAACAACAGTGTGACAGTTCAGTCCAATTACTTAAATAGCTGATACTTAAATTCAAAACCATCTTTTAATCCTATTAGGAAACTACTGATGGAAGTAATCTTTTTTAACTTATTAAAACAGAGAAATAATGCAACCAAATCCTGAGTTTTTTTCATAATTCTTATATGAATTAGGAAGTCCTAAATCTATTCTTTCATCTTTTTTTGCTAAGCTTTAGTCTAGAAATCAGCCATGGGCTCCCACACTCCTACACTTTAGATGCAAATAAGGCACTTAAGATTAAGCTCCTGCACAGTGTCTTTAGGACATCACTGGTAGGTCAAAGTTATTTTGTACACACTGAAGCAGTAACTAATTTGTAAGTGTCCAACACACATTGTGGGTACAACAGTCATTGCACCTCCTCGAAAAGGTATGATGAATTGTATACACTTAAGAAAAGCATTCCTTCCTAGGGGTGATTCTATTGCAGCTGCAGCAGCAGGAAACAGGAGGTAGCCCAGATACTCTCAGCAACTGAATATGAAATGCCTCAGTTGAGAGAAGTGAGGGTAAGCAAAATCAGACCTTTTACAATCCTAATTATTTTATAAGAGGAGCCAGAAAGCCTCTTTCTTAATTAAAAAAAAATTTTAAACACCAGTAACTATTTCATTGTTTTCAGTATTTTATTGTTTCAATATTTTATTGCTTTTAGCACCAGAGCACTTCTCTCACTGGGCGCCTCATCAAGTCACCTTGATACAGTAATCATTAACGTTTGGAAGGTATCCTGAAAACCTAGGAGTAAGAAATACTGACAAATTTCAAGAAAATGTGATTTTAGGGTGATTTTGCTTCCACTTTATCACTAGAGTAAAAAGTAGTGGGTTGTTTATGTGGAAGGACATAAGAGCAATTAAAGGAGTATCACCAAGATACTGCCTGTGAAAGTAAATTACTTAACAAGGGCTGTTCAAAAATATCTGTCAAAGAGCCCTGGCTTCACCACCACAGTTTAGACAGGGCAGCATTTTCAATTTACTCATGTCTCACTCATTTTCACGGTCAGGAGGGAGGGACCACGAGCCAGAAAGGTGCTCTTGTGGCCAAGAGGGCCAACAGCATCCTGGGATGGATCAGAAGTTGGGTGGTTAGCAGAAGAGGGAGGTTCTTCTTCACTCTACTATGTCTATAAATATGTGAGGGGTGGGTGTCAGGAGGATGGAGCTAGGCTATTCTAAATGTCATCTGGTGATAGGACAAGGGGCAATGGGTGCAAGCTGGAATATAGGAGGTTCCGTATAAGTATCAGAAGGAACTTCTTCACAGTAAGGGCGACAGAGCACTGGGACAGAGCACTGGAACAGGCTGCCCACGGGGGTTGTGGAGTCTCCTTCTTTGGAGATGTTTAAGACCCAACTGGATATGTTCCTGTGTGGCTTGGTCTAGGTTATCCTGCTGTGGCAAGCGGATTGGACTGGATGATCTTTCGAGGTCCCTTCCAACGCCTAATGATTCTATGATTCCATGAACTGACATGTTTTACCTTCATATAAATGGAGAGCTCTTCCTAAAACAGACAGGGAAATATCTGGCCTGTATCACCTAACATATCAACAGTTCACCACTACTTTCTGTGCATACATTTATCAATGTTCAAAGAAGTCCATGACAACTGCATCAAGCCTGGAGTAAGGGCATCCTCAACTTGTCCTACGAATGGTTTCATCAGTGGTTTCAGCACAGCAGGGACTCCATTCAGACATTCTTTGTAATTGATCAGAAGATTCTGGAGTCTGTAAGACATAATCATGTTAAGAATATGCTTAGTTCAGATAATTGAAACGTACAGAAGTTTGGACACATTTTCTGTTAAGAAGATTTGCAAGTTCTGATCTAGTAAAGTGACTGTGATCAATTTAGAGAAACTGTCTTTCAACAAAAGTTAACTACAACTGAAAAAACAGGAAATTAATATCATGGTATTTTTGTTCCCTTATTCCACTCTCAAGAAGACAGGATAAGAATGAAACTGATAATGAAAAAAAACATCGATCCAAACAACATGGAACACCAAATCCCAAAGAAAAAGTGGCCAAATTCTACATCAAAACTCAACAATGCCATTCCATGAAAACGGAGCTACATAATGAAGCTGCATAAACAAGAATGTGCAACTCAGAAATCAGGTCCAATACTACTTTGGGAATGCAGGGGAAAGCAATTAAATTTCAATTAAATTCCACCAAATAAAAAACCCACAATAAATCAAAAGCATACGCAAAAGACACAAAATTAATGATTCCCACTTGCGGATGAGAAAGAAATCCAAAAAGTGTTCACTCACTCCATTTTATGCCTTTTGATCTGTTCTTCAATTGCACACAAGACAACAACAACATCTGGAACTTCAAGATTCATTTTTTTCAAGTGTTTTGCTTCATACAGTACTTCCAGGACAACTGGGTCCAAGTTTACTCGTAATTCCTTCATGAGGCAGGACAGGGCGGGCAGAAAGCCAGAAAATAAGGCAGTAGTTTGGTGGTTACATGTAGTGTGATAAAAGTGGAAGAAGTAACAATATAAAGATGCCTAAACAAGATGTTTAAAATGGATAACCATGTTTCTACAAACATATTCATCTTTCTCTACAAATATCTGAATTTTCCAAAGTATTAATCAACTAATATCTTACACTCATTTGAATTTCCTATGACTTCTTCACTGTGCTCTAGCATTTGTTTCCTGTGGCTTCCTATACTTAATTCTAGCTCTGCAGCTACACTCTGTGGAAGCTCATTTGCCTTCTCACTGCGCTTTCTCCATCAGCAGAACAGGAGAAAAGTTGTGAAGGTACTCTTTTCAGGGAACTAAATGCTATTAAGATTCTAACCAAAATTGAAATCTAGGCTCTTGTTACCTATTATGGAATCATTAGTTCAAAAAATACCACATTTTAACCATAAATTCTAAGCATCATAGCATCGAAATTCATCTATGAATGAAGAACAGTAGATTTTTCTGTCTCAGCAAGCAGTTTTGAAAGGCAGTGAATGAATAATTGTAATGTACTCAACACAATGATATTGATCACTGTTGATGGGTACCGCCTCTTTTATGCCCTGAATGAGGCAGGAGCCTTACGAAGATGAGGCAAGATGAAATCTATACCATAAATATACACAAAAAGGGAAAAAATAATCCACTTAAAAAAGTAGTTAATTTTTTAAACCTTATTCAAATTATTTTAATGCAGTGCTTCTCTATCCATGACACGATTACAGTAGCATATGTAAAATTAAACAATGCAAGTTAATACAAAGAATAAATCTTATTTACCTTGGTTTCTGGGTGCCTGACAAGTAAGGAAGCACACAGAGCATTTCTAGCCTGGTCAGCAAACCGGTACCAGGCTCTGTGATAAATAAGTTCAAATTCCAAAAGAATTGCAGCCATTTTATTGTAGCTTTTAACAACCTTTTTCATTTCTAGCAACTGCAATTAAAGGGAATAAAAAAACTAGACACCATTTAATCAAATCAACAAGTCTAACATGGAAGAAACATCCTCCGCTAGGCTTTTCCTCACCACCATTAAGAAAACAACTCAAAGTTTTAAGTTGTGCCATTTTAGAGATAGGGTAAGACACAGAAACATAGAAAAATACTTACAACTTCAGTTACTGGGAAGTATTTAAATGCCTTAAACAACATAATTCCTTTCCTGATTTTCCTCACAGTTTTGCTCACAAAACAAAGTCTATGCTATGATCCATACAAGGCACTGATGTCACATTGAGAAAGCTATAAAAATTCCATTCTTTCATGAAGTGTGGCTACTGTTTGAGGCTAAATATCTCAGTCCTCCTCCTTACAGATCATAGAAGACAGAAGGCCTTAAGCTTAGGTACATGGCCAACAGTGCTGCTGTCAGGACAAACATGAGTCAAGCCCCATAAGAGACAAAAGCACCAGCCTATGTCTATGTCAGCTTAATGTCTAAAAAGAAACAAGTGTCCTCAGCCACTGAATAATAATGCTGCACAAAGGAGTTCAAATCCTGGAGCAAACACTAACATCTATCCTTTTGGATTAGCTTGAGTACGTGTTGCTAAAAAAGTGAGTTTGAGTAAAATAAATCATGTATCTGCTTGAAAGCCTTGCAGATAATTTCCAACCTTGAAAAGTGCAGTTTTCTTTTTAAGGAATGACATTGGATGATCAATTTTTCTGAACAACTGCTGAGCCCACATGATCTTCCCTGTAACCTAAAAAAAACAGAAGATACATGGTTATATTTTCATCAACTTCAAAACAAAGAACTAAAATCGCTTTTCTGTCTTATTTTTTTCATTCTTACTGGTGGCATACTACGTGGTATAGGTGGATTTTCTTTTTGCTGCTGGTAGAGTTTTTGAACAAACTCTAATTCTTGGCTGTACTGCTGAAGGACAATGGTATATTTGTCGCTAAGATCAATATGATTTTCTCCTATTTGTTCCAGCTTCATCAGAAGTCCCAGCATTTGTTCAGTCTAAAAATGAGAATGAACCATTTACTGTCAAAGATGTTAATAGTTCAGAAAGTCATTGTTCATAAAGTGGTTTTTTAAGAAACACAGAAAAGCCCATTCCAAGAAGTTAATGAGTTTTACTTCTGTGTTTTTTCCCCCATACAGAATATATTTTCCATAGTATGAACCAAGAAACTGCTACTACTACAGTATCTCTCAAAGCATGACTGGTTTTTTCTGCAGTTGTGGTAGAGCACCTAAACCTTTATCATGCTTTATTAACTTTCATATCATGATCAGGGACTGAACAAAGGAGCAGGTAACAGCAGACATTATTTCATTACTGCTGCCAGTCCAACAGGAATAACTTACAAATGCAACAGAAAGTATAGGGAATACCAGGACAAAGAAAGGAAATAAACTTCAGAAAAGTAGTAGCAACAATGAATATTATCTTCCAGCACTTCTGCACATGACTTAGATCACTTGCTGTCTTGACATCCTCTTACATTATTTCAGGTAGCCCCCAGCACGGTACAAAACACTGGTAGCATGAAGGAGTTCAGTGGGAGATGTGAGTACTCAGCCTTTCTGAGCACCAGATCAAGGGGTCTGCGGTTGTAAAATTACTTACAGTTACAGGCTTCTCAAACCAGGAATCCAAAAATTCTTGTATGGACTCGTACAACGCTGCAATTTGGCTTTTAAATTCAATGTAATCTTTTTCAAACTACAAAAACGTAAAAGAAAAGAAATAATCTATAGTGTTGCTTTTCATTTCACACAAAATTGCTGAAGTTTTTAGGGAATTGCTTTATCTGCCTGGTACATGTTTTCAGCACTTTCAGAAAGAGCCACACAGTATCACAGAAATAACCACCAAAAGAAAGTCAAAGTTACTGCAGACTTCAATGTTTGAAAGAAAGTTCCTGACAGTTGCAAGCTGCCGTTCAGGGAGGCAGAAGATTAAGTCAACATTTCTAGCCCTTCTATTGTGAGGCCATCAATCCTGCAAAGCAAGCAGGCTACAGCTGAAAAAGGCGGCAGCTCAATTCCACCATGAGCAGGATGTATTAGAACAGGAATGAAAAATGAGTCTGAAGTACTTGAAAAGCCACTTTGAAAAGCCCAGCTCCAGTGGTGGTATTCACTTCTCCCTCTCAAATGTTCATCTAAGTGCCTTTGCTACCTTTACAGCAATACTGCCTTTACTATGCTGCTAAGTACTTTCAGTACCACTGAATAACTCTCGCTACTACATAAACTACAGTGAATGCGTTGACCTGCCTGAATTAGTTTTCCATCAGCAGTTCAAAAATCAATGTGTTTCAAACCAAACAAGTTCAGTAGAAGTCGTTTGTAGCATTACCTACGATATAAAACCCAGTTTATCAAAAATTAACACAAAACATTTGATATAAAAGCCAAATTTACCCAAACACTTTCAAACTGTACTATAAGGTATGAAAGTATTTCAGCAAAATACTATATGCATTGTTACAAAATTTAATCCCCTTTGTGTAACTCTAGTGAAAAGCATAGAATTAAGGGACTGACTGTTAGTCAAGTGCTGAGTCTATGTACCTCTTTTTTCCTGTGATCCAGAACATCATACAGTTTGGATTTGGTGTTTGCAGCAATGCTCTTGTAACGAGCATGGATCTCTTCAAAACCTTCTATTTTGATGTCCTGGAGCTCTAAAAATTTTTCCATAATATCACTGATATCTGAAATCTTCTCCAAGCGTTTACAGAACGTATCAAATTTTCCAAATATATAATTTTCACTAACAAAAAAAGAGCAAGAGGAACTGTTACATGAATTTGTAATAGATTTTATCCTACTTAACCAACACAAATGCTGACAGAACTGCTACCATGTTTCATATAAATGAAATCAATGCTGTAATAATCACAAATCAAATAAAAAGCATTTTAAAGTGATGGATCTAAACCAGGTAATGTTTAATCATTACAAATGTCAAGCCTTTGCCATATTTCCACAGGATAAGACATTTGCAGGACATCAAAATCCGAGCACACAATACTAAGAAATACCCCATGCCTCAAGTGCCCATACAGGGGAAGCTTCCCTTGGTACTGTGATAGACAACCCAGTCCAAAGCTGACTAAATTCTCCTGGAGTCTTTTCACTTACATTCCTGACTCAAATTTGTTCGGATTTCAGGCCATACATTAATATATGTATTAACACATGCATAAAATCACCTGACATTCCCTTGGACATTGCTAATAAAATGCCATTGATTTATTTCTGAATTAAAAAAACCCAAAATTTCTAGAAAGTCATGTTCTGATTGTGATATTTACAAATGCTATGACTTAATTTAGTAGCCTTTGTGCTAGCCAGCAGGTATAATATTTCACTTATGAATTTAATGGATTAATATTATTCAATATTAGAGTGAATTATTTACCTGAAATCAAATTGTCTGTCACTTGGGTTTTCCTTTAGCTCCTCCCTAATTCTCTGAAAGGACATTTGGTATCGTTCTTTGAGGGAAATGCATTGTTCTATTCTCTTTAGCAATTCATGCCTGAGGAAGAAAGCACAGAAGACAGAAAATCATCCTAAGGAGGTCTTCAGAAGAGTATAAGTTCAAACACAAATGTCAATCAGCCATGCAAGTTTGCAAAATAAGAGCACAAAATCATACATTGTCTGAAAAACACTCAAAATACAAGCTTATCTTTAAAATTTTTCTTTTAAATTTGTTATGTACATTGTATATTTTCAGTTTAAGCTTTATTGTGGTTGAACCAAAATTTCTTTCACAGCATAGCTCAGAAAAGACTTATGCCTGGTAAAGTCTGGCTAATGTCAGGAGGATGGAGCCAGGCTCTTCTCTGTATCATCTAGCGATAGGACAAGGGGCAATGTAAGCTGGAACATAGGAGGTTCCATATAAATATCAGAAGGAACTTCTTCACAGTGAGGGTGACAGAGCACTGAAACAGGCTGCCCAGGGGAGTTGTGGAGCCTCCTTCTCTGGAGACATTTAAAACCCGCCTGGATATGTTCCTGTGCGACTTGATCTGGGTGATCCTGCTGTGGCAGGGGATTGGACCAGATGATCTTTCGAGGTCCCTTCCAATCTCTAATGTTCTGTGATTCTCGTCCAGTTCGAGGAAGCCATCATACTGCAGCACTCCTGTAGCCACTCAGCGCTGCTCACGTGTGGGATGGTAGCAAAGGCTGTTGTTAGTGGGAGATGGGCAAACACAGCAGACACAGGGACAGCGCAACGTGGCTGTTCTATCAGGAGTCTTGCTTTCGATTCCCATGTTTAGTTTTGCACTGAGTAATGTGCGTGTGAAAATTAACGCACGCCTTGCTAAAAGGTGAATGTTGAATACAATGAATTAAGAAAGCAGAGGCTATAGAGAGCTCCGTAATTATATCATCGAGGAATATCATGTACACTGCAACGCTGTGATTCATGATGTTACAAGTAAATAACAGAAGATTAAAAATGTTCTTGGGTTCTCATCTGTAATGTAGCCCAGTTTAAGGTTATACTTATCAAAATTATCAGTGGAAAAACACTGTATTTCAGAGCTTCAGTGGAAAAACACTGTATTTCAGAGCTGAGTCACAGATGGTCAGACCAAATCAGAGATGAAGGTCTTGCTGGGAGAGCTGAGTGCTGACAACGATCAAGGCCCCAGGGACATCCAGAGGTTGAAAACATTGGGGAAAGTATTACTGGATCTTTTGAGCATGGTCGTGGGAGGCAGGATTATCTCCATCTTAGAGATCAGTTACTTGAAAATCAGTTCCTCAAGGGAAAATGGCAAGGTAGTCCTTGAGCCAGGAGAGCAGCAGGGCATATCCCTGTCCCTGCTTGGTCTCAGAGAGCACACTGGTTTTGGTGGGGATCAGTACCCTCCACTCAAACGTGCAGCCTTGTCTCTCATGGCATCACTTCTGTTTTCACACCATGACAGGCAGGAGTGAATTTTCTTAAGTTTAAGAAAAGCTGCAACAAATACTCAGTGTCAAGTGGCAGGAATCATCATCTCTGAGAATGTTGCTTTGGTAACTCCAGCATGAACGTGGGGAAGTCACCTTGCACAAGAGCAGGAGGCAGGTAGTAGAGTCATGAAACAACTCACGTATTTCATCTCCCAGCGTTGGAAAGTGTAAGAAATTCAGGTATCTGTAAGAAATCCAGTAATCCAGATAAGAACTTGCCTTATGAAAAAGACAAAGTGCAAGCATAGGAAAGCTTGATAGCATGGGACAGGATTTCCCTTCTTATTAAGCTGAAGAGGGATGCTCTACATGCAACGATTAATTTCTGAAATAAGGCAAAATGGATTTGAGTGTAAACTAAGGCAGTATTAGTATCAGATGCTTAAAGAACTTCATGTTCTTATGAATTTTCGCAGCTGATTCAAGAGGTAAAACCCCCAGCTCTCTGCTCCTATCCGTGACAGCAAGGTACAATACTGAGAAGAGGCTTGCAGGTGGACTATTGATCTGTGTAGCTGTGCCTTTCCAGACAGCAACTGGGTGAAAGGTCTGGGGCCAGGCAAGTATGGAGGGAACAAAAGTTCTTCAGTTCCACCTTGATCTGTAGGGGAAAGCGTGGCACTGCTGATGGCTTCATGACTTAATGGAGACTGGGGATGCTGCTCCAGCTTCAGTGTGCTACTGTAGATATAAAGCTGGGAGCGCATAGCCAGTGAGCTCTGCTGTGCACTCCAAGGAGAGCCTTCCTGCCTTTCCCCTTTCCCTCAAACTGACCAGCCTGTAGAATCATGCAGGTATCAGAAATTGGAGCTCAGAAAGATTCCCAGAGAATGTCCATGAGAAAGAGAGAGTTGTCTTCCCATGAGCAGCACTGGGATCAGATAGCCCAAGTCAAAGGTGTCCTGGGTATAAAAGTCTTTATGGGCCTTCAATGGCTTGCAAAAACTGTATTTGACAGCAAAAAGAACAAAACAGCAATAGATTTCCCCAGGCTTGAGTGAAAGCTGTAGCAGATCTTTACTGGTGGAAACCAAGCAAGCTAATGGTGTTACAACAGTGTCAGCAGTGCTGATCTTTATTTCACCTCTAATTTTTATTTCAGACACTTCTCAAAGTGTTGCTGCAGCTCTCTTTTTATAAGAAAGGACTCAGCCTCTACTGCCAAGTGACTCCTGCTCAGCCAGAGAGAGGAACAGGATGTGGTCTGTGGTGCTGTTTGTGTTCACATGAATGCTGGCTGCATCTGTTTGAATAGATCAGTGCATTGGGCTGAGAGCATGTGTATGTTGTATACATATGCTTCTGTGGGCACCTGTAGGGAATACTTGTTCAATCTAGTTAGTAGCCCCCAAGACCTGGGGACTTGGAGATGTGTCATTCTCCCTCTCTTTCAGGCTGCTCCCTAGCAGCTTACGCAATCCCTTCAGCATTTGTGTAAAAGTGTTTTATGTAAAGAAGGGGACTTTAATGTCTCCATGATGTCACACATTACAGAGACATGGTGGGACAGCTCACATGACTGGAATGTGGTCATGGACAGCTATGTCCTTTTCAGGCAGGACTGGTCAGCATGATGAGGTGGTCGAGTTGTCTTTACATGAGAGAGCAACTGGAATATATTGAGTTCTGTCCAGAGGTAGATGAAGAGAGAGAGTTGAGACTTTTTGGGTACAGATTAAGGGGCAGGTCATGTGCTGGATGAAGTGGGTACCCTGGAGACAGAGGATACAGAGAAAGCAGAGATACTGAACACCTTCTTTGCCTCTATCTGTACTTCTGGGGGCTGTCTTGATATCAAGCCCCAGACTGCTGAGGCCTCAGAGGAAGTTTAGACAAGAGAAGAGTTTGCCCTGGTTGATGACGACTGGGTTAAGGATAAGTTGAGCAAACTGGATGTATACAAATCCATGGGCCCTGATGGGATGCACCCATGACTGTTAAGGGACATACCAGAAGTCATTGCTATGCCACTCTCCATCATCGTTGCTAGGTCATGGGGATCAAGAGAGGTGCCTGTGGACTGGAGGATAGCAAATGTCACTCCAATCTTCAAAAAGGGTAAGAAGGAGGATCCAGGTAACTATAGACAGGTCAGCCTCACCTCCATCCCAGGAAAGGTGATGGAACAATTTATCCTTGAAGCTGTCTCTAGGCACATCAAAGGCAGGAGGGTCATTAGGGACTGTCAGCATGGCTTCACCAAGGGAAAGTCATGCTTGAGCAACCTGATAGCCTTTTATGAGGGCATAACCAGGTGGATA
>JAOXOE010000343.1:16688669-16738220 GCA_028565055.1 Phoeniculus purpureus
ACTATGTCATGGCATCCCAGCAGCACAGTGGCCCTTAACTCATCCTGTTTGTTGCCCAAGCTCTGTGCATTTGCATAAAGGCAGTTCAGCTGGGCTGGCCCTGTCCTTTTGTGCCAGTTGCTCTTGATTTCCTCAGATTGTCCTGGTGCATCATACCTCTGCCTCTGGTGAACTGCCCCAGAAGTGGGTAGTAGTCCAAAAGACTCAGGAGGTTGGGAATTTTACCTAACATGTCCCTTACCTGGGCACCAGGGAGGCAGCAGACCACTCTGTGAAATGGGTTTGGTCTGCATATTGGGCCCTCTGTTCCCTTCAGTAGGGATTCTCCTATAACAATGACCCTTCGAGGTTTCAGTGTTCAGTTTCGGTGTTCAGCTGTCTGAGAGCTACAAAGGTTAATCTTAAGTTTTCCTGCTGTTGGGACTCTCTCATCATGAAACAGAAAAGCAGGAAGTCATCCAGTCCTAAACAGCGTGGAAGAATCTGCCCTACTTTTACAGGAGAAAAAGGTTAAGCACATGGACACAAGCTGTGCTGGGTCATTTGGCCCCACGGTCACAGAACAGGCCCTGACCTGATTTTACTGAACAGTATAAATACAGCTGCTCTATATGATCTGCCACATCCTGGCAAAAGATTTAAGAAGAGAATGCCAAGGATAAGAAAGCAGTTAAAACCTGCTCTCAGGTCAGTAAAATCTGAAATTTCAGCTAGGAGAAGCAAAGCTAAACAGCCTGTGAAGCTGGCTGTGTGCTGGAGGAGCAAACTTTACCTTTACTAAGGTATATCTGAGTACAGCTAGCACTCCCATGAGTCAAAGATTGTGACTACTACTGCAGAGTGCATAAATATTCAGCTAGAACATTATTCCCTAACAAAGCATCTACACGTAATTTGCTCCTCTCAGCAACGTTACCTCTCAAATGCACAATCATTAAAGGTTATAGAAACATCAAGACAAGGAAAAAATATCTTTCATCATGGGTTGTCCTCATTTTACTCCTTCTGAAAGGACTCTGTCAAAATGACTGCATACAGAGTGTTTCTCTCAATAGTGAGTCACACTAATATAACCGTGTCATCTTAATATATTGCTCTCCAGATGAAAACATTATCATTTTAGTCACTACATTGGCCCTGACAGTTCTGTTGAAGATTCTGAAGTTTTATCATTCCTTGAAAAGAAGAAACTATTTCTATGATATTAAAAATAACTAGTTTTAATGAAGTCAAAGTGCTGGGCATAATGGACTTCATTTTAACCCAGAAAGTTACATTTTCACTGCATAATCAAGTGAAACTAGAAGCAGAAAAGTCCAGTTTAAGGATAGAGCTTGTCTAGTTTATAAACAACATTTTATAGTTTCGTAATCACAGACACAATTTCCATTTCTTTGGGAGAAGGCCAACTATACTACACTGAACTACACTACAACTGAACAACTACAGTTTAGAGTGAAGAATAAATTCTCGACATAAATTGGACATTTTCAACTGCAAACAGATAATGGATTTATACTGCTAATATTATACTTAGAGGTATCAGCACTGACAATCCACTTTAAATCCTAAATTGTAGTACTCTTTATCACAGTCAGACAAAATAAAAGTCCTGACATTTAAAGAGAATGAGTGTCTAAACTTTCTAATTAATAATCTAACGACATTTGTTGGTGCAAGTGAGTCTTAGTGCATACCAAAATCCTGTGCCTCTAAATGAAGGTGCATTCTAACAGGGTGGAAAATTTATGGAGATCTACTGTGAATAACTTCTTATTGGGAAAAATATACTTGCACCTACATTGCAACCCATAAAATGTAAAGCACAGAGTATCTGAAAATTATGCTGTGCTGTAAGAAACGTTGAACACTTCCATTAAGTGAACTGATTGAACGGTAGTTTCTCCAAATGAATTGCTTTTGCACCATATTTATTATTTTTTTTCCTGTATCTTCCTATAATTGTCATACTGTCAGCTCTTACAGTGAGTGCAACCACAAGTATTGCTTTGTTCTTATTCCTGAGTACTTTCACTAAGTGATGAACTATGATAGTCTACTAGATAAAGACAAGGTGTTCATTGGAATCAAACAACTGGAAAAAAGAAGAATATAACATTTCAATTTCCTCACTAAATATATGTTAGCTACTGAACCAAAATTAACTTCCAGAGAACAACGGCATTAATATAAATGCCATCATCTGAACTCGTTTAAAATGTGGAGATACCACTTCTAGTTCAAAGGATAGTTTTACATTTTTTTATCAGCTGTAGCAAACTCAGTTTAGGAGGATACCTTTGATTTTGCAAGACGTTCTATATTTTCAGTTGGGTCAGACCCCACTGATAAAAAGCATGTCAAAGGTGTTCGGCAGTCGCTTTCTGTCCACATTGCTTCCATGTCAAGAATAAACCCTTCTGCATATTTTCCTCCAAGGGATTCTGCAATGTAATGTCGAGCCTAAAAAACAAAAAAGTTACCAGATCACAGATACCTTTTTTATTTTTAATTTAACATTAATCACAGATGTGGATTAACAAATACCCACATTAGAAGATAAATGATTTTCTAAACTTTCATTTTCAACTTTGTTGTAACAGAAGTTACAGTTGTCCATAGTAGGCAGCCATTGAAATTCTCCAACAGCAAACTTCAAATAAAGAAAAGAAAGAATTCTGCTCACACAACAGACATCCTGTGAATGCTGTTGCTGACAATGCTAAATGGGTTTTTAAAAAGAACTAAAGAAATCCATGCAGAATAGAGCCTCTGACTGCTCTGAGGACAGCCCAGATAGTGCCCCTAAATTACTGACTGCTAAAGCTTGGCGGATAGACAAACAAAAGAGTTTCTCTTCACCAGCCACATTCTTAGCTTCTCTAAGCATGTATTGTTGACACTGTCTCTACAGCATGGCAGATTAGACTGATCTTTCATCTGACCCAGTTACAATCTTCTATATATTTGTTGGAACTTCAAACAAATTCTCCTGTCCAGTGGTTATCCAATTCAAGTCTCTTACACTGAATATCTATTTCTACAAAACATAAACACCAATCAGACTTTATCCTTAAAGGTCAAACCTCCCCTATGCCTCTATTGTCCTCTTTTCACAGACATTTTCAAAAAGGACTTCTGAAGCTATCCTGGTGTATGAGATGCTTTTTTGACTGATACGATTTTCCAACTGTGTAAACTACTAGCACAGATGCTGAAGCATGTATTCTAGAGATAAACACTCAGGAACAAGGTGGATTGAGGAAGATGCCTATTCCAGGAAAGATAATAATCTACTACCAAGTGTAACTTCTGCCCTAAGATAAGAGAAGTAAAATTTTGTTACACTTGGGGAAACACAGCAGAAAAAGATGATGAAGATAACAAAAAGGATCCCCTCTATCCTCAAAAATCAAAATAATTACAGTTTTTGAAATCACTATTCTGAAACATTCTTTCTCAAAGATAGTTGTGCAAGACATCAAGAGTGTTGATAAATGATCAGTAGCAGCTTAATTATTTTGGTTCAGAGCAGATGGAGCTCCCATGCTTTTCTCTTATTTACCAGCTGAAGAGAAGAGGAAAAAGGATGGAAGGTATCTTGCTGAAAAAGAGGTCCATAAAAAAAGGGGGACGTCCCCTAATTACAACACAGATGTTATCAGACTGTATAACATGTAAAGTAGAGATATATGGGAAATCAGAAGTACTACTTTGCAGTGTAGCTAAAGACAAACACAAAAAAAGAAAAGAGGATGTTCATAGGCTCATACATCAATTTGAAAACTGCACAGGGAAGAAAAATCCAGATACCAAAGTCTGTGGAGAAACTGCTAGTCTACTGCAGTTTCTTTTATGATATCTGCCATGAGACTCTTAATTAATACTTCCTCAGCATGGAGAGTAAGTAAACAATTTATCTGCTGTTTTAGTGCACCTGTCATCAAAGTGAACTGTTCTCTTTCCACTTCTTCTGTGAAAAAATTCTTCTGATTCACTGGAAGAATGCAGCTGCTTTACAAGTTCTTGACTCCTCTTTAGAAGCACCACACAGAAAGAATGGTATTCTTCCAGCACCAACACAATTTATTTCATGTTTCACAATGCCCTTTCTAATTCACTGTCGTTAAATAAGTTAATATTTCTTCTACATGTACTTACTATAAGGATTTCAATATAGCTTGCTCAGCAACAAATAGTACAACAAAAAAAAAAGTTCAGATAACATGGGTTTGGAACTAGCAGCTCTACAGGAGACACCACATGACACAGCTGTTGTGTGAAAGCATATCTTACCTGGGCAACAGTATGATCAGGGCACCAGCTACGGACAAGGAGCAGTTTGCGGAATTGATCCAGTAAGCTGTGATATCCATCTGGAATTACAGCTTTTTCAGGTGCTTCTTCATCAAACCAAGCTTTCCAGGACTTCTCATTCCTAACAACTTGCACCAGAAGTTGATTAAAAGGGTGTAAGCTAGATAACTGCACAAGATTGAGCCATGTCATGTCAAGGATCCACTTTTTTGGTTTTGGTTCCACAGATTTTAGATCCAAACTGGCACCTCCTGCAAACCAGAAAGCATTACAGAAAACAAGCATTATTAAACAGAAAAGTAACAAGTAGTAAAAATATGCATTTCTACAGTTTATGGAGTAAAAATCTTTCTAAACTAGGACATGGAGACCTAAAATATGTATGGAAGAATGATTTAACAAAGATAGCTTGTGGGAGTGGTTTCACTGCTTCTCAAAGCTGATATCCCAGCAATTTTTGTGTTACTTTTCTCCATCTGTAAAATAATATCTGATAAATAATCTAGATTGCTCTTCTGGAAAATTTATTGTTTAATTTCTTCTTGGACTACACTTACTTTCATTCTTCAGGTTAAAAAACCATTTAGGCTGGAAAGAGAGGGCTCCAGTGAGGACTTACAGCAGCCATCTAGTACCTCAAGGGGGTTTATAGGAAAGTTGAAGAGAGATTTTACACAAGGGACTCTAGTGATAGGACAAGTGGAATGATTGCAAGCTAAAGGAAGGTAGACTTAGATTAGTCCTTAAATAGAAATTCTTTGCTATGAAGGTAGTGATGCAATGGAACAAGTTGCCCAGGGAAGCTGTGGATGTCCCATCCCTGGAAGTGTTAAAGGCCAGGTTGGATGGGATCCTGGATAGGTGTCCCTGCCTATGACAGCAGGGTTGGAAGTAGGTGATCTTCAAGGTCTCTTCCAAACTAAACCATGATTCTATAGATTCTACAGTTCTATAAGTCCATTGTTTACAACATACTGTGTACATCATTACCGTAAGCACTGAAAAATCTATATGTATCTATGTATAAATAGGAAAAGTTTTAGAGAAGTTACCTTTGATCAGTGTCTCAAACTCAGCATGAGAAATTTTCTTGGCCTGCAAGTCAATCTTCAGTGTTAGAAGCAATGTAAATAGGAACCTGTGATTTTCATACAACCCTCGCACTGTGTACTTGAAGACTTCATGGGTGAGATGTTCGATTATATACAGTACCCTTTTTGCTGTGATTTGAGATTTCTCAGATCTTTCCACTGAGAGGTCAAAAATGCCAAGGAACTGCCGTAAAGATGTTTGGTACATGACGTTAACCAAGCTCATTTCCACAATTAGGAAATAAAGGATGCTCCCACGACAAGCAACAGGCCGATATTCTTCACGTGCAGTATTGATTTTCACCTCTGTCTCCGCTGCTACGTTTAATTTTTCACTGACCTTAAAATTAATTGAAAAGACCACATAGATTAAGTCATGTCACCTGTGATTTATACTGCACAAGTGAAAAGAAACCCTCTTGGTTAAGACAGGGAGTTTTAGTCAAGCTTTGCTTCCTCTGTCAGTGTTTCAACAGAAACATTGTGTCTTCATATATTCAAATACCAAGTGCAGTGGGACTTCATTCCACCCTACACCTGCAAATGCTGGAATACAAAGCAGTATCCAGGAAATAGTTTAATTCTGCCACATTTGATTAAAAAAAAAAAAGCTAGTGTTATTTCTCAGGAAGTTAGATGTTAGTCACTATAGTGACTCTCAATGGAAAAAAGAATAACATGGATGTCTACAAAACAGTCTAATAGCCTTTAAATTATAAGTACAAAATGCTTCTGCAGTGCATTCAGAATTTACCTCTTCTGCAGTTGTCTTAGTAATTCTTAGGACTTCTATCAGAGACTCATCATCAACCAGAGATCCCTCTGTACTGGTTAGACGGAAGAGTAGATTATCTTCAAGCTCCTGCATTTTCCTCTTGTTAGATGTCACTTCTTCCATTAGTTTGACTCTGTCTGTCTCTAGTTCCTGTATTTGGAAATTTTTCTTAGAATATTTAAAATTAATTCAAATAAAGCTTCCTTATAATGACACTCAAAACCATATGATTTCATTCAGGCTTTACTGCTTTTTCTGCAAATTTCAGAAATGTTATATACTAAACTAATTTTAAAAGTACACTGCATTTATTTGATTCACGTAGCATAGTGAGGAGCAAAAACACATCTCAATTACCATGAAAAGCTTCGTGATAGTAAGATGCACAAAGCACTAAAACTAGTTTGCAATGGGAAATGATAAAATCCACATTACATTAAGTACTTAAAATTAAATCACACAAAAGACTGAAAGATGTGTTGTAACGATGGATCTTACATTGTTAGGGAAGCTGACTGATGGCCTTTCCATTTCTAATTTCTAAGATTCTGTGAGTGCAATCCTCTACTGATGATAAAATAGGAAATGTTACAACTATTATCTATGTCATAGGGAATTTTTATGGTGTTTCTTCAAGAGAGACAATAGCAAAGGAACAATGACAGAAAAGAGTACCAAGTGAAATGAGGCATCTGTACCACACAGTCCAACACAGCTCACAGATACCCTTGATGCCCACCTTTGCTTAATCAATCAAGTCAACCTTCCTGTAAGAAAAGGGTAAATACCAGCCTACCCACACCTATGGCTTCAGTTTATTTACTTTCTTGTCAATGTGCCAAGGCAGAGAAAAAAAGGAGATGTACAGTCATGCAGTACAGGAGAGGTTCTCTGGTATTTCAAAGAAGTGACACATTTATTTAGTTTTACAAACTTCTTATTTGGGAACGTGTTTGTTATACATTCTTGGACTTTCTAATGTAGCTCTGTGGAAGCTATAGATAAATGCATCCTAACAGAGGAGAATGACTTAGGCATCAGCAATTTGGTTTCTGCATTTTCTCCTGTTTCTTTATCATTAATGTAAAAAAATATTAGAATTACACAAAAGAAATAGTTCTGCAGAACACTCAAACATGAGTTTAAGTACATGTTTGAATTCTGCTTTAGGATGTGCTTTGTCTAAGAATAGCACCTCATCTATTCTGTTTCTAAGCTTCTAAAGGTTATCTTCCAGAAAATTAGCAAATACAGCAGATGACAGGCTTTTGTTTGCAAGAAGAATTCAGGAACACATTTGAAACATAAAAAAAGCTATTCTGAACACAAATAGTGGCAGCAACTTCATTATCAAAGTATAAAGAGACGCTGATTTTTTTTCATATAGTAACAGGAGCAACTTTTAAAGCTGAGAAGAATAAAAAAATCTTTGATCATGTATTTCATTGATCACTATAGCAATCTTTAAGAATATCTTAGTTCCTTTAATGTATTACTATAGCTCCGTGAACATAAACTTGTCTTCTTGTTTGTAATAGAAAATCTGGTTCAGATTCTCAGCTCATGGTCTGTCTTTTCTTTGAGACACATTTATCCAAGCTCTATTTGCCCTGGCTATCTACACCAGGACATTCATCTCTTACTGAGACAGAAAAGACAAAACAACCATGATTTTTTCGTATCTGTGAAAGGGAAGTTTAATAAATGTTGGTCACCTACAACTACACAGTACTAGATGAATATTTTTCAGTGAGCACATTTTTGCCCCAAGGTGAGGTCTAGGTGTTGCTACATATGTTCAATATGAATTCTCCAACCATTTTGGTCATGAAAAATAACACACAGAGAGAGTATCTGTGTGTGGGGAGATGAGTATGTATCTTATTTTCTTTGAGAGTTTAAAAGCAAAAGCTTACATGTAGGTCATAAGAAAACAATTTCCTTTCTATCTTAATTTAAATACCTGTCTCCTATCTGATGTTTAGTTACTCAGTTCCAACTACTCCTGCTGACGCTGTTTGATTACATATACACATCTACTGGAGTGAAGACTGAAAGTTCTGCAACCCTAGCATCTGTCTCACCCTGCCAAGGGATAGGCTTTTCTGTGCCATGTCTGCTGTGGCTTTTTCGTTTTTCACAGAAAATTTCAGAGGAAGTTTGGACAATGACTTTTCTAGCCTCTAGTGATGACTGTCAGACTGAAGGAAGGGCACTTAGATTTCAGTCCTTAATTCAGCAAATGCTTGTTTGAGTGAAGTGGAGAAGTGCTGGCAAGAGAAAGTGAGAGCGCTACTAAAGCACACTGGATAGAACAGGGTTTGGAACACTGGAGAAGGAGGAACTAATTCCCTTATGTGGGGGACTACTCTCACACGGCGAGTCTACATGAGTTACCTACTCAGAGGAGAAGCTCTGCTAAATTCAAACTTTAATCTTTGTTACTTTTATCATAGACACACTTAGGAAATGCTCAATTTGAAATAAATAAGCCACTCAATTTGATGTGAAATACAGGTCCTGTGCTTTCTCTTTAATGAGAAAGGAAGTAAATATTTCATTTTAGTGTAATTGGACCACACTCTATTGGTATGAGAGTCACACTAAAAAAAACCACATTTCTCCCTAGTGCCTATGAAGAATTGACTCGTATGGTTTTGGATAACAAGGCTGTTAAATTAAATCACACAAAAAGAAATAGAAATTAAATTAATTTGGAGGCTATATCAGTTTTGATATTATGAAAAAAACCTCCTGAAAAACACCTGAGAAAGGATTTTCTTCTTCATATTTGTTTTCACATAATCAATAGGAATTTTAGTAATGACAGAGTCAAGTGTTCAGGGCTCTTTAAAAATCTAATTTTTCCTTGCACACTAGTGCCTGCCTAGCAAAAGTAGTTCAAGTTCATAAGCATTTTTCATGTAATTCAAATTCAGTTTAAAAAATCATTCAGAAATAAAAGAAGTTTCTGACTGAACAAGGAGCCTTTGCTATATATGAAGGAATTAAGATGCTTTATGTATGTCATGTATATGCCTGTGATGTATTTTTAATGAACAATTTTGTTTCTTCAAGTTTCAAGGCCAGATCTTAAAATAAATATTTAAGTCCCTCCATTCAGTTAAAAAACCAGCCCCACATTTTGCATTTGCTGAAAAACAATCTTCTAAACTTTCATTTAAATTTTTGTTCTTTAATTTAATTTCACCCAACATATGGAATATCCCAAGTTGTCACCCAACACCATAGACATCCACTCACAGTACAGATACTGAAGAAGCCTTCTTGCCATGCAGATACTACAACTACCAGATACCTGTTTTTCTGTGAAGATGACACGGCCAAGGAGCTGATCTTCCAGCCCTTTCAGAGTAACAGTAAAGTCAATCACTGTTGTTCTTGCACTGATTTCTGGAGTGTAGGCAGGATTAGCCAATTTTGTTGTCATATAAAGGGTAAACCCCTTCATCAGATCTACCTCCTTGTCACCTACTTTCACCTGAAAATAAAACATAATTATTCAAGTTTCAAAGGCTGGAAGTTATTTTATCCAGGGCAGAACAGAGGAATGCTTCTATTACAGTTTCTTTTACACCCACTAAAATTTCTGCTTAAAGGGTAAAAATTCCCCAACCCATGAGTTCATTGCTCATTCTTCTAAGTATTGCAAAGTTATGAATCTTGGCAGTGTCCATTCTACCATGTACCCACCATCTATTCTACTGGTTTTGACTTTCAGGTTCACAACTCATCTTACTTTGTGTCCTGAACCAGATCTTATGAAATTTTTTTCCAAGATGTTATCAAGAGCAGGATCAAGTTCCTCTCCAATATCTTCTATTAACAAAGGTCGGCCGAGGGACAGGCAGTCTTCTATGTGACTCCTGAAGAACCTGTGGTTCATTGCTGTAATCTAGGAAAATTGGTTCACAACAGAGACACATTTGCAAGTATGTAAAAAGCACTATGAAACCTACTGCAGCTTAAAAAATCTTACTCACTCTGGAATGCCTACACAAGTGATTGCATTTTAGGGACCAACACTCACATCTGCTGAAATAAATGGAAGCTTTGCTTTAAGCTTAACAGAAAAAGGGATTGCACCTCATGTTTTCTTTACTGCTATGTATGTAGGTATCTATCTATCTAATCCATATATTTTCTTAATACCTTTTAAATATCAATGGCTTTATGTCCAGAACACTAAAGCAGGAAAATTTTTACAAGGTTCAGAGAAGAAACCAGTGTTACACAAGAAACCTGATCTTACATTTCATTTTTAATTTTCGATCCAGTTCCTGTTTCACAATATAAAGCCTTAAATTGGTAAAAGTCACATTGAATCCTTTTCATTTATTTACATTTAATAAATTTAACATAAGTCTTTGAGATTATAATTAAATAGTCTTTCCAGGCATCTGTTAAACCATGGTCTTGGGATGTGTTTTTTTACAAAAAAGATAGACATGTTTATAAAATAAATCCATGTCTTGCAGGCAGCGCTCTTTGAAAAACATATAATTAAGATATCTAGAGGCATATTACACAGCCTTAAAACAGCATATTACATAAAAATTAATACTGTGTGCACCACTCTGCACTTTTAGCTGGGCTATAATGCGAGTACCCACCAGCATGGTGCCTACATTATCCTGTATGTTACACTGTAGCCATACATAGGTACATCAGCTTGTCTGACTTTCCAATGAAGGCAGGGATGGAGAGCCATGAAATAACAAGGACACAAGAAATGCTGATGGGCTTAAAATCACACCAGCAATGTAGATTTTGATCTACATCCCTCAGTCCCTACTTCGGTGAGTATGTGATATGAGATCCTTATGCAATTACTGGACCACAGAATGGAACCTCTGTGTTCACAGACCCCTTCTGCAGGCTGCAAGCTGCTACGTGGTGAAAGCAGTCACCTGGAGGGTGGGCAGTGCTGCGTGAAGGAGGGAACTGATGCGGTGGCTTGGAGGTTACTTTAAAATCACTGGGGATAAGTGGCATGTTAGAAAGAGTCAGTGTAAGCTCCTAAATGAAGGAGATTCATTGTTGTTATTCCTGAGCTCAACTTGGTTCTCTGAAACTCTGATCAGGGGATTGAAAGTTTGAAAGACAGTTCAATATGATATATATATTCTCTATTCTTTCCTGTTGGTTACCAACCAACATCATTTTCCTGATGCAATTTTTGCAAAGTAAGGTCTGATGTAATTTAGAGGAAGCCATGCAACACAATAGATCTCACATGGTCACAAAATGCCTAAATTCTGTGAACACCACTCGTATGTTTCAGGAGATATTTGAATCATATCTTTAATAAAGGCATCCATTTTTTCAAGATCTTTGAATGCTGCACATTCAAAAAGGTTTTCTGTCTCTTCTCAGTCAATACTTCCTGTTTTTACATGATTTTTTGAGCATGTTCAATTTATCAGAAATTTGATGTGGTGTGGATTGAACGTTGGGCATTTCTTAACAGTGCTTAGGAAACAGAGGTCTAGGACAAACTCACGGTTAAAAATTAGCTACTGGCATCACTATGATGTAACTGCTCTCTGAATGTCACCATCCTTACCTTCATTCTCAGTTTTCTTTTCTTACTCATCACTCATTTCTAGTGAAGACAGTATATCATGGTATTCATGTGACACAATATTCCACAGTTGTAGGATAGATTTGTTTTATTAACAATTAATTCTTCAGTATGATGCTCAATCTGCCCTGAATACATGTCACACATTTAAAGCTTTATCATAACCAATCTTACCCTTACTGGTCTGACAAAACATAGAGGGTAGGCTGATTAGAAGGATAAAAAAAAAATTTTTAATTAAATAGAAGACCCAAGTCCCAAGCAGGATGCACTGCTGGGCAGAATGTGAGAAGGGTGGATCAATTTAAGAACAAGTATTTTTATCACATATATTTAACTATCAGGACACTGCCTGAATTTAGGCTTTTGGTTTGATATGCCTCAAAGATCACTCTGCCTCTAGATGCCATTTTTCTTTCCGTTCCTCCCTTTTTGTTTCCCCTTTTTTCTCTTTAAATGCTTGCCCTTAAATGTTATTGCCATGCAGCACCAACTGGCTGATCCTGTCTGGTCTTAATTTTGCAAATCATTTACTTACCTTTATACTTCTCTCTGTCTATGACAAGCAATGAAAAGATTTATCATAAAATACACATGGGCATAACATGTAATTCCAGTTTGCTCTTTAAACTCTCTTTTTGCGAGATGACAAAGTAGCAGCAGCTATTTCACCCTGACGCAGATAGGTCACAGAACTGGTGTCAATTTTAATTTCTGCATAACTCTATGCCATAAGCATCAGATTTAAATTACACATGGCCAAAGTATGATGACAGAAAAAATAGTTCCAATGCTAATTAGAATGTGAAATGACAGACACATTAAAAAAATGAATTAACTATCTACCTGAAGTCCATTATTCTTCTCCTTATTCTTAATCCAGACCTTTCCTTGACCTTGTGGATCAATCAGCAAAGGGTACCTAGATGCTTTTGTGACAATGATGCCATTCTGAATTGAAAGGTCATCATTTGGAAGACCCTGGAGGTTCCATTCATCCACTGTAGCATTGTCAACAAGCATATCAGTAAGATTCAGGTCCTAAGAGAAAATTATGTATTACAAAACAAGTACCAGTTAGAGGAGTTATACTAAAATGTCACAAAAACTTCATCCTGCTGCAAAGTTATAAAGTGCCTATAAAGTATGTATATGAATAGAGGATGGCTTGAGGGAGAAGACTCAGAGAAGACGCAGAGAAGGAGATGCACCATGAACTACCATGGGAAGTTATTGTTGCTATGGTCAGAACTCTTCCCAGATCATGTACTTTCCTGAAGTTTGATTTGCACACATCAACTAACCTACTTATTTTTTATTCACTATGAACAGGCACTGGCCTCTTGAGAAAGTCTAAGTGAAGAAAACAGTGCTTGAATCAGAAACCAAACTCTCCAGATGAGAAAAGCAGTTTAATGATGTGTTTAAAAATAATAAAAGGGGTTTTTTTATTTGGTCCTTAGATTTTTCACTGATGAACGCCTTATTGTAAGCTTTCTCTACAAACCAATATTGTAAAAGAAAGAAAAATCTCATGATTCCTGCAGAAATCATGTAATTCAGCATCTCAGGCCTAAGGCAAATTTTCAAATACTGTGAAACTTGTGATACAATCATGAGAGTTAGTGAGACCAGTGGATGCAGGACTCAAAGGCTTTTTCACCTGTTAATTTTTGTACTATTCAGGTAATTGAGGAATCTGAATGAAGCAACACAAACTGTTCTCAGAAGAGAAACTTTAAGAATCAGATTTCCAATTGTGAAAAGGACAGTAAAACACTTAATTTTCAACATATTTAACTCCTGAAGCAGGTGAGTGGGTGTCTAAACAGCTTTGATTTTTTTCTTACTGCTGCAGGAAGTATCAGTCACTCTGCAACTCTGAAACTCATCTAATTTAAGTGTCTGACTACATAGATGATAGCTAATTTTAAATGGCTCTCTTTAAATTGTTATGCCTAAATGACTCATACACCCACAGCCAGTTAGTCTGTGACAAAGGCAGATGTCAAGCCTTTTGCTTGAACTGCAAAGCTGATTTCTTTCCTGTGAAGTACCAAGAGAGGTCCATATGCCACATTTTGTGAGTATTTAATTCACTGGAAAAAAGTAAAACTATCTTACATACACTATTGTTGATATCACAATGCTGTCTTTAACAACAACTATCTAAACAGAATGGTAACTATCATTTGATACTTGGTAATTATGGCATTTTGAAAAAACCCAAACCCAAAGACAGAAACAGTCAAAAAGCATTCCCCAAATTTTGAAGGGTGCAGCAGGGCACCCTTCAAAGGGGGCAATGTGGTCAGAACATCTTCATCAAGGCACAACTTTAGTTATGTCTTGCTTTCTAAGGACATTATACATTCAAGTTCTTACCCTTAAATGGTAAGAATCTTGACAGATATCTCCCAGGGTAAGTAGCTTTTAAAAACACTTTGTAGACTCAATTCGAGAAAGAGCCTCCCTGGGATGAATGTATGTAGGACAACTCCCATACCACACTGGTAAAGAAACTTGTCTGAGACTGCATTACTACTGGTACTTTATTTATAAATCCATCTTGGCTTTACAAACTAGGTATCATGAGCTTTTAAGGAGCTTTGCTGGGCAAGCCAGAATCATTCATCTTTGTAAGTCACAGCTTAAATTGCACTGGGCTGTGAGGTTCACTCTGTCAGGTCAAGGTTAATCACTGTTAGGAGAAGCGTTATGCACCATGTAACATAAAAAACCCGATTCAGAAGTAACTTCTATGAGATTAACAGCATGACAAACCTCTCATGGTAAAGAGGTCCCCCTAATACAATTTTTAAGCATCAGATCCTCCAAGAACCTGAAAAGAAAATGCATCAGGGACACAGTTTCACAGTGGTTCAGTCACAGCTGTATGCTAGTCACTCACTTGCTACCAGCATTTTCCAGCAGCACCTCCTCTGTCACAAATATTGACAGCTGAGGACAGGACATTTGAGCCTTAATACCTCCACGTCCATGCTAAGAGTAAGAAAGTGTCCCTGAATTATTTTTCCAACCTTTACTGCTGGAGAAAATGTATGCGGGTATTCACAAAATCAAGTGAAAGGTAACACAGACAGATTACTCAGAAAGACAGTTTTCATTATTAAGGTCTAAATTCTGCCTTCAGCATGAATATATTTTCCAGGCATGAGGAAGAATATTAGACAGACCTCATAAAAGTCATGGAATAGGAACAAGGCTGCTGCTGGCCACAAGCACAGCCTACGCACCACAAGAGCTGCCAGGTTTGGCATCCCTGATGCAGGTAATGGTAACAAGGGACGCTGCCCTGTATCACACTTCCCAACATGCAGATTTCTCATTTTAATAAATGCAGTATATGGTGTGACAGGGAGCTAGAGCAACATGATGGGACCCTAGGTTTACTGCCTTTTAGGCCACCTGAATAAACGTAGGCCAACTTCAGAGAAGCTTTAACATCAGATTTACTGTGGACAGCCTCACTAGTGACAAACTGAGTGAGCTGAAGTGGTGTAAACCAAGCTTACAAAATCCAGGTTTTGTTTATCTTAATCTTTTCAGCAAGACACTTCATATTAAGTGGTGCAGGTACCCAGAACAGGATATGACTGATAATACATAGAGGTGCAGAGGTGATATATCCTGATTCAATATGTGCAGTGGCCTTTTCTGTACTTAGGTATAAGAGTATTTTACATCAATCAAGAATCAATCTAGCTATACTAATTAAAAATTATGAAACTTTCAAAGGAAAAAATGTTTAGTTCAATTTTATGGGTATTTTCTAAGTAACCTAGATTATTAAAATGCTGCACTTAAATAATTCTAAATCTAAGTAATTCTAATGGGAGCTTTTACTCCTAGACTAGTTGGTTGTGTTCAAAATGCAATATATTAAGAAAAGTAGGCTAAAGGATTCATGATAGAATGTGTCAGAAATACAAAGTAAGTGAACCTTTCTTTCGAATCCAGTGTTTATTTTCAAGATTTACTGCTTAGAGTTAAAAGTGGATACCTAGAGAGAGCGTAAACTTGTAATGGCATCATGTGGGACTGTAGGTGGTAAATGTGGAAATAAGGTAAATCTTTCTTGTTGTTAAATTGTTTGGAGCACAATTCCTACCCAACCCAGACACCACAGACTAATCCTCCCAAGTCTGCACTACCCTGGGAGCCCAACTTGAAGCTGATGCTTCAAAGACTGCCTGAAAACTTATAGGGGCACAGGAATACTAGATGTGGGGTGGAATTCTCAAACACATGTTCACAAGTTATTCCTTGTAGGAGGATAACTTAACATCTTGAGGGAGACAGTTACAACTGGTGTTTTCTTCAACGGAAGTATTTTTCACTTCCCGTAGATGCTAGACATGGCTGATTTGCTTGACTTTGTAACCGAAATTATGGACACAATATGGTATTTGCAAAAAAACTGTCAAATGTGGGGGATAACTGAGACTAACTAGTGGAACCCCTTCTGACAAGGTGAATCTACTCTAAGCTGGTAAATTGTACTTTGTCTCCCATATTATGCGATTTCTCCCCAGGGCAGCATTTGTGACTCAGATTTGCCAGAGTGATGGCCTATATATCAGTCTTGCAATGCATGATAGTATAAAGAGGATCTTAAAACATACTGGTTTAGAAGATCAGTTGTCACCTGTCAGAATTTTTTATTTATTTAAAATCTAATGGAATATGCCAGTCTGTATACAATCTTCCAATTATGTACTTTTCTGGAATAGAATTCTCTGCACATTACTTCTCTGCAAAGCAAAGACTAATGTCAGGACGGGGCATGAACACTTACATTACTGTATGGAATCTTGCTGTTGTCCATCTCTTTCTTCCACAACTGGAGCAGCAAATTCCTGTACTCCTGATTGAAAGGTCCAGAGTAGGAGAGAAATCCAGTGGCCAAAAGAACATTTCCCACTAAATTAATTATTTGGATTTGAAAGTTTTTGCTGCTTGCTGTCCAACGAAGCTGTATATTAAATTTTATTTAAAAATCAGATTAATAACACACAAAACTAACATCAAGATGTAACTTAAGAATTTATGTATTTCTGGTAAATAACCATTCTTTAAAGTATGAGTATTTCTGGCTTTAAATCTTCTTTTTCAGAAGTAGAAGTTTGCTTGGAAGAGGTGGCAACCACCTGACCAACTTGCAATAAGTTCTTTAGATAAGGAATGAAATGGGACAGATAGGACGACCAACAATCATGTGAGGATGTGGAAGATCAGGCTGGCAAAAAAAGTTTGCCGTATAAAGAGTAGGGTTCTTGTAATCAGTAGCAGGGCCTCAGTAAATCAGTGAAATTATGGGGACAGCTTTCTGTTTCTGTGAAATTAGCACAGCTGGACATCTCTCTGAAGTGCTTGTTCACTACTGTGCACAGTATGGAGAACTAACAAAGCCTGCAGAGGTTGCAGAGTCATGATATCACAGGGACCATGAGAACATGGTGGGAGGGCTTCCACAATTGGAGTGCTGCCACAGGTATATACAGGTTCGTTAGGAAGGACAGTCTGAGAAGGAGAGTATACTTGCATGTGAGAGAGCAGTAGGAATACATGCAATTCTGCATCTGACACTGTGGGATGGACAATGAGCTAGCTGAGAGATTATTACATAGCATTAGAGGACACACCAAGATGGGTAATGTTGTGTGTGTTACTGATAATGTAATCAACAAGGAAAAGGTAAGGACTTTTTTCAGGCAATAGGAAGAAACCTTCAAGGCTTTGGTCTACCAGGAAACTGGAACGACTCTAATGGACAGCACCACAAGACACAATCAATCCAGGAGGTTTTAAGAAGTGCACCGACAAAAAACTTCTTACATGGGTAACTAAGCACCTAATGAGGGGTTTTCTGAACCTCAAACTAGCAAACAGGAGAATACTGCTCAGGGATGCAAAGATCAGGGCCAGCCTTGCCTAAAAGAATTGGAATTGTTTAGCCTTGAAAACAGAGACTGCAGGGGTAGTTTTACCAATGTAGACAAAAAACTGACAGGAGGTTGTAAACAAGATGATGCTCCTTACAGTGAGAGTGGTCAAGGACTGGGATAAGTTGTCCAGAGAAGTTGTGGAGTCTCCAAATTTGGAGATTTTCAAAACTCAACTGGACAATGCCCTGAGCAACCTGCTCTGTTTAACCTTGCTTTGAATATAGGGAATTTGGGTTAGATTATCTCTAGATGTCCCTTCCAATCTCAATCATTCCACGATTCTGTGATTATCTAAATATTATTTTTGAGGTTTATATATTCCTTTCTCTCCAGATTTCTGTATGCTCACCTTGCAATCTTGATCAGGAGCTACATGTTTTAAATTTAGAAAATACACATATAAGCTTGAGTCAGTTTTCCCAAGGCCCCAAGTGCCACATACAGTTTTTCAAATTTTGTTTGAATTTTCAAATGTAGAATGAAATAACAGCTCTTAGAAGACCTTGTGGCACAACACCTCAGAAAACTCAAAATAAAGCAGTGCAAACTCCTATTTTGGTATTGCTCCTGAATGTAGAAGTTTCGTGAAAAATATGATAATACATCTAACATTTTTGAGTGATATATTTTGAACTACAGCTAAGCAAACAAATGCTGAAGCTCTGGCCTCACAAGATGCAATGGTTGAACTCAAAGCTCACATTTTGACTCTGTGTGAAATCAGCCAAGGAATAATCAAGGTAAATAAGGCTGCAGTAGAAATGTGAACTTCAAATATAACTCAGGAAATTACACAAGCTTCAAATTCCTATTCTCATATACTTGGTGAGAAAAATACAGTAATCCTTCTTAAAAACATTTTAGGGCAACGATCTAGGTTAAGCCTAATTCCCTTCTTACTAAAGCTAAAAGAAATTTGGTTCCTTGACTTTATATCTGAACTGTATTCCAATGCAAGCCATATGATATAATATAAATCTTCATTAAGAAGAATTAACACAAGAAATTGTTTTACTTTGTTAGATACACTAAGTTTAAGATCCATACATAGGACTAAAATAAACTTTCATATGATATCAAGATATTATCATGCCTTAAATTTATTGAGCACTGCTAATGATCATTACAGAATATTATTAAATCTTAGCACCTACTTTGTGCTGGAAAACAATTTCTATTTAAATGTACTAGTACCTTTTCTCCTCCTAATCCTTCTATCAGAGCTGTGGCATTGTTCATCTTCCTTCTGCATGCCTCAGCATCATCAAGTAAGGCTTGCTTTTGTTCCGTGGCAGCATCATACATGGCTTGTACTCGATTCAGTTCTATTTGCTTCTCATCCAGCTGAATTTGTGCATTATTCAGTTCTGTCTGGGCAGCTGCAAGTCTTCCCTCTTGCAAGGCTAAGTTTGCCTACAAAAGCAAAGAGTAGTTAATGCCTACTATTTTGCAAAAGCAAATGACATTCATTTAATGGTACATATTGTACTGCATTGGGTCCTTTAAAAAATAATAGAATCACAGAATCACTCTGGCTGGAAAAGACTCCTGGGACCATCAAGTCCAACCATCTACCCTACCTTACAAGTTCATACACGTTTAAGAAGGCATCAGGCTTTTTTACTTTTTTGCTTTTCAAACTAAAACTGGAAGTGTAACATTATTCAAATCAATCTTTAAATAATATTTTCAGAATAATCTACTAATCACACAATGCTCAATGATTTGAAATCACAACACGCTTGAAATAGCTGTATACGGGATCTGTGAAGCTACTCACAATGTTTTCTGCAATATATTTTCAGTGCAAAAGAAAATTAAGATTGAATTACATTATGGATTATAAAATAGTAATAATGATAATGGAAACTACTCTTCTTTCTTTTCCCACCAATTACTTCTAGAATAAAAACATAACAATTTTTTTGTGCTCCGGAAGCTAAAACTCTAGCAACTTCTCACACCTCTATATAAACTTGAATTATGAGTTGCCAGTGATTTGAATGTGGCCTCTTAAGCTGTGTATGCCTAAAGAGGGAAAAAACGGTATTATATGAATTCAGAATATATTTCTAAATATATGTTTACAAAGGAGTAGAGACTGTCAAAGTACTTACGAAATTCCCACTTACAGATAGAGGTCGCATCCAATTACTCTGAATATTCAAAACACTTTTATAAATATTGTGTATCCTATTTTCAGTTTTTCTGCTATAAGAGTTTTGAAGATGGAAAACCAACAATCCTTAAAAGCTGTTTTAATACAAATATGAATCTTGATGCTCACATCACACCAGAAGACTACCCGTACAAGGTACCTCAGAGACAACTCCATAATCAGTACAGCCATGAGCTGGGTTTTTTGCATGAGATCTTGACTAAAATTATAGATTTCATTTTTTATAAAATATGCTAAAATCAGCCCATTCTTCTTGCATTGCATAGAACAAAAAAAAACCAACAAAAAAGAGAGACAGAAGCCAAGATCGTATGTTGCGATCTAGGCATGATCAGAAATGCAGCATGAAGTCTGGTGGTTTTCAAAAGACAGGTCTGGGAGCAGGGAATTAGGGAAGCTTATATGCACTGATCAACAAAGTAGCCCTGCTTTGTGAGTTACACATCTAGATAATAGTGCTGTCAGCCACTGTGTCTGTTGACAGGTCCTAAAGATAAAATAATGTTTGTAATTTAAATAAGCCATAAAAATGGCTGTTCATAAAAATTTCCATCATATAAAAATGCTGAAATACTTCTACTTTGTTTATCAAAGAGCACATCAAACAGCATCTCCTAGAGATCAACACTGTTAAATCAGTAAGTCTTGTTAAGACTCAGATAAGCAGACTTCTAATCCACTCTCTTACATTTTAGTGCATCTTGGACTATCAGGAAAAGTTTAAACACTAAAGGAGTTTTGAGTAGATGGTGTAGCGTTACTAAGTCCTGCACAGGGAGAGAAGTGAGGAGGATGAGCTAAGAGAGCACAGGGCATTTTCCGGATTTTAATAAGAAAGGACAAACACCAAATTGATTAATAAGCTAACTGCTTCAATTACTGAGGTTCAGAAAGAACTCTGCACCTGCCCGCTCTCGCCTCCCTCACTAGAACCCCCCCACCTCCTTTCCCAGTGCAGAGTATCCTCTTATCCTTAAACTCTGCAAGGGCTAAAAAAGGGAGTAAAACAAAATTACGATATATTGTTTCACCCCCAGAGGACTGAGGCTACACAAGGAGTGAGATCTTTGGAGAGTCAAGAAAAGCCTAGGCAAGAAAAGCTGGAACAAGAACTTAAACCTGGCTGTGTGGATTCATATTTCACCTTGACATTTATCACAGCAAAATATGAACTTCAATGGAAAAGGCTGGCCATGTGAATTCCCAATACATATCAGTAGTAATGCCTTGTAAACATAAAAAACAGACATCTGTGCATTGATAAACTACCCAGAAAGATGCAAAAGACAGATAAAACAGACTTCCCCATGTAAAGCTCTTGATAGTCTACCAGCTTTGAAGATGTAGGGACAATGAAAATATATTTCAGAAGCGTACAACCAAAAAAAGTATTTTATTCTAACATGAAAAAGACCCCAAACTATTTGCACTATTTAAACTATTTATAAGTAATTATTTTGCAGCCAATTTAATTAAAGTATTAGCCCAATTTTAGGGTAACCATAACAAAGTAGGTACACATTTTGGCATCAGATTGACTTGTAAGCAGCTTAATCAAATGTGAGGAATAATGGTTCATTGCTCAAGAATTATCATAAAGGTCTTTTCTAACCCAAAGGATTCTATGATTCTGTATCAAGATGACTAACCTATGTGATTTTCAAAAGCAGAAAGACTACTTGTTGCAGACTACCCTATGAAAGAATCGCTATTTGCTCTCTTCCTCTCTTTCCTTCCAGCTCCATTTTTAAAAGTTACATGGGTACAAACATGGCTTTTGTATTGACATCACTGGCAGGTTGGCTGGCAGCTTCCTGCACAGAGCTTTGCCATGGGAGCAGGAGGCAAGTCTTGCTGCCAAGGAGAATCTTCTGCACAAGAAGGCTATTACAGTCACAGGCAGCCTTATGTAAAGATTTCCAGCCAATTAGAGGCGGGAAGGAAATGTGTCTCCCAACCACAAAGAACTACTGTGAGCTTTCTAATTTTAGTGGCATTGCTATGTGAACAAGCTTCACACCCTTCATTTCATTGCTCTGAGTCACATCGCAAACCAAGGGCTCACAATTTGTTCCAGTTGGATGCAGTGTGAAAGCCTGAATAAACGGATTTTATGTGAATGAATCATGAGGGCTAGAGACAAGAGATCCACACTCTCATCTGCATTCCAAGGGAGGAGGCTATGCTAGAACATGCTTGGGCTTGCGTGACAGGAGCAGCTTTAGCCTTTTCCCGCCACTGGCTCTGAGGGGAATCACACAGACAATTCTTTCAACATCTGCGCCAGTCAGTGCCTCTACCTGCCCTCTGTGTCTGTCTGCATGAGGCAAGTATGGAGACAGTACCTTTGCCAAAAACAGCCACAGACTAGACTCTTAAGAAGCTGTACTGACTTCTTTTGAGGTATGCTCAGAGAGACTTCATATCACGTGCTGAGAAGATATTGCCCCTTTTAACCTTTTTGCATTCTTCAGAAACACAGGGCAAATAAACACGTAATAACATGAGACACTGTTAAATGTGTCTAGGACTTTTCTCTGGTGCTGAGGTTAACTAGTGTAAAACAGCTCACTCTAAGCTCCTGCAGCCTCTAAAACAGTCCACGCAAACAGCCTCATGGAAATGACCCTTGGTACCAAGCTGATTTCTGAAGGGTGCCTAGAGATTGCTGAGAAAATGTCTCTTAGCCAAGACCAAATTCACACCAGGGATCATTCTAAAAATTTAACGGTGTTCATGATCACTTCTCAATGTCTAGAAAAATACCCTAGTACTCTTTAATTTGCCAGTATTGACATAGCCATAAATTTCTCGTTGATTCATTGCAAACTCAATTTTGCACCGAATATAATTAACCCCAATGTAAGAAAGCACTTAAATAAAAATGCCTTCTCAGTAGAACTGACATCATTTAATGCTATGCCCAGTCTTAAACAGAATTGACACCAGAACACTCTAAAGAGCAGGTGTTGCTCAGTAAATTCAGGAAACATTACTAGAAGTAGCATGGATTCTCCCATAACAAAAAATCGTGCTGAAACTTTATAGTTCACGACAGATAAAGAAGATCTGGAGATTTCTTAACACGTCTCTTGTTAAAGGCATTTTCTCTTTCCAAGTTCACTGCTGTTACAGTCCACTCAACCAGGCCTAAAGGCTTCTTGCACTTGGACACTGTCCCTCTGCTCATGAGTCTCTGGATGTGCTGGGTGATCACCTTTGCTATTTGTTTCAGTCCTAATCTGGACGCATAACATCTGACAATTTTTCATAGAAATGCAATGTCAAGCTGCTTCTGTCTCAGATCACCACAGATTTTTCACAGACACTTCACTGGGTTTATATCAACTTTTTCAGAGCCTCAATATCATGATACATTTGGATTAATCATTATCTATGGAAAAAGTATAAGACAGGCAAGGACATACACAAATTCGATATTTCAAACCCAATGTTTTCACTTCAACAATCCAAAAAAATTATACAAATTTACAAAAGTTTACGGGTCAAAAGCAGACCCATGCAAAGTGGCATCAACATAACCTTGGCCTCAGTTGTTTTGCTGTCACTGACCATTCTTTCGGATTAAAACAACCTGCAAAAGGGAGAAACATAGCTTGGTGTCACTGGCAAACTTGGTGAGGGTGCACTCAATGCCACTGTTGCCAAAGATGTCAAACAGCAATGGATCCAAAACAGAGCCCTGAGGAACACCGCTCATAACTCATTTCTGCTTGGACATTGAGCTGTTGATCACAGATCTTGAGTGTGACCATACAACCAATTCTTTGTCCACTGAGCGGTCTATCTGTGAAATCCATGTATCTTTATTTTAGAGACAAGAATGTCATGTGGGATAGTGTGAAATGTCTAAATAGAGGATCATCAAATTCTGACACTGCTTAACTGCCACCTCTTGCTCAGGTACAAGATTTCATCTTTTGGTCTGCTGCAGTTTTTAGTTCATCACGTCAACTTCTTTCAAGTGAAAGCAGAAAAGGAAATAAAGTCTCATATTTAAAACTGAGTTTACAGGAAGAATCTTCAATATCAAACAGAATTTATAAACTGTAAAGAAACTTCCCTTAATCATCATAACAACCTAAGCAGAACTTAAATGAAATCACTGGAGACATCTGTAAAGGAAATTATCTTTGTATAGCCAGTATTTTAATTAGAGGCTAAAAGAATCACAGCAAAAGCCAGGGCTTCCTCATTCTCCTGCTATATTCTTCAGCTAATGGACAAATACGAGATAGTGTTTTGGAATTACCAGGTTAATCCAGCAGGCTTGTTTATTAAGGAACAAGCTACAGAGGAGCAGCTCACGGTCACACTGAGAGTTTACTGGAAAGCAGTACAGACATGTTGACCACTGTGTGATAAGCAACTACACAGCACTGTGCTTGTAGGCAACATTTGGTTATATCATTGTGTTTGATTCTAACTAATTAATGTTAGACTACAGCTACATATCTAAAGAATGTAGGTATTCATTTCCAGGAATGAGTTAGATTTTGCACACCATATTTACTAAAATATAAGCCACTATACATTAGTTTTCACAAGCTGTCACATTTAAGATAAATCAGGTACTGAGCCTCAGTTAAGATGCAATTTAAAAATACATTGGATGGATTTTGCAGGCGTTGAAAGGGATTTATCTCTTAGAACAACAGTTAGGATAAAGCAGCTTGATTAATTCATTCAGTAAACCTGCTTTTAGCACTGGATGATTTAGCCTGTGCTAGTACTTTATGTAGTTTAATTGTACATTTATTTTCAGTTATTTTCTTAGCATCACTCCAGTGCATCCTGCATTATCACCTGCATACTTTAAAGACTCTTTCCCTCTGTCATCTTGAGTTTTACAATATTTGTTACTGATGCTATACCTGAGAACAATGCCAAGAAACGCACATTCGGGTTTTTTACCAGCTACAGTATGATGGAATGCAAATACTTTAATAAAATGACATACAAATTTAACTTTGTAAGCCATATAGCTTCAAATAAAAACTGCAAGAGCACTTTTGCAGCTTTCAGAGTTGCATCTGCATACCACGCCACCATTTCCCCTAAGTATTGCTCTCTTTTATAGCTCTCAATAGCTGTATTTCAAATTCTGTTTTCATTAGTGAACACCCCATTATTTGAAAAGGGAATTGCTACTTATACATAACAGAAGTCTAGTCTTCTCTCTCAGTTACTTGAATCAAAACATGCTTTTAATGAATTTGGATCAAATCTCTATAGATATACTAAAAAGAATATGTGAAGGATTTTGAATCTACTATTGATACAGTGGCTTATATATGATCGGAGACTAAACACAAGTACAGTGGAATAATAACTGACTGAATGCATTTCTTTAGAAAAGAGCCATAAAATCCCCTGTAGAAGCAATTATTTTAAGTTACTATATAAATATTCATTTTTTTGCTTCAATATACTCATAAATTAAACATTTTCAAGACAATAAAGCTATCTGTAGGAATGCAGACGACAGTAGCTGATGCCTCTCTACTGTAGCTCAGTGTCAGAATCCTATGCCAGGTGACATCTTACTTTATTAAATATATATGCTCTAAAGTTTTCCTAGAGAGCTGAACTCCAGCTAAATTCATTGACAAACACTTCTGAGCCAAGAACAGCTTCTCCTCCCCTGAGTTCTACCAAGTACTCCTTTCCAGGCTACTAGGACTGAGAAGTTTTCATGAAACCATAGTGCCTGGTACCAAGCCCAGAAGCAGACATGATGTAGGTGCCTCTGTTTCGCAGATACCCAGGCTCTATACTGAACTTGTGCTGAAAACTGACTGTGTTCACACGTGTAACTGCACCACAGGGCGCAACTGGACAAACTCATCAGGACATATTTAACCTCTGTGTGTCTGACTTCAATACTGGATGTAAAGAAACAAGAACCTTGTGATCTTTTTTAGCCAAAGTAAAGCATTTTTTTTTCCTGTCAACTATAGTCATCCCTCCGAAAAATAAATGAGCAATATGAAATACCTTAAGAGGAAGAACTTCTTTATTAATTCCGTAGAAGTAAGCCATTGCTTGTGTCCAGGAGCAAAGACCTGCTACATTTCCGCACACTTTCTTAGCAGTCTCAAGATTATAGTCCTCCATAACCAAATAAGGCTCCAAAAGCTCCACAGTTTCTCCTGTAATTGAGTCCTAGTCAATCGAAAAGAAAAGCTGTTTTGTAAAACAGATTTCAGAGCTACATCTGCGTGACAAAAACTTTTATTAAAACATGATGCTACCACTTCTTAGAGAATAAACGAACAAAACTACACTGTTGTCTTTCACTTTTACAAAGAACAGAAGTGCAGCTGCTTTTTGAGAACCCGAGTGAAAAATAGCTTCTACTTCCAATGCAGCAGATTGACTTGAGTTTACATTTAATATCCCCATTTGGCCTGTAAGATGTACAGACGTTGCTTTTCCTCATAGCCTCATGATAACTTCAGTTGATCTAAGTTGTTCCTGCTACAGTACTGTATTTTCTTTTCTCTCTCCTCAAACAGATGTTCTTACTGTACCTTTAATACCACCACCAATGCTCAGTGAGGTAGTTTGGAAGCTAATAAGCTAGAAAGCTACGTCAGCAAATTAGTGATTCGTTTTCTTCTGGGTGAGTTCCCTGAACCAGCTCAGCACAGCATCAGACAGGCACCAGTGTGAGCCCAGCTGAAAGAGTCAGACATGCAGCTTTAGGAAAGAAAATGGTAAAACAGTAAGGCACTGACTTCACTGGAGAAAACCCTCTTCCTTAACTATAAAAGTGATTTCTTTCAGCTGTTCATTATTCTAATCTCAGATTTTCCATCTCATTTTTCATGAGAACATGAAAAGCCAGATCTTTGATCATGGTAGTTAATATCTAATTACGTAAACACCAGAATAAAATGGAATTAATCTCTTCAAGCAATGTAGAGCAGCGCAACAATGGTTGCTTAACAATAGACACACTAAGAATCTTCCTTTGGGGGCAATATATTAATGCCTTTCTTTTAATGAATCTAAAAATCATACTCCATTCAGTTTATCAAGCAATATACACTTCTGGTTTTTTGCATAGCAGAAAGGCCTGTATGTTTTCACTATGAGCATTTGTTAAAATGTAAGTAGGGCTGGACCTGATAGCCTTTTATGAGGGCATAACGAGGTGGATAGATGATGGCAAAGCAGTGATGTGGTTTACCTTGACTGCAGTAAAGCGTTTGACAGTGTCCCACAGCATCCTCACAGCCAAACTGAGGCAGTGTGGTCTGGACAATAGGGTAGTGAGGTGGATCATGAACTGGCACAGAATGGTCAATGGGACAGAGTCTAGTTGGAGGCCTGTATCTAGTAGAGTCCCCCAAGTACTGCTCAGTACTGGGACCAGTACTATTCAATCTATTCATTAATGACTTGGATGAGGGATTAGAGTGCACTATCAGCAAGTTTGCTGATGACAAAAAGGTGGGACGAGTGGCTGACATACCAGCAGGCTGTGCTGCCATTCAGAAGGACCTGGACAGGCTGGAGAGCTTGGTGGGTAGAAATTTAATGAACTATGACAAGGGCAGTATAGAGTCTGGCATCTGGGCAAGAACAACCCCAGGTAGCAGTATAGGTTGAGGACTGACTTGCTGGAGAAAGTGTAGGAGAAAGGGACCTGGGGGTTCTGGTGGACAGTAGGATGACCATGAACCAGCAATGTGCCCTTGTGGCCAAGAAGGCCAACGACATCCTGGGGTGGATCAGAAGGGGGGTAGTCAGCATATCCTTGGATATGTTCCTGTTTGACTTGATCTAGGTGATCCTGCTATGGCAGAGGGATGATGATCTTTCAAGGCCCCTTACAATCCCTAACATTCTGTGATTCTGTGGACAAATTCTTTCCTTCTTTAAATCAAAATTATGAGCTAGAAAGCTGGCAAAGGTCAATCAGCAGTGGCCTAATCTCTGTTCAAATGCTTAAAAAAGTCATGCTTTTCCTCCTAAGTATTGAATTTTAAACCTAAAGCACTACTTCATCCACTCATCTTCCTTGCATTAAAAAAAGAGGAAAAGAACAAAAATCTCACAAAGAAGTAAGCAGCGTAGTCTGCTTAGAACTCCAGACTTGATGAGATCTTTCGAGGTCCCTTCCAATCCCTAACGATTCTATGATTCTATGATTCTATGATATACTCAGAGACAAAAAATGAGGCAGGAAAGCAAGAAGTACCTCATCAGGGATAGAAATACTCCAGTGTTCTTCACCACATTCATCAGTATCACTTCCATTAAGAAATCAGTCCCAATGAGGTTCTGATTCCTCTGAGTAAAGTTAGATGTGTTGCAAACTACCAGCAGGAATACATACACCATTAATAAGTGCCAAAACCGGAAGCTTCCTTAGAAGGAAGCTTGAGTAAGGAGTTCATAATTCATCCCCATTACCTTTAAACTAATCTAGTCTTTCTGTTTAGTGAAGATAGCACTTGGAAAAAATGACCAGATTAACAGCACCAGGAAGAGACTGTCTACAGAGGCAGGGCAAGTTTCCATGTGGTGCCGCGTCAATATGATTCACTGGGAGAAATGGTGCTTGATATTAGTAGGATCATGGTTTCAAGGCTCATATGAAAAACAAAACTACTCCAGTAGCTTGTGCCAAAACCTGCTTGATTTTTCCAAATTTTGAATTTGGTCTGTGATTCTGTCATTGCATATTCTAGAATAGCTCTTTTTCCAGTCCAGGTGTCTGCGATATCTTTGTTCTCTTCCCTGCAGAGAAATTTCCCTTGTCTCACAGCTCAGTGGAACTTAAATGGGACACATTTCTGTCCTGACAGAAACAAAAACATTTTTGCTTCTATTTTTCTTACATCTGATACGAAGGTTCTCAGTTCATTCTGCATTTCACTACTTTTCTAGTGAAAGAAGTGCAAAAGAGCCAAAAGACTTCAGTATATTTCCTGATGGGATGCTAATTTTCTTCTGTATTTTCTCCTAGCTACCCACCAAACAGCCCTAGAGACAGAGTTCTAAAGCACCTTATATGTAAACAGGCCTGGTAAGAGTGGAGAGGCATTTAAGGCAAAGTCCTATTGAGAAAAAGCTGCCCAAATAAAGATAATACCAAGCTTCTCAAGATACTTATGTCTGCCATCAAATCTGTGTGGCTCAGGGGAAAGACTACTGTCACAATGCACCATGAAAATGGAGAGGAATATAGTCACAACGGCATCTACAACTATATGTACACAAAAGCCTCATCTGTTCCAAACTATGTTTAAAGGTAGAAGAGTTTCATGTGATCTCTAAAGATACTAGTAGGAGCAATAATGTCATTATTAACTTCTTACCTTCTGAAAAGTAAGCAACATGTTAAGAAATCCTGAGTTATTCATTAGCTTCAGAGCTTCAGACCAGGATGGTTTCACACACTGGCGCTCTTGATCAAGTGTTACTGGGTCTATTTTCCTTTGGAATAAAAGTAGCACACAATCCATAATTCGCATGATCAAGTGAGGAGGTTTACCCAGTTTGCGAACAGTTGCAATGTCAGAAGGTTTTATTGTCTAGAAAATTACAAAGGAAAATAGTCAATTTATTTAAGCAATCACTCGATGGTAGAGAAAGATGCTTTTGCATAAGACTGTATATTATTGCAAGTGCTGCAGTTTTGCAGGTCACTCAAAAGCAGTACTGGAGAAATTCCTTAAAGGTAGTACCACTCAATGACTGCTTTATTACCTAACGCTGGAGGAGGAACTGCCTGTCTTACCTCTCCACTGCCTTCGTTTTCAGGTTTTCTTCTACAAGGACTGGCAGGTAAATGCTATTCCTTTCAACATTACTACACACATGTTCAGAATAGCTTTGACTCTGACCTGCAGGGCTGCCTCAGCTTCTTCCAGTGCAGGTCTTGCAGCTTCAAGCTTCTCTTCTGCTACTGCTTTATCAATGGCAATGTCATCCACAATGGCTTGAGCCTTGTCTTTTACCTTTTGCACCTGCATTTTCACACTTTCAGCAGCTTGGGCTTTCATAGTTACTTCCATTAAAACTTCATCAGATTTTTTTGAAGCTACAGCCAAATCTTTCTCCTTCATCACCAAGTCTTTGGAAAGATGATTTACTGAAACCTCAGCTTCCATCAGTTTTGCAAGACCTGTGTTGAACAAATTCCATTTCTGTTACAGAAAGACCTATTTGAAAGAGAAACCTCAGAGAAGTTACTTATTGTAACTCTAGACAGTTACAATAAGTTAATTATATCTGTATTCAGGAACCCCAGTGAGCCATCCATTTGCTGAACCCCAAAATTAAGCAAAAGTAATACCCCTGCTTCTAAAGTCAACATTACCTCTAGGTCCAGGTTAGATGAGGGGAAAAGAAACTAAAGATTCCTGAGCAATACAAAGCTCTAACATTTCTATCAAACAATGAAAATATGACACAGAAGAGCTGCAAGTATAAAAGCCCTTATATATAAATGCATCCATCTATATGTGAATGCATCATTTACATCTTTTAACTCTTAAAACCCCCACATATATTATTGCCAGGCAGCCAGGCATCCACTGTTTATGGAACTACGTGTACATAGTTCAGTTCTACAATAGGCTACTGTGGGAGAAGGAACAGTTTAAGTTCCAATTCACTTCCAAACACCTTTCGCTTTCAGAAACTTTGTTTACTGAGACCTTGTACAGAAAGAACTTGTGCAGTGCAATATTTTTAAAATTTTACATTAGGCATATAACTCTTCTAACAGTTCCTTGAAAAGATTCTTCAGAGGGACTGAATCTGAACATTTACTTACCTTCCCTCAGATTTATTTCAGCATGTTTAATTGTGAAAACCAGGATAGGATTTCAGTAGTTCCTTGGCATGCATACATGTCAAAGAATGAGTTTCAGGTATTCTGACTGCTAAAATAATATTTTAAAAAAATTCATCTGCAATTTGCCACACTCATAAGGTTCATCGAAACAAAGCCTCTGCTGTTTTGTAATCAGACACAATGCAGCTGAACATGAGAGTCTGCTTCCATGTTAAAGTGAACTTACAATTTAAATCCATACTTTTACATTGTATTACTCAGATTCTTCACACCTTTGTAAAAATAAACAAGCAAGTAAAAATAAACAGTACCTGTTCTCATCCGTTCAGACAAACTTCCAACACTAGCAAACTTGTCTTTGTAAATGGCTTTATAGCCCCCAATGAAGGACAGGTAAGATTTCGGAGTCACAAATGTTCGTCGCCTGTATCGTTCAAAGTATTCAACACATTTTTCAGCTACAATGTCTTGAAATGTTCCCATGGAGTTAACAACACTCTGTTTCACTTCATCTGTGCACTCAATATGGTAGGAAACTAAAAAATGCTGTGCAACTGCTACAAGAGCATCTTTAGGCCAGCACTGGAACCAGTCCATGGTACAGCCTGAAATCAGGCTTGGAAATTTAAGTGCACGAGTTCTGAAGTTTTCCCCAACAGGAGAAAAACAAAGGACAACATGTAGGTTCTTACGAACTCTAGAAAGAAAGTAGTTATAAAGATTTTCACTAGTAGGGGTGCACCTTGGGTACTCCTTCTTCATTGCTGGTATCAGGTCTTGTGTGATTTCACCTATTTCATCTCGTGCAAAAAGATTTGAGACTTCACCTGAAGCCAAAACATTGTTCATGTACTCAAGAAAAGATTCATCTCTGATTTCATTGTCCGTGAATATAAAGACAATGCCCTTTCCTTTTTGCCCAGTAGTGTGGTACAAGATTTTCAGATCATCCAAAAGGTTGTTGGTGGCATATGTTCTAGGACAGAAAAAGATTAAAGAGAGAAAAAAAAATTACAGATCATTTTAGGAAATCTCTATTATCTGGCTCAGAATACTTAAGGCAAGAAAAAATACACATAAGAAACTAATAACATCCCTTAGTTTCCTATTTTAGGGCTTTTTCTTAAACACTTTCCCAAAGTAAATGATCAGTGCCATGAATGAGATAGGACGTGAAATCAATGGAATAACATGCTAGAAAAAAAAAGACAGTGAAAGCAATACTATGTTTAGGAAATTATGATGCTGCTTTGCATCTCTGCAGCTTGCAGATGTAAATTCTTTGTTAGAATGGTAGGCAAATACAGCTGGATTAAGCTGTCAAGAAGGTTCTGATTCGTTTATCCATTATGTAAACACAGCTAGATTATCTTTCAAAGATATTCAGAGTAAGTTAAAAAGACCAAAGAAAAAAATACAAAACCTGATGTTTGTATTGTGAAACCAATATAAGCTTGAAATAGAAACTTGCAATCAAGCACCAGAAATGATCCTTTAACATGATCACTTGGGCTGATCAACTCTGCTGCAAACGAAGACCATGACTGGTTCTTTCACAATGCCTCATATAGCTGGTGCTCAGAGGAAAGATTCAGATGAAGTCCACACAAGTTCAGCCACAGTTTTAGATTACAGAATATAAAATGAAGTTAATAAAATGGCAGAATTTGTCATTATGTTCTTATGTAAAGTTGAAATTAGGAACCTCTTTTCTTTGAAATCAGTTTCTTATTTACAAGAGTATCTTGAAAGTCCTAAGTAATACTTGAGATACACACAGGACCCACTCCTCAGTATTTGAAAACAATGTTTTATATTAAATATGCCATACAGAATATCTTCCAGTTTTCTTCCTGCTCCATCTTACCACTCCTCTATAAACAGCCCTCATGTAAGCACCACAGAACTTGTAAAACAATCTAAACTTTCAATTTGTGTATGTCAGCTGCAGTTGCTACAGTGGTTTGTGGTATTCCAAACAGAACATAAGAATTTCTCTAATAGTATTGAGCTACATCAGTCCATCTAACTCAATACTCTTTAACAGCAACCACTGGAAATGCTACTTTAAGGCAAACCATGAGCCAACACACACCTTTCACTGCTCAGGTCTTTCTTCCTCACTCATATTCACAGGCATTGTATTAGTAACGTTAGAAGGTATGTCCAGCTTGTCCTCTCAGTACCCATTTATGAACCTCCTGATTTTGCTCTTCCTCCATAGAAGAGGATTACTCTCTGCCTTGTAAATACACACATTTCAGCTACCTGCTTTTAGCCCTTCTCCAGTTAGTTTCAGCAAATGAACCTTACCTAACTGACTGAAATATTTATTTGCCTTATTAATTCATCTTCAAACTTGTGCGTCTCAGAACTCTACTCTGTTGAGGCTTTTTTTTCCCTTTTCTGTTCCCACTGTTCCTTCCTTTTGCCTCTGGGACACAGGAAGAGGCTCTGATATGTTTTTCTTGCTCCTTCCTTTCATCCAAAACCTCGTAACACTGTTCAAAGACCTGATATATCTCTCTAAGGAAGATTTCTCAGTGTTTTGAGTAGTCTGAAGAGTGATATACACACCACAAGCCCTCAGTGCATACCCCTGTAAAACCTGCATCAAAGAGAAACAGATGGAAGGCAGTGGTTACTCTCAGTCATTGTGAATTCCTAAAAATTATTACATTCCAGCACTATGAACTGGCTACATAAACATTTACAGAAAAGATTAGTATTTCCCTGGACATCAGCATTTTCCCACTATTCAGAATATACCAGCAGATTATTCCCTGCTATCTTTAGTGCGAAGTGATATTTAGTGAGATTTCACAAGAGTGCATTGCAGACTCAAATGCTGAAGGAAAGAAAAGCTTTTGTTAATAGCACTGGGGAAACAAAGCAAAGACCCAGGACCTGTCATCTCTGGACTCTGCGTTTGCACAGAGGCTTTGATCAAAACTGTATTTCACAATGAGAGACAAAGTGTTTGACAGATTTGCATTTCTTTAATTTGATTGTGAGTCATTCATTTCTATGCAAATCAAGGAGCAAATGCCTATGTACACTGCAAGAAGTTACCTTGTTAAAGTAATCTGAAAGATCTCATATCCAGCAATATATGATGCTAGCCTGGTCAGACTCTGTTTTCCAGATCCACCCACACCCACCAACAATGCATTTCCCTGTGGAGTACGAATAATCCGTGATATTTTTATCAAATGGATGATTGCATCCTGTGTATTGAAAAAGAGATGAAAAGATGTGCAATTAATATAAAGTATTTTCAGCTAGAAGCACATCACCAAGCAACTGCCTCTCAACAGCTAGATTACTTCTCTGGAGCCTATGCCAGAGAATCAGACCTGTACTCATCAAAATGAACAAGAGTTTCCCCTGATTTCAGTGGGCAGCAGAGCTAGAATGAAAGAAATATCCTTGTATCAATCTCATATGAAGCAGTGTCATCCACAGTGCCTGTACTTGGCAGAGATGAAGACTAAGGGCAGGTAGAAAAGATGTGGCTTAACACAATATTCCTCCACTTCAACTTTTTCACTGAGCTACAGACTCTCTAAATAGCTGCCAAAAGTAAAATGCAAGCACAATACAGACATTTCTTATTGAAATTTTGTATTTATCTTTGAGCAAGAATTAATCTGACATGCTCTAAAAAGCTAACAAACCACCCAGTCTAAAGCTGAAGAAAGCAGCAAGCATCAAGAGACTTTTGAGAAGGAGGAAACTTCAGAGATGCAACATGACATCTACGATGTGCTCTGTGGAAACACATGAGTAGTACTTTGCATTATGCAAAGCAGGAGAAAAAAGAGATAGGAAACTGCAAAGAGGTGGAAAAATATGTGAGAGTGAAGGTAGCCTGGAGACAGCAGCATGGCTTTGTTTGTAGGGCTTGTTGGATACAGTCTGAGCTATCTCCAAAATAATTTGACTGCAACATACAAGAACCATGTAACAGTAAGTGCAAAATTTATGCATTAATATAATTAGAAATATAAATACCTTGAAAAATACTAAGTCCATCTTTGAACCTCTGATGGATTCATTGTACTGTTGCATGAATATCTGTAATCTTTCAGCCAAATAATCCAAAGATGGGATACGCTCGTAAATTTTAGGAGCCTTCAAGTCTACATCATCAGGTTCATCTCCAGTAGGTTCTGGGACATCACGCAAGAAATCCACAAAGTATGATTCTGTGAATTGATCTTCAAATATATTTTGACCATGTTCTGCAGAAGCAATCTACAACAATGCATTAAGGATTGCTTTAGTAATGAAACATTTAATTGGTCTCTTTCTGTGGCAAATACTGTAAGATGATTTGCCTACCTTTTTCATCGTATCTTCAAACCAGTCTTTATCACTTTGGCTGATGAACCTGTCTGCAATAACACGCCTGCATTCATGCTGGAACAAGGCTACCAAAACACTGATGCTCTGGCAGACTTCAGAAGTAACTGTTAGCATTCCTTGCCAAATACGACTGAGGTCTCGTAGATTAAAGATGTAATGAAATTTAGCTGGAGTTGGCAACATCTACAAAATAATGTCACAAGCTAGATTCAAATAACTACTAAATAAAAATATTTTCTGTCTAGTACTAAATTAATAAGAATTTTTTCCCAATCCTAAAGAATCAAAATTGCAGTAAGGCAGAAATACATGTTTAGCATTTAGGAGGGAATGGTAAAAAAGAAGAAATGACAGGAGCAATGACCTACTCCTTAACTGCACATAGATTTCACTCAGTTTGTCTGACTCTTTCTGGTTCCAGGAACATGCGCTGAAGGGTAGCCAAGACAGGTTAGTTAATGGCGGCATTGAAAGCCAAAGCAAAAATGTCAGCATTGCTTAACCAGTGGTGCTGCTCCTGCCTTTTTCCCAGATTTCTGTCACTCTCTTTTGTCCCTTCCAAGAACATGTGAGTAAAAGTTCATGAGGAAAAGAAAAAAAAGATTAGGAAGATAAAAGATAGAAGAGAAATGTGAAAAAAGGATCTGAAAAAATGAACAACTTAGAAAAAGCTGAATTTTCTCCATATTAGCAGTTATTAGCAGTAATAAGCACCATTTCTGTTGACTATAATTGACAGTAGATGATTTGGCAATAGTTTCACCAGAACTCTGTTTCTCCACATAAGCCAAATTCATGTCTACAGTTGAGTTTTCTGGGGGGACGTCTGACCAACCTTTTCAGACTAGAAAATATTATTTACCAAATTCCTGCCTATAACTTTCTTTCCATCACCTGCCTCCTCATTTTTCAGTAGATCAAACCAGACATACATTTCTATGCTGCAATATTACTCCTGCCTTTCCAAATTCCATTCTGCGCACAAATTTTACTGGAAGAAGTAAACATTTCAAATTTACTAAATACCAGATTTAATTTCTTTTGAATTGATTTACTCTCTGCCAAACCTGGCTTCTTTTCTTTAATTAAGATGTTTAAAGTTCCTCACAATCACAAACATTTTTACTGAAGATGTCTAATTAATTTTTAATTTATGGTACCTTATAATCTTTATTTTCTCAATCAGAAGACCTCCAAATATTCCTGTCAGATATGCTTACGATATTATACTTATGTAATATAATTCTTATATTAGCTACAGAAGGCACTGCTTATGATTTTGCTTTTAATAAGCTAACTAGGTGATGATAGCAACAAATTTGTAACAGAGGCATCAGCCAGAAGTTATACATACAGGTCACAATGTGATATATGAAAACACACACACAACACTACAAAAAGACTTGGGTCTTGTTCCTTTGTCATGGTACAGATGTTTCAAAGGCTTCTCATCAGACAAAGTTTTACCTTCGATTTTGTTGCTTGCCAAACCTTTTGAGTTGTAGATACTAATGCTGAAGCCAGTTTACATATTTCTGCAGGGAAACAGCGTTGTTCACAGAAATAGCCTTCAGCTATTGTCTGGAATATTTTGTCAATAGAGGAACTGGAAGGCAGAGTGCAGTTGTAGATGGTGAACTGGCGTTTCAGGCGCTGTGGGATGTCATTCCGACCTCCCCCAGGATGAATCATAGCAGCTACAAACTGGATGTCAACCACATTCGTGAATTCTCCTGGCTTCTCCAAATTATAGAAACCTTTCTGTTCCATCAGCTGTCTTACAATCTCATTGGTGATCTAGTTATCACAAAAAACAAGTAACAAAAAATAAGCAGAGCAGGTAAGTGTTTCAGGGTACTCAACAGAAAAAACAGAAAGGAAACCTCCAGTATAACAAACTTTCAGACAGACTCACTCATAATTATTTTTCTTGATTTTATGTATTCTGCTAGATAGCCATTTATAAAGCCATGCAATCTGGTACCAAGCATTCTGATCCAGAGGATTACCTGCATGTAACCTTTATGTGTTATAGATATGAGCTCAGACATTTAAAGAGATCTATCTAAGAAAATTCAGCACATTAACGTTTCAAGCCAAACTATATATTCAGATCAACACCAGCACTTAGATAACGACCAAGAACTGTTAGTTTAGCACAAAGTATAGTAGCATATTCACTTGTATAGAGGCAGTGAGATGACAGGATTTTGGAGCTATACTGAGAGCAGGAAAGTTACTTTCTCTCAGCAGTAGTTTTTTTGAGTTTAAGTTTCAGAGTATAGGGAGATCTGTTAAGTATTCATTTATCAATACCTCAAGACATCTTGCTAGTCTTGGATGTCAACTGTGATGTTATATTTCACCTAATGATATAACTGTTAGATTTAACCTAATAATAAAGTCCAAAGTGGATGGAAGAAAGAAAGAATTTCTTGTGCTTCTTAGATTTGCATGCTTCCTTTCCTAGATCAGGCCTTAGTAGAACTAGTTTGGAAAAACTGCAGGATCTGTATGTAATAAAATTAAAGGTTTAAAAGCTACAATGATCGCACCAAGTGGCTTGATGCTGACCCTGATCTTCTGGGACTGGCAGTGTATTACTCTTGTCAAAAAAAGGCTTGAGGAGATAGCTTTTCATAGAATTACTTTGTCTGTCCATATTATGATATATTTTCCCTAAACTTTCCCAGTTTTGCAGCCCACAGGTCAGCACTTCCATAAGCAGCAATGGTAAGAACACCAATTCCCAAATGTTAACATTTTCCTTTTACCTGATCACCCCATTCATTAATTACAGGCATGTTGATGTCATCAATAAAGACAGTCATTTTCTTCCCTGCTGGAGGACCATATGTCGTTCCCATTCTTTTATCTATGTAACTTTCTATGCTCCTTTGGAACATATTTGGCAGAGTTGCAGAAGAAAAGTTCAGGCATTTGGTGAGGTGAACATCAGGATCATACTTGCTTGTGTAATCCTGCAAGATAAACCAATTTTAAGTAAAATGCACCAGTAACTCTAGATTAATTTAGCCAAAAGGAAAATGCACATACTCAGTAGCCCTGCAAAAATCAGACATCTACAAAATCTGAGTCCTGTCATTGACTTCAAAATGACAAACAAGAGATTATTTAAGACAAACATACTATCTTTGATCTGAAGTTCAAGTACTCAGTTAACAAATTGCATAAAATGTCTAAGTATTAAAATGCATACTCCTTTAACAGACATCGCTAAGTATTACAAGTAGACATATGCCAACTCAAGATGCAAATAAACTTTGCATTAGCTGTCACGTGTTTTCTAAATTCAGGCTGTTTAGAGATGATCTAGTCCAGCTGTCTGCAAAGAGGAAGTGAAGATCTAAACCCTTTTTTACGTTTACACTACAGCATCATAGCACACAATGAAAACAGTGTAAATGAATGGTAGTATAAAATTAAACCCTGCTACATCACACTGGTAGTTATCCTCCCTTAATGGAGAAAGGAAGCCCTGAGTTTTATGAATGCATACAATTCCCAGAGCTGACGAGGATGCCCTAAAGCCATAGAGTTCCACTTTTCATATTTAGTGAGGTTTCATAATACAACTGGAAAGAAAAACATGTAACCCTGGAGTCACACCAAGGCATATATATACATACATAAAGCATGGGAAATACTTTCTTTAGTGAGAGTCCTGGACATAAAAATAGTATTAAAAAACCCATATTTTCAACATTATCTCTTTTTAGATTCATTTATTCTAGAAAGAGGAAGGGAGAAGGTAGAAAAATCAAGGATGAAGGCATAGAAGTGAGCCTAGGAAGAAGGAAAGGATGAGCAAGGTTGCTTTTATTACTGTCTTTACTTTTCACCATCTTATTCTATTTTGAATTGGCAATAACAAGTTAATTTTCCCCAAGTTTCATTTGCCATGATTGTAATTGATGAATGATCTCTCTGTCCTTATTTCAACCCCTATCCTGTTGAGCACTGGGAAAGAACTGATGACTGGGTGGGGTCTTACAGATGGCAACAGTCAACCGATTGCATCTACAAACACACAAGAATTCAAAAAACACACTTTTGTTTTATTCATTACGACATTTTGGAATCCACAGTACACAAATCAGAACTGTCTCTGAAAAAGAAGAGTTTACTGAAAGGGATTATTTTTGTTAGTTAAACTATCAGTTTCCATTATAACATTCCATTATACATTCTTTATTTTGATACATACTCAGTGCTGAAGATTCCTTCAAGTTACTACCTGAAATGTTCTATAGTAAACTTTTTCTTAAACAAATTTCTTATATCTGCCAATTTCTTTTCCATGAGGTGTTGTAAAGCAAAGTTCTACAGAAGGTGAAAGCAGAAGGGGAACAGTTGTGAAGATAGTTAACTTTCACTCCTAACCTTAAATGAGATCAAATATCTACTGGCATTATGCTTCTTTCTGTAAGGAACATACTCTGCTGTATAGAATATACACGGATAAGCAACTCCCAAGAATCAGCTCCAATTATTTTTAGGGACAGGAATGGCAGCTGAAGGCTGGAGGTTGCCAGTGTCTGGCCAAGATCCAGTATGCAGAATATTAAGACCACCACTCAGACTCCTGCCTCTTCACTCTGCTAAAATAGTTCTCCAGCTGGTGCCAGGAACAGAGGTTGACATTACACCGGCACGCATGCTGGCATCAACAGTGAAGCTGAAAAAGTAGTATTAATGGCTGCTGGCATTGGTACAACTCACTTCATGGGCTCCGAAAGCACACAGACAGTGGACACAAAATGGTTTCAGATTTTATGACAGTCAAAAGTCAGCTGAGGCCAGTGTTTTTCAGTTATTTTCAATTTCAAGAACTCTGTAAATTCTCCATTGGAGGTACAGATGTCTGTATGGCAAATGTAGCTGTCCCAACATTAGATCAGATTTAATCAGCTACTTTGTACGAATCAAAGAATCAACAGGTTCCCCTGGAAATCACAGACAACCATGCTGGAAACCACTGCACCTGCATGTTTTCAAATAAGGCTTTCCAAGTTCTGCATAACATTCAGGTTTGTTCAGCCTCTTCATTATTGTCTCTTCTGTAGTAAGTTATTTTTTGAGTGCCATATGATTAATTTGCACCATTTTTAATGTGGATAGATAGCATGTATTGTCAATTTAGTGCCAATCCTGTTATCATTTTCTTCTACAGAAAGAGCAATGCCATTTTAAGTTAAGAAATTAAGAGAACAGATAATTAACCTTAAATATACCCTCTCAAAAATCATCCAGAGTGAAGAGAGAAGTTCTTTAATTCCCTTCAGTTGGCCCGTGAATAACACCCTTGTAATGAGGGTGTACAAATGACCAGTGGACACAGGGCACCACCAACAAAGCACAGGAAAATAAAAAATCCCCCAAAGACCAACATTTCCTTAACAAAATTGTGGCCACAGTTAGCAAAGTTTAAAAGAACCCTTTATACTAAAGTATAGATACTTAGGGGTTTTTTGCCTATAGGCCATATGAGCACTGGCATATCTATTAAAACACTGTTACTGATGTCATTTACTGCAGCTGTACCATATGAAGAGAGAACACATTTTTCATATCCACCTACCTTAATCATAACCGTTTTTGCTGATCCCTGTTCCCCAATTAGCAGAACAGCTTTTCCTTGCTTCATGATAGTGTGCATTAGAAAGTCTGTTCGGACACTGTCTACATTTGGAACTAATATGGAAGCATATTCTGGCACTAAATCTTTGGGGTAAATATATTCAGGTACCTACATGAGAAAGACATGCAAAAAGGTTGAGAATGTGTACGTGCCCACACAATCTCTTTGCATTAGAACACAAAACCAACTGTACTTTATAAGCAAAACTTTTCTTCCTGAAAGCCAAGCATCCATTTATAATCAATGAGTAACCCGTTAAGCTTTCCTAATAGGCTGTTAGAATATTTTCACCCTACTATTCTCTGTCAGACATAAAAAGCTTTTCCTTGCTACAAGTTCTTAGACAGTAGAGATAGACAGTAGTCTAAGCCAAGATCACTCCTGTTTCACTTCCAAAGCTGTTTCAAATGCATGATCTTGTTCTCTGCCAAATACATTTATTGAGAAGAGAAAAAAAAAATCTTTCAAAAAAGAAACTCTAGAGCATTTGTTAAGGATAATCTTCCTAACCAAATTATGCAGAGGTTTAAATAATGAAATAATATGACTGTTATCAAATACACCTTTCTTGTATACCCCTTAAGAAAGCTTAGCATGTCACAGCATACAAACCTTCTTTGACCAGTGCTCCCACTGGCCACTATCATTGATAACAAATTCAAATATGGTTTCTTCTTCCTTCACAGCTGGGAGTTCTTTCACTGCAGAGTGCTTCTGAAGAAACAGCTCCATTTTCAGCCTGTCATCTGGTTCCAGAAGGGCTCCGGCTGACCACATTACAGCAAAAACAAACAAACGAGCAATATGCTCATCACTGAGCTGCTTCTCATTTCGGTTACACAATAAACCCTGCAAAGCAGATGCAATATGTAACTGCTGCCCTCCTAGAACAATGTTCCAGCACAAATGTCTCAGCACAAATAATGAGAGAGAAAAACTCAATGTCATATCTACCTGTAGGATGTCAATAGCTTGTTTGATGTACATACATTCTAAAATCTGCATTTTTGGCGTCACAGCAGAGAAAACAAAATCTATCACATCCTGGAAAGGAGAAATATTGGTTAAAGAACCTGTTTAGCATTTTTAATCCATGTTTAGATGAGACCCATGTCTTAATTTCAAATATATTCCTAACTTTATTCCAAACAATATTTTTCCCCATTTCTAGTATTAGACATATGAGACTTAGACCATGAAATTTTGCTAATAATAACACATTAGAAAAATAACTTTGATGTACCACAGTCAGCAGTATTATGAGCTCTGTACAGTAATTTCTTGAAGAGCAATTTGAAGATGGCTTCTCAGTTACATCAGGGACTTGCCATTTGTACTCTCCACTGAAGACCTTATCTACCATTGACATTTATGTGCTAGAATTGCTGTAATGATATAGGTATATAACGCACAACCTCATCACTAAAAAATTCTGTCTGTCTGGTCTATTCTGGATGCACCATAAAGTACATGAAACCAACACTCTTAATTTGCTGTGGAACCCTGGCAGGAACCAAAGGGAATTTTGCAATTGGTTTTAATGTAACGTGGATCTTCCCAGAGTTACTCCATAGTGATGTCTACCATGCCCGTCTTTGCCAAGAGTTCTGCAATATCTTTAACAAAGTTTCAAACTGATGTAAAGTCCTTTCTGATGTCTACAAGGCAGAATGTATTTAAAATACCAATTCACACCTGTAGTATAGACTGAGGTAAATGATAACACACTTCGACTTCCATTTAACAACTTTCAATGTAATTCCCTCCCTGGGTTCAATTTGCCTTTGTAATGTTTGGAAATCAAGACTACCTAATCATTCTGAAAAGCAAAAGTACAACGGGGGACATTATAGAAAACAGTACTTTTGGAGGATTTCCATTTATGGCTTCCATGTTCTGTCAGTGAGGAAGCTAAGATGATGAAGGACATTCAATTGTGCAAAGATTGTAATCAAACATGTATGCTTTTGTAAAATCATTCTCACTAGTTTTGTTCCAATTTTCAGCTTAGTTTTTGACATTAAAATTCTCTAAATACTCTCTGCTGAGATTTATTGACATAGAGACTTAATCAAGATTTTTATGCATCCTCTTGACTTCCACAAGAGATAAGAAGTAAGTAAGTAAGTAATAGAAGTAAAAAACTGCAAGCAGTGTGGGAGATTCAAGTCTAAAGACTTGTACAATTCAGACCTAAATCTATCTGAGATTAAGTTTTGTCATCAGCAAAATTGACTTGATGTCTCTCAGGGCACTGCAAGTTGTTTAATAATTGATTTGACACACTCAGAATAAAGATATTGCTTGAGTCAAAGTAGTCTGTACTTTGAAGGCCCAGTTTTCAACAGAACAAGCTTTATGGTACTTCTATGATTCCAATGAGGATTGTGTAATTCTAGTTCTTGGAATTTATGAAAAAAAATCATGTTCATATATACTAGTATTTTATTATTACTATTTTTAAAACAATAAATGGATCAAAGAAGGATGCAGGATCAAGATAGCTATTAGCACCTGAGTTGGGACAAGACCAAAGACAAATACATGCTGGGTGGGGAATGGATTGAGAGCAGCCCTGAGGAGAAGGGTTTGGGAGTGGTGTTGGTAGACAAGAAGCTCAACATGTACCATCAATGTGTAAGTGCAGCCCAGAATGCCAACTGTATCCTGAAGTGTACCAAAGGAAGTGTCACCAGCAGGTCAAGGGAGGTGATTCCCCCCCTCTACTCTGCTCTTGTGAGACCTCACCCAAAGTCCTGTGTCTTGTTCTGGAATTACAATACAAACAGTTCCCTAATGGAACTGTTGCAGTGAGTCCAGAGGAGGCCGTAAGGATGATAAAAGGGCTGGAGCAATAGTGTGGCCAGCAGGACTAGGGACATCTCCCCCTGTACTGATGCCTCACCTCAAGTACTGAGCCCCTTGCTTCAATAAAGAGATTGAGGTGCTGGAGCAGATCCAGAGTAGCAACAAGGCTGCTGAAAGGACTGGAGGGAAAGTCTTATGAGGAGAGGATGAGGGAGCTGGGATTGTTTAGCCTGGAGAAGAGGCGACTCAGGAATGACTCAGGTCATCCTCTTCCTCTACTCTGCCCTGGTGCGGCCACTTCTGGAGTAGCATGTCCAGTTCTGGACTTTCCAGTTAAAGAGAGACAGGGAACTCCTGAGGAGAGTCCAGTGGAGGCCCGTGATGATGATTTTCAGCCTGGAATGTCTCTCTTATTAGGAAAGGTTGAGAGCTGGGACTGTTTAGCCTTAAGAAGAACAAGAGGAGACCTGACACACACCTATAAATACCTGAAGAGTGGCTGTAGGCAGGATAGTGCCTAGCGCCAGACTGTTTTCATTTGTGCCCAGTGACAGGACAAGAAACAATGGGCACAAGCTGGAACACAAAGAATTTCATTTAGCAATAAATGAAAAAGGAATAAAGGGAAAGAAAAAGCAAAGGGAAAACTTCTTTACAGTACAAGTCACAAAGCCCTGAAACAGGCTGCCCAGAGAGGTTGTTCCTTCTTGGAAATACTCAAATCCCATCTAGATGCTGCCCTGTGCAATGGCAGCCCTGCTTTGGTGGGGGGGTTGGACTTGATCTCTTGAGGTCCCTTCCAGCTCCAACAATTCTGTGATTCTGTGATAAAATTCATCATGAGTTTGAGCTAATTCACAGACCAACTAAATAATGCCACTCAGGTAATTATTTTAATTATTGCAGTTCTTTGACACCGTCTTAGATAATTAATTCCATCAGATAAGCAGAAAGAACTGGGAAAGGAAGGATCAAAGTCTAACCCATCAACTGCTCTTTTAAAAAAAAATTGAACATAAGATTCAAAGATAATATGGATTCAAAATAAGGCTGTTTTGGGGGAAGTTGGTTTGCTTTATTTGTGTTGTTTACATTTACCCTTGGCTTTTAGACTATATCTTGCATCTTCTATAAAAACTAATGACTTACAGTGGAAACTATAATTTATGTGAAAAGAATAAATACATTCTATTCATTGATTCACAACTATTATTCTGTGTTGCTTCCTCCTACATTACTGCTTACTTGCTGTACTTTCATCAATAATTCGTTTACCCAATATACAGACTTCTAGTGGTAAATACTTGTTGCAGTTTGAAAACTACCAGAATTTTCAGATGTACAGATTTGTGCTTTCATGAAGAAAAAGTCAAGTTGCCTTAAGAGGAAACCCCCCCACCCAGTGATCTGTCCTGAGGGGAGGTGACACTGTCCCCAGTACTTTCCCTTAAGGGGTGTCGCTGCTAACCCCCCCACACACTTCCAGGGTGGTAGGGAGAGGACGGGCCTGCTGCAGCCCAGCCTGGCCCGGCCCCAACCCCGGCCCTGCTCTGCTGTGGGGAGGGATGTGGCCACTCCACACAGCCCCAGGGCCCGGCCCCAGCCCAGACCCGGCACCGCGGACCAGAGAAGCAAGAACTTAGTGCAAATCTACCATCACCCCCCCACACACCACGGAGCAAGCGTTCAGCGACTCGCAGTGAGCTGAAGGGATTCCTCATTTTCCCCCTGGAGCTGAGACAGGAGGAGAGAGGAGCGTTGGGGGGCCCTGCTGACGCGGCCATGCGGTCGGTCTTCATCTTGGGTCCCGCACGTGGCAGGGGCCATGCAGCTGCAGCTGCCGCCACCGCCATCTTAGAGAGCACTGGTCAGCAGGAAGAGAGACTGTTTGTCATTTCTGCCACTGAGGAAAACTGGGGATGCTCAAGTATTGGGAAGAACTCCCTCAGGCTTAGCTGAAGAAAGCAGAAGGACTCAAGAATCCTTAAACCTTGGGCATGAAAGTCAGAGTCCAGGTTCTTTGTTTGAAAGCATGTCTCCTGCACTGACTGATGCAGTTCAGGTGCTGAGGAATCAGGCCTGACCAGTGAGCGTTGAGCTGGAGAAGCTACGCTGAAGAATTGAAGAATTCACCAGTCTGGACAGCCCAGGTGCTGCTGTTTCCCAGGGGGATGACACACAAATAATAGAGAGGGTGGTAGTACTCATCTCTACTGGACTGACATGTTCACCCAGATCTCTAATGTGAAAAAGACCCAAGGACCGATACAATAGTGATCCCCCACTGTATTTTTCTCAGAATATGTGATGGCATTTGTGATACAGTTCCTAGTTTGTGTGCACTAACTTGCTTGACCTTTTCTTCTTTTCTGTATACAGTTATAGAGTTAATAAACCCTTTTCCAGTTTCCCTAAGCTATCCATTGTCTGGCAAACTCTATCCGAGATCTCATCGAGACCTAACTGCTTTGTTTTCTTTTCCTTTATCTTTAATTGTGTTCTTGTACCCACCACAATACTATTTTTATTAGTATAAATAATGAGTTTTTCTCATAGCAGATTGCAATTACTACAGCAGTTGTCTTACATCTACTTTGGTTTAATTTACATTGATTTCAGAGGGTCTCTAGAGGTATACACAAAGATTGATTCTCATTAGTTACTGTATTTCCATCTATAGCCCCATCTTAATTTTTTTTTTCCTAAATATCAGATATTTGTAAGCTGCGTACATCCACATTTTACTTAACACTAGCATTAAATCCACCAAGGTGTCTATTTGAGGCTTGACTGTCATTGTTGCTGCATCTTATTTCACAACTTTTATTTTAGAATTTATCCTTTCTTTTTCTTATGGGGGAAAATAATAACTGTAAAAACAGTCATCTGACTACAGAAGTAGTGTTACCCTCATCTGTAAAATCATTGCTATAATTTCTATTATTTGAGAAGGAAAAATAGCTCATTAAAAGTGAAGGAAAACTGACGGCATGACAGCTTTCATTTACATTTCCATAGTTCCAAATGCATCCCTTAGCACAGAACTAACTTCATATTTCACTGCATTTTCATCTCTCAATCTAATAAAATACATATTTTTCTGGACTTTATTGCTATTGCTTCAGGCTTGGGTATTTTAAATGTTGTTATCATGTTTTCAGAGCAAGTTATAGCATAAAATATAAATAGAATTGTGGCAAAGAAGCAGTAAATTGACCCACATTACATTATTTTGGAAGCATATTTTAAAATTCATTATCAGAACTGTTTATCTTGCTGCTGCAGTTAATACTATGTCATATCATTATGTTTTGGAGACAGAATAAAATTAATAGCTTGTTAAACATTGGATTTCAAGTAAATGGGCACTGAACAGAAACATATCTGTAAGAAGACATTTGTTAACATTTGAGGCATTCCAAAACTGTATTAATCATTGCTTTTATCATGATTTATAAATAAACTTTCTGAAATGTTACTCAAAGTTCATTAAAAATTGCATTTCCAAAATCCAACAGCAATGAAAATATTACAGAAGAAATCCCTGTGAAATCTAAGACCAATTACACACGTAAACTGGCAGGAGTGAGCCAGTGGTAAAGCAAATTATATAAGGAAGTTGCAATGTTCCACCGACATCGCAAAGCAATAACTATTTCTTTTAATAATTCCAAAGAAAAAATAAGAATTACATTGAAATTGGAAAAAAGTATACTACTGAGATTCTGCTTTTGGATCCACTATTGATTACCATCATTAATGAAACCTTTTCAATGGTTCAGTATTCTAAGGCCAAATGAGGAGTACAAAAATATTCAGAGTTCTCCCTTTGGATCTATCCATCGAACACAATTTAGTCAGACAACGTATCAGAGATGCCATCTCCAAAATCTCATTCAGAACACAAACATGGATTATAAAATTAGAAGAGACTACTATAGTCACCTATAGTCACTGCACTTCAGAACATGACAGAGCACAGAATTACCCTGAACTAATTTGAACTATAGTACATCTTTTTAAAATAACTAATGGACTAAATGCATTCCTGTTGTAGCCAAAATTAAGGAAGGTTCACCAGAGTGCATCTGGATTCATTTCCTTCCAAATTTTTTACATTTAAAGTAAACAGGAAAGTTATCCTCTCCCTTTATGTATTGTAATAAGAATTACAATTGTAGTAACAATTTAATTCAAAAAGGATATCTCTGTTTTGCCAAAAGGAATTATAAATTATCCACAGATTTAACAATTTGCTGCCAACTAGCCTATGCAGACAAATCAAAGCATTCAAGTTATGAATTTCTTGTAGTGTCACTCATTCATCACAGATAATTTTGTCTTTTTTTTTTCTCTTTTAAAACCCTTCATCATTTCATAACACAAAAAAAGATAAGTAAATACCTGAAAAAGCACCAAGGAAGAAACAATGCTTCATTAACTAAAGAATAAGAAACGTAATATTTTTTTTCTGAAGTGGTTAAGTACCTGAAATACAGCATTAAAGCACCTCCATAGGACATCAGAGTATGGAACAGGTAGCGTTTGCAGCCAAGCCCTTAAAATAGGCTTCCAATCTAACACTGAAGAACTCATGAAGACCATTCCATTACGAGAAACTGTTGCAGGGGAAGCATTGTCAATGTTGTCAGGTTCAAAAATAATTTTGCAACTGGGGGACATCGGAATACGATCTCCATTGGCCAAAGTAAGGGTCTTATTATCATCGAGAACGGAGTTTAGATTTTCGATCCATATTGCATCAACAGGTCCATCCAAAACTATCCAGATATGCTCACCCTAAAAAAAAAATACACAGACATGCAATTTTACATACATTGATCAAAAACACACATTTACTTAACAAAATGAAATAAATTCATTTAATCCAGAGAACATAATATTGAATATAAAAATTTAGTCAGTTTGGTGTTGATTAGGTCAGTATGAACTGCAATTTTTATCATTTGCTCAGTTATTTTAATCCTTCTTTTGTTATCCTGTGTCATACCATATTGGATATTAAGGCATAGTGATAAATATTAATTTATGCTATTCTAAGCATAAAGCTGTCTGTACCTTCTACAAAAATACACCAGCTAGCCCAGCATCCATCAAGGTGGATGAAAATATTTCCTATTAAATACAGCCACAGACATGTTCACACTATCAGTCCTTTTGGGATGTAACCTAAGTATTTCATGTAAGGCTTCTCATTTTCCAAGACAGAACGGAATGAAACTGCAAAAGAATTGACTTAATTATGAATCCATGAAACATCACCTGCAGATATGATAAGAGAATTGAGAAATGCCTATACTGAGTTCTTTACAAAGCCTCTTACACATTGATTTAATTAATGAAATAGAATAGCAGTGACATAAAATCAGACAGGAGCAAATTAACTTTCCTGTCATTACATCAAAACATGATCAGCCCTTGCTTTTGTGTAATAATGGTAGGACTACCCGCTTACAGAAGGAAGCAGAACCCTTAATGTCTTTTCCAATTTAATTCTGGAACCTCAAGGGCTTGGGAAGGCTAGTGCTCTCTGGCACACACACATACAGCTGATTCTTGTGCACACTGGGAGTCAGACACAAAGAAAAACTAACACCAAATTTTTCCATTTGATTTTATAATGAAAGACCTTTCACATAAATGACAGGTAATGAGACTTTCTGAAAAAAGTATTAAATGTCCTTATTAACTATCATGACACAATAGCCATTACCTTCTTTGCTTTTAATGTTTTTCTCCATAATGTAGAGAAAATACCATCTGTCCAGTCATTTGTAGCAACATCAAGGGTACCAAACATCTGGGAAGCTGTGATTGCCTTTGGGTTCATTCTCATCTCTTTATGAGGAGCGCCACAATCTGTCATTGCTTTCATCAAAATATTAATACATTTTGTCTTTCCTGCACCAGTTGGGCCTA
>JAOXOE010000343.1:16751417-16783374 GCA_028565055.1 Phoeniculus purpureus
GCCTTTTTGTAGGCCCCTCTCAGATACTGGAAGGCCACAAGAAGGTCACCTCAGAGCCTCCTCTTCTCCAGACTGAAGAGCCCCAACTGTCTCAGTTTGTCCTCATAGGAGAGGTGCTCCAGCCCTCTGACCATCCTCAGTTCTTGCTGTCCTTTGATTTATATCATGAGGTGGTTTTGGTGAACGTGCCCTGGATTAACGTCAGTGAAAACTGAAGTGTGCAGTTAAGGTTTGCACCTGCCATGCTCCAGGTGCTAAGGGACAATCGGTACCTGAGGCTGGTTCTGTGCTAGTCTGAAACTGACTCTGTGGAACACACCGTGGAGCATCAAGTCCTCAAGTCAGAATGCTGGTACTTGTTTTTCAGTCCTCCTGTTGAGCCTCTCTGGAAGACTGAAGTTTAGGACAATCTTTTCTAATAAAAGGAACTGACTGCTGTCATGCAGTTTGGAACTTGTTTGCTTCCAGTGTGCTTCACCATCTGCTGCATTGTGTGTTTGAGTTTCTGCAAAAACAGGTTTAAGATGAGGAAAGTTGCAGAAAGACACCCCAGACTTGGAAATAGTGCCTTAGGTAGGTACGAGAGGGTTGTTTAGTGGTATCTGGCCAATCTCTAGGCTGTAGGTCATAGTGTCACATTTTAGTTGAGGGTACCAGGTAATTTCTCTGCAATTTCTGACATGGAATGAATGGTTGGGCTCCTGGCAAAAGAGACACGATATTTTGTGTAGCAAATGGTCTTTGAGACACAGGATGACTATCACATCTTCTGTGTTAGGTGATAACAAGTTCATTTTTCAGCATGAAGTATTTCCACTGTTCAGGGGAGCAATTGTTTTTCACTGCCTCTCACTGTCAGTGTGAGGGCTGTAACATAGTTCAGGACCTGTTCAGTGTTTTTTTCCAGGATCCATCACTGAAGCATGCTTACTGTTAGAGATTGAAAATCATGACAAGTACCTGGCACACAGGGTGCCTGTTTTGGTAGCAGTTGTAACAACATCCCTGCTCGCTACTTAGCAGCAGATGTAAGTGTATTATGGCAGATGTCTGCTATTTTAACACATCTAGTGCCATCTCAGGATGACTACCAAAAGGGTTCTGTACAGCTGGAAATCCTGTGCCATGCACATCTTTGACCCTCATGCACATCTCCTGGATACCTCACAGATAGCACCTCAGATGGCACTGGAAGCCAGTGCTTAGGCAGCAAACCTCTAGCCCAGCTTGCTGCCATGGAAGCTGGTGTTGAGAAGCACCTCCAGAATCTGTGCCAAGGGAAAGGGTGGTATTGCAGGGTAGCAAAGTTTTATGAAATGTCCATCGAGGTGACTGTACTGCAGGAGAAAAGGAAAGTGTGGGGTTTTTTTTCTTAAGATTGTATTCCATATTAGATGAAATATTTGGCAAAGATGTGGAATGAATCACCAGGGAGATGTTGTTTATCCTTGAGCTGCTGAGGCATTACATAGTTTGGTCTCTTTCTCTCTCTGGCCATTCACTGCGGTAGATCATGCACAGCTTGGTAGCAGAGTGATATCCCCTGTAAGTCTTGTTGGTCTGTACAGCATATCAAGACTTTGGGTGAAATCAAGTTTATGGCATCATAATAAGCTACAGTGCTTCTTTGCTAGAAGAGCAGATGGTGCTTTCTCAAAGGAAACAGAGCAATAACTTCACGCACTAGCAGAGACTTGCTGCCTTTGCCTTGCTGTCTCGTAGTTTCGTTCACATCGATGGGAAGGTCAGAGTGTAGTCTGGGAATGAAAAAGTTTTCTGGGACTGTGAGAGAGGGAAGCAATATTAAAAGCGTCAGCAGATGGAACCTGAGCAAACTCTTGGTATGCCCCAGTTTCATGGCTGTTTCATGGCAGTATCCCTGTTGATGGGAGGTGTGTCGGTGAGTGCAGAGTGTGCCAGTGCAAAAGTATCTGCGTACAACTTCACTGGTTCGAGCAGGTGTCATGAAGATTTTAAATTCATGTGCTGCTCTCCAGTAGGTGCAAATCAAACCCCTTTGTTTCAATCACAATGGAAGTCTTGAAAAAGAACAACGTGCACAAAGTACTGATTTTTATCATCTCTATTGCTTTATGTGTCTTTCTTAGTTTGATTTTGAAAAGAAAGTTAGCTTAGTTTTAGTGGAATGCCACTGACTCTTGATTAGGTATGCTAGAAACAAGGTGGGAGACTAGATTTGCACTAGAAAATTCCACAGGTTTTCCTTGCAATTAAAATGCACATAAAAGTTAACTTGAATTTGTGCCAAGCAAGTTCCCAGACACTGTGTAAAGACAGAGAGGAGGGGAGAAATAGAGAATTCTCTATTAAAGATTTCTCTATCTCACTTTTTCTGATGTTTTTTTCAAACCCGTCAGTCTTTCTCAGACCCCAAGAAGGCATGATTAAGATCCCTGTATTTTTGTGCAGCCAAAAAATTAGTCATAGTGCGGGGAACAGAATGCCTTGATGCGAACAATTCACATTCAGCATCAGAAATAACATTCTAGGTATCAACCTACTGCCTCAAGGTTCTTCTTTCTTTCTCTGCATTTCTCTCCATATGTACTTGGGAAAGCCGGCTTTGCTCTTTACAAAGTCATTTTATTGTGGCTTCCAGTTCATGAGCTACTGGCAATATGCAGGCTAGCTAGTATTTTTGCTTTACAAGTGGGAGAGAGAGAACATCCCATCTAATAAGGGCACAGCATCAGAGAATAAGGAGGCAAATAAAAAAGGAATACAAGAAAAAGTTATTTCTAGTCCTTACAGAAAAAACCTCATGCAAATGTGGTAGAGAAAGAAAGAAAGAGGAAATAAGCCAAAATGGACCTTTAAAGAGGGGAATTATGCAGATACGTATCTTGATTTTCACAAGTGTTATTAATTTTTTTAATTAAAATGGATGTTGTAAAAGATGCACATCTTACAGTTCTTTTATGAGCTGCATGATCAAATGATGACAATTCTTCCCCCACTTTATACTCTCCATAGAGCTCAGCAATAATGTATTTTCTCAATTTAAAAGCTTTCTTATGTCTTATCTCAAAGATCAGCTTTGGTCAGATGGAAAAAAAAATCAAAGAAAGCTTAAAATAAGGATGAAGTGACATGCATTTACTTACATTTTCTTGAAAGTGCTGCTTGCAAATACTGTTTCTTATGGTAATGATAATATATTCCTGAACAAAACCATTTTACTATGACAGTGATACCAGTAATATCATATGACACTCTACCAAAATATCTGAAGACCACTCGTAATTTCACCAGGAATGTAAAAAATGCTACCATGAAAAGGAAGAAAACATACCGAATTGAGATATCTCAAAGTGAAAAGCAACTTCTAAAAAAGCTTGTCTTAACAGAAAGAAAGGAAGGGAAAAATCTTATGAAGTATATGTTTACATTATGATGGTTGCCCTTACGAACATAAATAGTGAAGATGTACTTCTGACGTTAATTCAGCGGTCTTACCCCAGTTCAGAAAATCATCAGGGATGGAATTTAGCTTTTAAATGCATTAGTATTTGCACTAAAGTCCATAAACACGTTTATCTGGAACAGCCTAAAGATTGAATCTTAATTTTTGGTACAGACTCATGGGATTCTTGACTTACCAGAAGCAGAAGCTACACTTAATCTAGATAAAGGAAGTCAAAAACTCTAAAAAAAACCAAACCACACTAAAGAAGAGGAAAGGAGAACAAAAAAGTCTTCAGGCTTTGCAGAAAACGAATAACATGACTTTTATTGTTCCTCCCAGCTGTAAGCATGCTTGAAGGTGGCCCAGGCAGAGTGTAACTTGTTCCCAGCACTGACTAGCAGCAGAACAAGACCTTAATGTATCAGGTTTAGGGTCTTTCACTGTCTGTCACTCATTTTCATCCCAGCTGTCAAGGATGTGGTGCAGGATGAAGAATCACATAGCAGCTCCCTTCCTCTTCTGCGGAGCTCAGGGGACAGCCTGAGCCAAGTGGGCAGCCAATAAGGAAGGGTGCCTGCTCTCTTTCATTCCCATCACCTGTGAGTAGGAGGGCCTAAAAGTGTGTTAGACTACATGGTCTTCTCAATTACAGTGGTTCATCCTAAGAACATACCAGGAGAACCATCCCAGAATTAGAGAATCTCTTTGGTTGGAAGAGACCTTTAAGATAATCAAGTTCAAATGTTGAGTAGGCATGTACCAATCATGCCTGGAAACACCAAGGAGCTCAGAGCAGATCTGGGACAGTGTGCACCAAAACCAGGGAAGTGCCTTCACAGGAAAAAAGGCAACCACCAAACACAGTTGTTTCCTGTTCTGTTATTTATTGGGCATGGATAGAGCTAAGTAGTGCCAAGTGCATCTTAAAACACAAAATTTGAAAACCAGTGACAGTATTTGCCTGAGTTTATACTATAAAGCATCAGCTGTGGTTTGCTTCAGTCCTGAGTCCTTGTGGGGTGGAGACAGATGACTATTAGGTGAAGGAGTGGATCCATCATGGCAAGAAAGAGACTGCAGGATTTGGGTCGTTCCCTGGTTTAACATCTGATACACAGACACAATGCAAATGTGTGCTGCTGACAGGAATGGGCAGCTGGCAGAGTGTGTGTCTGTGCCTCTGGTATTTTAAATTTAGCATGTCTACTGCTCCATCCGTATTCATGGACATAATGACGAGTGTTTCAGAGCCCCTGATTGTTTAATATAATCTGTTTAGGATGAAACATCTGATAGCTATTATAGAAAATGTCAGATAATTTATGTTTCAATTTTCCATCCCAAGAAAAAAAGAACCAAACCCCAAACGATTTTATATGAAGAATCATTTCTATAGCCTATAGACAAATGGACAAAATGCACAAATGTTAGATGCACAGCCCTGAGCAACAGGGACACGAGCTGAATAAAATTCTAGTTGCACTCGCTAATGCCTGATAATTGACATGATAATAGAAGATTACAGATATGGGTATTGTTTGCATTCTAACCCCATTTTTGGTGATTTTTACACTGCAAAGACTATTCCAAAAATTATATCCTTTTGGTATTGAGATTAGTTTTATAAATACATTGAGATTTGGGAATGACACTTCAAATTAGCACTAAGGTAATGTTCTGGGGGAGCTGGATAAAACGAATACAGGAAAACCTATTGCATTTTCAATCCGATTATAGTAATTTACCCAAGATAAGAAAGAAGTTTCAGGTTTCTGCAGTTATAATAGGGTAAATTTTGTATTGTAAAATACATATATTTGTTTTCCAGTTTTATGATGATGGCAAAAATGTTTACTTGCTTTTAAAATCGAATAGTAAGCTCTAAGAATGCTTTTCTAATTAAGAGACGCAATATATAACAGCATCATACTTGAATGGTAGGATTTTATATAAAAAGACGTTCCTGTCTCTGAGGCTTTCTATTTACAAATAAACATCAGCGTTCCTGATGACTTTCACTGGGGCTTTATAGAATCATAGTTGTTTCAATGTTTCAACCCTTCCATTTGTATTTTCAGAGGATCAGAACACTGAACTGAGCCAAAATATTAGTGCTTTGTATGTTTATGAAAAGAAAATAAATTGTTATTTGAAGGCAGTTCTTTCAGATGAGTCAGTTAAATGTGAATGGAAATGAAAAGCTACAATTTGAAAACGTTTTGTGAATTATACTTTCTCAAAAAGAAAAGAGCCTGTGCCTTTGACAAGACCATTTGTAGGGAGGCACATTTTCCATGGCTTCAGCTATTGTGCTCCAGGAGCAACAAAGAGGCAGCCGGTGTCCTCTTTGTCAGTTCAGGCACTTCCAGCCTCTCCGTATGTGGCAAAACACTATCAGCAGCACTCACAAATATTTCATAAGCTAAGAAAGATCGACTGAGGTTCAAGTGAAAGGAATTTCTTCTTTTCAAAATCATTGACATCACACACAATCTATATATGTTCAAGGGGAATGATTTGTTATTAGCAAAATCAATACTTGTAAAAAGCTTCTTTATGTCTTTTCCAACCGGAACGATTCTTTGATTCTATGATTCTATTTGAGGGTCTTACCCAGCCCTGTACTGAGAAAACATTACCTTTTCTATAAGTGTATTGCTTCATAAACATAGACTGAGGAATTCCACCCTCTTTTTACAGGAGCTCTCTATGCATCTTCATCCTGGATAGTCAAGGGAAGTGAATTTCCCCTTAGCTTGTAGTCTCTTAGCTCTTTCTAGAGTCTTGGAGGTTGCCGCAGTTTTCTTCCACTGTCACTGAAATGCTACGCTTAAAACCTACTTTACTATTCAACACTGAATTCTGTTCCCTTTGTCTAGATTTAAAGAAAATGAATCCCTTATTTTCTCTTTTCCCACATCCAACAAAACTTTGCATTATTAAGTAAAAAAAAAGCTATTTTAGAGAAGTCTTGGTATCACAGTTGTAATGAAGGCAACTTAAGTCTTGTCCTTCAAGTGGTGGATGTTTTATCTTCCTTCGCATTTCACATACAGCTTTTGGGCTGTACTTCTATTCCCATTGTAAATGCCCCAGAACATGCCTTGTAACACTGCTGCTGGCAGAGCTGGCAAGCTCTATCTCCATTAAACGTAGTCAATAGAATATTCTCAACCAGAGTTTTAGTTTCTCTTTAAACAAATGATTAGAACATTTTGAAAACTTTTACCATAACCCCTTAATCTCCTGTGCTTGTCCTATGTCTTTTCAGAGGAAACAGGACAGCAAATTGAGGCATCTACTTGTTTCATCCTCATTAGTTTCCTGCCTTGTGACTCCTTTCATACAAATGGCAGTTCCTGCCAGCTGCCTGGCTTTCATGTTTGAATCTCATCCCACCATCTCTTTGCCAGCCCCTTCTTCAGTGGGCGCTCTTCTCTCCTCTTTTACCTTTCTCCTTGCCTGCCCTTCTTCATGACAAATACAAGGATACCTTCATCCCTCCTATGGCTTTGTCTCAGCCTCCAAAGTGCTTTGTCTTTCAGTCTGTCAGTAACCTTTGTATGGGATTGGAAAGTGACTTACTGCCTTAGGGTGGAGCATTCCCAAGCGATCTGGCTCCCGTGCAAGCCTACAAACAGCACTGTTGAATAATTACTGCTGATGATGACAGCAATGGCTGACTATTTGTGACTGTAGCTAGGGTGTAGGAATAGCTAATAGTTCCTCATCTTTAAAGCTGGAAGAAAACTGTATTAATTAGAAAGCCTGGGTAATTCATGGGTTTATTCCTAGTGATGTGGGTCGAGCAAAGCTGAATACTGATAATGCCATAGGTACTTCTAGTCATCTAAAATAACTTTGCTGAGGTTGAACAATTCTTAAACACATAGTTAGAGTCTAATGTCTTTGGAAAAAGGCATGGGAATTGTAAAACACATCTTTAACATCTAGAGATCTCGGAGTTAGCTAGAAGATACCTTATTTGAACATCCACTTGGCAATTACTCTGACAAAGTACTCACTGTTACCACAAGGTCTGACTCCAAGACAAGGATTAGGTTTTAATTATGAGCCAGAAACTTCTGAAGAACATCATAATTTCCTCTGAAGAACATCATCGTTTCCTTCAAAGAACATAATAATTTCCTTTTAAATCTTTAGAGCTTTGGAGAAGCATCTCATTCTTCAGCCAAATATCTCTGTTATTACTCTGCCCGAGCAAGTGCTGCCATTTACCCTGAGTTGTCTGTAGCTTTCTGATTTCAGGGGCACACGTTGCAGACACAGCACCCTGTAGGGGAGGGCTAGATTTCACTGGAAGACTATAACCAGTCCATAACTAGATCATAGCCATATATTCAGCGGGGAGAAAATGCTACATGAAATGGTGTTATTTTACTGGAGAACAGGTTTCAGCATTAATGAGTTTGGGTTTAATACATTTGCAATGGCAGATTGCTCTACATCACATTCAGTGAATATTGAATTATTTAGATGAGGTCAAATTATAAAGCATTGCAATCATTTGTAGTTCTTACTTTTAAATGAGGGTACTTCTTAAGCTTTTGAAGTAGTGTGCAATCCACTTCAGCCTTTTAATAATGACCTGTGCTGCTTTAAACTCCTGGGCTTTTGAAAAGGGCTTAGTTATCCCCCCCCCCACCCCGCCCTGAATGTTACCCATGTGGTAGATCTTTGCAGATAAAACATGTTGTGATCCTTTTTCATTTTTTCCTCACTGTCTTTTCTCAGCTGTGATGCTGTAGGCATGGAAATGAGTACAGATGCTTCCTCAGAGGTGGGATACTGGTTTTTCTCCTTCAGAGGATAAAAGGGAAGGAAGGGGGAAGGGAAATGGGAAAAGGAGAGACATGGTTTCTTTTCACCTCTGCTTGTGAAGGCTGGCTTTTGTTTCCACATTTTTCCAGGCAAAATTAAAAATGGAGTTCAAGGTCAAATGTCTTAGAGTTGTTAAAATGGTGCTGTTGTTTTGTACTTGATAACAATATATGTGAAGCAGACAGGGCACTCATCCTGCTCAAGACAGACCAGAGCACAATCAGGCTTTTTATTCAGACCTGAACATTCAAGATGCTCTCCGTGGTATCCAGCCATCTATTTTCATAAAGAAAAGCACCCAAGCCAAACTATTAAAAATGGAAATAGTTGTTTGCCCAGATGTCAAATGAATTCTTACTGTAGCTGGGTACATCTTTTTGGCTCATAACTTACCCTTTTAGTTGAGTTCTGGGATAGGCTCTTCAGACGTGCTCATTGTTCTGTTTTTGCTTGAAGCCAGTGGGAATAAATGAGTCAGTAACAGCTCTTGAAAATCCCACTGCAGCCTAAATACAGATTAATATTCAAGTTCTGCCCCCAAAGAAAAAATACAAACAAAGACATTTACTGTTGGACATCTAAAATGTTCCCCAGCACTTCCTAACAGAAAGTGTGTAACACAGTGCTCAAGAAACGCAAGTGTCTACAGGGGGATTATTTTAACATCAGAGCTGCAGACAGACGTACAACTCCGTTTGGATGACATTGCGAACATTAACATACAAGAGGGAAATATATTTGGTTTGTTTTGCTTTTTAGTCTGTTGTTTCTCCTGTCTTGGGAATTCCTAACACGACAGGAAAAGTGATTTCTCAAACACTCTGATTAATACAAAGAAAATAAGCGTGGCACATTCTTCAGTTTTAAAAAGACAAAGAAAGGAAACTTGAAAGAAAAATGTAAGAGAGCACTGCAAGAAATCATGCCGGATGGAGCTTTTCTCCGGCAGTTTGCTCAATCAGAAAGACAAGGCATTATTTATTTCAGGGATCTCCAGTGAATCCCATTGTTTCGATACTGACTTTGCAGTAGAGGTCCTGCCTTTTGTTTTCCTCTTGCTCTGGGACACCCAGGCAACGCTTCTGCAGGAGCCTGGTCTTTTGGGCCCAGGGCTTGTGGACAGCATCTCCTACCCACTCCAAGTTGTGTGTCTGAGGTGGGGACCAGGGTTTTGTTTTGTGAGTTTTTGCCTTAAGGTGACTAGACAGTCACATCTCAGGCTTTTCTGAATATTATGTCTTTCTTTTTCTTCTGCCCAGGTCCGACCTGCTTCAGCCTTAGTGTGTTGTGCATCTTTTTTCCTCTTTCTCCAAATTGCTTTAACAGGCTTCAATATTTGTTTTTTGGGGGCCCACTGAACTACCGGTTTGACCCGTTTCTTCCTTTGCTTCCTCTCTGTGCCGTGTGGTTCAAGAAGCAATAAGTCTCCTAGTGATTGCAAGGAAAATTAACCACTGCAGTGCTCACAGAGGGAAGGAATTGAAAACATAAAAGGTGATTTTTTTTTAACCTGCTAAAGTGCCATGGCATTTTATTTTAGTGCCTCTCTCAGTATTTTAAAGTTCTGGTTGAAGAAACACTACTTTATTCCTTTAGTCTTCAAGTGCTTACAACTTTTCAGAAAATTTACCTCTGATCTAAAAGGTTTTTACAGCAAGGATGTCAAACAGCTTCGTTTAGGGTATCTCTTTTCATACCAAGAAAATCTCACAGAACCACCTGTTCTTCTATACGGTATTCTCGGAGCTTCTGCTTTACAATTTTAAATAATAATACAGTTGTAATAATAATTTAAATTGAAAAATCATGCTGGGAAACTGTCTTCATTGCTTATGCAAAGTGGTTTAGATTCAATCATTTGTAACGTAATACCGATGACATCTTTTGATGGATCGTTATATCGGGAAGCTTTTCTGTGCAGTGCTTCAAATGCTGAAATTCAGTAAAAGCATTTGCAATCCTAAAGGCTCTAAACTTCAGACCTCTTGTTGGAATTTCAGGAAAACACAATCAGGGTCACATTTCCCACTTACTGTTATTTTCAGCTTTGTGTGTAATAGCTGCCTGTCTCTCCTTCAATCCATATAAAATCCTTAGACAGTACATTTAGCTTAGAGTGTAACATATGGCCCACATGTGTCACAGATGGCGTGCAGATATGTCCCTGACACTGAAGTTGGTGAACACAGAAGGAGCCTGGAAGGCTAGAGGGAAGTCCAGCTAAATTCCTTCTTCCCCACATTGGAAGAGGAGGCAAGCCTTATTTACTGTTTCCTGCATCATTGTGATGCTGGAAGAATACTTTGATCATAATGTGTTTCTCTGTGGGTAAAGGGAAGACTTCCCTTTACCATTCTTGTAACTTGGACTGGACATTTGCACGGGAAAAGCAGCAGTGTGGTGGGAGCTTGAATGTGGTACTCTTTCAGGCTACCCAAGTTCCTCTTGAGAGTCACCCAGTATGCTGCCAAAATTGTGCCAGGTGGAAACCAAACAACATGGATTATATCCCTAGAAGTGACTCCTTCTTCAATTGCCATGCTGAGAAAGTGCTTTTTTCCCCAAGTTGTGCTGCGTGATGGGATGGACATGGCCGGGAGCATGGAGTACGTGCAATAGAACAAGAATAGACTTAGCAGTTTGGGGTTTTCTTCTTATCTCAGGAGGAAGCTGAACAGCCTGTTTAGAGACTCTTAGTGGAATAATTTGGAAGATTGTTTATTTAAACTTCGTTTGCAGCACAACGCTCTTTGCAGACTTTGAGGTAGTTTTCTGAAACATGTTTTCCTCTTTCTCATTCAGCGAAACTGGATAATAACGTCACGTACATGGTGATTTTCACCCAAATGCCTGTAATTGCTTTACAGCTGTAAACATCAGGAGTCTCATTGTACAGCAGCTGCAGAAGAACACACTGACGTTTGTTACTTGTTTAGGAATAACCTTTGAAAAGGAAAAATTCTGTGTTTGGGCTCCTTTCATGCTGCAGAGGAACCAGATTTGGTACTTACCGTCTTTTGTTTTTCTCAGAACTTTTTTCCATTCCAGCATGTCCTTTTAGTGATAATGGACCAGACGGCACACATGATTGAAAAGGCAGGGTACACTCCAGATTACATGGTGGCATTGTAATGTTCTCTGGTTTATTCTTTGTTCTCCTCCTAAAAATTCATAACATTCAATTTGCCTTTTTTTTATCACTGTTAAGTACAAACCTGACGTTTTTGTAAAGCTGTCTATTAGCAACACTAATCACAGGGCCCATTGCTAATATATTTGTGTCTAGAAAGTTGGATTTTCTCCGTGTGGGTTATTTTACATTTATCTGCCTTGAATTGCATCTGCCACTTTATAATCCTGTCACTCCATCTCCTATGGTTTCTGCAGCATTTCTATTAACCATCTTTTTTAGCACCCTGAGCAATCCATACCGCCTTGCATACCCCCCCCTTATTTTGTGGAGGGGTTCTGGTATGGTTTTTACTTCTGACTGCTTTTCTGCTAATTTTCTGGGGAATGTTCTACAGGAACTCTTCACAAATCCTGCTCTGGCAGGGGGATTGCACTAGATGATCTTTCGAGGTCATTCCAATTCCTGATGTTCTGTGATTCTGTGAAACCAGGAAACTCAAAAGTGACCAACCATTGGGCACCCAGCTCTCTCTATGAGGAAGGAACCTGAACCACTCCCTTCTTCACAGTAAACACTGAGGCAAACAAGCTTTTTAGTTCTTGTTGCATTTTTATCTTTTCTAAGGGCCCTTTCTTTGGGCACAGACTGTCAACCACTGTATTTGTGGACAGTGCCTTCCACATGACTGTAGAACTTTTGTGCTACTTCAGTTGTATCTATGTTAAATAACGTTTAAAAATAACTGAATGCTAGAGTTTGTGGTTTCCCCATTGCCTTTGTCATATATACTGTTCGAGGTGATACACAACCTACATAAAGATTCCTTGCCTAAAGGTCTTGGGATCTAAAATTACCCAAAATATAACGACCAGGCTGTATGTTTCCTTTTTCCCTTTGTGTGACTTGTAGAAGTCCTGAGGGATTTTTGGAGGGTTAAATCATCTGACCCTGCACCCAGGCTCGACAGAACAAGTATTCATGACAGCTTCTGCAGTCATAAACCAGACTGTAGTGTTAGTTAGAGTACCGAGAGTCTTTTGCTTACTAACATCTTAAGCAGTTGAGACAAGTCTGGAGCAATCACTCAAATGCAAAAGTGGGAAGGTTTATATTAAGTTACTGACATAGTAGAAAAATGCACTATTACATCTTTTCTCATAGACTGTATTGATAGTTAGAAAGCTATGGCAAAAACTACACTAAAGTAATATATTAATAAAGTAGCTGAAGCCTAATTTTTAAAAGTTGTAGTACTGAGTGAACATCACTCAAAGAATCCCCTTTCAGTGCCATTTAAAAAAAAAATTAGAGCACAGGACTTGATCCTTGGAGAGAAATTTGAAATGTCAGCTACAGGAAACATAAATGCCATAACGATGAGGAAGGGGTGTAAGAAGATGCAGGTCTTCTGAAGGAGAGGAAATGCTCCCATGATGACCAGTGCAATGCTTTTGTGTCAGTGTTTTGTGCTACGTTGCACAGGTCCCTGCTTTCACAGGCTATTAAAGATAGCAAATGAAGATATGGGCAAGAGGAAAGAAATGTTACTTTCATTTTTAATAAGTTATTTAAAGAATTGTTTGAACTCTACATAATAGATGAGAAAATGGGCTCAAGAGACAGAGTCGGGGAACATTACCGTGTTGCTGCGTAGATAAAGTAACTTCTACTGGCCTGGGCAAGAAAAGTTTACACAGTTTACACAGTTTATTAGGGTTGGAAGGGTCCTTCAAAGGCCATCGGGTCCAACCCTCCTACTCAAGCAGTATACAAATTACTGAAAAGCATAGCCACCTAAAAGCCTCAATCAGCTACACAAAAACACATCCAGATGGTTGTTAAACATCTGCAGAGGAGTGGACTCCACAACCTCCCTGACAACCCATTCCAGTATTTAATAACCCTGACTCTAAAGAAGTTTTTCTTTATATTGAGATGAAACTTCCTGTGTTCAAGCTTGCATCCATTGCCCCTTGTCCTGTCTGATGCAACTGAAGAGAGTATTCCTTTCTTCTTGGCACCCAGCCCACATGTATTTATATACAGTAATTAAATCCCCTCATAGCCTTTTTAATCCAAACTAAAAAGTCACAATTTGCTCAACCTCTCTTCATAAGGCAGTTGTTCCAGACCCCCAGTCATCCTCATAGCTCTGTGCTGAACTCTCTCTTCAGTTGAAGAGACCAGAACTGGACACAGTATTCCAGGTGCAGCCTCACTAAAGCAGAATAAAGGGGTAGAAAAACTTCCCCTGAGCTGCTAGATACACTTCTCTTGATCAATCCCAACACTCTATTGGCCTTCTTGACCACAAGGGCACATTGCTAATCCAATTTCAGTTTGTTATCCACAAAAACTCCAAGATCCCTCTCTCCAAGGGTGCTCTGTAGCTGGTCACTACCCAACCTGTATTCATGCACCCCATTATTCCTTCCCAAGTCAAGAACTCTACAGTTGTTTTTTGTTAAAACTCATTAAATTCCTCTCAGCCTGTCCAAATCTTCTTGTTTTCATTTCTTATGATGTACAAGTCTTATCAATGCCAGCATATGCTTTACTTGTTCCTGTAGAAAGTACAAGATGCTCTGTTTGCAGTCAGTGTTTCCAAAGACAGATCTACTGATCATAATTGCTTGTAAGTGTAAGGTTACATGAAGTAGAACTATGTTATGCAACTGCATTTTCACACGATGGCTTTTTTGCTTCAGATTTTCTGCCAAATTCATTCTCTACCTTTGTTTACAATGAGAACTGGTACCCTAGTTGGTTTAAAACTGTAGGGGAGGTGTAGGAATAGCCTGTAACAGCCTGTAATCCATGTTTATATGACTTCTTATTTCCTTTAAAGGAAAGCCAAGTTACCATAAAAATTAGAAGGGAAGGTGCCAAGTCTGAGAGAGACGAGAAATGAGCAAGTACAGAGTGAAATTGGAATAGCTTACAGATCAAATGGAATAAAATTTCCCTTCTCAACACAGTAGGATCCAAATTGTTGATGAGCTCTACTCTGTACTTATCGAAGAAGTAGTTTTCAGCCCATTTTGTTTACATCTTACATTTTAATCGTCATATTGAATGATACCGTCTTTTCAGTCTCATAGTTATGTGTAATCATGGTTATCGAAGGAAATGTGAATTTGTCAAAGGGGTTTTTTTTGTGTATACGGATTAAGAGAAGATGCACATAGCTCTCCAGTAGAGCTGGAAACAGAGAGGAGGGTAAGTGAGCTCTGAAGCTGATCACTGAGTCTTCAGCTCCATTATTTTATAGGTCCTTTACAACCTCTGATGGATGCTGTCCATCTGGGCAATGCAGGAGGTTAATGTTCTACAGCGAGAAGGAAGAAATAGAATAAGGAAAGAAAACACATTTCTTTGTAACTCTCCAGGGCTTCATGCTTTCTGAGCTAGTTAGAAGTGCTAAAGTTCAGTCCCGTGTTTCCTTCTCCCCTGTATGCTAAAGAGGATCCCAGGGCAGCTTTGGTTCATGTGCTGAGCACAGGAGCTGCTTATTGTTCTCGGTACAAAACCGTAGCTCAAGCATGTACAGTGAGACAACCCGGGGTGTCTGTGGTGGGGTCTGCATAAGCGTATCAGTGTGTGTCACAGGATGGCATTCGACACAAAGCGTTTGTTTTTCACATTAATGTGTTGATTAATGGCTGTGTCAAAAATCTGTACGAACAGAGAGGAAAGGCATGAAGTTCTAAAAGCATGAAAAAGTGTAAAATTGCGTGGCACCAGCAAAAGACTTCATAAAAGACTCACGCTGTTCTGAACAGCTAGTGCTTCTAGCCCGCTCTTTCCCCCAAAACCTTCTGAAAGCACCCAGCTGCGAATCTTTTTAATGAAAGTCTGAAGTCTAAATTTAAAATAAAGATGTTAGATTTCTGTTTTGAAATCAATTTCACTAAGATTACATGGCCGCTAAGCAATGCTGAAAACCCTTATTGTGCGGGGCTGCTCAGTGTAACTACTGAACCCTTCCCGCGAGTTTTTCTTCCCATTTACTCTCAATGCCTGCTGTCCCTTTCCTGACTCTCCGCCTCTCACTGTCTATTCCTTTTTGTATTTTGATGTAGCTGGCTTAGTGTTTGCTTTGCTTTTGAAATTTGTGTTCATCTGTTTTAAAGTGCTGCAGACATCCTAGGTGTCACAGGGTACACAGCAGTAGTAGTTTGGAAGTCCTGCGGAGGCACAGCAGCAGATTCCTCTGTTTGATGTCTTAATGTTTCAGACAGCCTCACACAGACGTGGTGTTTTTCCAGTCACCAAGTCACCGGGAGACCAGTCCCAAATCAGTTTTTGTAGGGAACGTGCACAGAGTGACAAAAACATAGCAGGAGTTAGTAAGTGAGTGCTTAATTGCCCACCAGCATCAGCGGGGATCTGTTTATAAAAACCATATACTAAAATGAGACTTGCACAAGTGTCCTTGGTGTGTCTCTCCAGTAATCCTAAAAGGTTACTGCTCTGGAAGTGTGACTTCTCTGCCTCTAAACAATTAGGTCTGCTCATAATTGGTTTTGTGATGTTTTCTAATCTCCTAAAGATATGTCAGCTACATCTTCAGCCTGCAAAGAATGTTCCGGAAAATAAACCATTCCACATGGTGGGTATTGCAAATGTCTTTGTTCTGTGCAAGAGGGGCCAAGGTAGAGTGCAGACTTCTTGTTTGGGGTTTCAGCACTATTAGAGTGTCTCAGGCACCATTTCTGGCTGGAGAAGGGAGTTCTTTCAGCCTGATCAAGGGGCCCTTTGAGCCAGTCTGCTTCAAAGATGTGCCTTTAAATGAACGCAGGGGCCCCAAACAGATTTCATAGAGTGTAGTGCAGAGAGAAGCAGAGACTTGGAAAGAATGAGGTGGTCCTTGGGCTGTGCAATTTCTTGCGGAAAGTCTGAGTCTTGCAACCATCTGTAGGTCTTTCATCTTTTAGAAGAATCAGTGAAAGTTCTTTGTTTTTTAATTTTTTTCATATTGACAAGTGCAGCTGACCTTTGAAGTAGCTCCTGAGTCAATACATGGCTCTAGATGTATTCAGAGGCTTTGTTCCTCCCCCACTTAGTAGAGCAGAAATAGAAAGAAAGTGGTGGTTTGAATAATGCATGGGGGCTTGTAATGATATATACAATTAAAATTTTGTATTCGTATATACACTTAAACAGAATCCTTCATGCAGTGGTTGTCTCCACTATTGATTAAATGAGCTACCAGCACGTGCATTTTAGCTGTGGGAGCTGCAAAATTCACCTGTGTTCCAATGCACCGTGTTTTTGCATCTGTTAAGGTGTGCTGTGATACCCCAAGTCTGTTTTTATACTTTCCTACCATTTTTGTAGGTTGCAATGTGGAAATATATTAAAAGCAATATAGTCAATATCCATGTAAGTATTATTAACAAGTTTCCAGTTGAGTATTTCTTGAGTCCTGTATTTAAACGGATTACCTTAACATTTAAAGATACACCAGCTATAACTGTTGTTTGAAGTGCTAATGGGGTGAAGGTGATAAAAAATGTTTTGTTCCTCTTGGTGAGCCTATTTCAAGTAACCCTACGCAGGCAGTAGACTACAGGGAGTTTCCCAAAGTAACTGGAAGTTTTTGCAAAGTACTACCCTGCTTTGTCACAGGTTGAGTAACAGCAGAACATAATCAATTTAAGAATGAATTCCTGATTCTCTTCTATTATTTAAGACATTCCATTGCTTGTAAGCTGCAAAGAAGGAACGGCCAGAAAGCATAAAGCATCTGTTGCACACCACATTGTGCGTTTCAGAACCAGGAAAATGACAAAACGAAGGGAGGAGCCTGGATGTGGAAACCCTTTTTTCCCACCTATAGCAGATGGTCAGATTTCTAATTTAAAATTTTCTTGGAGCTTTGGCATGCTGCCATCTGTCTCCACAGCTGCAACAGTGCAATAACTCTGTCACCTCTCTTAGAAAATGTTTCTTGAGGTAAATTTAATGCCTAGTGAAGTGTTGAATTTACAGCTGCTGGGAGCAGAATATAATACGTGCGAGCTGGCCATGAGGCCCTGCTGATTTCCCTCACCTGGTTACAAGTAGGGTTGTGTTTATATGAAACTGTTGTGAGCAGCTTTAGGGAGCTGGAGGGAAGATGTTTCCAGTTAAGTTTTCACAGGCCTTTCAGTAATCCTGTGTGCAGACAATCAGTCAGTAGCATCAGTGGAGATCTTGCACAAAAAGCTTGACAGAGACTATGGAAAACATTTGTAATTGCTATCATTGCAAGGAGACTAAGTTTTTTATTTGTCCCAGCTCTGTGAGTCTCTATTAACATTGAAAACACTGGTGCAGATGGACACTTGTAATGTTCAATACCTTGCCAAGTGTTCAGCCCATCTATTTGCTTAGGTATTGAATCGGAGATGGTGGCTCACCTCTGCAGAGCTGCCAAAATCGTTTTCAGAAGTATCACTGAATGCATATTTGTGGCTTGGGAAATGCTTTACTCATTTTCTCTGCTGAAGGCAAATTCGACTCTTCCAGTCAGAGGATAGGTATGAAGCACTACTAACTTGAAATAGATTTTAAATTCAGTTCTGGGATGAGCAACTTCCTATTATTAGAAGACTGGTGCTGGGTGCTCAGGGGTAGCGAGTGTTCTGTCACAGCTAAACGCATGGGCAAGAGCTGCACAACTGGAGAGACTGCAGAGCAGAGATCCTTGTCCTCACACTCCCATAAAGACAGTATCCTTTCTGAAAATTGGTATCTGTGTTTGATTCAAACCCAACTACTCCCTTATTTGTGTTCTTTGTCCCTCTGCCTCATCCTCCCCAGGGCAAAATACACCTCAAAGGCATGTTCAGGCTCCTCCATCTTCCCATATGCTGCTGCTCAAGAGCCAGTCCCACACGACCTTTTGTTTCTGAGTAAAGAAGAGTTTCCCCCAGCAGGGTTGGGACACGTTTCTGGGTTTGCATGGTGCTGTCTGCATTAAGCTGTATTGCAGTGGCTCGGTTTGAATTCTGAGCAGTGATTATCAGCTGTTTGCATACAGCGAGTGAATCCCACCACTACATTAATACATCAGCAGAGCTCTCTAGTTAGCATCAGTAGCCTCGGTGAGTTAGTATTCCTTTCTCTCACATGTTTTACACTGACTGATGTGTACTCCCGCGATCTTTTGTGTCTGCCCTGGTTTTGGTGATCACAATTTTCTAGGTGTGGTGTTGAAGATATTTCTGTTAAAAGGAAGGAGATGAGAGTGAGGAAAGATAACCTTGTAAGCAAAACAATTGGACAGGGACAAGTTCTGTTGTGGCATCCAGCTTTGGCCTTGTATTGTTGCCTTGGATGAATCGTTTTCTCTCTCCAACTTTCCTTCCTCATCTGTAATTTTTATCACGGTTTGTATGACTTCTTTGCTCATGCTGTAAGTAATGCACTGGCTCTAATCTGTGCCTTTCAGAAGAGGGATCTGATCTTCCCTGTAGCCTCTGGGTATTACAATATTTCACTGAGCTGTTAATGATAATGACTGGAAGTGATCAGTAATGTTTAAAATTTAAGATATTGAGAGGCCATTTCTTAGATTTCTCCTATCAAATCATCTTGCAGACAGCAGCATTTTCTCCTTAGAGAGGGAATAATTAAGTGTAGATGAATACACTGTCTGACAACTTTTTGTCAGATATTTTCTGCTGCTTTTAAGGGAAACCTTCACATCTGAGGAATAAACGGTGCCTTACAATATTTCTCCGTGCTGTAGTACCACACATTTGTTTCCAGTAGACAGAAGCCCTAGTCAAGTTAATTATTATTTGTATAAAAATCAGGTCGTCAAAAAATTGCTTGTGTCCTTGATCCTGCAGCACTTAAAGGCACTCTTAATCTTACAGATGATCAGTTCCATTTAGTTTATTTAGATGTCACAGATGCTCAAGGTTAAGCCTTAGATTATGTATGCTCCGTGGCAAAACACCATTTCACATTGAGTTGTTTTCCTCATTGAAACTAGTTTTGTAGAAAATAGTATTTTTCTAGAAAAAGCACCAAAAGCTACCTGTTTTTTCATGGGTTTCTAGCAGAGAAATGAAAGTACTTTGCAATCCAGATCGTTCTCTCTTCCTTTTATCTTTCTGAGTCTAAAGGGAAAATGTTGGGATAAAAGGAAAGGTGGAAAGAGAGAGAGCAGCAAAGGAGCCAGTACTGAACATTGAAGACAGTATTACTGCTAGTACTGAGTGTGGAATGTATGTATTTATGGTTTTTTGCAATTTAAAAAAGATTTCTGTGTTTTCCCTATGGAATGTACAATTTTTGGCAATTGTTTGCAATCTGGGTAATATGCTGAGTGTGTGTAATAACCTGAGTTATGCTGTATAATCTGTATCAGTACTGTGATAGTTTATCTCCAAAAGCCCATGAGAACCTATCCATTTCCTCTAGTGTTTTCCATTATTCTTGGGAGATTTTTTATTTCAGGGAAAAGAAAAAATACTACTTGAAAGCTTTTAAAATAAGTCACAAGTAAATAAGTGCATCCCTAGGTGTGTTATTTGACACCCTGGAAGGCTGTTCCACATCATCAAACACATCCTCAGAAGGATCTAGACTCAGCTGCTGTTTAAACATCTCAGTAACACTGAAACCACAAGAAGAATAGGGAAAGTGGTGAAGTTAATGTAGCATTTTTAGCTGGCCTTCATTTCCTGGTCTCCCAAAATGACTTCAAAGTGAAGTAAAACAAACAGCAAGAGGCCAAGCTACTTGCATAAACTTCCTTAGAGGAAAGCGTAAATCCATCTACAGAGCCCAAGTCGCTCTTCACATTAGGACTTCCAGAGCACTGAAGCCAAGCATATGTTGTCATGACCTTGAGAGTGAAGAAAATGAATGAGCTTTGTGGTAAGCGGACACACTTCTGGTGTGCTTAAGCTTCTGCTGACTTCACCTCTTGTATTGACAACAAAGAAAACCCTCATGAGGAGACCCTCTTACTGTTTCTCTTACTGTTGCTCAGAGGTGAAGGCTTCTTTTTCTGGCTGCTGCAGGGCTTTGAAGGTAGTGGTCAGGGAGGGGAGATGACTGAAATGCTTACAGGAGGGATTTATTTTCTTTGCATCAGAGCACTGTTCACATCAGGGCTTGTTTCTCTTCTGCTGTAGAAGTGAGGAGCATGCAGCAGGATGAGCTGAGGTTTTAGCACCAGGGTGAGGTAGATCCATTTCCCATCCATGCCCCACCTGTAAACAAATACTGTGAACCTAGGATCTTGATAAAGCATGACACCACTGTTCCAGCTCTTAATCTGTCAAGCTGATCACGAGACTAAATCAATGCCTTCAGGTTCTGTGCCAGGACTGGGACCAGAATGTGACCGATATTATTTTTCAATTTAGCATCAGCTTGAGTTATGGCCGTCACCTACAGATCAAAGGAGAAATTCTCTGCAATATTTATGGAAGCTAATTAGTTACTTCAATCTTGGTTTGTACTACTGTTTTACTTTGCTTCAGCCTTCAGGTTCTTCAGGAGTATAAATGAGAGCCCTATTGTTTCAGAGTGTTTGAACAGCTTGTAATGCCTCTACAGGCTTAAGGAAATAGCTGTCAGATTTGTTTATGAACTGGACTGAAGAGTTCACCTTGTCTTCTAATTGGCATAGAAAGATTTCTTCAGGATAAAGATTCATTAGCCAAAGGTATAGCTTCCATGGCAGCACTATGCTTGCCTGGTTTGTTCTTACAGGGGCAATGATGCTAGAAAGCAAGTGAAACACCCCAGTGTGAGGGCCAGGGGAGAGGAGAGATACAACACCCTTAGCAATTCAGTTGGAAATGCTTTGGCTGCTTGACAACCATTCTACTCTGCAGACTGAGAGACAGAGCAAGGAGGTATTAAGAAAACAAGGACAAGTAACATTTTCCCACTGACTGTAATTGCACCCGCTGCACAACTGCCAAGACTGAGCAGTGTATTTATGGAAATGAAAAATTTCATAGAAGTTCCACTAGTTCTGCAAGAGTGTCAGAGGATTGTTTTTGAAGTTGTCCTATGAGAATGCATCCTGTTTTGTCAGCGTTAGCACTCAGCAGAACAAATTAGCCAGGGTACTAAAAGGTCCATGTGTTTAGAAGTGTTTACATGATCCGAGTCTGAATTTCCAAGTCTCAGTATGTCAGGACCATAAAAGTGCCAGGTGTGTAAAACAGTCAACAACCACTAGTTTGCATGTGTTTGTGAAACGAAACACGTTGCGTGTGATTTGGCAACACAAGCCTTGTCTTGATGTGCATGCCCTCTACAACTCCACGTCGCATGATGATGTACTGCTCTTCTCCAAGCAGACACTAATCTGTCATGAACTTGTAGAAAGCTCACGGTCCCAGGCCACTGGCACTCCCAGGTTTGGCTGGACCCAGTACTTTTGCATAAGTTATTGGAAAAAGCCAATGGAGACACACTTGGAGAGCCACTGCTCTTGCACAGCCTTGGATTCCTTGATAATATGCATTGTTGTCAATCTTGCTGTAAATATGCTGGATAAGCATGATTCTTCTCCAGTATTTTATTTTAATTTTATGCAAAAGCATGCAGTGACACGCTGATGTCTTTATGATAGGCTTGGGTAATCACATTCAATATTTTATATATTTTTTTTTTAGTAAGACAGATTCTGCACTGTAAGCAAGTTTTGAAGTCAGTGCCCTGGGTAGAACTGATGCTCGCCAGAAATCCCACCAGCCTCATGTCCTGGAGGCCATATTGCTGTTCCGCCCAACCTCGATACAAAAGTGTTGATGAGAGAGAAAACAATTTCAGATTCTCACTGTGTCTTCCCCTGTCTCCAGTCAGTTGCACAGCCAGTCGATTTGTACCATGAAATATTCACCCACAGCTTGTACATAATTTCTGAAATACTGTCAAAGCTTTTAATATAACAAAAAACTTTCTCCACAAATCCTTTTCAAATACTTTTACTTTTTTTTCTTTTCATGATGGAAACAGAAATGCACCATGGGCTGAATCCAATATTTTGACAGCACTGTCATCCAAACACTCATCACTGTGACACTTTCCTTACTTTTTCACACCGAATAGAGTTAGTCGGAGGCACACTGGTAATGTGAATAATTGCAATGTGGGAGACTCTCAGGGTTCAAAGCCAACCGCGTTACCTTGCTGTGTGAGTGCCGGCTGTTAGAATTCGCTGTGGTTTCCCATTGTGTACGAGAACGCTAATTACTGTAGCAGCATTTACGCATTCTGTTTCTCTCTGTTTTAAACAGAGAGTATAGTGACTGGAAGTGTAAAAGCACAATCATCCTAGGTAAATTGGACAGCACTTAAGCAATCAGCACAGTCTTGTAAAAGGAGTTTTAGGGAAATATTTCAAGCTTTATTCACTTGGATAGCGTTCTCAAGAGCCAGAGTAGAGCCTCATTTTTCTGCACAATTGAGTCTTAAATATTGCATCAGGACACAACATAACAGGTTTTACCGATTTGTAACGCTGCTTAAGATTGTTTGGAAAACAGCAGACTTGCCATCAGCCACTGAGGGCATCCATTAATTGACCAATTAAACAAAAAATTTTTGGGAGTATCTTAATTCTGCTGGACTCCAGTTCCCTGTGGGTTTTTAGGGTAAATTCATTTTAATCACTTTATTTCTTTTTTTTCATACAACCTCTAGGCTGTTTCAGTGACTTGTTTTCGTCTAATGCGAGTGTGAAAGAAAACGAGGCCATATCACAGAAAAGGCATATAAAAGAATTTTTACTGGCTTCGTTATTAAAAACTCACATTTGTTTTAGATTGTCCTGTTACGTATTTTCATTTTCCTCTTTCCCTTCTCTGATTGCTTTTTTAACAGACCTTTTCTCATTCTTTTCTTTCCACTTTTCATTCTCTTCCTCTACATAATTTCTTATAACTTGTTGCTTGTCACCTCAAATCAGTGACAACAGTGTTCAGAGGGGATGTGCAGTGCATGGACGGCGTCCTCCTTGTCCCTCAGTCGCTGCCCAGTTTCCCAGTCATGTTGTCTGTTTCCTTTTCTGAAAAACTCACTTTTCATGAACAAGACAGTGTGATCCATTCTGACTTGCTTTGACTTGTGTAACACAGGCAAGCCTTATTTATTTGGACAAGAAATTACTAGCTTTGTCTGAGGAGCTTGTCTGCTCTCTTTTTCCTCCCCCATAACCTCAGAAAATTTCTGAGAAAAAATTCTACAAATGTAAACTCTACAGTACAAATTATCGTGAGTTTTGTAATCTACAGCTGCTGGTACAGGTGAGGACGACAAAGTGAGAGGGACAGCTTGTTGTGGAGGCTGTTTTTCTTTACTAAAGAAGGGGTATTTTCAGGTTTTGTCAGTGGTCTGTACTTGTTTCAGATCCATGAAAGATCATGGGTCTGAGGTGCCATGCTTTGGTAATGCTTTGGGTTACTAAGGGATGCTCCGTGACCAAGGGGTAAGTAGCAGTGGCTGCTTACTCACTTTCTGCTAGAATGAGTTATATTTCAGAGAAACACTTTATGAACCTGAGACGATGAAAAAGCTGGAGTAAATACTTATTTCTTCAAATGGCATTGGCAGCAGGTGTCAAAGAAATTGATGCAAAGCCTGGAGGCTTCCTTTCCCCCAGAACTGTTTGTGTACCTGCACACGTCTGAGCAGTACACGCTGGCTTGTTTTAAACATCTTCACCACACAGGCATAAAGCAGGTGGAAGAACAGATCATCTGGCACACATTAGGTGGCTTTGGTTCCTAGTTCTGCTTTTTGCTACAGAAGCAGAGCACAGAAGCCGTGGTAGGGGATGTCAGCGCTGGTGACTGTGGCACACTGAAGCTTGTAGAAGATAAAAATATCCTTCTGTGTCTACACACTAACACCATTTTCCTCTCATCTCAGAAAAGAACTGGGCTCTCTGCGTGCGTGTGTGTCCCTGAGTCTGCGTCCCACTTTTGTGTTTCTACTATACAAAGTAGGAGTCCAACACATGGTTTCCACTGTCTTAAGTGAAACCTCATGCTCCTGGAAAAAAAAAAAAGCTATTCCTAGCTAATCTCAGGCTTGGAGTGGAGTAATGCCAGTAAGGGGAACAGTGCTTTCCAGAGCCTGCTGGATTTTGCTTCTTGCTTCTTCAATGGCTCTGCAAATGGGGCCACCTACTTCAGAGCTGTTTGGGGATCTTTTTATCTCACACTTCTTGCTTCAGTCTTTAAAGCAGAGGCGTGTTTCTTGAATGTAGCTCTGATGTTTTGAAGGGGATGGAGAAAGGATAGTGGACTGGCTGTGAAGAAAGATTGAGTAAGGAGGGAAGATGCTGTAGTAGGTGTAATAGGAACAAGTGGGGAGTTGAAGACCTGCAATTTGGTAAATAGAAACAAGTCCTGTTGTACTTAACTGTAAGTTGCATTTCTATGTATGTGTGTGAGACCTCCACAAGGGGTTGTACATCCTGATTGAATCTTGGCTTCTTAAAGAGCAAACTTTAGGACAGAGAGCAGCAGCAAAGTGCCCCACACTGCCTTGTCTTTTCCTTCTAATGAATGGCGTAGGCTGCTCCCCCTCTTGTACCAAACCCATAAATCGAGAAGAAGAGGTGGCAAGGGGTTCCAGCACCTCCCCTAGCTGTGGTCTTACCCACAGGAAACAGAAAACAGTCAGGCAGAGAAATCTGTCCTCAGACACTGCTGAAATATTCAAAAGGGCCAAAGTTGGCAGCACTGCTGCTAAACTCACTTGCTCACTTCCACATGGGAAAGGTGTTTCTTTGGTCTTCCATGTCCATTCAGCATTACTATGCACTACTGCCTACCCCAGGAGAAACCTGAGTACTGAAAAAACAAATTGCTTAAGAAAGTAACAGATTTGCCCATCTTAGATTTTATTTTGTTCTTGAGATATTCAGATGGAAGCAACATGTTTGATGTACATGAACCTACAGACTTGATTTACTCTTCAGATTCAGCATTTTGACACGTTGTAATTTAGTTTACAAGAAGGAGTGCGGGTCTCAGAGCAATGTATTTTAAGGTCATAGACAAAAAGTCAATCTCCAGGAACTTGTGTCTAGCTGTACTCAGATTCTCTGCAATAAGTCAAGATGGAGAAAGCTTTCCTCATTTGTAGTGATCTATCAAATTATCACTAGGTGAATTAATTTCAAAAGATGAAAAAAAAAACCTCTAAAAGACCTTGATGTGGGTCGTTGCAACCAAATTCCTGCAAGCTGGTCTGTGCTGGTCAGCCCTCACACCACCGGGAAATATATTGCCTGAAAAGATAGTAACAAATAGTTTTTAATACCTCATTTAAAGTCTTTGAAGATTAATTTTATCATAAATTGGGAAGCCTGATTTAATTGCGCTAATTATACTTTCTCCTGGGAGTTGATGGATTACTACTTACCATCTTCTTGCTGTACCTAATGAATCACACTGAGGTTTTCTCTTATTTATACCTGCTCAAAGTCTAGGAAATGAGTTGTGATAAGCATTAAGGAAACATGTTAGAAATTACCCTAAACCATTTGCCACATGTTCTTACTCCTTTCATAGGTCTTTTCCCACGTATGATGAAAATGATTCCGTTCTTCTGGAAATAATTGCAGAAACTCCATTTTAATTCTCTCCCTATGGGGAATCTGCTGAAGAAAGAGCTTATTTCAAACATGCGAGCCATCTATGGTTCCTCTTCACATCACTCTATTAGCAACCATCCTCATCTATTCATTTTTGAACTGAATGCCAGAGATGGGAAGTCATTATGACCACCACACTCCCTGGTGCTTGTGATTCCATCAGACATAATCATGCACATCAGAGGCTTGATTTCACTGCTGGTGGATTGTGCCACTGAATGGAAGCAGGGACAGGGATCCTGTCACATAATAAAATGTATCTGTCATGTTTGGTCACTGCCAGTCACTAGGGTATCTTGTGAGAAATGATGTTGGCTCCTGGGCTCTGAAGGACCTTCCCTGCACAGCATTTAGCTCATGCAAATAGCTTATCATCAGTATTTATCATTGCAAAGAAAGTAGCCGTTAAAATGAGGTGATTTCTGTCAATTCTGTCATCTTAATGGACTTAAACAATGAAAGAGAAGTCTTGGTTGTCTTGGCTTTTTAGGGTGAGGGGAACTCACGAGGGTTGATTCCCACTCCCATCTTCATGTATCCTGTTAATTTTTCTCAGATATCTTTCCCACTGGCTTTTGCAGGCCAAGTGATGCTAAATTAGGAGCAAGTGCATCGCTGGCTCAGCTTTGAACTGCTAGCTGGGGACTGTTCCAACACCCACCAGACCCACTGACCTGTCAGTCATATGCCTGATGTGTCAAGGCTGTCATACGCCCTCCACACTGGGGGACCCAGAAATCGGGGAAAGTTTGTACAACAGTGCACGGGCTGTTGGACATTGTGTGGACCCTCGGGACTCAAGCACGAATTCCAGCTGTGAAGGAGTGTCTTCTGCAAATTGGGGGTACTGGGTAGGATGTTATGAAACACTGAGTACCGCAAACTCAGCTGAGAGTTGAGAAGGTGGTTGCACTCTCATCTCTTTAGCTTCCTGAGCTGATGAAAACAAGATTTTGGAAGCTGTTCACGGTGCAATTTGTCTGTCTCGTTACTCCCCTTTATAAACCGCATTTTATCAAAAGCAGTGTCAGCTAAAGGTGGATCCTTCTTTCAGATATGACAATCATTTCTCCTTAATTACTCTTGATAGTTTGTTAATCTTTGCGGAACAGAACGGCACGATGAGAAAGAAAGGCACATTTCCTTCAGGAGCGAGTTATGAACACACTAAATTGAAAAGCTGCGATGTTCTGTCACATTAACTCGGTCCCTACAACACAGCAGCCGTGCTTGATAAATGGCGACATTAAGAATAACATTAAAGAACATGTGCATGGGGTTGTGATGGCAACCGGGATACCTAACTAGCTGGTGTCACACACATTGCCCTCATTTACGCCTGTGGGATGATGGACGTCCGGGGGGGGAGGAATCAATGTTTTTTCAATTTTTGGTCACAGTTGACAAAGTGCGTTGATTATAACTGGACCTTCTGCTGAGCTGAAATTCTGGAGCTGTGGTGCTATTGGAAAACAATGGAGTTATTCTCTCTATGTGAAATACAGAAGCAGACTGCACGTAGCATAATTTGTGACACATACAACTGCTTTATTTATTTGTGTAAATGATGTGTACGGGGCGTCTGATGTTACGAAAACCCACAGCAGCAGTTTTCCAGGATGTCTGTCACTGTCACACAGGAGCGCTGACAGTGCTGTGAGCAGGAGAGTGACTGATTATTTAAGACTGCAAGTGGCAGTGAACATTATTTTCTTCTGCTTTTGACCTTTCTTTCCTCAGTTCTGAATGGCTGGTATTTGGTGCTTTCTTTGAGCCAGTTACCTGGCTAGGGCTGGCTTATTCAAAGTCACAGACATTATTTTGATTCACACTGCTGGCAATGAATCTCTCCAGTGGGTCATATTGCTCTATAGAGTCCTGAAGGTTTCTGACTCAAGCCAAAGCACAGAGAGCTCTGAATGATATCCTCTGTATCAGAGCAGCCATTACCAGTGACAGGGGATTTTTCCAGGGCCCTTGGAGTTATTTTCATCTTTTCATTGCAATCGATAGTAACAGCACCTGGTGAGGTCATATCCCGGCTAACGCTGACCACTTCCATTTTTGCATTGGTGCCTTCTTTTGCTCTCTCCCCTACATAGAGTTCAAATCAAATACTTTCTTTCAAAAGAATATATATTTATTCTCCTTTAAAATGACCCCAGGATGTGATGCCCCCAAAAGCCTGAAGACCTTTAAGCAGTGTTTGTGCTGGAGCTGGTGCCTGTGCAGTTGGTATGTCTAGCCTTTTGGTTTTCCCTTTGGCAGCTGCACCTCTGCTACGAGCTTCCCAAGGCACAAGCTGCTCCTGTGCTCCATATTTTTATGCAGCAGCAAAGACAGAGGGCTTTGGTTCATTACTCTGGCTCCTGCCGTGCAAGCAAATTGTAATAGTTTAAACACATTTCAGTTTGTGTTTGATTTCAAGGGTAAGTTTGTGGGCAATCTGGAGACTGAAAAACTGGGGAGAGAAATTCTGATATTTTAGCTGTTCTTCAGAACCTTTGGCAAATAAGGCAAAAAGAGGTAGAATGTGAGAAACACAGGTTATGGCTTGTGTAAAGGTCCTGACTCCTGCTAGATGCAATTTCTGCAGAGGTAGCTTTTGTACTGGGCGCACTGCTGGCAGAGGTGACATAGAAAGCAATTTGGCCAGTGTCTGTCTGTGTGGTGAAGCGATGTTTAGCCACTGGTGAAGTGGTGTTTAGCCACAGCTGAAATGGTGTTTAGCCATATTTGGACTTTTCTATGGGAGTAAGACAGTGCCAGGGCTCAATGGGTTTAAGGACAGGGCAGTCCCCAGAATTACTTACCTTACAATTTCTTTTCTGTCTTTCTGTTTTTTACAGAGTTAAATGTAAGGGAATCCGACGTAAGAGTGTGTGATGAATCATCATGTAAATATGGAGGAGTGTGCAAGGAAGAGGGTGATGGCTTGAAATGTGCGTGTCAGTTCCAGGTAAGGGCTGTTCACCCTTTTGTTTGCCATTTCTGACCAACTGAAGTATTTGTAGAATCACTGCTTTAAAAAATTCACTCAACAACAGGCTTATGTAGCCTAACACTGGCTTCTATTTAATGGCACTAACTGGGACAGAAAGTGACTGAAGTTCGCCAGAGTGTGGCCAGGGAGCAAGCGGAGAGCGTGTAGCATCACCTTAACTCCCTGTACAGTTTTGGTAATTCAGCCAGCAGCAAAGACTGACTTGGGGAAGTCAGAGGGCTGCCACATGCTGGGCACCCACAGCCCCCGGGACCAGCTTGAGCACAGGTGGAGAGCAAAAAGTGACATCCCCTCTCTGCCTTCCCACTTTGCCTCATCGTGCCCCAAGATCCAAGATGTGAGGTGGCCTGGAGAAGAGTGGCCAAGTGATGTCACATACATCAGATGAAGCTTTGCATTTTTAATGCAGTACTTTTAAATACTAATGTAATAATGTGCAGTATTTGGAGGGCTCTTCTCTGCTCTGCTGGTGGCTAAATATGTTATATTGGGCCCTGGAAGATCTTGAGGCATTTTAAAAATCAGATAATAACAGGATCATCATGATCATAAAGTTTATGAATGAAAACAGTGAATGAGTCCCACTCAAGGAAAAAAAAATTATTAAAAATATCCCCATCACTTTTAAAAAGTAGTAAAGAGCAAGTTTATGTTGCTTCGTTGGTTTTTGAGCCTTTAGTTTGCAGCTTTTATTACTATCGTAGCAATCCTCCCTTCCTCCCACCTTCAAGTTTATAAAGAAAACAGAATACTGAGGTTGGGGGTTTTTAACAGTTTGCAGCCAGGACAAATATATCGAGTATTATGAGACTCCCTGAAAGAGGTGTCAGTGTTATCAACCAACCCTGGAGTGGGCTCTCTTTCAGTGTTTTAAAAATAATCCTGTGTTCTGTTTCCAATAAATAATAAATCAAGGGGAACCAGAATAGCAACAACGTGTATGTGATCATACGCTGGGCTTGGATTCCAGCCTTTCAGAGCTGGCTTTGATGTGGTGTTGCTGAGGTGGGTACCTATGCTTGGGGCATCCTGCAGCTTCTGTCTCATAAGAACAATGAGACCCAAATGCCTTCTAAAGGGAGAACAAATTCTTAGGAAAAGAGGTTTATTCTTCTTCACCCTGTCTTTAACTTTCATTTATGAAAAAAAAAAAAGATAAAAATTCTGGTAATCATTTGAGAAAAAAAGAAAAGGAAAGAAAAGGAAACAAAAGAAAGGAAAATTCAATCCATGTGTTTTCTGTAGGTGGTGAATTTTACAACCTCCTAATAGCCAGGTCACGAAGATTAAAAAAGGGACTAGCCCTTGTGATAAGCTGATACTTTGACTTGAAGAGTCCAGTTTTAAAACCATTATTATTTTTAAGCTACTTATAGGTTTACTTGTACTTCTTGAACATTACATCATATACCCTAAGGAAAGCAGTCTAAGGATGAGGAGAAGGTATTGTGTTTTTCAGATAGCAGGATGAGTTCTTCCTGTAGTCTCAACCCGAGTCATTTGTCTGCAAGCAGCACCAACAAACACCGAGCCCGAACTATTAGGTTCCCTATGTGCAAGACTATCTTATAGCTAGATAATTATGTTCTGACATTGCAAGGTTTGAAAAGGAATTAGACGTATCTGTGTGCAGTGGTTCAGCTGAACATGCACTGAAAGGAAGAGAGGGGATATCAGCCTGTTCTCCTTGAAGTGCGTTTCCTATTCCACACAGCTCATGTGGGTAAGTGCCCCACTGGTCCCACCCAGCCAGGCATTTCTTATGCCTTAAATCTGCCATTTTTAGGACTATACAGAATGCATGATAGCAAGAGTTGTCAAAATGATCCTGGATCCAGTTACTGGTTTGGTGAGGATTTTCCTACTGGAGGGGGACTGTTGCAGGGACCAAGGCTACAGCCCTGGCTGTGTGACAGCGAGATGCTGGGGGAACAGAGGTGCATGGCTAATTCACAGCCATCCCCGTAGTACGGCCAAGGCTGTTCCTCAGATGTAGGAAACTGTGTAGAGCATTCACTTCCAGGCATCACTTTGCTTTCTCCTCCTCCTCCTCCTCCTCATGTGCTGCCTGGCAGCATTTCTTAACTCTTTGGTCTTCTAAAACTTTAAATATTAACAATCCATCTTTTGTCCTCCCGGGATCCTCTTTGGTGGTAATCGGCTGCCACACTTCTGTGTTGTCGTTAGAACAGCTGTAATGTCGTGGCAGCAAGAGCTCTGCAGGCCACGGCCGCTCTTAACACCCCGCAGTCTTTTTCTGTCCTGTCAAGTCGTCTGACATAAAGCGAGATACTGACGTCTGACTGCCCAGACTCATTGACAATTCAGACTGAGGAAGAGGTGCTGAAGGATTCAGTTGTGCTCTGTAGTGACCTGAATGATAACCCAACTTTCTGCAGGAACAAGGATAACTCCCTTTTCATTAGAATGGAGGTGGAAGGTAAGTCATGTTCACCAAACCTTTGGAAAGGTCTTTGGCTGCAATTTGGATAATAGTTTACAAAGCCTAAATTAAGAACTGATCGAGAGCTAGTGAGTGTGTTACAGACTTGTCGGACATGACAAGACAAGTGAGAATTGCAGAGGGCTTGTTTTCAATCTCAGTACGGAAAGCTCAACCACAAATGGTCTAATAACTGCTTTAATAAGACAGAATAAGAAAAGGAAGATAGATAGTGACTAAATCTTACATCCCTTCAGATGCTGGGCACGGATGGAGCTGGGTGGATTTTGCTATGGGATGCTGTGTGAAGCACATCCTTTCCATGGAGACATCCTCTCCCTTTTGGTCATTTAACTTATTAGAGGATTCCTACATAAGAAAACAACTCTCCTCCTAAAGGATCTCTTTAACATCTTCATAGATGATCTGGATGAGGGCATTGAGTCAGTCATCAGCAAGTTTGCAGATGACACAAAGCT
>JAOXOE010000343.1:16783474-16795234 GCA_028565055.1 Phoeniculus purpureus
ATCTAATTGGCTCAAGATAGCTTACTGAGGACTGAATGAGGTCAAGGAAAAGTTAAAGGACGCTACTTTTGCAGAATCCCTCTTCGGAGGGGTATGAATGCTTTTCTTTTGCGTAGTCAGAACGTATCTGAAATAGTTTGTAGATAAAAGTAGGTGGAAATTAGCAATTTTGGAGAGTGAAGAGGGACTAAGGAAATTATCTATCCTGTGACAGAGTGATGGCTGAGCTGATGAAGGTGTCAATAAATTTTGTCTCAAACAGAATTTGCAAGTCTTTTTCCTGGGCATCTCCTGCTGAGGTTGGTGTTTCCCCACACCCTTGGTGAGCAGTGGAGTCTGTTTGATTAGGGACTTTTTGCTGCCATTACTTTATTAGATACCTTCAAGTCTGTTCTCCAGATCCTATAACAAGGAACTTGCAAGGTTGCTATTGCTGGATACCAGTATTAGCAGAAGAGACATAGTACACATATTTCAAGAAGAAATTACCTGCTAAAGTCTTGTCTGTGTAGCATTTTGATGTGGTGCATGTGATATATTTGTATCAGCTGTAATCCAGGACTAGAAATTAGCAAATCATCTGCATTTTGTGCACAGGCCATCAGTGCTGTGCACTCTCATTCAGTGTTTCATAGCTTGTGGGGGTGGTGACAAATGGCAAAATCGAGGAATACGTTCATTATGCCTTGGCAGGACACCTTGCCTTTGCTAACTGCTTCCTTCCAAAAGGGTTTGATAGTTGCAGAACCACAGAATCAGTAAGGTTGGAAGAGACGTCCAAGATCAAGTCCAACTGTCAACACCACCATGCCCACCAAACCTTATCTACACATGTCGTAAAGATAATTGTGAAGGTCTCCCTTCAGCCTCCTTTTCTCCAAACTAAGGAACCCCAGTTCCCTCAGCCACTTCTTATAAGACTTGTCCTCCAGGCCCTTCATGAGACATTGAATATTTAAAAAGTACTAAAAACCTAAATGAATAAGAATATGCTAGTGCTAAAAACACAGCACCTGGGGCACAAGCTCCCAGTTAAACATTTCCAGGGAGATGATTATTTTACCACCTTTGCAAGGATTTCTCAGAAGCACCTAAGGTCCAGCAGCACTGTGGAGAAAGCACACTTTCAAACATGCTGTCTGAATTTATTGACAAATTACAGATTTGAGGTTCAAGCAAGGATGAACTGCCACTCCTTTAATGTTACCTATTATGTGTGACCTACTGTAGCTGAAAACTTAGTTTTTTAAGAATGGGTCTAAAGCTACTTACATCTTGTACATCTACACTTGAGGTGAAGACTTGAGTTTATGAGCGAGTCGTCCAAAATGAGTTTTATGTGCACGCTTTCTCACTCTAGGCTTGGGTGTTTGAAGTTTAGCTCCAGACTGTCCCTGCCATGACGGACAAGAGCTGAACACAAACATGTAACCCCCATGGCCCTGCCTGTGCCCAATACACATGGTAGATGTGATCATGGATTTGGGAGGGTATAAACCACAGCACTGCTGGTCTCTGGAACTCAGCCTTGGTTTCTGCCCAGGATCAATGAGGACTCTCTGAAACAAAATGAGATGTGGCCTCAAGACTTGCTTTCATCCATGCTTATCAGCTGGAACAGACATACCCTTTGTGGGTTTTGTGAAGATTAAGAGGGTGAGGAGGTTTTTTCGGTATATCACTCTAGGTTACACAAGGCCAAACCAATTTGCACTGAAGATAGGGAGCCACATTGGCGTGAACGTAAATGCAGAGTATGGAAGAGAGGTGCAGGTTCAGGTAAAAATTTTCCTAAGAAGTGTACATTTTTTTATATTTGGATAGGAAACCTGATCTGAAATGGTAACTGGGACTAGAAAAATTGACCATTTTGTCTAGGGCAGTATAACTTGCATTCCCATAAATGAATTATAACAGTCAAACCAAATAAACTGTGTTTGTGCCAACTGAACTTCTGAAGCAAATGATCTCAACTCAGGTTACATACCACTTTGAGAAGCTATCACCAGGCATGAATACAAATCAACTATAAATAAAAAGTAAAAGCAATGATTAAAAAACAAAATGAAAACTTAGACAGTAACATGCACATATTTGTTTCCCTTTAGTGTAATTACCTAGACGTGAAATGTCCTTGCAGTACAGATTCTTATGCTGATCAAAGAGCCAAGAGGTAATTAAAGTAGAATTGAAAGTGTCAGAATAGCAGAAAATCATCTCCTAACAAGTGTCACTCCATCATTGTCACTAGTGGGAACTGGTAGAGTGATGGAGCATTCAAGGCGTGACTGAAGGGACTGGACTGAATCCAATTTCTTTATTCTTTTCTTGAAAAGGGAAAAGGGGAGCTATGTTTGTTGTGGAAAATACTGCCAAGGAAACATTCTTTCTGTACCCAGCCCTCTCTGATAATTCCTGTTAAAGGGAAAACAAGAAGTCTGTCCCTTTTTTTGCTACTGATGTGTGGATAAGTATTTTGCATAAATAGCCAGCTGGTTTTCTTCTAGAGTTGACAGTAGACTGGATAAAGGGGAGAGTTAATATTTACTTGAACTTGAAGAAGAAGCAGCTGTGGTCAGAGACTTTACAGAGCAGTATGAAGGCAGAGAATCCCACAGATATTGACAGGAAGCTCGATTTACCCTTTTCCTATAAAGAGATTATCATGGTCCACCATTGATCTGTCAACTGAAAATGCTTGTGACTTTTCCAGCCTGTGGTCAGACTTTGGCAAGTGTCCACAAAGCAGGTAGTGGCTGTAGTTGCCAGAATAACAGTGGCTGCAATACTTGGGGAGATAAAAGTGCTGAGCATCAAGGATGTTGAAGAAGGATCTCTGAGTCTAGACTTCTACTTCTGCTCCTACAGATGTCAAGTGAAAGTGGATGTAGAGGATATGTTGACATTTTGTCTTTTTCTAAGCAGTCTGCAATATTCTACATAGCCAAAGAACAAAGTATTACTCTTAAGAATAAACTTAAATCCCAAGAATATCTTTAGATAATGAGAAAATTATAATTGAATTATGTGATGTGAATGGAATAGTCCTAATGGCTGTAGTTTATTTTTAGATAATTTTGAAATTTTAGGAGTTTAGAAATACATAGAAATAAAGGATGGAAAAGAGCATGAGAGAGAGGAGCCGTGTTTTTTGGAGCTTCTAAGTTTGTACAGAAGGGCTTTTTGACTAAATCAATTCATAGCAAATTTTATTTTATGAAAATTTTTTGGCAAAATGTTTTTGTTTGTATGGTAGTTTTCTTCTAGGAAAGATGATGCATACAAAATTGGTTTAGGAGTAAATTCAGCAGTCAAAATTGTGATCTGATGAAATTGCAGATTCCTGGAGAATCTTAGATCTGTCCCTTTGTCTGATGGACAGTCCCAAAGTATCCTTAGCTCTAACTTAGTTGAGGGATGATTGCAAGAGAGCAGAATTATTTCAGCTTCTGTTATTAGGTAGTTATCTACTGGTGACATTAGTTGTTTAAGTATTTGTGATTTATGATTCCTACATTCTTCTCTTTGTTTATTTGTTTATTTAAAGCCAATCAGATCTTTCTTTTTCTCTTCAGAATTCTTAGCATGGGACTTTAGGTTTCTTAGGAGTTGGGAGCAAGGTGCCAGTAAAGGTCTTTGCTGGAAGAGTACCTAGAAAACTTGTGTTCTTTTTGACGAAGTTATATCCCCAGACCAGGCTGGATGGAAACTATTGCTGACATGAATTCCTCTGTTTAAGAAAGCAATTTAATGTTACATGGATATCAATCTTCCTTTTTTTACATTGGTCTAAGGCTGCCTTAGTGCAGTTTGTGAGGGGGCAGTGTCTGACTAGCAAATTTGGGTTTATTTTAGGGTAATTTAAATTCTCATAATAGTAGACAGTTTGTAAGGACTAAGAAGACAGGACTTTTCTGATAATAGTTTATGTATTACAGCAACAGTGTTTAAAGGATCTGGTTCAAAATAAAATTGAATCCTTGTAATACCTCTCTTTTGACATAGTGTTAGAAAATTAAATTTAGCTGCAATTATGGTCCTGAAACACCCACATTATATAACCGTGTTCAAGCTGGCAGGATTCTCATCCATGCTTCAAAAATAGTGTTAATTAAGACCAGCAGGAAAATGTGAAAATGAAGGAGAATAAGGAACAAGAGACAAATGTCAGTAAGTCTTCTGAAGTGACCTGGCTTCTCTTGGCAGCTGCCAGCTCCTCTCTTAGCCCATTTCTACCAGGCTAAGACCTTGCTATGCTCCTGTGTGTCTTGAATAGGTGTAAGTACTAAGATGTGTAGAGTATCCTATGGGGAGCAGCTGCAGAGGACAGGTTGTCTGTCTGTTGACAAACAGACAAAAGAGTGTTCAGAACATGAAACAGTCCTTCTCATGTCTGGTTGAGCCCAAAACTTCCTGAAATTTGCTTCTACCTGCCCACAAAGCCTCTGCAGGCAGCCTCCTTCCAGCTGCCTGGCTTGCTGGCAGGCGACAGCTGGCTTCCTCCCAGAAAGGCCCAGGGGCATCTCCTTTGCCTCGCACCAGTCTCATGGGATCAATGTGGAAGCAGATGGGGTGAATGCGGGTGGCCGGGTGAGCCAGAGAGCTGGATCTGTGCAAACTCTGGTTAATCTGACCTCGAGTGCCATAGTGCGTTCAAGATGAACACTAAATCCAAACTTAGGGTGCTCCAAGTGCTTCACCCCAGATCTAGCTGCAATTATTTCCCAGACTGGCACATTTCCACCCAGCTTCAGAAGTTTGACAGATTTCAGTGTTCACCTACTACTGAGCAAAAAAATCCTGCTTTATGAAGTGCTTCATTGATCCAAGTCACTAACTGGGAGATGGGAGAGGAAACGCAAAACACCGCCCCCCGCCAATGAATTCAAGGTGTCACATTGATTTGCTATGGAAAAATTTCTCTAAACACACATATTGCAGCAGCAGGTGATAAAGTGCCTAAAGCTCAAGTATACAGAGGAGTTTGTTGTTGCTACTGAGAGTTTTACTCGCTGTCCTACTCAGAGACTTCAACATGTAGTTTCTCATATGACTACAAAGTGATGAAATTAGCATTGTTGGCAGAAGTTGCTAAATTTCCTCCAAAATTTTAAAAAAGAATGAACAAAAGCAGCATTAAGGCTTGAGATATGGGGCTAGGTAAAGGGGTCAGCGTGTATACAAAAAGTACATAGAAAGTATATGCCCCAAACAGTGTAGGCTTTGAAAATTTTGAAAGTTTTAATCCTTTTTAATTTTGAACTTGTAATCCTTAAAGGTCTCCATAAAACACAAGAACCAAGATGTGAAGTCGTTAGTTGGTTGATGGAGATAGCTCAAACAGTGTTTTCAACAGGTATTTCCATAGCAAGTTTGGTTTAAAAGTTGTGGCTGGAGAGCAGCTTGATGCCTTAAAACTCAAGGAAGCATCAATCTAGTTAATATTTACATTTTGCTAATTAGTATTGACTCTGATTGTGTGTTGCCTTTATCTGATCCCTCTGGGAGAAGCAGAGGTCAGTGTGTTGTGCCAAATGGGTTTTCCAGAGCAGCAGAAAATCTTTAGAAGGACCTAAAGAAAGAGACCGCTCCTGCCCTGAGTGGGACCGCCATGGGCAGTGGTGGGCAGATGAACTGTTACTGCCTTAGAGCACCACGTCACTCCAGCAGCTTTTCCTTCATCCTCCATCCTTCAAAGGAGTTTACTTAGACAGTTCTGTAAGGCAGAGCTCAATTTCCCTGCCTTAATTGGAAGTATAATTTTATGGAAGTATCATTTCAAGGTCATAAAAGTGAAAATAAAGCAGGCTGGCTCCTGTTGAGGTTATAGATTTTTTTTTTCATATACAACATGGGTTGGGAAGGCAATTTATTTCATTGTATTTCTTCTCTGTTTAACTGCAAATGATGCCTTTTTCTTTGCCTGCTTTGATGTTTACACCTACAAAGAATGTGAAAACGGCTGTATGTGTTTGAATTGTGCAACATTTTTTTCTGGACTGTGAGAAATACTCTTTTCCCCCTCAGAAACTAGTGGCCGTGGTAGGGATGAAACAAAAAATTGGCTAGAAAACACAAAGAGCAGCTGCCTTTTGTAAGTTTTTTTAATTGAGAGGAGATTTATCACTATCGGGATGCTCTTTGTTAAGACTTCAGTCTGTAATATAGAAGTAACAGAAGTATTATCCAGGTGAGAGAACACAACCTCCACATTTGCAAGTGATATTCACGCTGCTGGCTGAGCAAACAAAGAGGATCACTGGAACCAGACTTCGAATTTGAGTGTTTTGGGTGATTTATCTACCAGATGGTAAATGCAGTCCAATGTAAAAAATTAGTCTGGGAGCAGGGAATCAATCATCCAGCACACTGATCAGCAAAGGGATTTGGGTGTTATAGCAGAAAAATTAATGAGCTGGCAATCCACTGCAGAGCAGCATTAAAACAAAAAGATAGTGCACTGTAATGAAAGAGTCCTCACCCAGAAGACAATAGAGATGAACATACTGCTTTATTAGACACTTGATAAGCCTAATCCCAAGCAGTGTATTAGATACCCAAACCCTGGTGTTATTCAAACACAATGATTACAGAGTTCAGTATCAAAATCTGGAAATCAGAGTTAATTTAGGAAAGTGGTGAAGTTTTTCACTGCTTTCACTCTTCTTTCCCAAATATATAGGCTGTTCCGTCATAGAAATAACTTATTGTTATTCTCTATTACAGTAATATATATTTATGTGTGATTTAAAGTTCCAGTGCAGTGCATTCAGAATTACCTTTTGAAAGATTGTAAGATACCAATATGAGCTTCATGCCATAATTACATTTTTCTGTAAGAATCTTGAAAACGTGTTCCTAACCCCTTCTGGGTCTTACTGCTTAAAAGCAGAGTGAAGCCGACTGCCTAAGGGGTTTTTACAGAACTGCTAACCACTGCTTCAGATCAACAACAGGTCCAAGATCGTGGTCCCTGTGAAAACAGATTTAGATATGTACAGAGTCAGCAGTAAGAACCTGCAAATATTAGTCTCATACAGCTCTACAGACTAGAGGTGTAGGAACAATGATTTTCTGTGATTTTCCATGGACTTGCAGAAGCAGCAGCCCAGCTTGTACAATATTTATGTGAGCCACAAAGACGTGTTTGCCTTAAAATTATGCAGAGCATGTAAAGGTAGTTTCTGATGCTGTGCTGGGTTATTTCTTACACAGCTCCAGGGCTACTCAAGTTCAGCCTAAGTGTAAGGAACTGTGCCTCACACAAGGTTTGTGGATCCCAGAGCTGAGATTGCCCTTTTGCAGTGTTTCAGTTGTGTGGGTGTGAGACAACGGGCACAGTTTAGTCAATATGCGTGTTTACATGTGGTGTTTATTTTCTCCTGCCATAATTAGGAAGGGTTTTTTTTCTGTCTCTTTTTTCTACCATTTGGGAAGTGCACAGCACTGTTAAAGATGACTGACCAAGGCTGTGGCCTGAGGGTGTCTGTAGCCCTCTGCATTCAAACAGAAAACGTGGATTAAATTCAGATTGGCAGGGACACAAGGTCTATTAGTGCCACAGCAGCAAAATGACCAGAGCAGAGGTGATAACAGGTTTGTGATTCTGGTCTCCTGTCTCACCTCACCCTGGCCCCCTGCCCTGGCTGGTTGTGCTGAGTGGGAGGATGGGGCTCTGCAAATTGCTCCTTTGGTCAGCTGCTAGAGGACACCCAGCAAAATCAGGGTGCCCTTTGCAGTGTCTAGGCAGGGGCGAAGTGAGAGCCAGCAAATCAAAGTTTCTTGATTCTCTGCTGTACACCAGGTAATAGCAGCTAATTTATGGCAATTAGGAACTCTCCCTTAAGAGCCTTAGGCTGACACCACACGCATTTTGGCAGAGTGTCTGCTAACCATGCTCCTCAGCCCTGGGAACCACAGGGAAGACAACTCATGAGCTGGCTAATCCACCGTTACATTTGCCAAGGGAATCCCCAGCAGGGAACCGTGAATAATTTCCACCTGCTTCATACTACATGAGTGGCATGACAGGAACAGGGAGAGATGAATATATTGAAGGAGAGGTGGCCTTTTACCCGTCCTTTAAATAAGGTTTCTTTCTCGCTCTAAAATGCTGGGCATTGCAGGTCTAGCAGCATTGTTCAGTGTGATGGGTTGCAGAGATGCCGTCAGCTGCAAGTGAGCTGTAGAGTTCATCGGTTCTCTGCAAAGCTGGCAGCTCTACCGGCCCCGTGACAGCCATCGCTCTGAGACATGATGAGGCAGGAGAGGATGCTGTGCTGTACCGATGCCATGCTGTACTGATGCCATGCTGCAGCCTGACTATAGACTCTTGGGCCATGAAAATCCTTTCAAGGCTGGCAAAGGCGGGTAACAGGAGCTTTGGGAATTGCATTTCTCCTTGTGTTTCTGTAAGGATAAATGAACAGGCAGAGAGGAATTATTAGCTATAGATTTAGCTGACAAGAATGTGTACAGCAGGGAAACATATTCCAGTAAGCTGAGCAACTTCTTGGTGGTGATTTGTTCTTTAGAAACACAATATAGTTGTTTAAGTTTGAAAGGAACAGAGCTGGTGGCTCAGGTCCTTCCTAGTTTCTATGACTTACTGGAATAACCAGAATTAATTAAGAAACCTGAATGATCAACCCAAATCTTACTAGTTTGTTTTCTCCCTGTGACTTTTATACGGCTGGTTATTTTGCTACTTTTCCACAGTTTTTCTGACTGTTTAATTATGGTTTTCAAAACTAGCCCTAAATAGCACAGTGTATGGCTGTTTGGAGGAGAAGCCTAATTATGCTCCAGCACCATTCATACTGCTTATGTTTCAGGGATAACACCCAAGAGTTAATGTATTTCCTTTCTCTGTATACAAAACAGCAATCTAGTCTAAAGTGTGTGCAATTCTGATGATACACCACAATGATTTTTTAATTTATAAATCTGTTAAAACATTTTAATGAGACTGAAATGCAGGAGGAAACTGAGGTTTTTGTATTCATTTGGAAATGATCAGGCTTAACTTTTACATTTTAATCTCTTACTTGTGGAATGCTCTCTTGTTGGAACTAGCTTCTATACAACATTCTAAAAAGTACCTGAAAAGGTACTTCATGTTGCTTTTGAAATCAGCATCTACGTAATTTCTGTAAATTCTTGGGTTTGATGTAGAATGGCAGGGTCTGCAGGGACCTGGAGGTAAGGTTCCATCTAATTAAGTTTTGAACTGTATCCTTGGTTTTTGTTTCTTAAAAAGGTCTGTGGCTTTAGAACTAAAGCTGGCACTAAAATCTTTCAGACCACAAATACTGCAACAGCCTTTACTTTTTTTTTCCCTTGGATAACTCACCTTGTAAAGTAGGTTGATGTTTCACTTCCTTTGCCTGTTTAACTTCTGTAACTTAGAAATAGGTATTTCTTTATGTGCTTTTAAATATAAAGGTAATATACCCTCAAAAGAGCTTGTCATACATGCTGAGTCTCATAGCGACAGTCTGTCATCGACATGGCTGGAAGAGTTCTCCCATGACCTCAAGTCGTCTTGGTCACTATTTCTGCACCTCAGCCTACTCCTTCCTCATAATCACCCATTCCTTTCTGATTTACCCCACTAGATACTATTTGCTTATCCTTGCTTTACCAATAGATTTTAAAACATTGTTTTTAAAGCTTAATATGCAGCCTGAATTAAAAAACGAAACCAAAACTCCCCAATCAGAATTAAGAGAGTAGATATTAAAGTCATTATTTTAAATATGTGTATAGCCTTGCTCTTATAACTTCTGTGTTCAGAAATTTCCCACCTCAGGAAGATAACTGGTAACTTTTTTGGTTGTGCTTTCAGATTAGCCTGAAAATTACTTAACACTTTTGTGTCTCTGTGTGTGTTAATTAGACTGTAAGTTTTGGAGAAAATAGTGGGTAGGGTAGTTAGAAGTTTTACATGGAGCTTGAGATGTACAATGAACAGCTTCCACTGCTGTGAATTATTGCATTCTGCTTTAATTGCTTTGAAAAAAGAAATGTCCCCACTATGAGAAGTGTCCAATTAATGAGGATGTCTGAAAAATCTGATTTGAGCAACTTGTCTAGCGTGGCACAGGGACATAAGGATTACAATTGCTTGGATAACATTAGTTCAGGAATCTTCTTGCTTCTGAGTACTTGATTTTTTATTGTGGCTTTGGTTAACCTAAGTTCCCTTGGAAAAAAACCCAACCAGCTTCCCCATCTAGGGGAAATACAGATGTTTCATAGGATGGAGTGATGTTTGGGTGGCTGCAAGTGAGATTAAAACCATTATATCCTTGTGGAGACCTTTATTTGAGTGAATGATTTAATGGGTACCATGGAAAGTCGTTCTTCTCTGTCAACCTGAAAACAGACACAGAAATGTTCTATATACTTATTGGAGAGCAAAGACCTATCAACTCAGGGATCTCAGTCCAAGCCTAGGATCTACTGTGTGGCCCCTCTCCTTTTGCTTTCCTTGTGGTTTTCACCTCTGCTGTGTCTGCTAGCTCTCTTTCCTTCACAGTCAGTTCTCAGCTTTGTTCTTGGACTGCTTTCTGCTCTCAGGCAAGGACACCACTGAAACCACACAAATGTGACAGATATACGAGTGTGCCAGCACTGATTTTTGGTGCTGAAGCCCCAGCATATGGTAAAGTACATGTTCATCAGCACCAGTTCATGTTCATCAGCCTCAGTGAGCTACCTGCAAAACCATACCCTTGGAACACCTGAAAAAGGTCTTGTAACGGGCACTCACGTCAGCACATTGCTTCCCCACCAGCGAAGCAGTGTAAACACCAGAGGTTAACCAAACAGGAAGATAAAGTCTTTAGGAAAGAGTTTGTACATCTTTGCTTGGCTAGTGAGGCCATTTTTGTATTTTACCCTTGGAATGACACCTGAGTTAGTTCTAGGTATTTCTCCGTGACCGTGCATCACATAGTCAGATCTGCATGTCTCCCTGGCTTGGACAGAGTTGCTACCGCCACAAATACACCCTATGTTGTAGATTTTCATCCCGGCACAGACATAATGGATTGCAGTATTTCTCTTTCTGCATAATGGACAGAAATCTTGTGGAGTAAAGATTTGATCTTTCTGAAAATGTGGAGTAGTGCGTGTGGGTGTGCCATCAGATTGCCAGGGAGGGTTTCTGCGGGTTTCCAGCGTAACTGAAGTTTGTCAGACAGAAAAGGTTTGTTCGCTTCTTTGGAATCTTACACAGCCAGCACAGAAGCATGGTGTATGATTCATTTTCGTGTTTAATTTTCCTTGTTCTTCATGTTACACTTCGCTAAACATATTTACTTTTATTTCAGCCATTCCACATGACAGAATTTATCTGCAAGAGAGGAATTTTCACTGCAAGAAAGGTTTTATAGACAGACGTGAAATAGCAAAACACAAGGCAGCAATCTAAAGCAAGATGTTAAGCACTGTCTTTCCCAAAACCAAGAAGCAATTAAACTTCTTATTCCACCAAGGAATCTGAAACCTGTAAAGTAATTTGGTAGCATAATGCGAGGCGGTTCTTAATGAGCTTATGTAGTTACTGCAAGTTAAAAGCAGTTGCATGTTTGGCTAACAAAATACTGAGAATAGATGATCATCAACTATTGGTAATGCAGTCACAAGGATACCAATATACAGAAGCCTCACAGAGCCATTACTTTTACTGTATTTTGTATGAGAAGTAAAAAAAAGGTAGAGAAGACAAGACACAGCTGTAGGGACGCACACACC
>JAOXOE010000343.1:16795334-16815938 GCA_028565055.1 Phoeniculus purpureus
AACGATAAATAACAGCCACTGACCAAGCTGCCAGTCCGACCAAAATATAACCATGCCAAGCCAAGCAGCCCGGAGAGACAGAGAGTTTGACCGTTTCTCCACGACGGGTGATCTGCAAGAGCGGCAGGGCAAAAGAGGCGGCATGCCACAAAAGCCAGAAAAGCTTTGCAAGGCTGGCTACACAAGAGAGTGGCAAAGTTTCGATTACACGTATCGCCCAGCTTCACCTGCTGCCCGCTTTATTCGCGTATTACATACGTGCGTGCATGTGCGTGGCTGGCGGCTTCCATGGAAACATTGGGACCTTGTCGCGTCTTGTGGCTGGACATTTGGCGGAGAAAAAAGCCACTTTGAGTTGGACACTCAAACATTTGGGACGCCAAATGACGAGGCCAAGACGTGGAAGCCGGGGTCAGGTTTCCATGTCAAACGCCATCTATGTGTCCGAATCTCTCCTATTCTCCTGGCTAGCTGCTTGTAGGTACCAACTCGCGACAAGCTTTGGAAATGTACATGCGTCTTGCGTTCCTACGTGCCTGCGTTGGTGACGTCCCCGTCCTACCATCAACGCATCAACCTTGCCAAAATGTAATCCCTGCACTGCCTGTTGCCCTCTTGACGTAAACTTTCGTGATCATCCACACGCCGTTCATATGGTGGTCCGCTGCATAAACATCGTTTTGTCATGTGTCTCTATACAGCAGCGAGAGAAAGGGAGGTACTACGGTGAGGTCGCCCTTGAGTACCTACTACGTATTTATTTGCAATCTGGCAGGGGGGCGACCTCACCGTAGACTAAAGCGACCTCACCGTAGTATGCCCCCGAGAGAAATGATCCAACTTTCCATAACTCGTCTATGATTGCCTCGCCGTAGCTCGTTCAATCGCCCAACGCACCGCATCCTCTACATTGTCTACAATGTTGGACGGCTGGTGCCTAGGTGTTCCGGCTCTATACACTCCTGTCCTCAACAAGACCGAGTTCCAGCCGTGGGCATTCGCACCTGCGATATCAGACTCAGGATTATCTGTATATCGTAAAGTATCAAGTATCAGCACTCGTGGGTCAACAGAAAGGCTCAAGAGTTGACTCGCCTCCAATCATATAACTAGGATGGATATGCATAGCGAGTGTGGCGACTGATGAGCGTAGTGATTCAAACACGTATAAAGTCCAAGGGCAAAAAACTCAACTCACACGTCGAGAGGACCTTGGTCGTTTGGCCGCCCCAGTTGGCTCAAGTGTTGCCTCAACAAACTCTCGGCAAAATCGTATGTAGCATTGTATGGTTTACCGTATAGTTGAAATGTCAGGTCTCGGCCGGTGGTTGCCTGCACATGCCCCCCCAAAAAAAGGTTAGCTCTCGCTAGGTCGAGTCGATAAACTGGAACGAGACAGACCTTGTACAAGGTCTCCACCGAGAGTCGGAAAGCTCCTTGCCCAAATCGGGGCAAAGGGTAGTCGCTGCATATGCAACGATACAAGTCGGCCGCATCAGTCTTGTTCCATCAAAAAACGGGTAGCATCTCGGACAAAACTCACGACTGCCATTCCAGATCCGGGTTCGTGAATACCAAGGGCATATCTTGCTCATTTTCATCTCCCAAGCGTGATCCGGTCTGAGAGTTGGAATCCATAACCTTTTTGGCCGCCTTGCGAGTGCCAAAGACCCCATTCTCTGAACTCATTAGTTCACAAATCAGAGTCAAATCAGCATTACATTTTTCAAGAACTCTAATAATATTTATCAAATATGTTTATCATGTTTATCCACCAAACCACTGGTAATTTAGGATAAGGTTCATATATAAACATTAACTGAATGTATATAAGCTTAATGAAAATATGTAGGTGTAATATGGAAGTAAGTAAGTGTAATTAATACTACAAAAATTTTAGAAGCAACAATGTCACAAATGTAACCATGGCTTCACAAACTTTGTTTAGAAAAGCAATCACATTACAGTAATAACAACAGTTATTGCTAGTAAGTCACATCATAGTTGATGTAAGCTGTTGAAAAACTGAGCTGTTGAAAAATCTTAGTCATAGCATTGATAAAAAACCTCTCAGTACATGTCATTAGTAGTTTTGGAAAGTTACTTCATAAATAATCCCTTTAACCCGACTATTTGGAATAATCAGTGTCAGAATCTCACTCTCTCCTTTATATATGCATATGTGTCTGTGTGTGTGTATTTATGTCTCTCTTTATATTTGTATTAAAAATGTGCACCCATGTAGAACAAACCAGCAGTTACATAATCGACAATATTCAAGTGAGCAAGCCTATCTGAGAATTGAGAAGTGGCTTTTCAGGCAAGAATAGGGTATTTTTTCTTCTTTTCATGAAAAAGCTCATAAATCTTAAGTGGAAATATTCACTGTCTCTTTACATGAGCACTTTTATTTTCTCCAGTATGAGGCTAATAAATCTGTCCGCTTAAGACAGATTGACTGATGGCTGTAGATAAGCAGAAAGTTTTACCAGCACACTTGGACACTTGACCAGGGATCATTTGCAGAAGATCTCTATCATCTCTGTCTCTATGGAAGAATTATGCCACAGAGCATGATGTTTCCAACTCTGGGTGAAGTGGTTTGATTTCTTTCCATGAGCTCTTCTAAGCCTCTGTCTTTTTGTTTTACCTCCTGGAGTACTGTTTTTAATGGCTTCCTCTGGGAAGCAGTCCAGGGCTATAGGGGTTTTTTCCTTTTTTTTTTTTCCACAGGCCAAAGGTGGTAATTGCTAAAAACTTACACATGCTGTATCGACCTTCATATTAATTATTCCTGATCCACTAATATTGGTTAAACATTATTATCCCTGCATAAGTTAATAGGCTGCCTGTTAGCACCTGCCAATGGGCTGCCGTTATAATGGGTACATGTTTGGCTTAAATACATGGTCCCATTATTACTGAGGGAAAAAAAAAGTTATCATATTCTCTGCTTCTAAGTGGAAAAAATAGAATTGCTGAAAAGCAGCTGAATTTACCCCATCCATACTACCAATTATCTGAAGAAAGGAATGGCAGATGCAGTGAGTGTTAGAAAAAAGTGCAATCTAATTCCTCAGTAGTCACTGAAAAGGGTTTTGCATTTCAGCTGAGGGAAAATTGAATAATCTCAAGTTTCTGTAGCACAGCAGAACAAATTTATTTATCTAATTGTGCCCTCCAAACACAACTCTGTAAAAACAGTGAACTGAAAAATAACTTGAAAAATAACTTGGATTAAGTCATTTTACAGAGACATGTCGACTGCTCTCTAGTACGTTCTGCAATATAATGCTTCTAAAGAAATTTGAGAAGTAGAATTTTTTCCCCCAAAGTTACTGAAATTATAGGGTGACCCCAAAAGTCAAATAAATCAACATAGTTTGAAAGTGTCTGAATGATATAGCTGTTAAAACTACACATCAAAAATTAAGTCAGCACGTATCAGAATAAATTATTCTAACAGACCCTGGCCATGCATGGGTCAGAAGGAAATTCCTGAAGAAGATACATGTTATGTTTGAAAATATCCAGAGGAGTTCATGAAAAGGTTAATTAATTTGATGTTTTAAGGAGCTTTTCTAAGAAAGCATTATCAGTGGTAACGTCTGGAAATATAATTTCCTTTACCTGCAGCAGATTTAGTGCCAGAGTATCAGCAAGGAACACTGAGCAGAAGTCAGTGACCTGTGATCAGCACCTGAACTGGATGAGAGTTTAGACTTAACACACTCCTTCCCCCAGCTTTGTTTAACAAGTGAGCAAAAAGAATAGTTCCTAATTTAGACTTGCTCTAGCATCCTCACAAAATCAGATGGTTGCCTTGAGTTGGTTGGAACGTAGATACATTTGAGTGTCTGGAAGGTATCCTCCACATCTGCCCATTCTAGTACTCTTCTGCAAGGGTGCCACCTCTGCTGATCAGAGAGTAATGGGGAAGTTCAGTGCAGGAGTGGAGCCCCCATGGAGTCAGCTGCAGTGTGTTCAAAGAGGAACAGATGATGGTAAAATTTTAAGCTCAAGATTAAATCATCCTACATACTCCACAGCATTCTCCGTCTTCTTTCCTACCCACTTTCCCTTGCAATGCTTTGCCTTCTCCCTCTAAAAGCAGCTGCAGGGAATGCATGAAGGGTCAATTTTTAATCTTCTGCTAAGAGTAGGAGCACAGGAAACTGTATTTTAGGTCTTCCTGCTTGAGGCAGTGGAAGACAAGCATCTCTGCACACTCTTTAGTGGAGCTGGTGAGCAATCTGAGCTAAGTATGAAGATACCTACCTTTTCAACAGTGATATGTGATCTGTCTTCCTGTGGCAGGGGCATATAGCAGTGCTCTGCCATAACCATGCAATACCATACATATTGGCATGCTTCATAGTGGTTGAGTAGATCAAAATCCCTTTGTATTGTAGGATAAACAGTAGCCATGGCTCTGCCTAAGAAAGTGTGCGTAAAGTGTGCCTTGCTGTATTGTGACAGCATACCACCAGCCTGAATCCTTGGTTCACATTTGATCACTTTTCTTGACAAGCTTGACAGAAGTGATGAAAAATAAGAGAGTATATGTGGGAGAGGAGAGAAATCTGTATATAATAAGAATTTTAAAAGAGAAACATTGTGCCAGTTCTATATTATGAATACTGTAAAGTAAGCAGACTTGGTGTATTAAGTAATAAAGCAGAACATAAAATGTGTTTAAAATTGACAAAAGATACTGTGCAGTCAACACAAACACTTTGTCACTGATAAATGCAATGGAGTTGGAAAGTTCAACATGTTTTGAAAGCGAACTGCAGAATTTTGCTGTTTGGACATGGGAATATTATGGAAATGAGAAAAAAGCAGGGCAAACCAGATGCAGTGTTTGCTGTACATGTACTTTGGTTGAAAGGAAAGTGCAGAACAGTATCCATTACTAATACACCATGTCTGCAGTGCTTAATACATGATATTACAACTTCGCAAGAGCATAATACCATTTCTGTGTGCCGTAACTGAGCTATACCCAAGGTCTGATTCAGAGTTCTCTGACTATCAATAAGAAGACCTTTGGTGACTTCAGTATGCCTGGGATCAGCTAAATAAGAGAATACTCCTCCTGCCCCTAATAGCTTATCTAACTAGTCCTTGGTTGCAAAGACATCTTAGAGGTGGCTACAGCAGCCAGTGATAAGCAAAGTGCTGCATGCTGTGGAAATGCCAGCCTGGGTTACTCAGACCCTGATGCAACCCTGTGTTACTTGTCAGAGCAAAAAGCATTTAGCTCTTAGCTACTACCAAAGTAAGTGTGAACCAATTGTCACTCTCTGAGCATCTTCAAATTAATTTTTCCTCATCTACTCACGTGTGTTTGTAAGGACATACATGACCCTGAGATGAAGCCAGTGTTTGAGCCCCTGCTTGTCTAATACCCAACACAGAAAACATTGGGGATCAGGCTCAAGCACTGGGCAATGTGCAGAGTGTGATAGTGAAGTTCAAGCTTCTACATGATTTCTTGCTACTGGTATGGTTGGAGTATGGATAGCTTGCACCTAAAGTGGGACATGTGTGTTCAAACCAAATTCGTTACACTATAATACCTTGCAGCACCATCATGAGACCAATATTAGAGAGGCAAGTCTGCTTGAGGATGGCCAAAGTACTGAAACATGGAAATACAACATTTCATCCTAGTCTAATTCAGAAATTAGGGGGAAAAAAAATCATTACATAGACGTGTGCGAAATATTCAAGATGAAGCACTGGAAGGACTCTCTTTTCAGAAATTACTACTACTGCATCTACAGTGGTTAATGAAACACTGCTAGAGTACAGGCTTGAGCACTTGCCTGAGATGGTTTGCACTGTGCAAATCCTTGTGCATTTTGAGCTTCTGCCACACAGCTTCCTATTAAGTAATGCCTGGATGCTGAGGGACAGAAGTGCAAGGGGATAGTCCTCTTAAGGCAGTGCAGAGAAAGCCACTCTGGGGAGGGGAGAAAGTCATCTGGAGACTGTGTCATTTAACCTCACATGGCCACTGAATGGTCCCTGACCCTGTTATAAAACATGCAGTCTGCAAGTATACCAGACTTATCAAAGAAAAATCTGCAACAGCATGTTAGTGGGTGATAATCTTCAAAAATGAACATTCTGCTGCAACTGTCAGTGTAACAGAGACTGTGTAATGATTAATTGTGTAGTTAGAGAAAACACATTGTACTTTCTTGCTTGACTGCCTTAGATTTATTCTACTGCTATGCTATGCACATACGTCTTAGGGAAATGAGAATTGTGTAAAACTAGTGGCAAATTAGAGCTCAGAAATGCTCTCTGGAAGTTCTCACCGCTGCACAGACATGCACCTTCCTAATGCCTGCAGAAAAGGTAATGACAGTTGCAGTCATATGGAATTAAAAGCAAGATGCAGCACTTTTAAATGGTCTTACAGGATATTCTTGGGCAGGAAATGCAGAAATGCATTAGGTCTGGCTGTACTTTTAAATATGAAAGAGTACTTAAAAGGGACTGCGAGTAAGAAAGTCTTGAAAGCATGTAGAAATAGGTGTACTGTTTAGTTAGCATCTTCTGAGACATGAGATTCAGTCTTGCGCTGAGTGAGACATTTGGTGTAGGATCTCCGATTGCAGTCTGCATCACTACATGAGACTGTGGAGCTGCATATAACTGAAAACTTAAAAGAAAAAAATATTCATTTTCTTTAAGGATCTTTGAAATGCCCCATTTGACATCACTAGAAGAACAAAGCAGTGAAGGAGTGACTACATTTCTTCCTTTAAATGTTTTAACAGTTGTTTTAGCAGTTTCATTACACTGTTTTCACTTTTCACCATTTAGTATGGAGACAACATATTCTTTATGTTCATTAAAAAATTGTAATGTCTGTAAACACTAGCAGGGATCTAATTTCTTAAGCTGAGTTCAGCATGCTGTGAGTTTTAATAAAGCAGTTATAACTGGCTACTCAGTTCTCTCAAGTGTATCATTTTTTTTCTTTTAAAATGTTAATGGTGGCATTTTTATTGTGAAGGTTCTCATTCTTTAAAGTACTAATATTATTCTGTATAAGTATTTGGTGCTATTTTTCATATAACAGCGGTTATGGAGACCAAAAGGTGCATAGCCTGCAGAAGAGCCAGTCTTATCTGGGAGAGTCAGAACTTCGTGTTTAATATAAAGATGCAGCAATATGTGCTGTCAGTTGAAGGACAGCCACCCACTGAAGATGACTTGCTGATGTTCGTTAGGTAACTAACATACCTAACTTTTGGCTAAGAAAAAGTAATTTCCACATAGTGTGTTTTTATCGTTGAAGAGATACGGGTATCTGAGGTCAGGACTCACTTCGTTAGCTAGTAGGAAACACAGAAGTCCCTTAAGTCACACCATCCTTAGCATTTAGCCACCTATTGCTGGGCTGCAGGGATTTAGAGTTTAATTCACCTAACCATTTTAAGTGTCTATGTCCTTTCTATAGCAAATAAAAACTGTGTAGAACAGCCTTTTATTTCAAAGGGCTGTTAAAGGAGGGTTTTGTGCATTCTCTCTCATCGAAAACCTGGGGGAACACCATAAATTTTATAGTCTGGAAGACCAGAGTCCAGTGCCTTGCTCTGGCTGACAGTGTGTAAATCGTCTTTTCCCCAAAGAGAATGTTCTTCTTGGCCCAGCAGCTATGTCATTGTTCTGTGCAATGTTAAACAGCGAGAAAGACAGGCAAATGGGAGCTAAGAAAGTCCCAGAGCTGTTTGTAGCAAGGTTGTGCAGCAATACTGTGTGAGACAGAAAGCGCATGGAGGACCTTGACCCCAAGAGCGGTGCTCCTGTTACTGCAACAGGTCTGCATTTCTCCATTTTTGTCCAGAGTTCTGTTTTTGAGAAGCTATATATGTGGAGAATGCTAGGCTGCTTTTTAGTTACTTTTATATCCAGCTGTTTCCTCCTCTACATCAGTCTGACAACACCCTGCTGTAACACCATCTGCTCGGATCACAATGCTCAAGCTCTTTCCACACACTCTGGCTACCAGAAGCCATACCAACCCTTACCACTCCACTGTGCAGCCTCTGAACCCTGTTTTCCAAATGCATGCTACCACTTCACTATTTCCAAGACCCAAGGGTGCTTTGTTATTCTTCACCGCATACCTTCTTTTCCTGCTCTTCTATTTTGCTCAGCCAAAATTCCAATTTCTCCATCCACTTTCCCCCAGTGTGTTTCATCTTCATCTCATCCTGCTGCCCCACAGCCTTATGCAGAAGTGCTGGTGTCAGGATGCATCCTGTTACTACACAGGATTTTGCTAATATTTATGGGAATCAGCAGCTACTGTACCTGGAGAAGAAATTACAGATCCAAGAATTACTTGCTGAAAGATAAGGAATCATTATGCATCAACTGCTCCGTGGCAGAGACCCTAAATTACCAGTGTAGATGTACACTTGGTGTAATTCTCATCCTATTTACCAGCAGAGCCCTGAGAAATGAGGTTTTGACTCAGGCAGCTAAAATGGCATTTGGTAACTACTTGTTACCCAGTACTTAAAATTCTAAATTTCATGAGAAGTAACAAACTCAGAAATGCTTGTGAAAGTTCTTTTTCTGATTAAATCCATTAGAGAACAATTACTTCTAATGCTATATTCTGGCAGACAACTGGAGGAAGACTAATTGAATTTATTGAAGATTAAAACAGAGTTGGATGCTGAGAAACAAAGACAAAAGTTACAATTACTTCCCTCCTACCTCCCTTCTTCCCAGGATTGACTATGCTCCATCCCTAACTCCTCTACCTCCCTTCCCCCAGCCCTGAGTGGCACAGGGGCATTGGGAATGAGAACTGTGATCAATCCATAACAGCACCTCTCTGCTACTCCTTCCTCTTCACATGTTCCTCTGCTCCAGCACAGAATCCCTCCCATGGGCTGTAGTCCTTCAGGATGCACCTGTTCGAACGTGGCCTTCCCACGTACCACAGTTCTTTCATGAACTATGTAGCTGCTGCAGCGTGAGGTCCTCTAGGTGCTGCAGGGTGGACATCTGCTCCAGCCTGGCCCTCTCCACTGGCTACAGGGAAACACCTTCTTCAGGGGCTACAGGGGAGTCTACTCAGATGCCTGGAGCACCTCTTCCCACTCCTTCTGCTCTCAGCTCAGGGCTTTCAGGGATGTTTCTCTCACATTTTTCCTCACCCCTCACTGCCAGGCACCTTTCTTGCACTGGCTTTCCCTGAACCACCACCTGGAACCTTGGCACCTGCACCCCATCCACATCTTCAGCTTCTTCCCAATCCTCTGGTCTTGCTACATTTTTAAGTTGCACATTCTAGCCTAAGTATCTTACAATCAATAAGTAAAACTCAAAATTACCTGCGGCTGATAAGCAAAATACAACTTAAGTAAGTTACCTTAGCGTTATATTTATAATTACTTATACTGCTCCTATATAAGAGCCTCATAAAGTTCAAATCAGCTCAGAAAAGTCAAACCTCAAAAGCTTTTGCAAGAGCTGGTGCCAGAGGAATGTTCACATTTGTGTCACATCTGAGAAGAGTTACTATGCAGTGAAAAAATGGATTGTCCTGCCCAGCTGTAGGGTTTAGGCATCCCATAAGATCCCATAAGTATTTTGTCAAACTGAGATCGCATCTTTTTGTCTGAACCTGAAAAGTTAAGCATAGGTTAAGAATGGCCTCAGATATCATCGTACTGCCATTATGAGGGGAAGTTGCTAAACTAGGATGATGGTCACAGCCAGTGCTCTGCTAAAACCTTGAAAGACCAAAATACCCTGCAAGTGGTAAAAAACCTATCGATTTCTACTTGAAATGTTTTCATGTTGTTTTTCAAGCACTTGAACGAAAGGCCATGCTACTCTCCCAAAGTGCCATGATAAGATAAATAATAAATAGCCTTCAGCATTTAAGCCCAACAACTGAAAATGTTCAAGGGCAGAGGGAGGGAAGGCTAAAAAAGAAGCTGGTGATCCAGGATGATACTGCACAGGCAAATGGAAAAATAAATGTTTATTTAGGCTGTATGTGACCGGTTCTGTGTCATCCAGGCCTTCTGTGAGCAGATCTTTCAGGAACATATATTTTGTCATTTGCATTATCATAACATTAGCCAGAGTCATTAGTAAGGAGTTGCATTTGACTGTGAAACCATTTGCCTCACTAAAAGAGAACTTCCACTTCGGATGCAGTCTTCATGGTGACCAATGAATCATAGAATCATAGAATTTTAGGGATTGGAAGGGACCTCTGGAGATCATCTAGTCCAACCTCCCTGCCAAAGCAGTATCACCTAAGGCAGGTCACACAGGACTTCATCCAGATGTGTTTTAAAAGTGTCTCAAGAAGGAGACTCCGTAACCTCTTTGTGCAGCCTATTCCAGTGCTCTGTCACCCTCACAGTAAAGAAGTTTCTCCTCATGTTGAGGTGGAACCTTTCAAGTTTATACCTATTATTCTTTGTGCTATTACTGTTCCCCACAAAAAGAGATTGGCCCCTTCCAGTTGTCTCATTCTCCAGGGTTCTGGTCTCTTGACAGTTCATGTCTGTCAGGGCCAGCTCTGTGCAGACTTCTTGGCGCCACAGCTTGGGGTGAATTAGTTCAAAATCATCTTGATGTGGCCACAGCTCATGTATTCACACTTCCATGAGCTGGGCTTTGATTTCAATGGAAACCTGGTGATTAGATCTAACAGAACAAGTCTTTAAAAAATAAATCAGTACAACAGTTCTGCGTTATAAGATGATCAGTGAGGGTGCAGGAGTTCTGTAAATCTATAGCAGTACACTGTCCCTTTCCTACCTACCATTGCCTTAGAAATGGAGAGCAAAGCTCTACAGTTATACCACTTGCTTTCTGCGGGTTCAAACACTGTGTTACTAATAAATGCTCAATCAGTAAAGCAAGTGTTCAGGCTATTGTCATTTAAGATGTAAGGTTTGTTTGTAAACATTTGTAGGTAAGCGCCTCTCTGCTTCTCCTCCACAACTCCCTGGCCATTTCAGTTCAGCTGTGGAGCAACAGCAATGCACCACATTCACAGCTCTTCACATGGCATTGGATTTTCATCATCTTCCTTCTGGCAGCACAGCTCCCTGTGGAGCAGAACACAGCACATCTCCCTGGAGAGAAACAGCCATTTACTCTCTTTCGAGTGCACCCGCCTTGTTATGTGGTGAGTTTGGTTCAGTAATGCAGTCCTTCTTAATAATTACGTTACGGAGGGGTCCCTGAGCACATGAATTTGATTCCACCTACACATGGTGTAGTCCATGTGCCAACAGGTGTGCAGCTCACAGGGCAAATTTAGCCTGGCTGAAGGAAGACATCCCCAAATGTGCACTGCAAGGATGGAAGATCCTCAGAACCAGCCACTTTACACATGTACTCTTGTTGGCTGAGACTTGCTGATGTGAACACAGTCTTTGTGGTGACCTGCCTTCACCTCAGCAGGTTTTTCTCTCTCCAGCTACAGATGTGGTTTTGAGAAACTGTGGGAACTTTCACGTGCTCTGAGCAGTGAACAGGTACTTTGTGCTCAGTCTGTTCAGGGCACCTCTCCCACAACCAAGGAATACTCTGATAATCTGAAGGGATAGAAGAGTGGTTGGTTGATCAACCCGTCTTCCTCCTCCATGCACAATACTGTCTTGAAATGTTGGAATGTCTTGGCGTTTTGGGAGGTTTAGCCAGTTTTTCAGATTGGATGAAACGAATCACACCTGGAAAATTCCAGGGCCTGGAATTTGGTAATTTGTCCTTTTCTGGTTTTTATAAAGCCAGCCAAAGGGATCCTGGCTTTTTGACTCATGGCCAACCCTGATGCCAAGCAGTAAACCATGGAGAAACCACAGTTCCTTAACTGCTACACAGTTCCTTAACTGTTTCCATTTTATAATGGAAAAATACTTGTTATCTTAAATAAAAGTCTCACCACATCTTGCCTTACAATGCAGAGTTTAAAATAATACAACAGAGCTTGCTGATTCACTTCAAATGAAAATGCTGCTGTGCTGAAAGCATAATTGGAACATTACTGCTCAGAATAAATAGTGCACTAAAGTTAGTAGCAAAGGAGAAGGTGGTGGGAGGATGCTGCAACCGAAGTTACGTTTCTTTGCTAGTTAGAATGGCCTTTGTCACAGCATTGCTTTAAATACATGATAAATGAAACAGACTCTAAGCACAGGATTTTTCAGGAGAATTTGGCAAGGTATTGACATTTAAACATCAAACCAGGCCAGAAAGCCCAGATCTGAAAACTGCTGCTGAAGCATTACAGTCCACAAGGTTTTGGGGTGTTTGGAAGCCTTGGTGAAATACTGCCAGCCATACTCTTAGTCTTACCTAAGCTTCCAGACGCCATTCCTAAATTTCCTTGTACCTACTCCTCTAAGATCACTGTTTCTGAAGTAGTTTATGCATTAGAATGCAGCACATGCCATAGTTGTGTGTGCAAACAGTAGTTAGTAGATCCTAGATCCAGCCAGGATATTGATGAGGGCAGCACAGTTTCTCCAAATGTAGCAGCTGTTTTTCTAGACAAGACTAGCCTCGTGTATCTTAAAGTCAACAAATTTATAAATATCTCTTAAAGCCTAACACATAACAAGTACTTATTTTTATATCTTCGTATTACATTTCCTCTTAATTGCATATTAAATTTCCCTGTCTAATTACGTTTTTTGAAATATTAAAAAGATTATCTATTCCCTAGCAAAGTTGTCACTGTATCTCATTAGTCAGATAGCTCAAACTGATAACAAGACATTTGAAATAGCAACATCATGCTTTTGTAGTCCTGGATTATTTTATTTCTCTGCCCTTGTGGGAAAACGCCTTTTCAACATTAGAAATTGTTGTTCATTTGTCTAGCCATAAAAATAAGAACTTTTGGAACCAAAAATAAGAACTTTTGGAACCAAAAATAAGAATTAGTTTATTAAAAATGTATCTCACTTGTAATCCTTTCTTGTGAAGACATCTCACACATCGTTCCTCCCAGACAGCACAAAGCAGCAGAATACTTTTTCTATTTCTCTCACAATAGTCTTTAGAACAATGGAAGTGAATCAGCTGTATTGTTTCCTTCTTAGATGTCCAAGTGCATAGAAGCAAATTAGATGAGCTTGGTAGCTGTCCAGCATAGGTACTTGAAAGCTGCTTTTCAACTCAGCACCTAAATTCAAGGGAGACAGATTTTTTTTTAAAGTGGGTAGTTGTGTCATCTTTTTGGAAAACATAAAGCTACGTCCACGTAAGTGTTGGCTGGGGAGAAATTCTGAAAATAAATCTTAAAATAATGTAGGAAAAACCTGCCACCAATACAGTGATGTTTTAGAGAGTGTTTATTGCCTACAGGACTCCGTCAGCAAATAATGAACATGTACAACAGTAGTTTTCTAGTAAAATCCATTCTCATATGCCCTTGTGCTGTTCATCATCAATACAACTATACTGTTATTCACAGTTCAGTGTGTTTCATTTCAGTTGTAAACCACAATAAATCAGGGATGTGACAAATCCATTTCTCTCCTGATTTGTTAGAACTGGTGGCTCTGGTAAGCACCAGCTGCAGTGCTTCTTACTGTGCTAGCCTTGCCATGGCCAGTGTCTCAGCTGAGTGAGATGTCTGTTGAGCTACCCAGAGGAGTTTTGAGACTCTTCTCAACTCCAAAAATGAAGGTCTGCACAGCAGATGACGTTTTCTTTTCCTTCCTGGTCCCCCATCTGCCTTGCAGACAGGGTTATTTAGAAAGGCAGTGGAGGATGTGGCTTTGACAGCTCTGGGTACTGCAGCTTCACAGAAGGCAAACAGAAGTTGGATTTGAATCCTGCATAGCAGTGCATAATGAAAGGAGACGGACACCAAATTCACCTCCAAGACATACTCGCTGATTTGTCGGTTTTGGTTGTCTTGGTAGCAAGCCTGTCCTCTTCACATTCGCGAGTGGGTGAGCAGCACAACCTCAACATATGGGTCTTGTCCTGGAAAAGGAAGTGGAGACCAGAATAAGAAAACATCCTGGTAGGTGGGAGCCTCATGTTTGATGAGGCTAAGGAAGAGTTCATCTGCACTCCAGAGAGTAAGTTCAAAGCACCTTGTTTCTTAGCGTGAGAACAGCTTAAACATTCTCTCCTCAACTACACTGACCGTATTTGGCTCTGAGCTCCTCCCAGCAGCAGTTTTGCTGGAGGTACTGTGATATTGTACAACATAAGGAGACTTTAACAGCCCTTCCACCATTTGTTCCCAGGGATAGATTCTTGCTGAAAGTGGGTATAATGTGAAAAGATCGTATGTGCAGGAATCTATTTCAAGCAGTAGCGTCCTTATCCAGAGTGGTGCAAGACAGGTGCATACTTGGTGGTACTGGAACTAAAACATCTAATCTCTTTATCTGGAAAACATACTTTCTTGCATAATAAAATGTATTTCAAGATAATATATGTAAGTAACAGAGACATTGCACATTTCAAACACCTCAAGTGACAGAGATAAAAATAGAATTAAAGAACCGTGTTATATTCTCTTGCTCAATTTGAGCTCAACTATGCTAAATAAACAAACATTTCTTATTTCAAGAATGGAGCTTTAAAAGGGGATTACATGCTGCCATCATTACTAAATTTTCACTTAAACGTTCTTTTAAAAATGAGCTATCTCAGTGATGCTGGTTGCTAATCAATGAGAGATTAAAAACTGCTCCATAAAATTCAACTCAAGTAATAAAAGCAAATTATTTCTCATTTCCCCTCTGCCTTCATGTGAAAGTTCATTGTGTGCAGATTGAAATTCATAACACGGTTCAGAACCAGTTCTCTTTCCTTCAGTGGCAATCCTATTGTCAAGCTCCACACGACATTCAGAATCATGTTGTGCTATTCCAGAAGGAATATAAATATCCAGAGCTGTGTCAACAATAAGTCCACTACAGACGATGCTACTAGGCATAGAAAGTGCTTTGGTAAAATATGTCATTTTAGAGCAATTTGCAGTTTTTGTGGCTCTGATGCAATTCCATTTCTTCTTTTGTAAAGCAAAAAGTGTGGCAAGTTCAGGGTATTGTGAAATAAAACTCCTTTCATCATCTGCAGCATCAATAGAGTGTGTGACCTGATGAAGAACAAAGGGATTAATGATATTCTGAAAGTTAACTATGACTCACATTGTTATCAGCAACATCATGTCTTTCTGGGAGGGAGGAAATAATGAAATACAAAAACCATTTCATTGCCTCTCTCAAGGCTGCACAATTGTCACATAATGTCTCTTTATGTAAGATGTAGTGCATCTTTCTTAATAGTTTTAGCCAGTGCTTTCATATTGATTGATATATTTCAGCCAATTTAGCTTGCTCCATACTTACAAGCAATTAGTGCCACTTCCTGACAAAAAATGCATACCCTGGGGCTGGGAGAAGGACTTATTTGAACCTTACGAGCTTAGAAGCTTCTTATGATACAGACAAAAGTTCCACATTTAACAACCATGTGTAATTAATACTATACTCCAATACCTACTGAATAAACACCCTAATGCTGCCCATATTTTCTACAGAAGAACCCCAGCCATTAAATACAGAGCAATACTGCTTCACGAACGCAAGCGAATTCTCTGTGTTGAGCGTGTTTGCATTAGCCATGTGCCTCTGAAAAGGAGAGGTATCCCCTACGTTCCAGGCAAGTGTTTCAGAAACTGGATTATGTGAGGAGATGACAAGAACTCCAGATACTTAGGCAGCTTGGTGATTAGCTTTCATCCCTATAACAGTGTCTCCTGTGCCCAAGTCTGGAGGCAGAGCTGCTGGAGAAGGGCAGCCTTGCAGCCCACTGATGGCAGGGAAGCCTGGAGAGCAGGTCCTAGCCACTGTGACCCAGCAGAGCTGTCATGGGAGTGTCCCATGGAAGGACTTCAGTCTTTGAACAGAATTTCTAATTTGTCAGAAGCAGGATGGTCTTTGAGCAAATGAACGCTCGTTGCTAATATCCATCCAGGCGAAGAGGGGAAGCCTGTGCAGGAGGTTCTGCTGCATACATACAAACGGTGTGATGTGAGTAAGTCAAGAGATTGTTATATCCAGATATATATATATATATATATATATATATAAAAAAAAAGTTATCCAAAGAGTTACATCCACCTCCTATGTTTTTGAGTAGAACTTTCATTACTGATAGTAAGGAACTACTTTTTAACTCACTCTGTAAAAAATTAAACCTGAATTCAGAGCTTTATTGCAGTTGTATAGCTGACTGGTGGGAAATGCTCGGTACAGCTACCTTCTTTTAAAAAATATATCAGGAAGCCATTGTGAAATCTTCCTAATTCACTACAAAACGTCTACTATGCACCAGCCAAAAGTGCCATATTTCCAGGTGCAGACTCGTCAAGTTGCACCAGCTGTCAATTTTGAGTTGGCATGAGACATCATGTTCTTACCTTCATGCTTGTTCTTGTCTTCCAAACCTGCAGCAGACAGACAGAAACCCATGAATCAAGATACTTGAAGCCCTGGTCAGTTTAAATCCCTAATAGTCTCATATTTATGGGCACAGATGTAATCATATTAGAGAAGTTCCTGTGGAAATTTATTCATTTGGCTTTATTACCCCCAAAAGGGGATTTCACAAGGTTCTGGAAATCCAATAAACTTCCCATTTATAAGTCAAGGCTTGCAAATACTTAGAGATGTGCACCACTGGAAAAATCATATTACTATGTTAATGGACACACATTGGGCTTCCATGAGATTTGGAAGTTCTTTCTGAGTTTTTGGGGAGAAACAAGATTAAAATAAGTTATCATATAAGAGTGTCATTACTCTAAACCTAATTGCTCATTAACCTCTACATGTGTTAGGTTAGAGATGGCACCTAACCTCATTCATATTTTATATGCCACAATCACTATGCATGTTAAAAACATGTTTCTCCTTCTTGAAAATTATTTTTCCCTGAGTCTATAGTTACATGTTAACATAATGACAGCGGAATTGTTTTTGTGCTTGTAAGCATTACCGGTAATGTGGGTCAGAGTCACAGAATCACAGACCATTAGGGATTGATCATTGGAAGGGACCATGGAAGATCATCTAGCCAATCACCCTGCCACAGTGTGATCACCTAAATCAAGTTGCACAGGAACATGTCCAAGCTGGTTTTAAACCTCTCCAGAGAAGGAGATGCCACAAGCCCCCTGGGCAGCCCATTCCAGTGCTCCATCACCCTCACCATGAAGAAGTTCCTTCTCATATTTATATGGAACCTCCTATGTTCCAGTTTACACCCATTGCCCTATCATTAGTCGACAGTGAGAAGAGTCTGGCTCCATCCTCCTGACATCCACCCTTCACATATTTATAATCATTAACGAGGTCACCTCTCAGTCTCCTTTTCTCCAGGCTCAAGAGGCCCAGCTCCCTCAGCCTTTCCTCATAAAGGAGATGGTTCCACTCCCTTAATCATCTTCGTGGCTCTATGCTGAACTCTCTTCAGCAGTTCTGTCAGGAACTATGTAGTCTGCCTCTTTTGTGTAAACATGAAAATATGAAAATTAAGTTTGGACAGTTTGGTTATGACGCAAGTGTGAAAAATGCCTCTCTTGATAAAGCCACGTATGGCTGTGCTTGAGAAGGCTGACTGTATGATGAGAGAAATCAGACTGGAAGTGGTTAACAAATTTGGATGCATTATGCAAAACTAGAATATGAGAACAGCAGAAGGACAGGGAAAATTAGACTGGGAAATGCAATGCAATACAGAAATAAAGAAAAGCTTACACAGTTGTGAATTACACGCTGTCACAGCACAGGGCAGCAATGGTCCCTTTCTGCATGTCTTTAGTGGGCTGACAAGCTGTATGCTGCATCTACTCATGTGGTTCTGCCGCAGAAATTAAAACAAAATAAAACTGAAATTACAGAGCTCCTTAACAAAAATGTTTGGGAGTATTTTGCTGTATGATATACTACTAAAAGCAGTCATTGGGGACAATTAACTGTAGCATAAACCTTGTCAATTTTTAATTGGCTTTTAAATTTTGATTAAGAATTGTAGATAACAAGGTGAAGGGTATTCTCAAAGAAAGGGGCATAATTGGCAAAAGTCCTACCGCTCATTAAAGGAAGATTGCACTTAAAGCAAACTGATTTAGAATACCGAGAGCTGTCAGGGCAATGCAGCTCAAATTTGGTGAAATATACTCTGTTTTTGCTAAAAGCAGGGTTGAAAAATTGACTTTATTTAATGGATACAGTGGAAAGACTGCAGAACTGAATAAGGTGTGATCTTCCTGGTACAAGTAGTCACACATAGGCTACTATGCTGTGAATTAGCTGCAGTCTGAATTTGATTTGGTGAGGTCTGTGCTAAAAAAGGACTGAAATAGTCTGATCAGTAAGTGACAAAAGCATTTATCAGCATCTGGAAATCACTTGTACTGATCACAGTTAAAGTCTGACAGTTTTTGAGTAGAGAACAATGTCAACAAATAAGAAGAAACAAAGAAAAGGGTAACAAACTGAGTAATGTGCTGAAGTATTGATTAATGAGGAAAGATGCAAAGACCTAAATATGTGACAGTACTAAATAACAACTTCTATTTTATGCTAGAAGCCAAGAAAGGAGAAAATTTGTTGGGTGTGGATGAGTGAGCATGAGCGAGATGGGCAGACATATTTGTGCCTGAGAATGTTTTGCAGCTTCTACTAACTGTACTGCCATTAGAGACAGTCAGCATGGCTTCACTAAGGGGAAGTCATGCTTGACCAACCTGATGCCTTTTATGAGGGCATAACCAGGTGGATAGATAATGGCAGAGCGGTGGATGTGGTCTATCTTGACTTCAGTAAGGCATTTGAGACAGTCTCACACAGCATCCTCACAGCCAAATTGAGGCAGTGTGGACTGGATGATTGGGTAGTGAGGTGGATCATGAAGTGGCTGCAGGATAGAAGCCAGAGAGTAGTAGTCAATGGGACAGAGTCTAGTTGGAGGCCTGATTCTAGTGGAGTCCCCCAAGGGCTGGTACTGGGACCAGTCCTATTCAATCTATTCATTAATGACTTGGATGAGGGATTAGAGTGCACTAACAACAAGTTTGCTGATGACACAAAGCTGGGTGGTGTCTCTGACACCCCAGCAGACTGTGCTGCCATTCAGTGAGACCTGGACAGTCTAGAGAGCTCGGCAGAGAGAAATTTAATGAAATATAATAAGAGTAAGTGTAGAGTCTTGCATCTGGGCAAGAACAACTCCAGGTACCAGTACAGGTTGGGGACTGACCTGTTGGAGAGCTGTGTAGGAGAAAGGGATGTGGGGGTCCTAGTGGACAACAGGATGACTATGAGCCAGCAATGTGCTCTTGTGGCCAAGAGGACCAACAGCATCCTGGGGTAGATCAGAAGTGGGGTGGTTAGCAGATCAAGAGAGGTTCTTCTCCCCCCTCTACTCTGCCCTGGTGAGACCTCATCTGGAGTATTGTCTCCAGTTCTGGGCCAGTCAGCACAAGAAGGATGTGGAGTTGCTGGAGGGAGTCCAACGCAGAGCAACAAGGATGATGAAGTGTAGGAAAGGCCTTGGAAGACCAGGGCAGAGCTCCTAGCCCAGCCGCACAGATAAGATGAACGGACGGTCCACGTGACTTAGCATACAGAATGGAAAAGTACCGGAAGCTGTATAAACAGGCTTAAGCTATCCTTGTTTGGAGTAGCAGCCAATCCGTAAAGGGTATACATTTAGAAGTTTGTTAAGCACCGGTGAAAACAAAGCACGCTCGTATCTGGAGGAGCATATAAGCTCGCGTTTGTGTTCAATAAATGGACTCTTAGCTTGCATCAATCTGTGTCCCATCTCTCAATCACGGCAATGAAGGAAGTAAAGCACCGCCCTAATGAAGAAAGGCTGAGGGAGCTGGGTCTCTTCAGCTTGAAGGAGACTGAGGGGTGACCTTATTAATGTTTCTAAATACATGAAGGGTGGTATTAGGAGGATGGAGCCAGGCTCATCTCTATGTCATCTAGTGATAGGACAAGGGGCAATGGGTGGAAGGTGGAACATAGGAGGTTCCACATAAACATCAGAAGGAACCTCTTCATAGTGAGGGTGACAGAACATTGGAACAGGCTTCCCAGTTGAGTCATGGAGTCTCCTCTGGAAAAGTTTAAATCACACCTGGATATGTTCTTGCACGACTTGTTCTAGGTGATCTTGCTGTGGCACGGAGATTGGACTAGATGATATTTCATGGTCCCTTCCAATCCCTAATGTTCTGTGATTCTGTAATATTAGCCTTAACATATCATTTGAATAAACAAAACAATGCAAATAAGTAAATAATCATTTCTGTGCATGGAATGTGTGCTGCTACACATTAACACAGATAACAATGAGTGATACTCTTGTGTTGCATTAACATACTGCATGACAAGCAATTCAGAAAAGGTACAGCTGCAAACAAGAAATCTGTATTACATTGTAGGGCGGCTACAGCGTGTCCGTAGACCCTTTGACTGAAGCAGAAGAGTTTAACCTTGGACAGTTTAAAGTGTATTTGTGAGAACAAGGAGTCAGAGATATCTGAAGAAT
>JAOXOE010000343.1:16816038-16843197 GCA_028565055.1 Phoeniculus purpureus
GTGACACCACCCAGCTTTGTGTCATCAGCAAACTTGCTGACAGTGCACCCTAATCCCTCATCTGAGTCATTAATGAAGAGACTGAATAGGACTGGTCCCAGTACCAACCCTTGGGGCACTCCACTAGGTAACAGGCCTCCAACTAGACTGTGTCCCATTTAATACAAATCTCTGGCTTCAACACTGGAGCCAGTTCACAATCCACCTCATTACCTGATCATCTAGACCACACTGCCTCAGTTTGGCTGCAAGGATGCTATGTGAGACTGTGTCAAATGCCTTACCAAAGACAGACCACATCCACCACTCTCCCATCATCTAGCCACCTGGTTCTGCCCTCATAAAAGCCTATCAGCTTGGTCAAGCATGACTTCCTCTTGGTGAAGCCATGCTGACTGTCCCTAACGACCCTCCTACTCTTGATGAGCCTGGAGACAGCATCTAAGACAAGTTGTACTATCACCTTTCCTAGGATGGAGGTAACGCTGACTGGTCTATAGTTACCTGGCTCCTCCTTCTTACCCTTTTTGAAGACTGGAGTGACACTTGCTATCTTCCAGTCCCTAGGCACCTCTCCTGATCCCCAGGGCTTAGCAAAGGTGATGGAGAGTGGCTTAGCAATGACTTCCACTATCTCCCTTAGTATGCACAGGTACATCCCATCTGGGCCCATGGATTTATGTACATCCAGTTTGCTCAACTTATCCCTAACCCAGTCCTCATGAACCAAGACAAGCTCCTCTCTTGTCTCAGCTTCCTCTGGGGCCTCAGCAGTCTGGGGTTTGTATCAGAACAGCCCCCAGAAGTACAGATAGAGGCAAAGAAGGTGTTATCTCTGCTTTCTCTGTACCCTCTGTGTCCAGGGCACCCACCTCATTCAGCAGGGGGCCTACACTGCAGGTAAAACTAAAACTAGAGGCACTGTATTTAAAGGAGACCTTTAGATTGAAGGATAATGGTGTGAAGTTCTGACACCAAGACCTGTGAAATGAACAATACAAATTGTCTAAATGGGAAATGTTTTCATCTAATAATCTGTCTTACAAAGTTGAGAAGTGATTCACCAAATATGTATTAATTAATAAGTATTAAATTTATCACTAAGCACAGACAGGTGTCTAATTCTCTACTTTGAGCTAATGAATGATACAGTAATTAGTACTTACATGTGGAAGGAGATGTAAAAAAGCATCTCCACTCAAAGTCCCCACAGCCAATGCCACAAGAAAACTTAGAAGAAACTTGAAGAATACACGATTCATCAGAGGTACCAATATAACACCCAGCAAGGACAGAAAACTGATGACAGAGATGGATATGAAGCCACCAATCCATGCTGGTAACAAAAAGAAAAGAATAACACCCATATGAGATTGGTTGCTTAACATTCCTGTTATCAAACACGTCTGATCACTCAATTAACTGAATGTTACCAAATAATACTTCACAATGATTTCTCCCTAGAAATAAGTGCACAAAGAAAACTTATATAAATTAGAATTCTTTCAACTTTGTAATATGTTCCTCAAATGTATAACCAACATAAATGGGTTTTCAGCAAGATTTTATTCCACAATTAAAAAAAAACAAAACGGCCCACCTATTTGCAGAGAGTAACTTTTTGGAGGAGTTTCGGCTTTTTCACTAGTTGCGTGGACTATGCAGTATTTGCCATCAATCTGATTAATAAGAGCTGGACAGAGGTAACTAAATTCTACAGCAGTCAGTAATTCTTGGGTTCCTATTCCATGGGACTGCATTAGTTTTGATGCACTGGAGCACTGTGGAAAGATGTGTGCTAAAGATTAGACAGAACCAAAATACCACAATGCGTTAGCAAGAGGACTGTTCATCCCATTGTAGCTGACACACCACATGACAACAGCGATACCAACAGTAGTTAAAAACTGGTAACCAATTTAGTAAGAACTGTACTTCTAAGCCTACTCTGGCCCAGAAAGCTAGTCAGAGTGATAACTATGCATCATGTACCAGCACTCTTATTCTCAACACAAGGGGGGCAAGATGCTTTGCTGTGCAAACAGAAAAAGCCTGACATTTTTTACTCGGTTTTAGAGGCCAAGTAAGGAAGTAGGTAACACGGTTAAATCCCTTTTTATAGGGTTGACTACGATGGAAAGCCTCATACAGAATGCGTCCCCATGAGTTCCCCACCTCATAACCTGCAGTCTTGCTGGGCTTAAATAACAGTAGTGCTTCTTTCTGCTCCCACTGCACAGAAGTAACAACTTGTGAAATCACCACCTATTATTATAGGTTACAAACACCCTCTGAATTACCTGGCATGGCTGCACACATTAGGACCCCAGAGAGACACTTGCCTTTCGTGGAACAGGATCTGATTGTATAAGAAAACTGTCTACAACGCAACAATGGACTTTATCAGCACTAATTTCACTATTTTAAAGAAACAGATAATGTTTTGTAGCATTTTGTTTTTACAGTTGGTCTCTATATAGACTCTTAAAGAAGATGAGGAGGTAGGGAGCTAAAAAAGGAAGCTACCAGTTAGTGTAGAACTGCAACGAAGTAACTATCTGTCGTAGGATTGTCCAACACTAATGAGGCCGCTCTGATGACAGTATTTTAAATAAGTTTCTTTACTTTCAATACATTAAGAGAGAGACGGACTCTGGCTTTAAGGAATAACAGAAAGTTTCAAGCATTTTTCAGTAACATTTTAAAATACTATATAAATAGAAATATAAAAACCAAGCATATATTACACTTACATTTTCTGTAAGTATGCATTTCTTTTTAGGAAAACTTAAAAGTAACTAGTTTGTATAAAAATTTTCCTCTGAGCTGGTGAACATAAAATCTCTTCAAAATGTTCACTTTCAAAGAACGTTGCACATGCTTTGCTACCAGTACTGTTACAGCACAAGGCCTGTACCCAGATAATAGATAAGAACCTGACAAATCAGTCATAACAATGTTCCTGATGGATCTGTACTCGCAAAAATACAACCGCCAATTATTCTCACCTCTTGTGTATTTTGTGTTTTCAGCTTAGAATACAGGTAACTTCCTCTTCCTGATTCCTTTGGAGAAGGATGAGATCCATTTGCTTTGCTGTTAGTGAGCCAGCTGGCATTGCTGCCACCGGTGGCATTAACGTCATTGGGGCTGGTCAGACCTACCTTGCCTTCTCCAGGTTGCACATTCTGTAATTCAGAGTTGCCATCTGCAGGAGTAGTGATGACAGATGTCGTTATTTCATTAACAGTGTTCTTCCTGCGAACAAAGTTCTGCTGACGCTCTACATTCTCTACTTTATGAGGTTCCTTTGAGTGACTATTCCTGTGGTCTTTGCTAGCATCAGATTCACTGTTTGGACAAACAATCTCAGAGTTTTTACTCAGTGGAACATGATTATGATGGTGATGATCGTGGTCGTGATTATGGTCTATTTTAATCCTTTTTATTTTATCTATACCTATGTTGTGAAGTAGTTTTCTGAAGCCTTCAATCGACAGAGAATTGTTTTCTCCATAACGATGAAAAAGTTCTTGAAGGTGAAACTTTTGTATTAATCCTGCCAAGTCAATGTTAATGCCAGCTGCCCTTTCTGTGTGCAGAACAGTTGCTGTCTCCAATCCATTGTGGTAACTTTCGCATAGCAGTACGGACAGCAATACAAGTAGAGCGACAGATATCCTACTTGCCATTTCAGTTCTTTTTCAGCAGTGAATGAAACCTAGAAAAAAAGAGAACTAGAACAGTTTGCATAGATCTAATCACATCTTCCTCTTTAACAGACGTTTCATAATTTGCTTAAACAAAAGAAACCTGTGACAGACCAATTTTGCTTGAAGTATCAAGGCAGTAAAAGCCATTTAAATTCCTTACTCATCCAGGGGTTTTCCCAGATGCATGACCTCAGGCAACAGGAGATGGATTCCACAGTGAGGTCACCAGCCCAAAACACTCCGAGGTGTTTGGCTTGGCCCCAGTCACCTTTTTAACACAAGCTAAACCATGAGGCATCCTCAGGGGTGCCGCCACTGAGGTCTAGGCTAGGTTTTTTTCTCGTGCTTAAAACAAATCTTAACAGTTTCTCCCTTTGCAAAAAGCAAGAAGCACGTTCATACCTAAAAAACACATTTCCCAACCTTCCATTAGTGGGTTTCCCAGAGGTCTCGACAAACCAGGAGGGCGAGTTTTCAGCTCTCTGAAAACAATAAAACCGCATTTTTCCGCTGCCACGTTCCGTTTGCCTACCGCTCTCGGACAGCTCCTCTGGCTGCCGGGCACCGCATGTCTACCGAAGTAAGCTCGGGTACCTTATCCTATCCACATTCCAGAAGTGCTACCAAGAGGCGTCCCCAGGGACCCGCCTCCCCTGGTCGCGGCGGCTCGGCCCGCCCGTGATGCCAACGCAGAGAGCGCCGGTGCGAGGGAGCCCCGGAGAAGGAGGAGAAGCGAGGAGAGAAAAGGAGTGAGAAAAAAGGAAGGTGAGGAGGGAGAGATAAGGAGGCTGTTACCTCTCCTGCTGCCGGGACGAAACTGGATCGCTTCTACTGCTGCCAACCCCTTCCCCAACCGCTGTTCCATGCACGCCGCCGCCGCGCACCGACCCCTCTTTTCCTCTTCCGGGTACTGCCGCCCTCACGTGTCTCTCCGGCGGCCAATGGGGGAGCGGGGCGGGTGGCGAGGGGGGCGGTGCAGCGCGTGTCGGCGGCTGTTTGCTGAGCGTGGGCGCTTCGACGGTCACTGAGCTTGAGTCCTGCGGCGGGGAAAGCGGCGGGAGAGGGGGCAGCGAGTCCCGAAAGAGCCCTGACTTGTACTTTGGGGATCGCGGCGTGGGCTGGGCTCGAAAAGTTTAAAAGTGCATCTAGTCCAGCCTACCCTCCAATAAACAGGGACAGCTTCTCCGAGGTGTAGTTCCCCAGAGCCCTGGCCACCGTGGCCTGGGACGTGTCCAGGGACAGGACATCTGCCACCTGCGTGGGCAGCCTGTACCTGTGTTTCATCACTCCTGGCTTGTAGGAGGCCAGCCATTCCTTCTTCTTGTAGGGAAGGTTAAGTGTCTTTCAACTTAGGTTAGCACAGCCTTAACGTATTATTCTAGGTTATAAAAATCGGCCTTCAACATCATTGTCCACTGTCCTGTCACAACTGGTCTGTCCATTTTTCTTATAGGCCCCCTTTAAGCACTGAAAGTCTACAACAAGGTCTCCCTGGAGCCTTCTCCAGGCTGAACTACCCCAATTCTCTCAGTAAAGGGGTTCCCTCTGACATTTTTGTGGCCTTGATCAGTGGTTGTTCAGAAGATGGTGGTTTATTGGGACATGGGAGATATTCCCAGGTGAGATAAAAATAACATGTAGATTATCATCAAAGCAACATTTTGTGAAAACCCAAATTATTCTGGGCTTGCAGCCATGGCATAGATGAACGTGCTGGGTGTGGTAGCGTCCCTTAGAGCCTTGGAAAGGATTTTGTATTAAGAATGCCGGTTTTAAATAGCGCATGTGTGGGCAAGCAAGACTGGCAGTGAACTGACTGGTTGAGAGGGGGTGTGGGTAAATGGCAAGCAATTTTATTCTTTGATGACTTCCACTAGTTTATTGTGGTGAGCACTATCTGCTTGATCCTATTGTTATAATTAATGATCTGTCAGAAGAAAACTGCATCTTGTGGACAAAGAGATGATAATAAAGGACTGAGATTGCCTCAAAGAAAAGCTTGAAACTTTCTGAAAACATGTTGCTGTCTTCTGAATAGTCATACTGGTTTTTTCAAATGCTCCTTTGCTGTGTTGTCTTGACTTCAGAATTTAACCTCTCTTGTGTGATCTGTTGCCAACGTTTTGTCATCTTGTTGGGGTATGAAGGCAACAGTATTCAGGCCTTGGAACAGGCCGCCCAGGGAAGGGGTTGGATCATTGTCCCTGGATGTGCTTAAAGGCTGTTTAGATGTGGTACTTAGCGAAAAGGTTTACTGGTGAGATTGGTAGAGTTAATGATGGGACTTGATCTCAAGGGTATTTCCTAATTTGAATGGTTCTATGATACTATGGCTGAATTAAACCTCTTTGTGAATTCAGCTGACAGAGACAGGACTATGTGTTGTGAAGAACTGCAGGAACAGAACAACGTGTCGGAAGGTTATGGATGTGTTCCACACAGTAGCTTTTGAAGTCTTGAAAAATATTCTGTGTACCTCAGACTTACTCTTTTTTTTTTTTCCCTAGAGGAAGAGAAGGAGGCTATAAAATGCAGGAGTGAGTGGGTTCTTTTTCTTTACTGCCAATTTGTTTTACATGAATGCTGTTTACCAGATGCTTTTGTAATATTTCAGTAACGCATCATTTATGCCTATGATGCTAGTGTTAGGCATTTGATTGTTGTGAATTAATTTTTTTCCCAATCTTTTCAAATTACAGCTGCTAAATGACAGAGCCTGTATTTATAACCTCTTGAATGCATCCCCTGTCTCCAGCTGTTTCATTGTGTCAGATTTGCAGATTCCTCTCACATCCTGACAAGGTCATTTACAGATCTAAGTGTCACAGCTTAGGTCACATAGGTTTGGTCTTCAGTGCTGGGTTTTGAAAACCTTGGGGTTTTTTTCGTTTCAGTAGGTAATATACAGCAACTAGGCAAAATGAACCTGTGCAGGTAAAAACAAACCATCTAAAAACCTTGGGGTCAGATCTGTTTTACAGTGGCTGAATTGTTGTCACTAAGTTTATCTTGTAGCAAAATTAAAGCACTGCAGTAATTTTTATTCTTTCTGTTATCCAATGATTTAGTCTGAATACAGGTCCAGCCTTAAGCTTTGGAATAGCTGTGATCATATAAAACAAAGTTCTTAGTGTCCGTTGTGGATGGTTTAATGAGTCTGTAAAAATCTCTCAATCTAGACAAAAAGGAAGCATTTTTAAGGTCAGCAGAGAGCAAACTGGGAAGCAGTTTGACTGCTGTCTTAACCCGTCATGAGGCTGCATCTTAACTACAGCGTGTAGCTCCAGGCCTCTATTTCAAAAAGGATATGTTGGAAATTGAAACGATCATACTCATGAGGATTTTTTTGTTGCTGGTTTCTTTTCGTTTTCTTCTGTTCAGAAGGGCTTTTCAAAAGATGACAGCTTTTTCAGCTTGGAAAAGATGAGTGAGAAAGAATAGAGTGGAAGTAGAAAAGTTTATGAAATAATGCCACCTGCTTAACTGTGGTGACTAGTTACCCAAAAATATCCTGATTGCTTTGCTGAAATTTCCCAGTCTGGAACCAGTAACGAGCTGGTTGTTCATGCAATTCTAGTCTGTTTGCTTTCAATTGCTCACTATTGCAAGACTTCATCACAGATTTGATGTATGAGCCCAACATTTCACCTTTAACAGGGCTAGTGATGATGAGTTTGTGGTCAGGAAATTCTGGATGCCGAGAAACCACTCTGCTGTGATCCTACTATGCTTCTAACCCTGAGAGCTGAGATTTGAAAAGTTTATATCTTCTTGGCTTTTAACTTTTCATTGAGAACTGCTACAGGATTGAAAACAGTAAACGTTGTGTAAAATAAATGGAACCCCTGGAAGTTACAGAAGTGTTTGTTTTAAACTACAAAGCTGTAACCACACAATTTCTGGGCAAGTGTAATCTCATGCAAAAGGCTCGTATTTTTTCTTTAAAATCTCCAATAGTTCTTTTAATAACAGCATTTCACAATTGTAAAGAAATCCCCAAAGCAGCAATTCCTTCTATTGTTGTTCCAACTGATCAACTAGTTAACAATTGTGCATTTGATGGTATTATCATTCCTAAAGATTTATTTTAATGAGTCAGTGTCATTGGTGCATGTGGGTTCAATGTTGTTGTTCAAATTGCTTAGAATTATGTCCGGAAAAAATAGTATTATCACTTATGTCTATATAGTTATGGCTGCAGATTTTTAGCAACCTACAAATTCAGCTTTGGTGGTGTTTTTTAATTAGCAAGTGTAAGGAGCAGTTGAGTAACAAAACTTGTATAAACATTCATTCTTCAGATGCTAACAAGCAACACTCAAGTCCGTACATAAGAATGTCCAGGACCTTCTGCTCTGCTCCTATCTCTCATTCTCATGTCAACAAATTCTTTCTATATCAGAAATTGATTTTAACGTAAATAAACAATTATTTGGAAGCTGCACAGCTAGAGCATTGGATCCTTTTGTGCTCTGCTTAGCTGCACCAACACCCAAGGAAGCCAGAATTGCCAGATTAGGGCTTTGACTTGTGTAGTTTTCTTATAAATCTTGGCTATGGTCATGACATTTCAGTTTAGAGCTGTTTACAAATAACTTCTAACGAATGAGCCCTGAAATTAAAATAGTGAATAAATAAAATACTACAGTTATGTTTTCGGTTTTTTCCCTGCAGAACATTGTTTACCTTAAGTCTAATCTGTCATTTACTGAAGTCAGTGGAATAAATCTTGATGATTTGAGCTTGTGATCACCAAATGTAAACCAAGAATTTTATACTTCAGGTCTGTTGCTGTTCTTGTTTTCAGTAATTTTGGTTGTATTTTGCATTCTTCAATGCTTATGATGCATCTAGACTATCACTATTGAAAACAAATTGTAAGTTGTTAAGCTTTTCTTGATAATGTCAAAACAGCACAGGGAAGTACCTTGGTGTAAGCTGTATGTGAATGTGATCAGAGGCTCATTGCCACAAGCACAGAGAAGCAGTGTCAGGTGTTGAAACTACATTGACCTTATCAGGGGAAACACCCTGACCTGGACCTGGGGATGTCAAAGAGTGAGGATCAGCCTCGTGCCACAGTGAAATCTGCCAGATGAGTTGATGCAGTGGTCTCTGTGAGCAACTAGAGACATGTTGTCACCCTGACAGGGATGTTGGAATTATTACAGTACAGGGATAAAGGTTCCTATGATTTTGCAAGACTTATAAAATGTTTAGGGAAAGAACCAGGGTGGGAAAAAGGAGGATCAAGGTTGATTAAAGGAGGAGTAAATGTGAGAAGATGGGCAAGAGGTAGTGAAAGGGGCCAGTTGTGAGACTGCAGGTCTGTACACTTCTCTGGCCATGCCCTGAATGTGATCACTGCTGCTGGTCTGGTGTCTCATAGGTGCAAGCCTGTGAGTTTTGTGTGGATGGACATCAGTGTGCCAGCAGCTGGAGAGGGGACTGAGGGTCACAGGGGCCCCTGCTTCTGTGATACCAACAGCTGGAGAGACTGGAGTCTGTGGAGGTCTGTGTGCCATCAACTGGATAGAGGGCCAGGTGTCATGGGTGTCTGTGTTTGGAGCAGCAGCAACTGGAGAGACTGGAGTGTGTGTGCATTGTGTGGGTGTGCACAATGGTGTGCGCAATTGCTAATGAATGTTAAACTGGACTATCAGGCTGGTAGGATAAGCTTGGGAGACAAGCACTAAAGTATTCATAAGGCTGGACCTTGAGGCCCAAGCCAGCTGTCGGAGGGACCTATGGGATCAGGGAACAGCTCTGAGAGAACCTGTTGACTTGTACCTTTGTGCATGAGGCAACTGTCCAACCAGCAGATTCAGGGGCCAGCTACTACGTTGACCAATGCCAGTTACCAGAGAGATGCAGGTGTGTGTCAGTGTGTATAATTTTACATGTTATTGTAAATGCTATTGACTGGAAGATTCTGAAGAAAGAGATTAAGATCATTTCTTCATGCATAACATGGTTTTAAGTAGCATAAGTTATTACATATCTTCACAGGGGAAGCTACCGCGTGATGACAAGGTGTCCCAGGATGAAGATTCTGTTCCTTTTGTGCCATAGGAATATGATAGTTAAGGTGTCTGAACACAGTTACTCATCTGAAGCTTAGAGCTTTTACTTACTTCTAAAACTTGACAGAGAGTTCACATCACAGAATGTGGTTCTAAAATACCTTCAACAGCAAATATCTACCTAATTAGAAAAGGTTATATTTGCAAAACATAGAAGCAGCAGCTCCCTCATTTGTCTATTCCTTTTTCCATATTTGAATAAATAGGAACCTGAGTCTCAAATGCCCTGGTTCAGTCAGCAAATCTTACTGAGATTCTTGACTTGGGCTTCTTGACACTCATTGCATTCACTTCTTTACCTTAGCTAACAATTCAACGTTCACTTGGCAATGAGAAAAAATGTATGAAGAAGAGTGATGGCTGTAGCAGCATATTCTCTCCAGTTTTAGGGGCAGTGTCTTGTAAAAGGGTTGTTGGGGTGACCTCTGTTGTAGCTCTTATTTGGACTGAGGCCTGTGCTCTATTTAGGGCTCTCCACCATGCCACATTCTGCTCTTCTTTTTTCACCCTGCTTTGCTTTGTCATAACAGAAAATTGTTGCCACTTTAGTTTGTGCATTTTGAAAATGGATTGTAATATAGATTCTTAATGTACTGTTGGAGTAATTTGTTTGAGTTGCTGTTACTTTGCAAAGTTAGGAGAGTTAAGAGCAGGATTCACAAAGATATGTGAGCACAACAGTTTTTGCTGTCTTTTAGGCTCTCAACAGGATGCAGAAGATAATTGGTAGGCATGCATTTGGGATGTTGCCTTTCTAATCTCAAGTTTAAAATCAAAGCTTTCAAACCCTAATGCCTTTGAAATCACTGGAGTTAATGGATACTCAGGACCTCAGAATCTAAGGCCACTTACTTCTTCAGTCTGGACCCACATCAGTTCCTATGCCATTTTAAAAGTTGTTTTTAATGAATAATGTAAGCTTAAATTCTGATCAGTAAAGCTTTTATGATTGCAATTAAGGTAATATTTGAAGCAAACCTGTTCTGACACAAGGGCTAGATTGGCCGTATTTCTCCCTGACACTCTCTGGAAAGAAAGAGCAGCTCATGTGTTGAGTAGGTCTCAGGACATGCTACAACTGTTTGTTTGTGCTCTGCAGGGTAGTGTCCAAAATGCATCATATTAAGTGTACATACTTAGGTAAACTCTAAAATGGTCCGTGGCACTTCTAACAGTAGATGTGCTACACCTTGCTGTGGAAGCACCCACAAAACAGAGTATCTACCCAAAATGAAGATCCACAGCAACCAAAGTGACTGAGCACCCTCAATGTTGTAGAAGCACCCACAAAGCATATAGAGCAGTCACTCAAAACACTCTGACAATGCAAAGCCAACCACAGATATAGATGCCAGGTGAAGCTCTCACAAAACAAAGCAGCTACTCAGAGTGAAGATCTACTGCAACCAAAATTTAGCTATCCCTCTGACAAACCAAAGTAAATCAGAGGTTTGGGTGTCAGGCAGGAATACAGTACTGCATAACCTGATCTAAGGATTCCTAAGTGTTGCTAATAGTCCTTTTTAGGAAGATGACCCCAAATGTGCACGCACTCACTCAATAAACTTCATATGCATGGGGTACCCAGAAAGGGGATCATTCACCCATGATGGGTGAGGGCTCACTTGATACTATGTCCAGGAGCAGCAGTATCCTCTCACCAGTGTGGGGCTGAGGAGTCACTCAATCCCTGGAAATTTCCTTGGGCAGTGTCTCAATCCGAGGGGACTGTTCTTGACCACAGACCCGCTACTACAAGGAGGACTGTCTCAAATCAAGGCTCTGGCACGTGGGATCCATTTGTACCTTGGTCAAGTCTGACCTGGGGGAAGTGTGTGAAGGAAGCAGTGTAAGGGCCTGAAACAAAGTAATCAGGGTTTAACTGCCAGGCGTGATTGTTATTAAGGTTACAGCAAGCCCTGAACTTTATCAGGTCTTTGATAGGACGAGTGCATCTACTAGACACCTCTGCAACTACACGTGCAGGGTTTCTAGATGTCTAGCAGCTCAGCTCAATGTTCAAGACTTCCTGTAACATCTGTAGTAGGAAAAAGGAGATGTAGGTAGGAGACCTGATGTTGGCCTCCAGACTTGCCTGTTTCGATAAACTGGTGCTCCCATGCCTTCACTCTTGTTAAATTATTGCTGTTTTCAGGCGTGCTTGTTTCAAAACTGTGATACAAAATAACCTCAAACAGCATATGACAGATGCCACAATAACGTTTAGGATTATTATCATTCTGGTTTCTTCTGCCTGGTATGTATTAAATTTGGATGGTGTAATATCTCTTGTGAAATAGAACACTAGTAGATAACTTGAAAATGCAGCACTGCAATTTTTTTTCCTATCAAACTAATTTCCTTTAAACCTTATGTTCTTGAAGCAGCATCCATCAGATCTTGTCAGTAGCACAATGAGGCACCTACTGTATATTGTCAGTGGAATACCAATTAGCCTTTAATTTCACCACACATCCAATCAAAAGAGCTATGGCTTTCACATGATGGCAGAAGGTCATTAAAACAAATTATCTTGCTGCCAGACAATGACAACAAAACCACAGCTCAGTAAGTAGTGTATCTGTTACTGGGCACTGACAGCACACTGAATGCTGTGCTGCGCTCACTCTTTCATTCTAACTGGTTCCAGGTGATCTGGTGGCCTGAGAGCTATAGCTAAAACACGCTCTCCTAACTTAGACTCTGAAGACAAAATATTATTTGCCTCAGTCATACAAATGCACAGGTACTTTTAATGTCATAGCTGTCACATTTTGTAGTGCTTCCTTATCCTTCAGGCTGCTATTTGCAGTTCTAGTTATTAACAGACTTTAAGTATCACCAGAATGTTTCTAACTGGGTCCAGAAAAATGATACGGTACACAAGTCAGTTGTGGTTGCCAAGCCTCCTGATAATAAGCAGATCTCTTCATGTGTGGGGTCCTGAAAATGGATGGTGCTTTCAGTCTGCTTAACTCCCAAAATGCAAATATCAGAGTTTTTATTAGACACAGATTAGGTACAGATTGCCTATACTATCTACACCAGCCACCCTTGGAAGGGTGTCCTGACTTGGTAGAGTAGGAACTTGCGCTAATAATGTAGTGCAGCACAACTCCAGCAAGTCTGATATTTCACTGAGGTATATACTAAAAGCTTTACTTGAAGCCATTGACCCAAAAATTTATTTTAATTAGCTATTGCAAGTTGGTAAAAGGATGGAGGAAAAAGTGAGACCTCAAAGTGAGAGAAGTCCTGTCCTTCAGCTAGAATGTTTTAACTAACTGTAATTGTGGGGAAAGAAGAAAGGCATTTTATCTTTATCTTGTGTCTCACATGGCCAATTCAAATGTGGTGGATTCAGTAAAGCCTTCAGGTGTGTTTTGTGCTCTGTTTTCTAAGCACTTACGACTTAAATTGTGAAGAGGGGAATGGATACATGTAGGAATTTACATGAAATATATCTGGTGTAGAGGACTTAATACCCACCTGTGGTGAATTCATTACTCCATACTGAATTTTGTTTTCTAGTATTTATCTTAAAGCCCTGAAGTACTGCTTATTTAATCATGTCTTTAAAAATGAACATAAGTGTTCATTTCTTTAAAATACATTTCTAGCTCTTGAAGTTCCAGAGGGGAAAAAAAAAGAAAGAAAATTTGATCTACATGCACTTTAATATTTCAGAAATGAACAAGGAAAAGAGAAGGCCAAGGATCACTAACCATAGGTATTAAAAATAGTGAACCAAATGCTGAAAGCAAGCCTGAGTGACTTAAAGTCTCTACTTTTTAAAGATTAAAATAATCACTTTGTCCTGTGACCTGCAAACGCCAGTCTTCTTTTCTAGCTACTTTCTGCTACTTATACAAAACTATTTCTTAATCTGACTCTTTCTGATTAAGTTTTACATATCTGAAAACAAAGGTCTTTTTCCTTGCTCATGCAACTGCCTTTTTTCCTCCAGTAGGCAAGAAGGAAAAGTTAAGTTTTACATACTTGAAAACTAGCAAAATATTCCATTACACATGCAGCTGCCTCTCAGGGCATAAGCTGGAGGGACTGATCAAGAAAGAGCTTTAAAATTGATGGGCGAAGGGGGGTACCAACAGCACTGCTGCAGGTAAGCCAAGTGTTGGCATGGCATCTCCTGAGAGGGACAATGCTAGTGGGAACATTTACACTTCTCCTGTGAGTATAGAGGTGCTCAGAAGTGCATCTGAATTGCTCAAACAACAGTGCACACACTATAAGAAATAAATAGGATCAACTGAAAGAGTTGGTTAGTTCTCAGAACTAATACTAATACTGGTATTAGGAAGACTTGATTGAATAAGTCCTGTGACTGCAGTGCTGGGACGGAGGGCTGCAGACCGCTCAGGAGGGATAGGCAGTGCAGTCAAAGTGGAGGTGTCACATTATACTTAAGGGAGAGGTTTGTTTGTTCAGCTCTTGCAGGATGGAGAACAAAAGAGATGTACTGATGACTCAGCATAGAGGTAAGCACTGAGGAGTGCTTACCCAAGTCTGAATATATTCCTGGGCCCTACACAGCTTTATTCTGCAAGCTTTTGATCAAACATTTTGTAAACAGATGTATGTTTTCTTAATATTTTCTCCATGGTAGCCACTCAGTTATCTGAGGTCTCTGATTGCTTGCTTGGAGGTTGCAGACATTAGTCTTTCTCATATTTACTAAAATGAGATAATATGTGACGCTGTTACCGAGTGGGAGGTTGCTGATAGAATGACAACTAAATGGCATTCTAGAATATAGTATTTTTATGGAATACCTTAGCTTTCCAAATTTTACTGTGAGCAACATTGTTAATCATTAAGAAACTTGTACTTTAAGATGTTAATTTTCACTTTTCACTAATTTCGTGCCCGAATTCATCCTCTACTGAGTCCATGTAGGATGTTGTTCATTTGAAGCTGAGGCACAATGATGGGACACTCAATAATTATCACTCTGTCTATACATATTTACTGTTCATTCTAATTATGGGCAGCTGAGAATGCAGCTGCAAAATCATTGTATCATTGAATATACTGTTAGTATTAATTACTGGCAAGGTCTTCTGATTTTTAGAATACAGTATTTTAAGCTCTCCATATTCCTTGTGTCTCTCCACAGATGTTTTGAACATTATTTTCCAAAACTGAATTTTACAGCCTCTGGACACAAGATTTTTATATTTAGGCATGGAAAAAATAATAATTTTTGAATTAAGGAAATGCTTATAAGAAGATGTATACAAACATTTTAACAAGGCAAAAGCTTATAATTATGAACTGAGAAGCAAAGATTTTAATCTATCATCTTCCCCGAAAATAGATAAATAGCCAGCAAAAGCAGAAAAGCATCTTTAAGAGGCTACTAGGTTAGAAAGCTCTAAAAATAGTAAAAGCGTAGTGAATTGTTCAGTCTGGAAGGTATGGTTCTGGACAAGGGGAAAAAAAGACATATTACCTACCAAAGAGAAGGAAACTAAAGCTGCTGCCAATCTTTAATATTTTGGTTACTCTATTCTTTCAGAAGTCTTGGTAGCTTTCCATTGTGGCTGTCTAAAACTACATTTTCTTTTTCTTACAAGTCATATTCTAAAAATAGTTTCTCTATGGTGACTTAACCACTTTTGCAGTACTTATTTTGACTCAAAGTTTTTTCTTTAGAGTCACAGAAAAAAATCATAGCTAACTCTTTCAGCTAAAAACATCGTTTCTTTTGCCACTGTTACAACTATATAATTTATGATGTCACTACATAGAAAGTCTGATGGGTTCAAGACTACTGTAAAAGGGATGAAACAATGTTCTTTTCCTTTCAGCCTTATTTTTCCTCCCAAGACAGTTTTGCTGTCATACAGTGTGTGATGATCCAAATCTGCAGTTCTCAAATCTGTTGTCATTTTCTTTCTGTGTATTTTTATAGAAATTTAAGGTTTTATGTCTTAAAAATGATACTGTTTTACTGTTTCCTTTGAAGCATATCCTGTCTTCCCAAGGCTCTTTTGTCAAGCTTAAAATCCACTGATTTAAATGAGCAATTGTTTTATATTTTCATAATTTTCTATCGTTAAAAATAGAGTTAGAAGTCACAGGAAAAATATCTTCATTAATAAAGATCATTCCAAACTGTAAAACTCATGAGATCAATTAGGCAGTGCTTGTCAGGCCACTCCTGGAGTACTGTGTTCATTTCTGGTCTGGATGTGAACTGACAGCAAGAAGGTCTAAGGGAGGACTATGAAGGGGATTGAAGGGCTGGAGAACCTGTCTTGTAAGAAAGGCTGACGGACTTAGTCTCTCCCTGAAGAGGAGAAGGCAAACAGGCTCAGAGAGATCTTATAACAATGTTCCAGTATCTAAAGTGTGGCTACAGAGAAGATGCCTTAGTTTAGAAATAAGTCTAAGTCTTTGGTGCCTTTGTCATACTAAGTGAAAAGACTGTGTTTCTAGTCTTCAATGGAGATAGTATTTTAGAACCATATATTGAAATTTTACAAGCATATTTTTGTTTGAAAAGTGGTTGCTTGGCATAATTATTTTATTACTCTATAGGCATTTTGATAGAAGGAATAGCAGCCTCTAACTCAGTTTGTCTAGTGCTCTCCATAATAAAGAAAAATGATTGTAACTTTAACAGCACCAATTCCATCATGATTAGCTGCAAATTTTGGAAGGTTGGCAGGAAACAGTCTTTGGTTTAGAGAGGTGCCTTTTACTGCTATTATAAACATTTTGGTAGCATTGGCAGAACTACAAACTGTCAGAAATCGTAATTTTTTTCCATGGACTGTATATTGCACAGATCAGGGTTTTTCACTTCCTGCCAAAACCCTTGACATCTGATAGCATCACATCCATAATCAGAAAGGTATTCTGAACCTCCATTCCATGCAGAATTCAAATCTGAATGGATTGTCGGCAGAAATTAATCTTCTCCTCTTTACAAAGACCATGAAACTGATCAAGAAAGAAATTCAGTCTGTACCTTACTGTTTGTCTTTACTATGGGCAGTGCTCTTTATTCTCTCTAATAATAAAAATGTCTCTTCACAAAGAATGTGCACAAACTTGAAAGAGAAGATATCTAGGATGGGTACGCAAGCCACAGTTACAAAAGGAGAACTACTTAAAGACTTGCCAGGTATAAACAGCCCTTTAAAAAGTGGGGAAAAAAAAGTAGATCTGGCACACCTTGGAAACCTCTCTGTGGATATAATAGCTAGTCACTGTAAGACTCCATCAGAACATCTAAAGATCTAATCTCTTATTTCAGACTAATGGCATCAGAATCATCTGCAGATTATCTAGCACTAATATTTATTCCTCTAATACTAAGACTCTAAGTTACTGATAGGAAAAAAATCAGAAAAAATACTAGAGATAGCAGGCTATTATAAGTCACTGTAATGCTTAGACGAATCTGAGCTACACCAGTCAGCACAAGCATCACAGCAAACAATTTCTATCTGGTAGCATTACAACATTCGGTCAATAAAATTGCAGTAACAATACCATGAATACAGAGTGGATTTCCTGAATTACAGGATTTGGTTTTCATTATCGTTGTGAAGGTGTGAAGGAGCTGTAGAACTGTTGTGACAGTAGTGACATACACTGGTATATTTAATGCATAGCGTCCCTATAAAGGAACTGAAGCTGGCTGGCAAGAAGTAGGCAATGGAGTTCTGCAGATTAACTGGTGGGAGCACAGCAGCTAAATCACTTGTAGGCAGATCCCAGTGCCTGTTTTCAGTGGGACTGTAGCCAGTTTTTTGTCTGAGAAGAGTGCAAAATCCTTCAGAGAAACACATGTACCTAACAAATCCTCTCAAGATTTATTGTGCTGCTTTACAAAATGCATGCGGTTCTACCTCATATATATATATATATATATATATATCTGTATGTTAAATCAGGGGTCCATGAAAAGTTAGGAAGCAACTATTAATACTGGGACCGCGACAGCAAGGTATTCTAGTCTAGCTGCTAGTTACAAGCCCAACAGTTGTGAAATAATATGACCTGTTATTTCTACCGTGAATGTAGTAAATGTAGTTCTGGGAGACAGGAGTGTTAAAAAGATGTCCAAGATAGCTTCAAATGTGAAATAAATCTGCAGCATTTTGGATCCCAGGAGCAGCAAGGATGTTAAAGAACAGCAGAAGTTCACAAAAAGTTATATGAAATGTAAGTGTTTTGTCACAGATCATTGTGATATAATATTGGTATTGAATGTATGGAACATTGTTCATATCTAAACCAAGAGGCTAATTTCAAACCAAAGTAATTTTAAACTAGTCTAAACCCTTACTTAAGCAGGTTCATCATTGTGTTAGAAAAGCTGAATGTTTTTAGAAGCGGATGAATGAGCTACAACCAGTTTGCTGTTGACTGTTCTGAAAAATCTTAACTCCTGGCCGCAAACTTGCTAGTTGAGAAATCCTTTCCTGCTCCTACCAATTAAGTTTGTTATCTGCACAGACACTTCCAAAAGGGTACAGCTTGTCTTCTCCACAGGTGCTTTATTGTCTGGTATATTTAACATATTTTCCTCCTCTGGAATGATTCATTTAATATCACCAAATAATTTTCACTTCTATTTAATTCAACATCCATAAAAAATTTGACATCCATAAATCCATGAACCCCAGTGGGATGCACCCATGAGTGCTGAGAGGGTTGGCAGATGTTATTGCCAGGCCACTTTCCATCATCTTTGAAAGGCTGTAGAGAACAGGAGAGGCGCCTGAGGATTGGAGGAGGGCCACTGTCACTCCAGTCTTCAAAAAGGGCAAGAAGGATGACCCAGAAAACTACAGGCTGGTTAGCCTCACCTCCGTCCCTGGAAAGATGATGTAACTCAAAAACCATTCCAAATTTCCACAAATGTTTTTAGAGATTTGCTCTTCAGCCACTGCATCTTCTCAGAGAATTATGGAAGATACTACCATTAAGTTTGTCTTCCAGAAATTTCACTTAAAAAGCCATCAATCTCTCTTTGCTGATAGTGTGTCAGCACAGACTTGTAGCAGTTTTGATAACTAAGATACAGCCAAACAAATTACAACTTCTAATCGAATTCATGGCATTTGTCCTCACACTTTTTGATTTCTGGGGCTTGCAGGATGTTTGTATTTGTATTTTTAAAACACTCTTAAATTACAGAAAATAATTCACTGTGGAAAACGAGGAAGTTATGTTGTCCTTCTGCGTCTACAGACATCATTCTCTCCACATTAATCAAGGTTCAATTACAGCGGTGAAAATTTTTCATCCTACACGTAAGATAGTGCATATTTGGATAAATCTTGTTAGTTGAAAATGTATTGATGTTCAGCATTTATTATAACTTGACTGAACTTATCTCATTTACTAAATTCAAAATCCAGTTGACTGTATTCTAGATCTTCTTTTGTTGCTTCATCTTCCAGAGCTTTTATTTTTGCTTTTAGTGTAAAAGTTAAATAGGCATTTGATCGACTGTCTCTGTTTAGTTTTGACTGAATCTAAAAAAATAAGAGACCCAGGGACCCTTAGAGCACTGAAGTCTGAACTTCCCAGACAACAGAAAAGGATGTGTTCTTTCTCTCTAAAACATAAGGCCTCCTTGCTTCAGTGAACTGTTTTCAAAGCTGGTTTCTGAAATGCAACTCAAGGAGAAGTATAAATTATTCTCTCTTTTGACATTCTCGAAAGGTTAAATTGGAAAAGAAACTGCACCTGTGTCTGAGATTCTGGCAATGGAGGGGAAGACAGAAGGTGAAATTGAAATGTGGCTTTTAGTCAATGCAGGTTTTAAGTTTTGTAATGATTTCACTAAGAAAATGCAATGTGTTCAGAGACCCTGCTTTGTTTAAATCTGGATTGCAGAGATGAAAAGGTGGAGTAACACGGGATTTGTAAAGTGACAGTGGACACAGGACAAAATCATACAGAATTGTACATGAAGCAGTTTTAAGACAAAAGTTAGTGTAACATTTCAGTGTTACGGTGGCAAATTCAGTAAAATTGGAAGAAGAGCTGAGGAGGTGGCCCAGATCTTATAAGCCACGTTCTTTTATCGTCCTCAGTGCTTATGATGTTTGCATATCTGACTCTAATTTCACACCACCCACTCCCTGGTTTCACAGAAAATAGAGTTCCTAAGTATAAATTTGAAGCCTTAATACTCTTGTGAATCTGGTTCTGTACTTCTGTATATATTCAAATATCTGTAAAATCAATATTGTCAGCCTTGGTTTTATCTCATTTCAATAAGGTACAGTGAATGTGAGTCCCCGGTGTGGGATGGCAATGATCTGGTGAAGAGACTACTCAAAGATTAAAGATTAGCAGTAGTGTTTCCAAATAACCTTACTAGTAAATTGGAATATAGCTCAGGGAGAAGAGAGAGGAATGTAGAAGTAAGAATTTTTAAGTCATGCAGGGAAGACAAGTGATAAATTGGCTATTGTAATAGAAATAGCGAGCAGTTGCATTCGAAAAAGGTCGAAACAACTAGTGTTAATTTAGTAATTCTTTCTTGCATCTCAGTAGTGTATAGGAGTCACTTTCTACATTTCTCACTCAAGTCCAGCATTGCCACTTACAGATTGTCCAAGCACATATCGGTTAATCACCTTTTTGGGCTTAATTTTGCTCAACAAGATTATTCATAGAAGCTTTATTCAAAGATTATCTGTGTGTGAGCCCTTCACTAATCAACAGAAACTTAATTACTCTTTTTTCTGTCAGAATTTAATTAAAAATAAAGTCCTGGGTTGTTTGCATTGGTATTTCTGCTTTTGTTTTCAAAGTCGTTGTAGAGTTTTTATGGCTTGTGCTTTTTGGTTTAAATGCATTGAATCTCAAGTGAGATATACGAGATGTTTGAAATAAGGAAAATAATCTTAATTTGCATTTATGATTCCAGAATTTATTTTATTCTTTGCCATCACCAGATAAAATATCTGTGTATTTACTATGACATGTAAGTATTAAATATACTCAGCTGGTATTTTAGTTAGCTTCTTATTTTGTCACTTCATCACATCTGTGTATAAATCAGCAGAGCTAAGTTTAGAGTCAAGATTTTATTTTAGTGCTCTCATGATTTATAAGAAGTTAATTCATTTGGTAAACTACCTCATTTGTATACACACTGGATAGTTCCTAAGGCAATCAAATTGCAGATCAGTTGCTCTAGGTTTTGTCTATGTCGGATTCACTGAAGCTTTAACTATCTACCCTAATTATTTAAAGACCCCTTGTGGATACTTCCGACCTTGATTACGATCGACACAGGCAGAATTATAAGTATAGAAAAGCCAAACGTATATTTAGAATTATGGAATTAGAATTATAGAATCATTTAGATTGGAAAGACCTTCAAGATCATTGAGTCTAACCATTAAGACAGCTATCGCAAGGCCAACCATCACAAAACTAAACCATGTCCCTAAGCTCAAGATCTATCCATCTTTCAAACACAGCCTCCCTGGGCAGCCTGTTCCAAGGTCTGATGTCCTTTCAATTAAATTTTTCCTGATGTCTTACTTCCACTGGCACAACTTTGAGGTCATTTCCTCTCTCTCTCTCTCTCTCTCTCTCACTCTCTCTCTCCCCCTCTTGCTCTCAGTTTTCCAAGAGCTTTTAGAGAGAGAGAATGAGTGTAAATTTTGAAATGTGAGTTTGCACAATATGAAACCCGAGACAGGCTTCTTTAGCCCATATATACCCAGAAGGAGCTTTTAAACCCCTTCCCTGGCCAGCATGTTCCAAGGTCTGATGATCCTTTCATGTAAATAGGGCTTTGTTGGCTGAGAGAGCTTCTGGGTGGATGACTGGCACTGGTTTATGACAGTATGAAACGTCTTTAAGTTCAGAAGGAGATAATCAGAAATAAGAAGTGAGAAAAGGTTTAATTTGACCTCCTGTTTCACTGGTCCTGAGGGGGGAAACCTGGAAAAAATTAATGACTGTATTCAAGTAATAGGTCTCCAGACCCTAGCTAGGGAAGAACTGTAGAATTCCCTTCGCCAAATGAGGTGACTGTGTTTATTGATGGTTCTTCAAAAATAATACAATGTATAAGATAAAAACAAGAAATATGTGTCAGTCAAATTACAGAAAAACTGAAAGTGGAAAAGCTCAACTGGAAATTTAATCCTTCACCTTTTTTCCTCAGTATGGGTTTGAGTATACACAGTGAAGGTTTTCCCCGTTTGTTGATGGGAACTATTGTACTACCTGAAAGTTTATTAATTCATTTCACATTTAATTTTTCATCTTATCACTCATAGGACAGTGATGTGGGTGGTAAATTAGAAACATTCAAAGCTGACAAAGTTGAATCGGCTTAAGAATTTTGAACAAAGATGCATCAGCAAACCTCAAATTACTCGTGAACATTGTGGCCACAGGACTGCCTGGGTACTTCTCAAAGAACTTACTAGGAGAAAGGTCAATTCTGAGGGCCTATCCTGTTTCCAACTAACAGTACTCAGAAGTACTCTCAGAAAGCAGGTGCAAAACAGACTAATCTGAATGAGCTATTTGTCCAACAGTGCTTGAAATCCTGCTGTTAGCATAGTCTGTCTGTCACAGTTATGCATTCTCCAGGACTCAGCTTAAATAGTCAGTTTAAAAATAACTAAGGTGAAATCTGCAAGAAGAAATGTGGGGAAAATGGATGCCACCACTTTAGGTAAGGTTTATAATAACTTCCTGCTTTATAAGGAGACTGAGATTCCATCGAGACACTGAAAATCATAGCTGCTCTTTGGATGCCTCTCTCCTCTCCTCTGGAGGAGACTTCCCACCTAATTCACAGTCAGTCAGTTTTACTGATTTGCTCAGCAGGCAAGGCGTCGTCAAACTTTACTCACATCTCTTGCTCCTGCATCCAGAATTGTTTATAATGGAAGCTCCTTAGAAGGAGAATCAGAAACTTGGAGGAAATCCTGACAGAAAGTCCCCATTTAGGAACCTCTGTCATAGCTACTGTTCCATCAAATACAAATTAGCATTTGTTGCAATTGTTCTTCAAGTGTGAGAAATTGAGGAAAGTTTTATTTATCTGGATAAACGTACCTGTAATAGTATGTTTCCCTTTGCAAACAAGAGGAAAGCATAAAGGTCTTTCAGCGTCTTTCACAGGACTTGCTTTTGAACAACTCTGGTAGGAACCACTTATTTGCATAAATCTCTCCCAAAGCCTGGTTCAGGATTATCTCATTCCCAAAGCAAGAGTGTGTTGCACCAGTCAGACGGTTTTCTCTTAACGTTAGCTGATCTCATTTAAGGAATCTGGGATAGGCTTATTTCACAGGGTTCCTCTGAGAGTGTTTCAGGATTTGTTTGACCTCAGAGTATACATAGGCTCACTTTTGCTACGACCGGTTGCACATTGTATGTTGAAAGGAAATTTAAGTTTTTATTAGAGTGGCATTTGCAGCTCTGATCTTCTGCTTCTGGTGGTTCCTCTGCATTTCCTCTGCAGGTTAAGTCAAAATGAATTTTGATGTGTTGGTTTTCACCTTCTGCGCGATTTTTGGAATTTTTGTAGTTGCACCAGAATGTCATCATTCTGGGGGTGAACTTTTTCCTCCTTTTTGTCTGTACAGGTGCATCTCTAGTCCACAGGCTGATTGGTCTATGTAAGCCTGAAATAGCTGCTTCAAGATGTGCTCATGTCAAGGAGTCACCAACACCAAACGGCACTTCTCTGATTTGAGAGAACTCTGGGCATGTGGCCATCTACTTCTAAATGTGAAGGAGCTAAGGGGGAGAGTCTTTCCTGTTGCAGCCAAGGGGAGAAGAATCAGCTCACTCTCTTGAGAAGGGTAAAGCTTTCATATCTTTCTTTCTTGGCAGGACAGAGATATATTCTGTAAAACTCACAGTATCACAGTATCACAGTAATACCAGGGTTGGAAGGGACCTAACAGATCATCAAGTTCAACCCTTACCACAGAGCTCAAGACTAGACCATGGCACCAAGTGCCATGTCCAATCCTGCCTTGAACAGCTCCAGGGACGGCGATTCCACCACCTCCCTGGGCAGGCCATTCCAGTGGCCAATGACCCTCTGAGTGAAGAAAGAACTCTTTTCAGAAAGTAATATTCTGGATTTTTTCAATTTGAGAAATTTAATGTTTTGCAGCAGTTCTTAGGGTGAATGAAAGTCTGGTTTCTTTAGCATGGTTACACAAAATCACATTGAAATTCTATACAACTCTTTCCATTTTAATGTCTCTAAGATTTAGTAGAGCATGTTTTTTTTACAAGAATTACACTTTTTTTTTTAGAATAGTTGAACTTTGAGCTCAGTTCTCTTAATAACACAGGAGAAATTTTAGCAGATAAACTATTAATACTAATGGGATTAATTCCCTAAGGGCAAGAGAAAAAATGAAAGCTTTCAGAAAATACCTTCTGTCTTTATAACGTTAATTAAAGTTGTATTATACACTATTAATTAAAGGAGAAAAGAAGCACTAACATCACCAATTAGTTTAAAAATAATATTAATTTGAGGAAAATACCTGTAGTTCGATTTCCTTTCACTAAGCATTTCAATCAAGATTCTCCCAGGTCAGGGGTCCATGGGCAGGATCCTCTTCATATGCTGTGGTCGCTGTAGGAGTGACTAAGTCACATTCAAGGAGACTGCTTTAAGGGCAGATACGTCACATGTCTCTGTTATTGCAGAAGAGTAAGTAAGCAGAGATGTGCATAAACTTCTGCCAGAGACCCTAAAAAGGCTCCATTTGGGAACTCCCTTATTCTGTTCTGTGTACACTCGCAAGGATCAACCCAGTGACAGCCCCTGCAGCTGTCTGTGCAAGGATGGAAGCCAGAAGTAATTTGGGGGGGTTTTGTTACAGATTTCTGTGCTGCCACTGTCTATGGGAGTAATCTTCAATGGAAAATCAATAGTATTAGCTGGATCTTCCGTGGATTTATGGAACAGCTATTGCCTTGTTTCTGGATATCATACAGCTTTGTTCTTGACTTTGTGACCTGCTTTGTGCTGTAGGAGTCCAGCCATTTCCTAACTGCTGTTCAGTCTGTAATGGTGCCAGGGACTGACCCATTAACTTAATCATACATTAAGCTGAAAACATTGCAAGCTTAGAATCTGATCAGAAATCAGTGAAGAAAGGCCAGGCAGCACTTACAGCTATAGGTTATTTTGTTACAGACATCTGTTTATCAAAGTCAAAAATCTGCAAGAGTGCAACCTGCAAGAAAGAAAACCAGAGAGTGAGAATGGTGTGCCGCAAACCAGAAGGTAATTAGATGTTGAAAACAGTCACCATTTTGCTGCACAAATGAAAAGATGCTCTAGAGAGGACTGCGCATGATGTAGCAACTTGTTTTCCTAGGTTTAGCTTCTGGTCCTTGGACAAGGGCAGCAGTAGGACCTTTGCTTGTTAGGTTTAGTTTCTGTTCTGTATACGTGAAAATTAGTCTAGTTTAGAGACTGTCATTGACTGAGGAGGCCACAGGTAAGCAATGCTGAGGAAGTGTTAGCGTTGCTTGGAGTTGTTGAACTTTGATCTCATGACTTATTCTTGAAATTATTTGGTCCTGACTAGCCATTATCCTGTAAGGACAGTTGACTCAGGTGAAGAAGAGTATCAAGAAATGTATCTTTCAGAAGGATGCAACTTACACTATGAGTTGCTTAAAAATTCTAGTCCTTAAAAAGCAAAAAAAGGTCTCAGTTTTTAACTTTTGCTGTGAAAACCTTGAGTAATTCTCCAGAAAGAATACGTCTGGATAGCCCAGCAAACTAGAAAAATGGAACTTCGGCAAATATAATGGATTGGAAGTCCGTGCTGACAAATAAGGTTCTGCAAAAGTGAAAATAATAAAGTACCTAGGAAGCAAAAGCATCCATTTAGCATAATGTGGTCTATATGTAATCTATATCCTAGTCACTTCTTAGTGCTAATATTACAGACCTGAAATGTATGTTCTCTTTCAGAGAATGCCTAGTACAATGAGATTATGAAGGTACCTGCTTCCTCCAAGTACTGCTGCAATGTAAATTTAGAATTCTATTGAGACAACTATGTGAAAGTACCATAGTATTGAAAAGTCAAATATTGAAAAGTTACAAAAAACCCCAAATCCATCCTTTTAGTCCTTAACGTACCAGTTTTACCCTGCAAAGCAAGAACTGGATGCATGTTCCTGAGTCCTGGTTTACTAGGACCTCTAAGGAAAATTGAGAGATCTTGTGGTAAAGGCCAATGAACATTTCAAAGAAGTAGATGTGGTCTGTGAGGATGAGCACGCCCAGGACCCCATAGGTGTGCTGTCTGTCTCGTGGTCTGTCTGTATATTGCAATTGCTGTGTTAGGCTTGTGTGTGATTTCAGCATCTTGCTAGCTCACACTTCTAAATTGAAATGGTTTGGGACATCAAAGATATCAAACAAGTAAACTTGGTGTTAAAGCAATAAACCCTTCTTGGTTGGACTCTGTTGGCCTGTTGGACACCGTGACAGGTCTGGAAATAGTTCCAATGAGGGAATTTCATGCATTATTTATAAATGCATTATAGCAGCCTGGTAGTGGGTTCTGCCCACCGATAGCAGATTTCTGAGCTATACATTCTTTTTCATTGCAATGAGGAACATTTTGATGTAGAAAATGACATTTTTCAGGACGTAAGTAAGTAGTAACAGGTCATATAAACTCATTAAATAGACTGGATTCAGACATAAACTCAATATTTGTAAATCTATGCCAAGCAACTAAAGCATTTTTGGAAGTATTTAAGAATGACGCAGAGCATTATTAGACTGTTCCTGTTCAGTAAGAGTCCAAATGATCGTTTTTTTGCATACAAATTGTGTGACCAAATGAAATAAAAATAAAATGACACATTTCAAGTTATTGTCCAGATACAATCTAAAATGATGTGTCTGAGAGCTCTGAATATTTATCTCGAGTAAGAAAGGTATGAAATGACAGTGGAGATTTTATCTTCAAATAGTTAGTCCTTGAAGCATTGCTTCAGTTTTTTTTGTGTGTCTGTCATCTTAGCTAGACTATGCATTTGGAAATCAGTGGATTGGAAATATTTAAGAAAGATTATATATATATATATATATATATCTATCTCTGAAGTAAACAATCTTTTTCTTTGTCTCTTTTTCTGTGTGAGCATGCCATTGATCATTTTTGGTGTTTAAACTTATTTTTCATCATTTGCCATAGTACAGCTTAACAGTCACAGGTTTTCTTTAACATGTTCTATCTATTTTTCTAAGCTCTGTTTAATATAATCCTTTATATCCCTAGACTACAAGTGAATTTTCATATATGGTCTAGATTAAAGTTGTTGTTAGCCTGTAT
>JAOXOE010000343.1:16843297-16895798 GCA_028565055.1 Phoeniculus purpureus
TCGGGATAATAAAGGGGCTTGGCTTTTGCTTGATCACATTGGTCGTTGTGTAGCCCCTTCTTCCGGCAAGGGTTGACTGCTACAGGGACTTTCAAGTGACTGAATTAAGCCCTAAACCCCAATTTTCTGAAGTTTGTCCATAATCTTCAGATCAAAAGCTTCAGATGCTGCTGAGGTATTAAAAGGTATATTAGGTGTCTCTCAGAAAAGCTCTAGGCTACTTACAAGATCTTCAGCTAAAATTGCAATCTATAATAATCCTTTATAGATTGGTGCTACCCTGCCTGCTTAAATGTCATACAGTCATAGGTGATGCCTGTCTGTGTAATGGGCAGGCACTAAAGAGGCAAATAAGTGATTGAAATTTTGGGTTGGCTGTGTCCCTCATGTATTTCTGTTTTTGTTTAATTGTGTACCTATATACATGATGGTCATGACTTTCAATATTAATAAAACATCCCTTCAGTAAAACCGGAGATAACTGATTACTGTAGAAGAATATTACGTAGATCAAAAACAATAACAGGCTTCCATTTTTTCGGGCTGGATTCTCAGACACAGGACAGCACAGTGAAAGACAAAAAGACTAAAGAGAAAATTATAAGAAAAAGAAAAAGAGAAAATTATAAATATCAGTTCCTTTCAGGCATTTATGCTAAGAAACAACTTACTTTGTTGGTAATGAAATCAGAAAGGCACAAGTGCCTTCTACAGAAGCAATAAAAATTGTACCAAGAACATTGTTCATGATTGTGACAGTAGCTTATTTAATTTGGAGTGCGTAAATCCTTCACCTATAATCTGGAGGAACAAATCTGGAGGATTTGTATACAATAGTTCCTGTTTTAAACGCAGAAAACACATACTTTGTGGACATACTCTTCCCAGTAAAATCTGATACTCTAGATACTTGGAATGAAATAGTTATCATGATCAAATTAAATACATTTACAAGGGGAATATTTGAGTAGCTATCTGAATAAATTCAAGAGTATCTGCTTCTATCTAACCACTTTGATCATATGCTGGCTAAAAGAGAATATTCAAATATTCTGGGGCTTATTAATCAGAAATGATTGTTTGTAGTGCCATTGGAAGGAACTTAACATCTTTTTCCAGCTTGTGTAAGTCACATCGATATACTAGGTGACAATTTCTCTAATGCAATCTCTGAATTTGTTAACGTTGATGAAGTTGTGGATGGTGGAAAGCCACTTTTGGTAACAGAATACACCTCATATTTTTTTACAGTGTGCTAGAAATCTTTTTGTGGTGTATCTCAGAGCAGTTTTGTTTTATATGCTGAAGTATTCTCTGCAGAGGATGTTATGACAAAGAACTGATGATAAATTCTTTTGTCACAGAGGCAACTTTTATCTAAGAAACACATCAGAACAAAGCACAAGGTGTGAGAAGGGATTAATTCAGTAATGTATCTGGGCTCTCAGAAACCCAATTTCACATTTTGTATCAGTAAATAAATTTTCAATCACCTACAGTGGAAACAGCATCCATTTTCAACATATCGTAAGTAATGATTGAAGGGTTGAAATGTGATAAAAGGCTGGAAGTGGGTTGTTTTATAATAATATGTATGAATAATAATAATATGTGTTGAGAGGTTTAGTAGAGTAGAGAATTATACATCTGAGGGAACTGAACATATACCTGAAGCTTTCAGGTTCCTTTTAAAACATTTTCTGATGCTTTTGCATAGTTTTCCTTTTTCCTTCCATCCATTTTGCCTGGAAATTATCATAGAATCATTGAATGGTTTAGGTTGGAAGGGACCTTAAAGATCTAGTTCCAGCCCCCCTGTCATGGGCAGCTCTTACTAGACAACATTGACCAAAGCTGCATCCAACCTGGACTTGAATGCTCCAGGGACAAAGCATCCTCACAGACCCACTATGATGAGTCGCTATGGTGTTCCCAAGAAACACAGTATGTTTCTGGCACTTTGGAAAGAATGTAGAGGTGCCACACAGAAAGGACATTTGGGCTCCGCCAATGCCTCCCTGCAAACCTTGGCGATCCCAAGCGTCTGAATTATTTCTGTCATGATGTACCGGTGTTACTTGAGAGGTGAGGACAACAACTTTATGACAGTAGCTCAGGAGCTGGTAACTTCTTTTCTCATTGAAAAGTGTACACCTTCAGACACAGGACAGGGAGTTTCTTACTTGACAGTTTTCCTCAGTGTGATTCTGTGACTCTCTGATCTACAGGGGGTCTTCAAATAATGCAGTGACTATTTTGTGCACATCTTTTCCATGGAGAAATGTTTATTCTCTCAACCCAGTGGAAGCACTCTCCAGGCAGCTCATCACAAAAGAAGCAAGGAACCTTCTTGTCACTCAGGAGCACTCCAGACGCAGAAATGGGGTTTTGTCATGATAAACTGTTCTCAAATACCACAAAACCAAAAGATTCGTGTAAAAGGAAAAGATCATGAGACAGATGTAAAAAATAATCCTGCAACTGTTTGCCTCAGTTCCCAGCTCTTTACCGCTTCCCCCTATTTCAGAACAGCTGCTGCATAGACCTTGTGGCAAATTTCCAAAATCTTCAATAGAACCTGTTTTAGCCTATAAGAAAATTTCATTCTTATTTCTAGTTGCAGAAAAACCCAACTTCTGTGAGATTGAGTCCAGTCTCCTAAATCCTGAGATAGTTTTCTAAAATCACCTCGAATGTGCTGGGTAGGGAGCAGTACTCAAAGTTCAGCACAACTGCAGTGGTGTAAACCAAAGCAGTGAGGACATGAGTTAACAGTCCAGCTAAATCTGATAAACTGTGACATAAACATCATACTCCTATCCCCTGCTGAATGGTAGCCCTTCAGGCTACTCCAACTGGGGGCAAAATCTGAATACAGGTCAGCAGCAACTAACACGGAGTGGAGGACCACTGAAATCTTCTTAGCTGACCAGTTCTTGCAGGCGTACAAGCTTCACATGCCTCAAGTGTATCAGCACGGGAGGAGAGCAGTAGCTGCTCATCTCATGTGTGACTTTACACCTATTATTCTTGTTGCTTTGCATAGCTATGCCACCCATTTGACTAACCAGCGGTATCAATTGTCAGGGGAAGGATAATGTTTAAAAACAGGAATCCAAAGGGTAAGGAGAAACAACACAAATAAAATGTTCACACTGTGTGAGGGTTCACCCAGTGGTCTTTAACAGCAGCATCTATTGTGGTATCTATCTGCATTGTGGTACAGATTAGAAAGTTAAATACTTGGAAGTATCACACAGTTTAGACATAAAATTCATCATAATAGGATTGTATCCATTTTATCTAGTCAAGCTCGCTTTATTTTGTATGGCAGGCCATGCTCTGGTTCTGCATGAGCAGAGGGTTGCACTATACCCCCACCCAAATGCAAATGGAATAACAGAGTCCTGACTACTCCAGCACAGAAAATCTAGAAATGGGGAAATCCTGACAGAAACATCAATAAAATGGTAGGGGCTCAATTATGAAGAATAATACTTTGAACAGAAAAATTATTTCAATGGGATTTTTTTGGCTGCAGCAATGAGAATACGTCTTTGCCAAGGCACCATTCCTAAATATTCTATGCCCCTCTGGAGGCTGCTGTAGATGGAACACAGCTAGCTTGTTCCAACAGACAGGGCATCCTGGCTGTCATCACTGTGGATATGAAATGTCTCTATCTACAGTTGACATAAAGGCTTGGGAAGCCATCAAGCAGCACAGCCTAGGAAGACAATACAGGAATCCAGATTCCTTAAGTTGTAGTCCACTTATTTGTGCGGTGACCTGCCTTTTTATCTCAGACTAGGTTCTCACACCATTCCAATCCCCAGAGCATTGGCATGAGCTCATATAACAGCCCAGCTGCTCAGGACCCACAACTTTCATGAAACAGATAAATCCTCTGGAATAGCACCAGCAATTTGGGAAGCTGTTACCCTGTGCCCCTGTGATCTGTAGAGCCAAAGCCTAAGCAACAGGATGTTCTTAGGTAACTGTTCTTATAAAAAGTATTTAAGAGGCCTACCATGTATTTTAGTAGTATTTATTAGAAATGAGAATTTGTAGTTCCTGTGAACCATTCAAAAACAGATGATAACCAAACACCATATTTTTTTAATTTTAAAATTTATTAATTTTCAATCAGTAAATTTCAGTTGAGAAATACAAAACAACAACATGGTCTCTTGGTTTGAATATAACTTGTCCCTTGGACTTCCCTTGGTACTTCAAATGTGAGTCATATTCCCAATTCTTCTTGGTGGTCCAGGCTTCCCAAACAGAGTGCCTTAGCCATTGCCTATTCTCCACACAGTAAAATGTATCACCCTAATGACGGGGGACAGATTCTGACCAAGAACAATGTGCACTAAGAAATAAAAACATTTTAAACCAAGTTTTCTCAATTCAAGCCAGCCGCTCCTGAAACCTCATAATGAAATACTTGTGATTTTTTTTTGCCTGGGTATTTTTTATTAAGAAACCATGTGCAATTTTATTGCTGACCTAACCTACATTAGGAAGGAGAGGCATCTCCAGATAAGTGTTTCATTATCGGAGTTTAACTGCAAAGTAAATTTTGTAATTTTCCTTTAATCTCTGCTTTGAATGAATCTTTTGTCAAGCACCAGTGATTCGGAACAAGTCTGGCATAGTTCATATTCATATCCATTCTCCATTACTTTTTCTGTTTCCATTTTTCTGTCATGTATATTATCCAGTGCAGCTGCCAAGTATAGCCTATAGTGTGGTCTTCAGTATCCATGATGAACTTACATAACAGTTTATAATAAAAATTCACTGTAAGAGAAAAACTTACAAAATATCTTTGTGGAGCATGTCTAAAGTTTTGTGATTTAAACTGGGAAGAGTAACTGTGAAGTCATTGCCAAACCTGGGGTATATTTGAGTCATCTGTCCGCAAGACGCATAAGCTGAAAGAAAAAGGATTCTTAAAAATACTCGATTTTCCCCTTCTCAGGAAGAAACAGAACAAAGATTCTGAGATTTGGAGACTACCACCAATACCAACTCTCTGTAAAGCAAACAGCAATGGAATATTGCTGAACAATCTGATTCATTGTTTGCTGTCTCCTTTGGTATGTTGACACAGATAAAAAGGACCTATAATACAATACTGGAACTCGTGGCAGTTTCCTTCTTGGATATCCCCTTACAAACAAAGAGCAAAAGTACATTGCCACTAGATTCTTCAGTTAAAACTCTCTGACTTGAGTGTGACAGTAGCAAGGTAGCACAACAGAGGAGAAAACAGTCTCATGAAAATAAGTTGTGGAGCAGCTAAAGGTTTGCTTAGTTAAAGCAGTACTTCTGAATCCCCAACCATAACACTCAACCACACAATGCAGAACAGAAAGAACTAGTGTACTTGCTTACAGTAAAATGTCCTCATCAATGAGGCCATCTGTTGTGCAAAAATCTCACATTCTCAGTGGGTTGGAAACTCCAGTGCAAGTGGGTAGTTGCCATAACCTAGCTCCGAGGTAGTGTGCAGATATTGGCTGGAGTGGATCAGGAAAACAGGGAGAGAGTCTCCAGATGTAGACGTCCAACTTCAAGTCATAGCATCACAAAGTATCTCAAGCTGGAAAGGATCCATACAGGCCATTGAGTCTGACTCCCAGAACATACAGAATTAAGGACCAGAACTGCTACAGACTTGGTTATGATTTGTGAAACTTGGAAGTCCAGCAGACAGTGAACTTTGTGTCATAAAAGATCATAAGAGCATCAGTAGCTGAAATCATGATGCTTTACTTGAAAAAAGTTACTTAAAGTAAATTAAAAGTTTACTTAAAAAGTTAATTGGAGCCTGTCCTACAATCAGTTCCTCAAGTGGATGGGAGACCAGTAAAGCAGAACAGAAGGTTGGGTTTTGGAGGGTTACCATTAAACCTTATCCACATGCTCAGACACAGAAACCACTTTTGGTGTGTTTAGGTGGTAAGCACACTGTTCCTCGCATGCTTAACTGGATGTATTTAAGATAAACTGAACAACAGAAGTTCTCAGCATACTGAAATTGCTGAAATTGTGTCAAAAATAATAGCAAGTTAAATAAAGTACTAGACAGATCAGTAACAGATTTACTTTATGAAGTTATAAACATCACCTAAAATGTCAACATTTGTACAGATATTTGAAGCCTTTTTATGAGCCGTTTTGAATGGCTGTGCAGAAGACTAAGGACTACCTGTTGTCCTGTATGAGACTGCAAGAAGCTGTAGCTGGCCTGATTCATCCTCTCTTTGAGGTGGGCAGAGTACACAAGCACTGTGGCCTCGTAGCTCAGCGGGCTGGGCTGCATCCCCGGACAGGAGAGGAGGAAACAGGCTGTGCCAGGAAAAAGGGTGGTGCAAACTACTTCCCCTCTGAAGCAGGGAGGATGCCTGACACTGTGAGTCAGAGTTCCCAGGGTGGTTTAGTGATGCTTCTCCTTTATATAGGATTAATTTCTTGGTGGAAAGCCAATATTCTGGGTTTGCTTTAGAGAGAAACAGTTCTGTTGTTAAAAGTATCTGCTCTGGGTTTCCTGTGGTTTAGGGTTGTAAAGCTTCTTCATTGTATTATGCAAGGATTGGAGTGGTTCCCCATAAGCTTCAACAACACCAGTGTTTGAAGGGTGTTTTGCCATTTTGCACTGTTACAACAACGTTTAGCTGTTGTATTAGTCAACTTTCCAATTTGCCCGACAACTAAAAAACCCTGCCACTCAGCCCAGGCTCTGTGCTTCTTTCTTTGCTGTTATCTGTCCCTTAGTGATACAGAAGTTCTGTAATTATGGAACTTTATTAAAAATCTTGGAACTGATAACTTCTCTACTTTTTTGTGGTTATAGTTTCTCACTGCATTAATGGTAGTAATAGTATGAAAGTAAGCCTGAAGCATCCTCAGGCTTTACTATAAAAATTATGCCTATTAAAGAGCCATCTACTGTACATGTACTGTGTTTCTGTATATGTAATGTTCAGTGTATTTTGCCTCTATAATCAGTATTATATTCTAGATATAATTGATACCTAACTGTCTCTCATTTAGCTCTTAGGATTCTAGCTTCTCTTAAGCAGTATATTATAATATCTTAAGAGATTTGCATAAGCAGTGAAATGTACTGCAGAGCAGCTTACAAATGCTCTCTGGCAGGAATGGAGTAGAAGCAAATGGATGTGCTGAAAAGGAAAACACAGCCAAAAACAGCGCTGGATAAAGTGGATGGTGAGATGGTGACACCAGGTAAAAGTATCATCCATCAACGACTCAGCTGCTACTTGGGCAGCTACTTTATTATTCAGAATGCTATTGGTTCAAAACCCATGAGCTATCACGTATGTACTGGCAAAAGCACAAGGTGAGCCTCATGGGTACAACAGGAGACAGAAGAACCCAGGCATCTGTTTCAGAATTAGCTACAGATCTGCTGTGCAAGTCCAAGTAAACTGAACTCTTTGTATTCCCCTAACTCAGTCAACAAACTGGAGGAAGAAAAGAGTATCTAGTTATGTTGCAAAATAAAAGCATTGCCTTTAAGGAGTTAAAGGAAAAGCAAATATATTGAAGTTAGCCATAAACCACTGGCTCATTTTGCTGTAGTTCCTAGTAAATTCCTCCCTGTAAGAAATGCCAAAATGAATTTAAAGTTCAGTCTCTCCTGGAAGTCTCTTGCTTTTGAGAAGGAGAGGAAAGGAAAGGCACCAGCCACATAAAGGCGTTCACTGTAGAACTGCAAATGAGCCTGCACAGTGTTTTATCCTTCACCAGCCCTCTTTGTCTCCTTCTCTTCTGACTGCATTCTTGGAACATCTTGTACATTAATTTATAAGACTTATTTGTTTTATTGCCACATTTTTAACTGCACAGACCACATTGCAGCCCGAGAAATTCATTTGAAAGGAATGGCAAACTGTGTTATTTTGGTTAACAACAGTTCTAATTAAACTGAAAGCTGTGTTTTTCTCACATTAGAATTTCTTTTTTAAAAGCATTACTTGGGCACAATCAGGATGTGGAAGGTAAATGAAAATTTGTACTGTGCAAAGCCCAGAATGCTGTCAAGTGGAATTTAACTGGAAAGCGTAGGCTGCAGTACTGATTACAAGTACCCATGAGTTTTACCTATCTAAAATATACAATAGCCAACTTAGCTTCCTTACAGTGAATAAATAAACATCTTTTGTAAACTGACAGATACCAGTGAACATCGTGCACCTGTTAATAAAGAGAATTAACATCAGTCAGAAATATTTAGAACTTGAATAATGTTTTTATAAAGAAATGAGCTGAAAATTATAAGCTGTGCCTGGAAGAGAGAGCAAATGGGAATCAGTCCAACACCATGGGTGTCAATAGTCCTTTGTAGGTAACATCTCTCCAGGTGTCTCCCTTCAGAAGGCAGCAGCACCACTCATCTGCTAAAAGTGATGGATGTGTTGCTCACCTGATTATCCGAGCAATGGCAGGGGACGGAAGCACCACGGGCAAGGTCCTGCAGCAATCATTCTGCACCAGCTAATGGTTCGGCTGCACTGGGTAAATCTCATTTCGCAGAAAAAGTGACAAATGTCAGAGAACTAATCTAAGCACAGGGATTTCATTAGCAAGCTTTTGATTATTGTAGTCTGCATTGTTGGATGACAGGATCCATGAAACTGTATTGTAAACAATAAAGAAATTATCAAAATTCTATCATTAAAATGGAAAAATAGTCTACTAGTATGAATCACTCTAATTGCCATATAGAACATTACTGCAGAGAAAATACAGAAAATAATTACAGAGAAGAAATACACATTGATACAGGAAAATCAGTTAAGAGGATTTAAAAATATAAAAAATATAAAAATATATTTAGGAGAAATGAATAGGGAAGGCAAGGTTAGTAGCTGCAGATACATACTTCACAATGATGTCAAGACACATTTCTTTCAGAATAGCACTCCAATGCCTAGTCAGAAAACTTTGTGAGACTGGTACTTTGTTATGAGAGGATAAAAAGAGCTGTGAGTATTGAATATATTTTCCCCATAAATATTTACACTAAGTATTATTTTCTACACTCTTTCATTTGAATGGTAACATCTATAAAACATTTGCATTAAAAAAATAATCAGTCTTGCTACAAAATACTTGTTGAAAATAATTCTGAATTGACTTCAAAAAATATTCACTGTAGAAATATGATAAAAGCTCTATATGTAACCAAATAAATGAAATGACCATGACGTTTCCCAGTTGCTGGAGCTGTTGGTGCTACTGCGGTGTATCCCATAGACCTGGTGAAAATGCGTATGCAGAGTCAACGTTCCACTGGTTCAGTTGTGGGAGAGTTGATGTGTAAAAACAGCTTTGACTGCTTTAAAAAGGTTTCGCATTTTGAAGGCTTTTTTGGCCTTTACAGAGGTAAAGGAAGTGTTCATGGCCAGGTGGATGGGCCTTTGAGCAACCTGGTTTAGTGAGAGGTGTCCTTGCCCTTGGCAGGGGTATTTGAATTACATGATCTTTAAGGTACTTCCAGCCCAAACCATTCTATGATCCTGTGATTCTATAACATTCATTGCATCAGGCTGTCATAGCACAGGCTGTCAGCAAACAATGGTAATGGTCTTCATAGTGTTCTCTGCCATATTACAGGTGTCTGGACTTTATTACTGGTATTTAAGTAGATACTTTTGCATAAAGAGACTTCCAATTTTATGTAACTGCTAGTCATGTTTTCCTCACCACTACTGATACTTAGTTACTGAGTCTTAAATATTGAGTATCTTTATATTGTTGAACTAAGATGTTACACACCTATAAACACTAAACTAATATTTATTGAGTATCTGGGAACTCTGTTATAGTATGACAGATTCTTGTTTGAATCTCAGATGTAGCACTTCTCAGGTTTGTCTGAGGTTATCCTGGGTCAGAAATGGAGAAGATAGCTGAAGGTTCTTTGTGTAACAGTGGCGCAAAAAGCTCCATGTATATCCAAGTTATAGCTTAACAAAATATGTTACAGAAATTGTTCACAAATTGAAGCTTTGCCTATTAAACCTGTGTAGTTTGCTTGTCCTCTGTGCTTTAGCACTGTGGAACAGAGGAGGCTCACCAGTGTGTATGCCAACGAGCTTAAGTTTTAAATGTGCCTCTGAAAACACTGAACTCTTCCACAGAACAACATTAAAGTTGAGTGAAGAATGCCTTCTTAGATTAGATGGTTACATTGAATTGGTTAGTGGTTAATAGTTGCATGGCTGGACAAGAATGAAACGTTTAAACATCTATGTTGGATCATAATGACATTTTTGATATGGAAGCATATAACCTAAACTACAGGGCTTAGCACAAAGAAAGGCAACTATTAACAATAAGACCTTGACCTCGGATAAAAAAATTGAAAGGAACTAGCTAAATTTAGCCTTTTTATCCCTGATTATAGTTCCCTGTATTGTCTTCTACCAAGGCTGAGTATCGTATGATCTTACTTTCCCACCTAACAAATTCTTCTAAGTTTCCTTTAATTAACATTTTCAATATTTTGTCTATCATCCACTGGAAAAGGATAAAAGTGTGCACTACAGCACGCCTTGACTAGAAACAATTTAACAACCTATTCATCTAAAGCATGCACATCCTTTCTTTTTTTGGACTAGTATGAAGTCCTGTGGGACAATAATACCATATACTGTTTATTCCAACCTAGGATGCTCTCTAAGATTAGGTTTCTATAGAAAGGGAACCGAACTACATCAATTCTCCCAGCAGCCTCACACAAATAATCCAGAAAAGAGAACAGTAACTATGGTAGGATGAGCTTTCAGCTCATTCTTAGAATCAAAGGAAAAATTCTTAATAAAAAATTCCCCAGAAAATCTGTGAACAATTCTCTGATGCAAAAGTACAAAGAGAGGAGAAGAGGAAGATAATGTCTGCCTGCTGGGAGAAAATTTCCTTCCTCTCTATTGGAGGCTGTCATTTATCTTTGACTAGAAGAGTCTGTATCTCTGAAAAAGCAGAAGCATAACTGATATTCATCATCAGAAGATGAAGTCATTCCCTACAGCTACAGGGGTACTTGATGGTCAGCACTGCTCAGGGTGAGCAGCTGTGTCACCTAATCGGCAGAGAGAAGGGAACGGCTTCCTCTCCCACCCACCAATTTGCATCCATCTCTTTAGAAAGGAAACAAATGTGGACAGAGCTGGGTAAATTAGGATGAAATATCTATAAACCCTAGAAGCACAGGGCAAAAGTAGAGTCATGACTGTAAAGTTTAGTAGGTGCATGTTCCCTGCACCTTAGCCTGCCACAACCCAATAGCATCCATAGTGCTGAACAGAGGACTCCTTCGTAAGTAAGTTTTCAGGTGGTAGGAAGCCAGAATGCATCAGTCTCTGAAAAACAGATTGAGATTACTCTATAGGAAGTGTGGATTCACAGAAGCACCTCTTATGGGTCTTCGTCTGACCCAGAGGACTTGGGAATTGACAGCTGTCTTCCACAGGAACAGTTTTACAGCAGTGTCTGAGAGCTTTTGACACTCACCAAAGAACTTCCTTCAGTGGAATCCTAATAAGAGGAGTGTAAGGCACTGCAATGATTTGTTGGGTTCAGTTCTTCTTTGTTAGAGGATTGTAACCAGGAATAGCAGAATCAACTGGAAGAAAGTTTGCTCGTTTAAAATTTGGAATATGACAAACTGATGGAATCATAAGAATATTTTGCTCTATAAAAGCTGGATAAAGTATTCTAGAGGATAACAAACTTAATTAAGAGAATATTAACTGGAAAGAAGTAATTATAAGAGATATAAAATACAGGCACAAAATGTATGGCTGTAGCACAATTTCATCACATGTATGAGTTCTATTTGGATCTGCTTATATAATCCATCTAAAGACAGATGCTCGTACTTTTTATAAGGTGCCCTTCAAATGGTGAACTTCCCCTCAAACTCCTATTTCATGTGTGGCTTTTTTTAAAGAAACCTTGAAGAGGAAGAATCAGAATGATGTAAGAATTAGAAGTCACAAGTATTTATTCCATTTCCACTGGGAAGGTAGAATTGTCCTGAAGCATATTTGGATGTTGGAAAGAATATCAGGAGCGAAGAAAGGAACATTTATGACTAAATCTTTTTGTGGATTCTAGCACCATTTTGGGGGGATGAAATATAAACCTGCAGAAAGATTGCTAAACACAGTATGAGCTGCTCCAGGTCATACTATCCAGTACCAATTCTGTTTTGAAATAAAAGGGCACTAAAACGTAAGTATGCTAGTAAATTTCCAGTTGAACCCATTAATATTTCTTAGATTAGGTAAGAATTCAGCAGCTTCTGTTTCCTATCAGAATGAAGACAAAGCCTGTCTGAGACTTCTTCAGTAAAAAACATCACCATGAGACATCCACAGCTGAACATGTGAATGGGAAGTGGGAATATAATTTAAAGCAGGCTGAGCAGGGATTTAATCCGGGTCTGTGTGCTACATATATGACGTGGACACCAGGCTACACTGATCTATGTAGATTTTCACTTTCTATCTTGTCTCTGCCATGTCTGTTGAAAAAAAACAAAACCAACCAGACCAAACAAAAGAACCCTAATCAGCTGTCTTTCAGAGTCAAGGACATGGTCTGCTAGAGCTGAAAGAATATTATCGTTTGCCTGTATTCTCTCAGCACTCTGCCACTTTGGAGAAGAACAGAGAAGTAGATAAAACACAGTTGTCACACAGTTCCTGCTGAAAAGGTTGAGATCCCTACCTGATGTGTATCATTATTTGAGCAGAACAGGTGGGGCAGGGAGCAATTCCATCAAGATGTAATAATCAATACATGTTACTCTGTGATATTTTAAATTCCAAAAAATACACCTTTTTAAAATAGAGGGATATTATGGTGCTCAAAATACATGGAAATGTACAAAACCAAAATGAATCTATATATTGGTATAGATCCATTGGTAGGTCCAGTGAATCCTGAAGCCACTTACAGGCTGCATAGCCTGCAGGAAGCACAACCATCTGAAAACAAAAACCTTCTCCTATCAGTTGGTTTCTCTTGTCTTCAGAGAAGCAGGATTTCTGCCATTCTTTATAAATAAGCAGGATCAAAGAAATATTTAAATAGGAAATTACTTTTCCTTTATCTGAAGCACACAATTAAATTTCACATTCTGATTAATCGCCAGAAGAGACTAACTGTGAAACAAGACAGTTTGGAATTTTAAGTGACTTCCGCCCATGATTTGCAAACTTGTTCCTGTTAGAGGCACATGTCCAGTGCCCTGAGCATAACTAAACACGCAGTTCTCGTTTGGAACACCACCAGTTTACATCAATGGAGGCGTTGCCAAGTAAGGACTGCCGTTAACGAGCACAGCAAAAGAATAATGTGTCACTGTGCTCCTTACACTCAGCACCTCATTTTGCTCTGAAATCTTTTGCCTATTAGGGCCTGTCTACATTATGACATTTCAAGAAAGTGGTTGGCATTGCAGTGGCAATCTAGTGCAAATGTAAAGTTCTGAGAAACCCGTGCAGTACTTTAAACAGGACTGAATAAGAGAAGCTTCTAAATTTTCGGTTATTTACATTATGCTTTCTGGAACTTTTTTATATTTAGTATAAACTCTGAATGTACTTATTACAAAATTCCTTGTGTTCCCTTGGCAATAGCCTGCTGCTTCCCTTTCCATCTCAGCTGCACTTACAATTTTCTGCTCCAATTCTGATACTCCAGCATGTACTCTCCTGCTGCCAGAAACAGAATTGAGTCCTACCAGCTGCCTGTAAGTAGTTAGGCTAACGATTTCTCCAAATAGTACAAGTCATCTAATTTAGCAACAATACATTTTAGCTCTGAAAACATTTTGGTAGAAATGCACGTTACTAATATCTTTGTTGAGTTTAAGTTGATTTGTTAACTGAGAAACTATGAGCCATGTTCTAAAAAGAACAAATATTGAAATACAGTATATTGTTGGTACCCTGTTAACACATAACCTTTTTTTTTTTAGAACAGATCCAGGTTAATTTGACAGTGTCATATGGGTAAAAGTCCCTAACAAGTGTCAACAGTTTGAGACCTGGGAGGTATGAAAGACACACTGTCTTTGGATATTCCCTATTTCTTTCCTCTAAGGAAGTATAAACTAAAAAAGAGCAAATGGGATAACTGATGCCCAGTGAAACAGTGCAGAGGCTTCTGCAGGAGAGAAATCTAAATAGAACCCATGTGCATTAGCATCCGTGTAATTTTTTCCTACTATCTCATTAGCATCACAAAATGCAGACCAATGGGATTTTGATAGTCAGCCAGCTCACGCATGTTGTCATTACACTTTGTCTCATAAAACTCCCATACTTTCCTCATATATCTGCGCAAACCACAGAGTATCTGAGTATTTAAAACTGTTAAAATCTGTAAACTGTATGTTTTAAAATAATAAACAAATAATTCAAAATTTTCAAGGAATTGCATGACTTAGCTAGCAAATGCAAATCTGAAAATAAAATAGCTTCTAATCTAACTATTCATTTGCTGATGAATTAAAATCACCAAGTTATTCAGAACAATTCAAAATGAAAAAGCTGACATATCGTTTATTGTAAAGGCCATGGCTATAATAGGAACGTCGTTGTTTCCCTTTCTGCTGGTCTCACACATTCTTTTTAATCTTGATTATTTGTTACCCGGTTAGGACTTATTATGGTAATGAAATCCTTTTGTGAGTGATGTAACCGGAGCCTTTTACTGCATTTTCCCTTCCCACATAAGTTACAATTGCAGTTATAAACACTGTGGAGGTTTCTTCTGAATCACACAATTGCAGATTGTTCGAAGGAGACACACGTTCCTGCTGTTGCTAGGTGGCAAATGCTCTTAAAGATTTTGCAGGCTAGAGATTTCTCCAAACCTTTAATCCTCCATGTTTATTTTATAACCCACAGGAATGGTTGAAAAAACAAACCACTCATTGCTAGGATGATAGAAGATTTGAAAGAGACAAATCATTTGGTGTCAGAGCTTAATCCTATGCCTAACTACAGGTCAGTTAAGACTTTGATGTGGGGTGATAATTGTGCATCGGCGTCTTACAATGCTGCTCCTGCCTTCCTCCAGAACTAGTGTACTAGTTCCTGTTTAGAAGAGATCCTAGATGCAATGAACAAGCCTCAGACACAGTCCTCTGAAAAACATACATCCATGAAAGAAGAACTTCACAGCCTGAAAGGGAAAAAAGCCCAAATGACTACTTAGGAACTAGGAGCTGATCATCTGGGATTTGATCTTCCCTCATACATTACAGCAGCCATGAGAGTTTTGAAGAGTGTATTAACTCACTGACAAATCTATACAGGGTTAATCTGAAATGGCTCCCTTTCTCAACAATTCCCAGAGTATGCTTTTACAACACTGCATATTAATTCCTACCAACAGTTCAAGAAAAAGCTGTTTTTCCATGCCTCTATGAAATAAGGACAAATTCACAGCTGCAGCTAAACTGATGAGAATTTTCACATTCAAAAGCTGTCACAGCAATGTCAGTGTTAGACTCACATCCATATACCAACAATATATATTAAAGGACAGCTCAAGGAAACTAAATACAGGGCAAAAACCCAAACAGGCTAGATTACAGAACAGTTTCAGATTCTTCTGCACTGGGTCGTACCTGTATAAAAGTCATAATCCCTGCTCTATCACAGAGACAGAGAGGACCTTGTGAAGGTAGCTCCTGAAGCTGGAGAACACAGAAATCTGTGACTAGCACAGTACTTTTTTTCCTCCTACATATCTTCCTCACAGCCTGGCCCTTATTCTCACATCACTTGCTGTGTTCTCCTTCAGCCTCTAATTTATTCTTACTCATATTTGGCCCCTATACAGGCTGTCAGAAAAACAGTCCTGCTCAAAGTACACGGACATTGCTGAAAATGTAGTTGTTAATCTTCAAGTAAATTATATAAAATGCATCCAAACCCATTTTTTCTGACATTTAATCTTCAACTGTATTTAGGCAAACTGCTACGGGGACTACATAAGGCATTTCTGTGACTGTCCCATCCCATTTACACGTGCCATTACATTACAACTTTGTGAGCCAGCTAGGATCATAAATGGAAAACAGTATCAAGAATTATTCAGTTTTGACAAATGCTTCCCCCTCTAATTTCACTTTTCTTAAAAAAAATCCTCGAATTAGGTAATTTCTTCTGAAAATTAAATGAACAAGTCATTCTGAGACAACCACTTGTCAGAGAACCACACCAACGTTCTGAGGTTCAGTATTTTCATATACAACTAAATGCTTGGGTCTTAAAATGGGAAGTCAAGGGTGACTCTAGCAGTACTCACTGGTATAGATCTTTCCTTGCCAAAAAAGTTTCATATTACCATTAAAGAAGTAACATCTTATGGGATAGATAATTGTTTCCTCACTATTCCCTATCTCAGATATGCATCTACTACAGCTGTAGGTTGCTCGGGTAGGACACATCAGGGAAAAGGCAGGATATATTTGTGAGACCCTGATTTTAACAGACTTTCTTTAATTCTGATCAGTTAACTAAAGCTTACATGCTTTTTGCATTCAGCATGTCACAGGGAATGTATGCTTTATGCCTAGATGTATTCTCCAAAATAAGCTATGTGCTGCAGAAGTCTCCTGGTGGTGCTAGGTGAAGCATGTTGGTCCATAAGTTTCTTGGAGAACTACAATGAGTACTACTGCATTCCTACATGATCTGTTAAGAGGCATAAGAGCCACAATAGGTTATCAATATCTGAACATCCAAACAAGGTCCTTAATTTTCTTTGAGATAGTCATAGGGAACAGAAATGTTTTGGAAAGGTACCACATTTGTTAGCATGGCCAAAGAGCTGTTACGTCTTGAAACTTTTGACAGCTGCCACCTTGTAAACTCAAAGGGAGCCAGTGCCTGAAATGCCCCTCTGGCTGCATAGGCACACAGGCGTTCTGGATATTCAGAATAAAAGTAGGTATTAGCTGTAGTCCCTTGGATATACCTAAACATTATTCTTACATTCCCACCCCCCCGCTCTTCACAGTTCCTGTAATAACTTTTGCAATCTCATTGCGAAACCAGTAATTGACAAAATGACAAAAACACACAGTTGGTCTATAGGCACATAAAATGCTCTGTTTAAAAAAGTACTGTTACCTTCTTAAAGGGAAGTATTTTCCTGTGCTGTATGAAGTAAACACAGAAGATTGTTTGGTTTTACAAAGAAGTGTGATGTGCTTCGGAGCTAATAACCATTAATAATCAGGATTAGACTTTTCAAGCAATGCTTGCCTCCCATCTTTTGACATTTCTCAAAAGCCTAAGTGTTTTAGATGTCTTTAAGATTACTAATTTCACAAGTTGCCTGCAAAACATTCCCATTGAAACAAAGAGAAATATACCTTTGTCAGGTCTTAGAGAGAACTGGAGGTAATCAAGGGAAAAGTTTAATCTTAGAGTGGATTTCTAAATTTCATCTGGAAAGATGATTGATGTACTTTGCCCTCCCACACTGCTCTAACTTTAATCTCACCTGGAGGAAAGACAAAGGAGCAATCTGACACTTAGCTCCACTTTCCAGACTGCAGCTGGGAGATAAGGAAGCAACACAGGTACTGATTCCTCTCACCTCTGGATATTTGGGATGCTCTCTATGGGAGGATAAAGAGCAATTACCAGCTCTTGGAATTCACCCTCAAAGTGTTATTAATTTAGATAATTCCTATATCTTATCTGATTTGTTATAAGCATGCATGGAAGAGTGCTCATTATCAAAATTTACTGGAAAATCCTTTGATCCTATCAGCTGGTGTTTACCAGTATTTCCTTGTTTTCCCTTCAGTTTGTGTTTCCTAGACCAACCGCTCTTTGTGGACAGAAACTGTCAGGCTCCTTTTCCCGGCACACAAGTTCAAACCTGTCTTGACTGGTTAAATGGCATCTGTTTTGCTGCATGTGCCTCTACAGCACATATGAGCAACTGCAACAAGCTGCTTCCTAGGGGTTAAACACAAGGGTTATTCCTGTGGAAAAGGTCTGCGTCCTCATCACTGACCTTATGCCAGTCAAAATGATCAGATAACAAAAAACATTCTTTAAACTGTTTTGCTTCAGAGAGACTAGGGAGCAGACACATTTTAGTTGTAAGGTAAGAGAAGGTGCTAGCTAGTCCCTCAAACTGAGGCTGACAGTCTCACAACGTGAGCTATGTTGTGTTTAGAACAAGACCCACTCACTCATTAGTACACTTTGCATCATTCCTGCCAAAGCAAAAAGGCTAGCAGCCATGGTCAGAGGCCTAACACTGCATAAAAGCTCAAACCAGCCATCTTCAGGAGCACTGTCATCGCTGAGGTGCGGAGAAAAGTCTGAAAAATTTCAGAGCAGCACTGTGCTGGAAAGTAATTGGTTTTCCTACAAAAGCTTTTTTAGTTAGGAAAGACAAAGGTGAAGTTAAACGAGGGAAAACGAGTTTGTATTCTGTGTGGGAACCTGTCACCCATCACAGAACTCAAATTTGTGGGAGATCATGGACAGAGGAGCAGGCATTACATCCTTGAGTGAAGTCTGGAAATAATGTGAGGAGGAAGAGATTGACATGTTCATAATGCTACAAGGATATGAATCACCTCCTTCCCCTTGACCACTGACAGTTATGAAGTCAGAAATACAGTCCATTAAGCATCACTCTTGTCCTCTGTCCTTCAAACTTTTGTCAAATTCAGGGCAAAGCTAACAGTAGCAGTTGTCTATAGACTGCCATGGCCATCATGTGGTCCTCATGTCCTATAGGCATGAGGGACACTCTTTTTTGTGTTGATGGGCTATTGCTTTCCTGAACAGAGCATACTCTAGTGGTATGCCTTGCACATTTAGAATGCTCCCCCTGAAGTATGCATTGGCATGCCAAAGGTGTGGTTGCAATCTATCACACTGGCTCATTCAAATTGTCTTAACATAATTACAGAACACAATTAAGCTCCGGGCTATCATTTTGAAGATCTCCTCAAGGTGTCTTTGAAGCCATTAGTCTGCAGCATGCTAAAGCTTTTCAGTTATGTTAAATGAAAACCATCACAACAGAGGACACAGAAGAAGCAAACCATGTGGTTTCCATGTTTAAACTGGAAGCACCTGAAGAGGAAAAGTGAGAGAAGAGACAGTCTTGTCACTAGCACCACCCACTAATGCTGCTTCTGTAGTGAAAACAGAACGAAAGCAGAAAAAGAGAGTGATACATTGGCAATAGGACCTTCATCCACAGAAAGACATCGCAAAGTTTCCGCTATTTGTCCAATCTATGTAGAAAATTATTTTTAAACTGCTATTTTTGTCACCATTTTTGATCTCAAACTTATTTTCTTTTTCAATGTGAGGATAAAATATTTAAAATTCACCATTAACCTCTGCTACTAAGTCTGGTTTGAAACAGAAAATGTCACTCCTGGGAAGTCTGATCCATTTCTTCATTGAAGAAGACAGGCAATGTCTTTGAAATTAAGTGATGCAGACTTGGCTGACCACGTCAAATTATAAACCACATGTGCATCCAAGCATTAATCAGTTAATTTCTGACAGGAATTGTAGGTCCATATTTGTAGATGTTGATGATACAGATGGTTGTATTACGGAAATGTCCATAAAATAGTTAGAGTGGGAATTAACAATTCTGACAGAGGAAACGTCAAGCAGAAGAGGGCAAGGGAAAGAAGGCAAAGGAATGCATCTCTGACTGGTATTACTGACATTTTGTGTGGTGCAAACTTCAGTTCACATGATCCAGAAGTCTCCTGTTCCAGAGTACAGTCCTAGAGATGCTGCAGCCACATCTGTCCTTGACACTCTACCAAAACATGAAACAACTGTTACCAGAGTCTTAGAATCTGAGTACTGAGAAGAAAAGGACCTGAAAAAAAAAAGGACAATATTGTAAGAAAATTATGGGATACATACACTCTGCCAAGAAATCTCAAGTGTGTGGTAAACCACTTTGATCAAGTATGAGGAGTATTCAAGTCCACACCAACATTTTGATCTTTTTGTACCACAGCAGATTCAAGCCTTCAGTTCTCTCCTGTAACACTTAATATTATATAAGATGTCATTTTAGAAAATATGAGATTGTGTTGGAAACCAATTTCCTGAAGAGCTAGGAATAGGGTCATACTGTTATCTGGGTTTATAGTTGCAGTTCGGGCAATTTTCTTTTTTAATAAATATGGATAACTCCATAGTGTTCCAAAGGACAACAAATGTTGTCCTCTATCTTACATCTAGCTTTCAAAATTGTGCAAAATGGGCCTGGTGCAAAAGACGTCAGATATCTTTGTAAGACAGAAAATGATACAAAGCTCTTGATCTAAAAAGCTGATGATATGTTGACAGAGCTGCATTGCGTGAGAGCTGAGCAGTCTTAACTCCCTGCTCTGACCACAGAACTACATAATTGTGTTAGAGCAGTTTACCAGCCCAGACCCTACATAGGATTACTACTGAATTACTCCAGCTCTGGAAAAGAGCTCTGCATTTCATTGGTTTGGATTATAGCCGGGAAAACTCGGGTTTAGTGTGGAGATAAGCCTTCTACCAGAAGAACCGGCAGTACACACCTGGGCTATCCCAATATTGATGCTTTTCAAACACAGGTTACAAACTAATGTGGAGAGTGAGTTTAGCCCCGTGTTCCAAACAGCAACAAAGCCCAAACTCAAACAGAACTCAAATCACTTTTATTCCTTTGAAATGACTTCTGTTTCCTTATTGCTAGATCTATCCTAGACGGGTCTGCTTTAGCCCAAGGCTGGCCGAAGCCACGCACAGGACACAAATCCCTGGAGGCAAGAGAAGCCTTTTCCTCTTTGCTGGGAGGTGCCGAGGGATCGGCCGCTGGAGATTCAGGGAGCTCCCCAGCCCTTCCTGATGCTATAGCCGTGATTTCAACACTTCCGAAGGAGCCAGCGCTCCTTGGCCCCCGCTCCAGCGTCCCCAGCTTCTGATTGGGAGCACCCAGCCCAGACTCTGCTAAAGCCCTGGGCCAGTAAACAGCTCGGACTGCCGGTTCCTTGGGGCCGTCCGCTTCCCCGCCCGGGCAGCGACCCGTCGCCCGCGGGAGAGACAAGGAAACTCTCGGTGGGAGCGGAGACCGACCCCGCTGCTCCCTCTCCGCCAGCTCGCGGGGTGAGGGGTTGGCGATGGCGGGAACACACCCAAGGTCGCACGGAGCCGCCGCTGCGGGGCGCGTCGCTGTCGCTTTAAATCCCGTCCCGAGGGGCGGGGAAGGGGCCGCCGTGAGGGGGGCTGGGCGCGCGCGCGCGGCGTCTCGGCGGAGCCCCGGGCTGGCGCGAGGGAAACGGAGCGGAGTGGCGCTGGCCCGAGCGTGTCTGTGAGGGTCGCGTCCGGCTCCTGGCCATGGCCACCTCCCCGTGCAGCAGCAGCGGTGTCTCCTCGTCGTCCTCGTCCGGGCTCGGTGCGGACGCGGGGCTGGAGATCCGCACGCGCTCCGTGGAGCAGACGCTGGTGCCGCTGGTGTCGCAGGTAGGGACGGCCCCGCACGAGACACCCCACCCCGTCCTCCGCATCCCTCACGACCCCCGGGGCTGCGGCGGGGAATCGCCTCCTCCTCCCGCCCGCCCGGTGCGGACCTCGGCCGAAGTTTGCACTCGGATCGTGGAGCTTCGACCCCTCCTTCCCTCTGCCCGCGGGGGGCGGCTGCTCTCAGGCGCTCCCCGCACTCTGTCCCGGACGCGGTGTCCCGCCGCCTGAGCGGCGATGTTGAAAGGGGTGATGCTGCGCGCATGTCCCTCCGCGCGAAATCCCTCGAAGTTCCTCGCAAGGTCGCGGTGCCGTTGCGTAACGCCCGCGGCGCGAAGGTGCTGCGGAACCGGCGGCGGGCTGAGCCCAGGGGTGCCGCCGCGGAGGGAGTGGGGGGTCTGCCCCGCCGGCCGGGTGCCCGCCGCTCTCAGGGCAGCCTCGCGTGTTCGCGGGCTGGCTCGAGTGTGGCAGCGCTTGGGGCTCCTACCGCAACCCAGAGCACTCGCGTCAACAAGTATAATAAACTGCATCCCCACGAGCTACTAACGTGTCCTGCATAGTGGTAAATGACTTTGAAGTCAGGTTCATCTGCTAAGTAGTTGCATGCCAGTCATTTAAGTGCTGATGGCTGGTTTTTCTCCTTGGGATTTTTTTTTTATTACTTTAGTGCTTCAATTAAAAAAAAACGTGTTTGATGTACCAAATAATCTCTGCAAGCTACCTCAAAGGAGGTTGTAGAGAGGTGGGCTTGGTCTCTTTTCACAAGTAACAGGTGGCAGGACAAGAGGAAATAGCCTCAAGTTGCGCCAGGGGAAGTTTAGGTTAGACATTAGGAAAAACTTAATCATTGAAGGGGTCATCTGGCCTTGGGACAGACTCCCCAGGAAAGCACTCGAGTCGTCAACCCTGGAGGTGTTTAAACTTTATGTAGATCCAGGCTTAGCTTCATTGGTAGAGCTAGGTTTGTGGTTGGACTTGATGAGTATCTTTTCCACCCATGTGAATAAGATTTTTCTTTCTTGAAAAAATAGTGTGTGAAAACAGCATGGTGTTTGCTGTGTAGCATTTTTGTAAAAGGAACAATGTTGTTAAAGTTAGCAAATCAAAACATCTCTGTAAAATATCTTTAAACAGTATGTAACAGCTATACAAAACCGACTAGTCCTGGTGAGGCCAACTTACGTTTGTACCTTCATAGCCTATCTGGAAACAAGCTGCCATAAGCCTTTGGTTTGTACAGCTGAGCTGCAGGAAGGGGTTGTGATGGGTAGTTGTGTTTCTGTACTTATCATGGTAATTTGTCTTTCTCTGTTTGAAGAAATGTCAGTCAGTTCAAAGAAGCCCATTGAAGGGATTAAACCACTTGTTTCAAAGCAGAAGTTAAATTAAATACATTTTCTGCTCCTGAAATGAGAGGTAAAATACAGAGACAGCTTTTAGGAAGCCTAAGAGCAAACAGAAACCCCTCCATCTTCAAAGGCTGAATTGAATGGCATATGTTAAATTCTTTGTGCACATCTTCACAGAAATATGTTAACTCTTAATCCCCTGAAAATAGTCCCTTATAACAGTGGTTTTATGTCTCTGCATTTGTTGCACATATAATATGTTATGTATGATTTTTAATTGACCACAAAACTTAAGACTATGTCTTGCAGAGAGAGGTGCTAAGAATCTTTCAGTTCTCCTGCACACAGGGCAAGTTGTGGAGCTTACTCTTTTCCTGATGAAGCGCTTCAGACTTCAGAGGAGCCAGTGCGAGCACTGAGCTCTGTTCAGAGTCAGGCTGAAGTTGCTGATCGTATCAGCACAAGCTCTGCTTACTATACTGGTTTATCAGTTCTCTCTATATTGTTTCATGTAGGTCGTTCAGTAGAGGTCCCACTGCCTCCTCTGTTTGAGTATTTATGCAGAAAGGGTGTTTATAAAGTATTTAATCTCAAAATCTGTTTTTATATTCTGTTTAAGCTGTGTATCAGCAGTAATGCTCAGGACTTTGTTTTTCTTCTTGTACAAAATAACACTTGCAAAGGGATTTGTTCTTGCTGTGAAGTTACACTCATGCTTTACCCATTTGTTAAAAGCTGAGAAGTGCTACGTGATACTTGTGTACTACTGAAAAGCACCCTCAGAATGTTGCTACTGCTTTTTCACTACTTATTTTAAGCAAAGATGAAACAAAAGGTGCCCTGTCTAACAAACTCGCTTTCAATCTCTCTTGTACAGCTAAATCTATTTTCCTGAAGCAAAAAGAAAAAAAAAGGCTGCTTTGCTTCTTATTTAAATTACTGTACATAATAGTACATTGTCTTGATTAATGTGTAATACAGTAAATGTGTGTTTGACCGCTTGCTGTTACTCAGCAAATGTGAAGGTTATTTTTGTTTGATGCTTTTATAATGTCACTTTAAACCTTGGAGTTTTTTTTTCTGGTTCTAGACTATATAGTATCAGAGTATGTTTGCTGTCAGCAGTGGTATAAGATGCCTGTTTTTCTGGGAGAAGAAATGACCCTTGGAGTCAATACTGGGTTTTTCATAAATTTGTCTTAAAACTTTTCTTTTTACAGAGTTAAACTAGGTCTTCATTTCCTGTAGCTCTGTTCAGTCCTGATGCAGTCCTTTTCTGAAGTGACAAAAGGTGATGGCAGGTTTAAGGTGCAGAATTGAGTGCATTTTCTAACAATTTTTTTTCACAATCCACTTATCCATGCTGTGAAGAGAATCATTCTACAGTATTGTGCAAAGCATGTGGCTTGCTGTTAAGAAAAATGCAGCTTTTGGGGTCAAACCCATACAGTTTTCATTGGAACAAATACACTTATCTGGGAGTGGATAATTCTATTTCAGTTCAGTGTTTCACATGTAGATAGTACAGCATTCTTTGAAATCCAGACATCTCCTGCAATTATCCATTACCAGTCTAATTATGTTGAGTTTTATTTTATGGAAAGTTTTTGGTAACAGAAATCAGGATAGGTGTTAAAATGGTCAGTAATAACAGGTAATTTAAACAGTTGAGGAAATGCAAAGACAGGGAAAAAGCACTCTTCAGGATGTAGCTCCACCAGTGACGTCCTCATCTGCCATTAGGTGCCTGTTAGTCTAGCGGCAGCTGGATGTCTTCACGGCTGTCTGTCTGGATCAGTTCAAAAGAAGCACCCTGAGAAAGTGCAGAATAGAGTTTTGTCAAGCTTCACAATCAGGTACTGGGGAAAAATTCACCGAGAGGGAACTTTGAGCTCTCTGTAAGTTCCAGAAAGAACAAAGTCAGTTTTATGGTTGAAGGTGACCTGTTCTCCAGCAAGCTATGTGATTACTCCTAGTTGCTTCACTTTCAGAAGCCTATTTTGTCATGGGTACTCTAGAGAATAATTATGTGCCCACATGTTATTCAACATGTTTTTCCAGTTCAAATGTTACAGGAGATCCTGCCAGTGTTTTGGGAAATGGCTTGACCTATGTAGTCAAAATAAAAGCTTTAAATAACTACCAAAAGCCCGTTACACCAATGTTCCTGAATTTTGTTATTGTCAGTCTTGAATTTGACATAAGTTAACATGGCTTGAGGTGGATAAAACAAATCTGTTCTTTACTATGGTATTGTTCCCTTGCTTTCCCTGAAACTAGCTAAAATAATTCCCATTTTGGTGAACATCACACAGTTACATAACATTATGTAATGTTCTGCTGTGATTTAGTTTTTCCAGATGTTTCTAGAGTTATGTATTTGAGTCCAGAGAACCAATAGCTGATGTGTTCCTGTTTATGTGAAAAACTCACTCGCAGTTTTCAGACTGAAGGTGTAGAATTGCAATACTGAATTGAGCTAGAGTTCCACACATTATCAGTGACTCTTCTTTGTGTGTGGTGTCTTTCAGGGACTGATATAGGGGCCAATCCTGTTTAACATCTTTATTCAATATCTGAATGTTGGGATAATGGCTAAGCATGTGCAACAGGCAGTTGAACTCCCCTGCAGCAAGCTGAGGAGTCTCTGACATGCTGGAGGACAGGGTGCTAGAAAGGGACAGGTTGCAAGGGTAATCTGTGAGGAAATTTGTGAAGTGCAACAAAGACAGTAATACCAAGTCCTGCATCTGGGCCAGGCTAACACTACAGGCTGCCATCAGCTGTCTCCAGAGATGCTTTATGGGGAAGGAGGTGGGTGTCCTGGTGGAAGAGAATTGAACATGATTCAGCAATGATGGCTGGCTGCATGCTGGGTTGTTAGTAGGAATGTGACTCGCATGCTGCAGAAAAGATTTGTTCCTGCTGTTTGGAAGCATCTGTTTTGACAGCATGTAGAGTACCATGTCCAGTTCTGGGCTCCCCTGTACCAGTGAAAATACTGACATAGTGGAGCATATGTTGTAAGAGGAGAGGCTGAAGAAAGCTTAATTGTCTGACTTCAAGAGGAGGTATAATGGTCAGCTAGGTCCTAGCTCTCATGTAGGAAGCTGGGATGATACTCTCCTATGTCTGTAATTTTAATCTGCAGTGATACTTTTTTTTTAGTGTAACATTTTGTTGGCTGGTTAGCATTTCAGGTGTTTTTGCAATTCTGTAGGCATATTGTATCTTTACTGTCCCAAATAACTTAGGTTCATCACAGGTTTCTGTTGGTCATTTCCCACCATTAAAGTAAGCAAACTTTTACTTCCTGCCTTCCTTCATCTTCCTTCTCACCATTCTGTCCCTTAATGAGTTAAAGAAGGGCCTTGTACAAATATGTTTTTTCCTCAGAGATTTGCTTGGTGTCCTTTAAAACCTTTGGCATAGTATGGGCTCTGTTTCCTATTTTTCTGTCAGCAGAGTGCCTCCTTAGCCATGTAGTCAGTGATTATCTGTGGAGAGATGTGATTGGTTTGAGGCAGCAGTTCTTTGAAGAGACACCATGTTGAGTCTTTGCCACACATCCTCATAATTTTTGATACTATTAGTCAGGCAACCTCCATGCCTCAAATGTTAGTCTAGTTTTAAGCAGGAAGATTGCATGAGAAGGTTGATATCATCTGTGGCATCTTTGAGTCCCTGGAAATCTAGTGAATAACATCTGTTAGCACGCTCTGGTTCATTTTATCTAATATTTTTGTAGCCCTTTCTGCAGTTACTTTGATTCCAAGATGATTTTGTAATTACATCAGACATATTCTGGAGTAGAGATAGCTTAACTTTCTATTGTAATAGAGCACAAATAAGAATAGCTGCTCTACTCTCATTTTTCTGTCAATGGGATGGGGCAAAGCTGTGTTAAGGAAGTAACTGAGTATATCAAGGTTATAACTTCTTATATCAGGGTTATAATGGCTGATAAGTTACTGTGTGGTCAGTGGAAATTATGTTATTCTTCATGGAACTGAACAAGCCTGCTCTATCAGAGAGAAGCTTGACATTGTAAACATGGGGCTCAATGCTGTTCGTGACACTGGTCTTTGAATTTGTCCGTAGGGAACAATATCTTTGGGGAAACTGTTTTGTATCTCACTGGCTTGGAAGTCCTCAAGTGACTGGAAACTGTTAGGTTGCTCATGTTCTCTGCAGTAGTAGCAATTCACATTCAGTTCTTCAATATACGGCTACATATGGACCTTAGTATGTCTCCTTAGTAAAAGGATATTTCCTCTGGATGTAGCAAAGGAGCTTATTTTTGTTGGGGATGTATGCATGTGTGATGCCCGCAGTGGCCAGAACTTAGGCAAGAGATTTATATATGGTAAGAGAACATACATAGACATGATACCTTTCAATGAATGTTCTTCTCTTCTGAACTGAGTAGCTTGCTAACAGTTTTAAAGCAGACAGTCCCATGTTAAGAGCACTGCTAGACTGCTAATTTGGTACCACTAGCTTTTCATTCTCAGAACTCTACAAAAAATGCAGGGGGGGAAGAACCTACCACATTTTCTTTGTTTCCTACACATCGTGCATTAGTCTTGTATGCAAGCTGATGTTTGAACATCTGTAGTCAATAGTATTGTAATGCAGTACATTACATACCTGCTCTTGAACTTGTTGCAAGCCAAATCAAATGTGTTCTCTGTCCTTTAAAGACTAAATAGAGGTGTCTTATCCACTCTCTGGAGGGCATTCATATAAAGTTAAAAAATATATGGTCTCATTCCCTTTCTGAACTTAAGTGTTGAGTCCAAGCTCTCATCCATTTAAATGCTTTTGCATTTTTCCTACATAAATGCACTGAGAGATTTGTTGCAGCAAGTCTCTTGGCTGTCTTGTTTTGCTGAGTGTTTTTTGATACCTCTAGGTCTTTCCCACCTCTGAGGTGCTAAAGGGTTCTTACATGTTGGCTGTTCTTACTGCAGTACAGTGCCAGGGCTTGTGCTTTGCCCCTTCAGGCTCTTTGGGGAGGATGGAAAAATTCCTTATTGGAAAAAGTAGGATAATCCATATTAGTCTTAAACTCATTGCTTTCAGTGCATTGGGGAAAAGAAAAACCTGCATGTGTTCCTTTTAAAGTGCTACCTGAGTTCTAGTTTGTATGCTCCAGCACTTTAAATATTCTGGTAACTTGTAGCCTTTGAGAAGCTGTTTCTTTCCTATTCCACAATTTTTTTTGAATTAATTTGGTGCTCCCTTTAGACTTGGCACTTCTCTTGAGTAATAAAATGATGAATTACAGTGTAGAGGCTTGCGTTGTAACTTGTGCAGAGCCAAGCAAACCTCCTACTAAACTCTTCTTAGTTTGCCTCCTGTACCACAGAGAGACTGAGCCGTGGATGCAGAGTCACATGTATTAACTGCTGTCAAGTCTGGAAGCACATGGTGTGCTGCCTGCATACAGAGCTGCACCTCATTAGTTTCAATTAGTCACTAACTAACCGACTCTTTTTCTCCCTTTTGGTTCTGCAGGTATTGTGGGTTCATTTGAGAGCTTGTGGTTTGTTTGTATTATGTGTCTTCTACTCCATATGGATTATTTTTCTAGAAAATGAAGCTTGTAGCAGTTCAACTGCTTATGCAGAAAAGATAATCTCAGGAGTTGGTCATCTGGCTGTAGATAATGTGATTACTTTAGTCACAGTATCAGTTGTCTTTCAGGGCTGATGTAGTTGCAGGCTTTCCTTTATACAGGCTAGTTTTTAATCGATGGCTTTTTAGTCATTGAAGCTAGGTTATTAGGAAGCAGTGAAAGGGAAATCAATAATATACAGTTGTGGTTTTTAAGGTATTCTGGAGAGCCAAGGAGTACCATAGGCTATTCTAAATGAGTAAATGAAATAACTTTGTTACATGATGTCAATATCACTAAATGTATTCTGTTTTACAAGAAGAATTCCATTTGAATATTTTATCACATAAGCAACAGCACTACCATGAAGCAGCTGTGGTTCATGGATGAACTTTGGATGGTAAAATGTGCTTTGAATTAAGCTTGGCTACTGCTTTATAATGTTCAGTACCTTAGTCTTTGATGTGATAAATGAGTCAGACTAACATTTGAAGAAGCTGAAGTAAGATGCTTCTTACTGACATAGCTGAAAATCAATTGCTCTTTTTCAGTGGAATCTTACCTTTCCGATTTTTGATATCTGATTAATGACTTTTCTATGGATTAAACAACTTCTTGTAGTTCTCCAGCAGAATGAGTATTAAATCAAAACTGTCTCCCAGTGATCCTGCACAAAAAGAATTAGAGCAGCTTTCTTGGTATTCAGCATTGTTAACAGATGTTTTAGACAGATTAGGTAGGGAAATCCCCAAGGGATGAATTATGAATTAATGATCACAACCCTGATTATAGTTTAGTGAAACTGCTGTAAGGTGCTATGAGCCTATGGGAGCCTATGGCTTTCTGCTTGGGTTTATATTTTAGTTCATTGACAAAACATAACCCTTTCTACACAGAGCCTTGAATGAGACTCACTAAGTTGCATTCTGCCAGCAGGGCAAATGAGTAGTGATACAGACTCTAGTGCAAATGTATAATTGCTAGTTTACACTAGCTACTGAATAGGATGATTTCTTGTTTTTTGTACATGAATTGTCAAATAGTAATACCTGATAACTTAAACATGAATTATGGAACTCGGGTATGAGCAAATCCTAAGAATCTTTCAGATGTACCTGGAAAATAAAAACTAATGCAGTTGCTCTTGTGTTAGAGGAATTAATATAATCGCTTATAAATCACACAAATAACACATTTTCAAATAACATTAAAGTAAAACTGTGCTGTAATAACATAATCTTGTAAACTTGTTTTTTGGGGTGTGGTGTTTTGGGTTGTTTTTATTCAGAGGTGTTAAAAGTGTTTAGAAGGGTAATACTGTCCAAAGTTGCAAGTGCTTAACATGTAGGAGCTAGACCGATGTCTGGAATTTTCCCTTTTGGTTATTGGAGTTTCTGTATTGAATGTCAATGTTACATTTAAATATTAAATTTTCCATCTCAACGAGCTTTTGTTGCCCTTGAGCTCTTCATGCAAGCAATCAGAAGCACATACAGGCTCTTAACAAACGCAAGGCAGTGGTTCCTGGATTATACGTGAGTTTTGTTTTGTTTTACACTCCTGTAGGTGGATAGTAGTTGGATTTGCATGGGCTTTTCCAGAGCATGCTGTACTTTCCTGTTACTCCCTAGGGCAAATAGGTCCCTTTCAAGATGAAATACCAGGTGTTGCTCTGAATTGAAGTGGTATGTCAAAATACCACTTTTATAGAAGGAAGCCTTCTCTAAAAAAGGCTGGAGAAACCCTCCTGTCTTGCAGCATGATTGAATGGCTGGCATTCATGCCAGTGAAGCTGCCTCATTATGGAACTACAAACAACTTTTTTTTTTGCATCTTCAGGAGCCAATCCTGATTTGAATAAAGAATTCTCAGTTGCAGGTGGTGTTGAGGTGCTATCCCTGTTACATTCTTTATTACAATGTCTGAATTTTTAGTGCAACAACAGTGGCTGTTCATTGGAATAAGCAGCAAGGAGCTGGCTGGGGTGTTGTTTGCACAAGCAGTGGAAGGTTAGGTACGTGCACAAGGTTAGGGAGGAAGGCCACAATTATAATTTGCTATTCAGCCTCCCATTTTGAGGTTACATGATCATGTTAGTAAATTGAATTATTTCTCAGACTTGCATCTCTCTGGTGCTGGAAACATGTCTGCATCTGTTTTTTCTGTATCTGAACGTACACTTTAAACAATGAACTTCCCTCCGACTTGGTTTTGCATACTTACTGTGTACAGGATTTCTAGGGGCAGAATGAAAAAGAGTAATAGCTTAGTTCATTAAATCTCCCCGTTTGAATAAGAAGATACCAAACTAGGGGGCAACAGGAGGGGCAGACAATGTATATAAACCTGGCTTATATGGCTTATAAACCCCTAAACCTCACTAGCGAAAGTGAACATAGTTGTACATTTCAGCAAACTTCAAGACAGCAGTTGAAGTAGGAAGCCAATTCACGAAGAAAAATGCAGTAGAGGCCATTTTATTTGTGGATGCATTTCATGATAGTAAACACATGTTTTCTGATCTTCGGTATACTTGCTGAAGAACATGTGCAATTGGAAGAGGTTGAATTGGACTTTCAATTTAAAAACAATCTTTGCCATTTAAAATTTACAGACAGAAATCTGCATCTTTAAACTTCCATACATCTTTTCAAAAAGAGAAGGAAGCTTGAACTTGAATTATCTGAGAAATAAAATCTTTGTAGTCACCATGCATTTCTATAGAAATTTTGAAGAATACTGATTGGGGGGGGGGGAAGCAAAGCAGTCCTCTGACTTGTGAGGCACGTGAGAATAAACAAAGTAGCTTTGATTTATGGTCTGGCCTCACTGAGCATTCTCTGCCTTTTGTGTGTGGAAAAAGGAATGATGGCAGGAGTGCAGGTCAGTAAGGGGTCTGTAAAAGGTAGACATGAAAGAGCAAGCCTATTTATCCTCTACAGTGGTGTTACTTTAATAACATTTTCCAAGAAATTAAAACCTCCACATAATATTTAAGGATCCGCTAGTTGCAAGAACTAGTTAGATGTGTTTAATTTGTTTTTGCTTGGCTCTCTAGACCTCCTTTTCACATCAACTTGCAAAAAAAGCTTGAAATATTTCTAATCTCACTGTAAAAAAAAAAAGTCTGAAGTTTTGAGTTTTCATAAATCTGGGAAAAAAACCTCAAAAACCCTCATAGATTTTAAAGCCCAAAATAAGCCATACTGGAGGAAATAAATTGATGTCATCAAAGTACTGCACCTCAGTTGTGCCAGTTCATCTGTATCACGTTTTGGATAATCATTTTCTTGATGGTGTTTGCTTTGGATCTTGAGATGTAAAGGGCTCCTGGTTTTTTAGGAATGCGTTCAGCAGAAAGAAGGGGTATTCACTACTATAGTGCAGTCTTGCTGTGAGTTGAATCCTTTCTTTTGATCTCTGAACAATTCCAAGAATGTGTAACAAAGTACACAGCAATGGTACTAATAATCTGAGGTGTGCATTTGAAGTTGTGCGCTCTTGTCTTTCCTGGCAAACTTTACAAAGTAGATTTTGAAGCCTAGATCTGAAGAAGGCCAAGAGAATTGTTTTCACCTCTTCAAAATAATATTTTCTACTCTTTCTGGGCTTCTGAGAAGTCCACAATTAAATGCTGTGTTTTAAAATTAAATGTAGAATTTGCAGTTACCCAGAAATCTGATTGCAGCTGCAATATTGTCCAGTGTTTTGGTTGCTTGTTCTAGTCTCATGCTCTTTCCTAGGCATCTGTGTTGGGGTACTATATGAATCACAGAATCACCTAAGTTAGAATCATAGAATAATTGGGGATTGGAAGGGACCTCGAAAGATTATCTAGTCAAATCCCCCTGCCACAGCAGGATCACCTAGACCTAGAAAAGACCATATGGATCATACAGTCCAACCATTGACCCAACGCTGACATGTCTTTCACTAAACTGTATTCCCAAGTGCTATGTCTACAGGACTTTTAACTACCTCCACTGAGGGGGACTCTGCCGCAGCTTTAGACAACCTATTCCAATCTAAATCTCCCTTGACCCAATTTGAGGCCATTTCTTCTTGTCCTGTGGCTTGTCAGTTGGCTAAACAGATAGATAACCTATCTGCAACCACCTGTAAAATAGTTGTAGAGAGTGATAAGGTCTCCTCTCAGCCACCTTTCCTTCAGGTTAAACAGCCTCAGTTCCCGCAGCCACTCCTCATCACTCCTCATAACACTTTGAGCTCCAAACCCTTCACCAGCTTTGTTGCTCTTCTCTGGACACATTCCAGTATCTTAGTGGCATTCTAGTGGTTAGGGGCCTGAAACTGAACACAGTACTAGTGGTGTAGCCTCATCAGTGCTCAGTACTGGGAGAGGATCCCTGCCCTACTCTTGCTGGCCACATTATTGCTAATACGAGACAGAATGCCATTGGCTTTCTTGGCCACCTGGGCACACTGCTGTCTCATATTCAGCCAGCTGTCAGTCAACACTCCCAGGGGCCTCTCAGCTGGGCAGCTTTCCAGCCACTCCTTCCCAATCCTGTAGGACTGCCAGGGGTGATTGTTGGTGAAGTGCAGGACCTGGCATTTGGCCTTATTAAAACTTTTACAGTTGACCTTGGCCCATTAATTCAGCCTGTCCAGATTCCTCTGTGGAGCCTTCCTACACTCAAGCAGAACAATACACCTGCCCAACTTGATGTTATCTGCAAAGTTATTGAGGGTGCACTCAATCCCCTCATCCAGATCATTGGTAAAGATGTTGAAGAGCACAGGTCCAAATACTGAGCCCTTGGAAACATCACTCATGACCAACTGGATTTGACTTCATGTACTACCACTCTTCGGGCCCCACCATCTAGCCAGTTTTTTACTTGTCAGTGTATGCTCCTCCAAGCCGTAGTTTCTGAAAAAGAATGCTGAGGAAGATGGTTTTAAAGGCTTTACTAAAGTCGAGGCAAACAATATCCACAGCCTTCCCTCATCTGTTAAGTGGGTGACCTTGTAGTAGAAGTAGATCAGGTTTGTCAAGCAGAACCTGCCTTTACTAAAACCATTCTGATCAGGTCTAATTACATGGTTGTCCTGCACATATTGGGTGATGGTACTCAGGATGACCTTTGCCATCTGCTTTCTTAGCACTGATGTCAGGGTAGCAGGCCCGTAGTTCTCAGGCTCGTCCATCTTGTACGTGGGTGTCACACTGGCTAACTGTCAAACTGCTGGGACCTCCTGCATTAAGCCAGGACCATAAGGGCTGGTAAGTGGTGAACAGTGGCTTGGTGAGCAACTCTGTCAGCTCCCTCAGAACTCTTGGCTGGATTCTGTCTGGTCATATAGACTTGTGTACATCTATAGGTACATTAGGTCATTGACCATCTCTTCCTTGATTGCAGGGGATCATTCTGTTCCTAGTCCCTGTCTTCTAGCTCAGGGGGCTGGATCCCTACAATGCAGCTGTTTCTATTACTAAAGGTTAAGGCAAAGAAGACATTAAGCACCTCAGTATAAAACTGATTTGGTTGGGCTGGTCTCCTGTTGCATGACAGCTTCTACTTGTCACTGCAGGTCCTGGATTGTTCCTTCCTTTTCAGAGGTGGCTTATCAGCTTGTTAGACACTACATGAGGAAGATTGCCTGAGGCTTCTCTGAGCATGTTAGCATTTGCCCACGGATAAGTGAACCAGCTTACAGGTTGTTAAAGTAGTTTATTTCATTTGTTTCCTTGAAGGCTTTTATGAAAGATGTGTACAAAAGCAGCGAGAAGATGCTTTTAAAATTACTTCAGGTGAGGTTACAACTACAACAGTCACAACACCACTCAACTCAGCAGTGTTTGATGAGTACTTGTATGTGCCTTCTAGATACCAGTGCATAGGCAACATGAGGAAAGTATACAGATGGGGGAGTAACAGGATTATTCCATTTCTTGAAAGGTGTTCTTTACAGAAGTGGTGATTTGGGGTCCTGTAGGATATGTTGAGGTCTGTATGACTTGTGCAAGAAGGGTTTGGTTCCCCATTTTGAATGGTAATGTGTAGGAGAAACTCTGCTGGTTTAAGTGTCTGTAAAGTGGAGTCCCTTGTCTCAGAGTTTTGGGTTCTTACCATTAACTAGCATGTTAGTAGATAATGCACTTTGGTTAATCTTTTCCAGCCTTTGAAAACTTTGGAAGTAGAGTTTCTACATATTCTATTTGTGGGATTTTTCTGCAAAATGAAAACTGAGCAGGATTATAAAGCTTTCCAGTTCTAAAAACCTGCATGCTAGACTCCTAGTCTGCATGCTTGGTAGGACTTTTATGCCTAGACAGGCATCAGGCTCTGATTTCCAGAACAGGTAAGCGGGTAGTCTCTGTTCACTTCTCAAGATCCCTGAGGTTTGTCTTTTGTGATGTGAAGTCTATGTGACAGTTCTGCTTGTAGCCCTTATGGACTGTATGTCAAACGCCAGCTGCTGCTTCTGTGTTCTCTCACATATGTAGTTGTATTCTGCAGCAGATATGGGTACCAGAACAACATGTGCTGCTGGTTGACTAAATGAGTCTGAGAATCTGCTTGTCCTTAAGCAGTACACAAAAGACCTAAAATGAGAGAACAGTACCTGAAATGTAGTATTAGAACTTCCTCCTCACACCCAGTTTCAGGATGAACTACTAAAAGTATGAGCAATGTGAAAAAGAGCTTTTTAACCAAGTACTATGTGCCATCAAATTGAGCTAAATTTACAGCACACTTCTATTGTAGGGGTTTGTAGCTTCTTCCCTAGCTTGTGGTGGCATTGCATTTTCTTAGCAGAGGCTTTCCATTCTTGGCATTACTTTTATTTTCAGAAAGGAATTCTATACCATTATGAAATTAATGGAAGGTAGAAGACAGAAAATGCACAAAATAGAAGAGGAGCTGTTACTCTAAGGACGCTAATTCTTGAGTATTTTTTCTAGCAGGAAATCTACTAGAAACAGTTTTTCGTATTAGTGTGAGGCAGTAGTAAATACTACTCTTGAATCATGTAGTCATAGAATTGTCTAGATTGAAAGAGAACTTTAAGATCAAGTCCAACCATTAACTCTGCCAAGCCCACTGCTAACCATGCTCTTGAGCACCATAGCTACATAACTTTTAAACACATCCAGTGATGGTGATTCAGGGCAGCATGTTCCAGTGCTTGATGACCCTTTCCATGAAGAAAGGTGCAGTTTGAGGCCATGTCCTCGTCCTGTCTTGTTACTTGTGAGAAGAGGCCAGCTCCCACCTCTGTACAACGCAGGTATTTGTAGACAGCAATGAGGTTTCCCTTCTGTCACCCTTTCTTCAGACTATATGGTCCCATCCAACGTACAGTGTGGATACTTAAGGAAGGAGGGAGGGGGACAGGATATCTTCCAAGGTGGCATATCAGTTTAACTCTTGTGTTTGCAGCAGTGGCTGTGAAATAGCTGTGTTTCCTTTGATTTTATTTATAGTTGTCTATAAATACTTCCTGAAACCCTGTCTCATAAGTATCACTTAATTCTGTCATGCAAGACTTAATTACACTGATAATAAATAGACATTAGAATATTTTTAGCTGAGCGTGCTGTCATGATGCTTCCTGTGCATGAAGCACGTAAGGACTTAAATGTCAGTGTCTGAAGGCTCTCAAAAAGCTCTGAAAACAGCTGCTCGAGAACTGCCATAACTGAGCTCATTTCCTTAATTACCAAGTACAGCTTGTTACGTGATGGCTATATGTGTTAGCATCAATGAAGTTCTTGGGAAAAGGCCAGTTTGCTGCATCTGCTCCTAACAAGCAACAAAAGATTGTAACTGGCAGTTTCTTGAGACTGAACACCCCTTACACTGATTGTCTCACATCTCAGATAAACATTCCATGGAAACAATGCAGGAGCTCTCATTACACAGAGCTCTTCAAATGGACAGTTTCCTTTCTAGGACCTGATCAGTAAATCCTGAAGTAAACAGCATGTAAACATTGTTGAAAGAGACTTGCAGGTAATGTTTTTAGCTGTTAACTCCTGCCCAAACACTAATGTTAGAGACTAGGCAATGCATGATCAGAATACAACAGATTAAATATTTGGGAGGTGTAAAGCTTAAAGGAGAGTTTAGATTGTATTCTTGGAGTCACAGGCTTTGCTTCTTTAAAAAAAAAAAACCAAACCCCAACACTGGAAAGAAACACAACGGTAATACTTCTGGTCTGGTTGCAGACTGGATGGGCTGCAGGGAAAAAGCAGTCCTTCAGAATATTGAATATCCTTAAATCCTGCTAAGTTCTCACTAACTCAGTTTTTGATAGGCTCTTAGGGTATCTTTGAAGGACAGTGTTTGGTTGGTGAGGACAAAGTTCATTGATAGATTTCTTCTGCATCTTACTAATGAAATTCCTCTCCTTGCTATGTTAGGATCTTGTTTGTTAGGTTTTTTAATCCTGATTGTTAAATACAAGTTTGATTAATTTCTAAAAAGAATCTGAAACTGCAGTTGCAGTTGCCTCTGCTTTTTCATAACTTTATTTTTAATGGAGGATGTACCTGAGTATGTACTTGTCACTCAACAGTAGATATTTCCCAGAATTAGACATTCTCTTTGCTTTCTGCAGGTGGCAGTTTATGAGATACATATCTGTATCTGGAGAACCTCCCTCATGTCTTTGACATTATTAAGTGTTTGGTATATGTCTAGCTCGTGTTTTTGGAATGGAAGATGGCCATTTACTTTAGCTGGCCTGTATTCCTGTTTTCCACTATCTCTTTTTATCATGAATTACCTACTCATATTTCAGGGCTCTTTGCTACTTTTTTATAGTAAACATCCTGTTATGCAAATTTTACTGTAGTAGTACGTTTGCTGCATGGTGTCGATTATGCTTGAAATAGTTGTTACATGAAGCTGTTTGCTTGATGTTTCAAACTGCTTGACCAGCTTCTGTTTTAGTTCTTTCATAATGTTTGTTTTTAACTGGCAGTCTGTATATGCTTTTACTTCTCTGGAAAAAAAAAACAAACAATAGAACTCAACCAAATTCCCTCGCTTCTACTATTGAGGTAGTTCAGTAGTGGCCTTAGGTTAGCCAGCTTGAGAAGAAATTATATTATCCAGCTAAGAGTTCATTATTCCACGAGGTATTTGCAGTCTCAGCTGCTGTGACATTGTCATGATTTTTATCATTTGCATTCCTCTACAGCAACATATGGGATTAAAATGCCCTTGATGATTTGCAAGAGTTAGTCTGATTCTTTCATTCTGCAGTGTTAGTTGCATATACCTTTTTTTCTAGGGTTTTAAAGGGATGTTTAAACTTATACTGGTGTGGAGTTCTGTGGGAGGTAAAATCCAGGATGTCCATCTAACTAGTATTCTGTTTGTCTTAGGCTCCTGCTAATTTATATGTATTTTTCAGAAGTCAATAGCTCTATAAATACAGTACTTGCCCTCTGTGTTGCTGTTTACTTAAAAATCCATTGCGGAAATAAAGTTGTGACTGTATCAAATTGGTCCAATTTTGGCAAACCCCAAAATGATGCTGATATCTCTACTACTGGAGTCCTCAACTTTTACTGTGCATGTGGTGTGAGAGCCTGTTGAGAGACTTAGGGCAGTTTATTTTAATACTGCAGATGGGAAGGAAAAAAATAAATCCCTCAGTTCATTGGAGATGTGAGATAAGCTGCGATCACAGCAGATAGGCAAACAATTGTACTGCAAATCCTTCTTTCATTCTCTGAGAAATGAAATGATATCTCATGACTCAACACTAAATTTTAAAAGTAAACTTGGTAAAAATCAATTACTGATTTCCGTTCAAAGCTTGTGTTACATACTGAAGTCTTCTTGCATACATTTCTAATAATTAACACGTCTTGTTCACAGATAACTACTCTTATTAATCATAAGGATAAACCAAAGCGTTCGGACAAGACTCTGCAAGCAATTCAGCGAGTGGGCCAGGCAGTGAACTTGGCTGTTGGAAGATTTGTTACAGTAGGTGAAGCTATAGCCAATGAAAATCGTGAACTGAAAGAGGAAATGAGTGTTGCTTGCATCGAGGCAAGGAGAGCAGGTATGTAGTTACTCCTGAAGTTGTGCTTGTGCCATTTTTGGCGCACTATTTTTAGTGTCAGGAATAATGTAAGAACTTGAATTGCTTGACTGTCTTCTGTTGGTTCATTCAAGGCCTGGCCTGTTACCTGATTTTTGTCACTTTATTAAATTGCTGCCATCTTACAAACAGGGAATGGAATTGGCTTTGATTTTTTTTCTGGGATGTGTTGCTGCAAAGAGTTACCTGGCTACCTACTGCTCTTAGTTTTGTATTTCTGCAGACCGAGCAGAGTGCTAAGAATAAAACTCTAGAGTTTATTGCTCCCAAGCTAAACCACTGGAGTATTTAAAGTAAATTGAGTGTTATGCTGTTGGGGTCACTGTGTTCTAAATCTGAATGTCTGAATGGAGGTCAGGTGTCAACCCATATTCCATCAGTAAGATGACTCACATAAGTCAGCTGAAGACTTCCCTCAGTAGAATGAAAATCGTATCATTCTTGCCTTTTTGCTGAATCCAACTTTTGTTCACAAAGCTGGTGTGTGTGCGGACTGAATGTGAAGTGCGGATAATTGAGTTGCCTGCTGTCACCGTCACTAGAAGCCTCTGTCTGGGTGTGAATAGTGGATTACATTCTCTGATACTGTAAAAGAATGTTATGTCATGCTAGAAATGACTCCTTTCAGTTACTCTTAGTAAATGTATTTTCTTACATCAGCAGTGCAGCCTTAAAGAAGATGACGTCTAGCAGAACTTTCCTTTTGTTGTTAGTGCTGATGGGCTTTTCTGTTTTCTTTCAAATACCTTTGGATCATAGGAAGTTCTACTTGAAGTTTTTATTCTTCAAGCAAGTGGAAGTACAGACATTCTTCTTAGTGTGGCTTTAGGGAAACAATCTTGAACTTCCAGATGTGGCAAACAAATAGCCCTTGAATAATAATATTTTGATGACCCTTGTACAATAGTCTCTTGATGACTGTAGAAAAGTAGTACTCTGCTCCAAGACACAGCTTATTGTACTTAAAATGAATGTGTTAAGTTAAACAGTGGACCTGATGGCTAGTGTTTGGTTTTTTAATCTTTTAAATAACCTCAGAAGCCTGAGAAACTTGTCTTTTGTTGTCCTAGCTGGCTGAATCACTGTGGTGGCCTCAAACATTGAGGATGCAGTTCACACTATTTTAGTGATTAAAAAAAAAAAAAAAAAGCTTAACAGTTGGACATGGTGCTATGCTGTAAGAAAACTGCTGAAAATCCCTCAACAATGAGCCATAATGTCTAGAAACATGCTGGTGATGAGTGATTGTTTTCGTGATTTGAAGGACTATTCTAGATAAACTTCAGACTGAAAATTCATAGTCGCTCCAGTAAGCTTGGCTGCAAACAGAAATGTCCTGATCTGAAAACATTCCATTTGTTATGTGAAGCATGTTTTCTCTTCAGAGATCCAAGTAAAATGCTGACAAGCCAAGAATTGCTGAAGTTTACATCAATAATCTCAGCTGCTAGAAGAGTAGTACAGTCTGGATTTGTATTTCTTGACTTGCCAGTTATGCTGTGTCCAAGTGTGTTTTTTCTCCCTATCAGTGTATCCAGGAGAAGCTCAGAATCTAAAAATAGTCCACAGGATTTTCTCTTGCCAAATGGTTTTACTTTTTCACATTGTTTTATTTCCTGTTGCACAATAATGAGCCTCAGTCTAGAGAAGTGAAGATACAGACTGTTTACTGTCAAACCTCACATTTACCTTGACACGGGACAGCTCTTTTCTCTGAGCCATTCATTTGAGATCTAACTGAACACTTCCATGGAACTGCAGTGTTTCAGACATGTTTGCTTCTGGTTTTGTTTGGTGGTCTTTTTCATACCAGTATTATCTCCGTGGTCTGTGTTAAGTGTTAGACAAGGCAAGACAGTCCTTTGTGGGGATAAATTGTTAACTAATAACTGTTCTCTGAATTCATTCTCTGAACGCAGATGTTTAAATGCCATATGAACAGCGTTGGTGTTCCCAATGAAATTCCAGTAAAATACCCTGGCCTATTACAGCCCAAAGTATTGAATTATATAAAAGAATCCCATGTTTGGATGGCATGGGTAGCAGAAAGCCCTTGCTGTTTAGGACAGAGGATGCTGTAGAACTGTTCCTGCTTGTTTTTATACACTACGTTAGGTTGTGCGTCACAGATTGAAAGCGTCCCTTTGTTAGGCATAGAAGAGATTTCAACACTACAGGATTTAGAACATGAAGTGTCTTGGTTACTAAGAAAAGTAGGGAGCCTTTAAATCAATCACATATCCTGCAGAGACTTTGAAGGATGACAGATGTTGTATCTGTCTCTTGTGAAGGGTATAATCAGTGATCTGAAGTGTTTCAGTCTTAACTATTTTCAAGTAATAAACTTTGTAATTTTTATTGACTCAAAAGGGAATCGTAAAACACTGCAGAGGGTCTTACAGCAGATTTTGCCTAACATTAGTCTTGCACTGTGTCAGTGTTTACAGTGCCAATATAGTAGTGAAGTGTAACTTGAAGTACATTTTTAGATGCCCATCTGTGATTCATATAAATGATTTTTTCCTTTTTTCCTATGCAAAACTAGGGGACACTGGTTAATTTAAAGAGAAAACACATGTCAAGAATGAGTTAGTGTCATAACATTTTCAGTATTCTCTGCCAGCTGACTACATAGCCCTAAAGGAAGACAATGAAGTGAAATGAAAGCAATAAACTGATCTCTCCTATTTTTACTTTGTCTTTTAGTACAGAGAATTACTAAACTAAAAGGGATGAAACCAACCAACCAAATAAATAACATTCAGCTACAAGAATGGAGACTGCAACTTCTTACAGTGTTTAACAACTCTTACGGTGGCAAAAGCATTTGCTTGTATCTTGTCCATGGCTTTCTGTCCTATTACCATACACGTCTGGGATCAGTCTGTCTATCTCTTCTCCATACCTCTCTGTTAGGTAGGCAGTTGTAGACAGAAGCAAACTCTGCCACTGGTCTTCTTTTTTTGAGGTGGAACCGACCCACTTTCTTCAAGCTCTCCTTTTACAACATATGCTCTGCTATGACAGTGTTTTCTCTTGTACTGGGGAGCACTGGACAAAGTGCTCCGGATGATGTCTCATGAATGTCCAATGGAAGGGGTTCATATTTTCTGCAGCCTGCCAGTTATGTTCCTGCTAGCAACCCAGCATGCAGCCAGCCATCACTTGTGAATCAAGTTCTATTCTTTTCCACCAAGACCCCCACCTCTTTCCCCTCAAAGCTTCACTGTAGGCAGCTGATGGCAGCCTGTGCTGTTGTGTGGTGTTAGCCTGGCCCAGATGTAGGACTTGGTATTACTGTATTTGTTGGACTTCACCAATTTCCTCACAGATCATCTTTCCAACCTGGCCCATCATCCAGGGAATACTTTTGATGCCTTTTAGTAGTTCTTGAAGACACCACCGGTAATTGACTGGCTGCTGGATTTTGTACCACTTACAATCCTGAGCCCAACAGTCAGGTCTGTTTTCTAGCCACCTTTTTGTACACTTATCCAGCCCATACCTTATAATTTAATTGTAAGGATGCTATGGGAATTCATGTTGGAGGTCTTGATAAAGTTGAGATACACAGCATCCATTACTTCCTTTTGTAGAAGTTGTGTCATCTCATCACACCATGATTACCCCATAATTTTCTTTGTTACCCTCCTTGAAGATGGGTGTGACAGTTGCCTTTCTGTCGCTGGAAATCTGTCTTAATTGTTACAGTCTTTCAGACACAATGTCAGAATTACAGTGACGCTGAACTGTTCCTTTGACACTCAGAGATGTGTCCCATGTATTTATGTATGTCCGCTGGGCTTAAATAGTCCCTGGTTCAGTCTTATCACCCTACCAGATCTTGCTTCTCATAGCTTACTCCCAGGGTACCGTTATTGTTCCTGTAGTTTGAAATACGCAGGTAGAGGAAGAAACCTTTTGTTCTGTTGTTGGAAGTCTTAAGTTTCTAGGGCTGTCTGGAGCTTTAGACAAGTGGGTGTTGTAGCTCTTTCTGTGTTCTTTGGTGATTCTTTCTATGACTAGATGCTTTACCTATGACATAATTAATTTTTGCGAAGCTGAATCATACAGCAAGAGAAATAGGCTAATAATGTTGTGTGTCTTCATTGATCTGAACTGAAACAAATTTGACTATGGAGAAGGCAGTGGCCAATTTGGTTTGCTGTTAAATGCTCTTGATTGACTTGAGATTTATCTAACAGCTTCACAGTTTGGATAATATCCATGTTTGTAATTCTTCTTGCTTCTATTAATTCCCAGGCCCTTCAGCTGTGGAACTCGCCATCTCAGTGTGCTCTGTTGATCCTACTTGCATACCTGATAATAGAGAGACCTGATGATCTGTTTCATGGCTTTTATCATTGGGCCTGATCCTAGCAGAAGTACTGGAAGTTCCTTGCCAGTGCAATGTGTTTTCAGGAAACTTAAGAGGTCCAGAGATTACAAATGGCTGAGGAGATAAATCTATACATAAGCACTAAAAAGCGTGGAGCGCCGTGGCTTGAAGGACTATCAGTCCAACTTTGTTCTGTTGTGTTTTGTGTTACTTCATTAGTTTTGGGGTAATAATGCACTTCCAGGTTCTTCATTTGGGACCTCTGGCTTTAAAAGGTTTTGGATTATCTTGTCTGCTTAGGTGAATTACCTTAGTTGAAGTTTTGAAAATGAATCATAGTGGCTTTAGCAAATGTCCTAGATTTGTCTTCAAGGATGACCTGCAGGTTGGTTGCATGCTACCAAAAACCCATCTCAGAGTTTGCCTGATTCAGTCTCGTGGTAGTCCGCCTGTGATTGTGGAATAAGAAACTGCTCTGGACCTTTCCTCTATTGCATTGTTACCTAGAGTACCCCCAAAGATTTAGTTGGACAGAAGCCTGGATTTTGTCAGACAAGGAGATCTGTTGGCTATACTGCATTGCAGAATGTGTAACAGCATTAGAAAAAAAGCGATCAATTAGTCCTATTTAATTATTATTGCAATAAACACTGGTTGAATACAAAGATACTCACTTTCTTGTCTCCTGTGTCTGACAGCATACAGATTGGTGGCACTGTAATGCTTCAGTCCTGTAAGTTAGTTTGAAATATCTTTCCTCTTTGTGGCTGAAGTCTTCTACAGCAATAGGAAATCTGTAAATCATGGGAATTCTAACTAAAATTTGGAAAGTGGAGGGTGAAATATGTAGTTCTTCCTTGCTTCATCCCACTCCTTCAATTTGAGTTTTGCTGTTAAAGGTGTACAAATATCTCCCATTAATGTTTTTTCTCTTCACAGTCCCCAGCTCCAACCCTTCTGGCTTAAATATCTGTAAAGTACTGTAAGGAAGTCAATGTGTGTTACAGGTGGAAAGGTGAGGCAATACTGAATAGTACAAATTAAATATGGAGAGGGTGCCACCAACAGTCAGTAGAAGGAAGTGAAGTAAAAGTCTAAAAAAATAAATAGCTCTGAAATTTGTAGTTTGTCCTTCAGAGGTGAAAATTAAGAATGCTTAATGAGCCAGTGTCCCTTTTTTTTTTTTCCCAAGTATGTTAATTATTTCTTTTTTCTCTCTAGGTGAAACAATTGCTCAGCTTACAGATGTGGCAAACTTGGATCATCCGGAATCCGATAGCCACATAACAATCTTTACAGACAAAACAGGGGTGGTAAAGGCTGCAAGGTTGTTGCTTTCTTCTGTCACGAAGGTGCTGGTGTTAGCAGACAGAATTGTTATTAAGCAAATTATAACTTCCAGAAACAAGGTATTTGTAGTTTCTTTTTTGTTTTAACTGATACTTGTATTCAAGAGAGTGGTGGTAAATGAAGCAATATTTTCACTGTATCTCTAGAGGAAGTGCAAAATAAAGAGGTAGAAATTAATGTCTTGCACATATTCACCTAACAAAATCCTGAAAGTGAATGGCTGTAAGTCAGGAAGAATAAAATCAGCATTTTGAGTGACTTTCTGTATTTTATGTGACCTGTATTGCTGTATTGACTTAGTATGCTGGAAAAGGCACTGTGTTACTGCTTATTAAACTTTATGCTTGCTGTGAGGTGGAGAGTGTGTCTGCCAGTAAAAATGGCCAATAAAAGCTTCTACTTGTTACGAACAGAATGTTTGTACTGTCAGGGTTAAGACAAGGAGAGCATTGTGAATATGTCTAAGGCAAAAATCTGTGAGGAATGCTGGTAAAAGTCTCTGCTAGTGACATGAGATTTACAGAATAGAAGGGTTTTTTTGGTGCAGTTTAATTTAGGTCTTAAAGACCAGCTTGAAACCATGTAGTTGATATACTCAATATATCAAGGCACATATAAGCTCTCATGTACTGCACTGATTTGCCTGTAAGATATCAGGTTTTTTTCTGCTTAGTGTGCTAAAACAAAAATAGAAGAACCTCATGTTTGGAAAAATGAGGCTTGATAGAGCCTGGAATTTTCTATTAATTCCCAATTTGTAATCCAGAGCAGCATCTCTTTTCTGTTTTGACTCCTTATGCTCTCTCTTCCTTTATGCAACAGATTGCTTTCTAGACATTGTTTTGCAGCTTCTAGATCCAAGACACAATCTAGTTCAGGATTCCAAAACTACAGTAATAGCTGCTTCAGTCTGGCCTTATACTTGTCAGCTCTGTTTTGCTCTCTTAGTGCCCTTTTCTTTTCCCAGTGGCTACTGAAGGTGGCAGCAGTTTTATCAATGTTAATTTGCTAAAATTGCTTGTTGCTTTGGCCTTTTCTTGCACTGGAGACAAGAATGGTGCATTTAATACCTCTGGCTGCATTTTGTGAGCTTTTCTTCTGCTATTGTCTGCAGCCATGCAGTGATCTCTGTTCATTCATTTTCCCCAAAGTGGCTGATGTTAATGCAGATTTAGGACTAGAGAGAAACTGTGCAAGTGCTGTGTCATGGAAAGATAGAGAGGGATATATCCCCTCAGCAGCAGGGCATGGCTTATGATATATGAAACTATGCATATGTACAGTGATGTGACTATGATAAGCATAGATGCAAGGTTTAGTTTTGAAGGCATTTCAAACTAAGTCCCCCATATTGCAAAGTAGACACATCTGACTACCATAGTTGCCGTAATGACCCTAGTCTGTGTAGTCTTTTTTGTTTTGCTGCACGTGTTTGAGAATGTCTGCTTCTGTTTATGGGACCAGTAGAGAAATCCATTTCTTTAGGACCAATGAAACTTGATAGTTATAGAACACACTCCTGAAATGTGTATCATGGGCAGCAAAACGGTTCTTCCTGTAAGAGATGTTATGGTGAAGGGATAATATGATCAGGGGCTTAAGTGCCCACAAATACTCAGAGACAGGGTAGTGTAATATGGTGTAGAGGATGGAAAAGCAGGAACAGGATCATCAGTACTGCAAACTGGAGCAGATACTGTTTTGTTGGAGTGTTGCTCAGTTTTCATCTTGGAGACTGGATGTCCAATGTTAAACTTTCAGGGCCAGTTTTTTTGCTGCCTGTTTTTGAATGTTTTTGTTGTCATCATCATCTTTCTCATATCAGTCAGGAGTAAAGTCAATCTGAGAGCAAAAGACAAAACCAATGAAGTGGTTGGACATCCAATGTATTCATAGACTGATGAATGACTGAGATCTGCTCCGGAATCCAAGCTCTATTTGATTACCTCCATGATCCTATTCCTGCTTCTGCCCCACATGTACTGTCTCTGTGTTCTTAGATTGGGTGCATTTCTTAGTTCCTGCTCAAATATGTCCTACCTTACAAAATTTGTTTCACTATTAATCTGGCTTAATCATTGCATCGGTGAGCTTAGTCTCGCTCTGTTTACTGTTGTCAGTCAGGTTTGGAGTGGCAGAACAATGAGCAAGGAAGTGACAGATAGTGAGGGTGTTGCTGTGCTCTGTGGATTGATCAAAATATGGATGTGCCCTGAACTGATGCCAGCCCATGACTGCTGCTTGAGAGGCAACAACATACAGGGTGCAGCATTAGCTGTGTAATACACCAAGTTCTAATTTAGGTATCAATAGTAACTTTTTAATTTAATTTTTAACCTCTTTTGAAAGTGTACAGTTTAATTACTGTCTGTGTTTCATGTTGAAGACAGTTTAAAATGAAAAATTAGTAAGAGATCACAGGTACTTTGCATTTTAAAAGTGTCTTGAATAATCCTTAGACAAATTTAGAGCTGTCTATTCAGTTTCTCCCTGTATGTAGTTTCTTGGAATGTCAGCTCTGCTTGGAATGTCTGGAATCATTAGCTGTAATAGAAATGCATGTCCTTTCACTGGAAGTTTTATTTGACAAGAGATTTGTCATGACAGAAATGCCTGCTCTAGGGAAACTGTAACAGAGTTGCTTGGCCAGGATCATACTTAGGAAGCACTGTAGTTGCTCAAACCAGGAACGGTTGAGCATAATGATGTGGGGGTTTTTATCAGTTTTAAGAAGAGAAAGCGGGACCTTAATTTGTGTGTTCTCCTTTCTCCATAATCACTTTTTTACATCCATGTCTTCCCACTCTGCTTCTTCCACTCCCTTTGTGTAGCTTCCTTCCAGGTGCTTCATAGCCCAGCCTTGCTCATTCCCCAACACTTGAATCACTACGGTTTTCTGTTTTTGCAGTTCTTTTGTGGAACTTGCTGCATGACAGAAGATACTCAGACAGATACAGCAGTCACTTCCATTCACATGATCTAGTGGAATATTTGCTTTATGTAGAGTATAACTGTGGGACTGAGCTCAATCTGCATGAGGAAGAACGGGTGGTTCTAGGAGGGTTTGCCTGGGTTGCAGAGAAGGGGTGGTTTGTCATAATTAGGTGTGTGGAAAAATAGGTTGAAGTTTCTCCCTTATATACATTTTGTTAAATTTTCATGCGGTATCTTATCTTCAGCCTGAAACACAATAAAGAACTACTTAGACACTCTTCCCTGCTGAAGATTTGTAGTGGATCTCTTTTGGTGTTAATAACCATACTTCTAATCTGAAAACTCTATTGCAGATCTTGATAGCTTCAGTAATTTATAAGCTATAACATTTGCTGAATGTTTTTAAAATGTGGGTTTCACATGCACTTATGTATCTTGAGTAAAAGCTTGATACAACTTGGCTAATAAGACTCTTCAGTTAGAGTAAGTTGTTACAGAAAGTATAGAACTATGTATTAACTAATTCATAACTTTTTTGTTGTTTTGTGGAATACTGGGGTGTTTTTGTTGATTTTATTTATTTTTTTAATGCACACAGCTTTTAAAATACCTGTCTATGCAACTGTGGTTTTAGACTTTAGATAAAGTTGTGCATCTGAAATTGAACCTTGAGGTAGAAAGGTACAACAAAGGATACAATCTGTTTATTGATTTCAAGTAATTTAACATTTTTTCTAAATCTGGAAACGGAATCTAGTTGACACTAGAAAGAGTGAGAAATGTGTTTTGAAGGCTAACAACAAATGACTGATTTGAAATGAAGTATGATTAGTAATTTACACTTGATTGTCAGCTGTTGAGTTATTGATGCTTAAGTACTGACAAAGCATATACATCTTAAACAACATGATTTAGACGTGTCTGCACGTAATACTATTCCTGCTTTAGTAATACTGCTTTCTGTTTAGCGTCTTGATAAGCTGTGGTACTTCCCCTTATCTTGCAGGTTCTTGCAACCATGGAACAACTAGAAAAAGTCAGTAGTTTCCAGGAGTTTGTACAAATATTCAGCCAGTTTGGAAATGAAATGGTAGAGTTTGCCCATTTAACTGGCGATCGGCAAAATGTAAGTATTAATATAAAGCAGTGTGCAGGCTGCTATTTGGAATTAATAGTTTTATGGGGAGGAAACTTCCTTCAAAGTATTTTTTCCTTAGTATCATTTTAATGAGTATGCCAGAAACTCTTTGAGTGTGGTCAGATTTATCAGAATGGAATGTCAGAATTTCAGCAATAAGCTGAATTGGTATGAGGTTTTTTTAATGTGATGATTTTATCTTAAGAATATTTTACAGTTGATAAATAAGACTTTTATAAAAATGTCAAGACAAACTGTTTACTATGTTTTATCTAGGGGGTTTGTACTAATCTAGGTAAATTAGGATTAATTCCATCCTGTAAACTGTTCCCTTTTTAGCTAGTTTCTTTCAGTTCCTTATTTAACACTGAAATAGTACTCAGCTGACTTTCTGAGCACTTGGAAGTTATTAATTTTATCTTTGTGAGGTCTTCCTCATGTTAGACCCTTTTACATGTTGAGGGATTCATGTCTTGCCCTTTTCTCTCCCTCCCAGCCCAATCCCAATTTGGACCCTAAATTCTTCCTATTTAATAAATGTTTCATGGGGAACAGTTTGGTTTTGCAGGTATATAGTGCTCCCTGGAGATTTGTTTCTGTGCTCAATGCCTTTCTACAGAGAAATTGCTTTTTTAGCCTGATGAAACTTCCTTTATTACTGTTACAGAGTAAATATAACACTCGAGTAGACAAAAGGTTTATTTTACATTTCCTTCAATGAAAAGCTGGTGTTATCTCACTCTGCCTTACCCTCTCCCATTTCAGAAAATATTTTTAGTCAGCCATTCTTTTCCCCTCATTTTTGTTTTATGAATAACACTGTATGATTAAGATAGAAAAATAAGTGACAGTTTACAGAACTCACTCTGTATCTCTGAGATCTTCCTTCTTAGAAATCTGAATTGAGTGGAGCCCAGAATAAATGCATAAAATAAAATCTGTCTGAAAAGCAAGTTCTAGATCATGAGTTAGGCTGAAAATAGCAGTTGTCAGACATAAAGAAGCTTTATCACAACTCACCCATCTGCAAGAGGGTTCCCTTTTTCCAGTCTCATGGGCAGTTCATGTTTTAGATTCTGCATAATATTCATGTTGTTGGTGTGATTTTTATTTTTTTTTTGTGTGTGTGTGTTTAGGATTTGAAGGATGAGAAAAAAAAGGCTAGAATGGCAGCATCTAGGGCTGTTCTGGAGAAGTGCACTATGATGCTCCTAACTGCTTCAAAGGTGAGTATGTGCGCTCTGACACCACTTGGATAAATCAGAGTAGGGCATCTGGCCAGACTCTGTTTTCTTACCCCTACTTTAAACTTCATGCTAAAGAAGGATGTTAAAGAAAGACTTTGTTATGAGTAACAGTATGCATTCTACTTAACACCACAGCAGTTTAACAGAAAAAATTTACCATATTCTAACGCGTTCTTTAGACTTGCCTTAGCAGGAAGCATTTTCTGCATGTGTACTTTTTTGTAATGCATACTTTACTTTCTTTAAAAAGACTTGTCTGAGGCATCCAGACTGTGAATCTGCTCGTATAAACAAAAACGGAGTTTTTCATCGAATGAGATTAGCCTTGGAACAGGTAATAGAAATTGTAACTGACTCTAGACCAAATGGAGAAAATGAAATGGCCCCTATCAGCATATATTCTGGCATCAAAGAATTCAAGGTAAGAATAGAAGTACTACTGTTTTCTACACCTTAAAACTATAATTTTGACAACAGATAATAAATTCTAAATGGTGGAGCTGCATCATTTCATCAGTGTTAACCTACATAACCACCTGGACTAGAATACATTCAGAAATTATGTTTTGTTGAGGTGATACCTTAACACTGAGATATCTTTGGTATCTGAGGTGTAAGTATTAGGATACCAATCAGAATTTCACTAGAGTGGTTGTTGAAAAATTATGGCTTTGTAATTGGTAGCGTATTTAAAACTGCACACAAGTGTCCGTCCAAACATTTAGAAGACCAGAGGAAATGCTATGAATTTGAAATTGTATCTTGTGACTCAATCATTTTATTTTTCCTGAAACAGGCTTTTCTAAATGTTATAATTAGTAAAGAACAGTTAATGGACAACTGTGCCTTGTTCCTTTGGAGTCTTGTCACTTTGATTTTATTTTTTAAATGTATTTATTCCACCCCCCCTTACAATCTGGTTGAAATTTTTGTGGAGTGTCTCAGAGTATTCCATTTGCTAAAGGTCAATTATTAGAAAAATGCTCAAAATATATGATATAATGCTGTTGTTTGAAAGTTGCTCAAACTTTTGGGTAATTGGATTTGTGCTTTCATGAAATAAAAAAGTTTAACCGAGCACAATGTATGTGGAGAGATGAAACAAAATCCGAATGCACAATTTCTGACACTTACTGAAAAGCAGTAGTAACGCATTTGCTATGACTTCCAGTAAGTGGCCAGTAATTTGCTGATGGTATTCCTACATTTGAAAAGGAAAAAACCCCCAAACCCTATATCAGAGGTCTGCATATTTGAAAATAAGTGAATAATAAAATGAAATGATTCATCTGTTTTCCACATTTGTGTCACGAGTGTATTCTCAATGAACTGATACCCTTCTTTTTCAGAATAAAGTGGAGGGTCTTCGTGAGAATCTTTATTTCCTCTCAAAAGAGAACCTTTCAACAATGTTGGAAGTTATCCTGGAACACACGGAGGACTTCACAGACTCGGCCTATACCAGTCATGAGCACAGAGAGCACATTTTGGAGCTGTCTAAACAGGCTAAAATGGAACTAGAGCAGCTGGTTTCGGTGTGGATGCAAGCTGTAAGAGCTTTTTAGCAAAGTAAATCTTTTCACCTCTACTTTGGAAAGACATCTTTAATGCAGTGTTTCCTCTGCACTAGGGAGAGAGAGCTGTGTGTATTCCTCACAGTGACAGCTGATCAAGGAAGCCAGAGTTCATTTTGTGCTTCTGCAGCTTCAGTATTTTCTATCCTTCCCTTGCCTCCATGGTTTTGATTCTTTGATTGCTATATTAGGCTATTAGTGCAGTAGACTAACGTTAATGAACTTGTAGGTGGATATAAGGTGAATTAAGTATCATTGCATAGCCTTGAAGAGTTAGTTCTTTTGGTTGCGTAGTTCTGAAACTCCAGTTGTCTTGATCCCATGGCAGTGACCACAATTTCTGTTTCTTATTCTCAGCAGAATAGTGAAAACACTTAAAGTATTGAGAAATGAAATGTTCTAAAATGTGTTTACTATTTTTTTTTAATTCTGTGGAGAGAAGAGAGAGAGGAAAGAGACACTGAGACTTATGGGCAATTTTAATGTTTTTTACAAGATTTGAATTATGGTAGTTTTCCTTTTTAGAGAATAAGCACATTAAGTCTCTCTCTGACATTTGTTTTATCTTATTCCTTGAAGATGATAGAAGGTATATGCAAAAGTGGGAGGAGAAGCAGAACCAGAAAATGCAGTTTCTGATGCTTGTTTGCTTTCAGCCTTGTTCCTGGGGAATCATAGTACAAAACCCTACCAAAACTCTGAAGTATGGCAGATATGTACTAGTTATGGTTGCTTACTTAACTGAGTGTATTGAGAAAACATTTTTGTTCCTTTTCTCCTTTTTGAATCAGATGCTGCAGTCAGGTCCTCCTAACACAAGAGTACTGTTTGAAGAACATATCTTATTGATGATACAGACTGTTGTTACTATACAGAAGACACATGGACTGTTAGTTATGGGATTCTATATAATTATAAGAAACTAAAACAGTGTTTAGCTTGCTGGTGGTAGTGGTTAGCCCTGGCAGGCAGCTCAGCAGTGGCTGACACATCCCTACTAACACCAGTTATTCACACTGGTTGTATCACAAATCCAAAAGAGTACCGTATCAGATACTATGAAGGAAATTAATTGTCTCGGTCAAAACCAGTATAATTGGGTGTTTCTAAGATCTTTCACTGGTGGAAAATTATCACCTCTAAATAATTTACATGCTGCATTTCAAGCGATAGACGTGAGAGTCCTGTACAAGACTATGCATATAATAGAAGCATAGAATCATTAGGGATTGGAAGGGACCTTGAAAGATCATCTAGTCCAATCCCCCTGCCACAGCAGGAGCACCTAG
>JAOXOE010000343.1:16911793-16933249 GCA_028565055.1 Phoeniculus purpureus
GCAGATGTCTGGCAGGTTAAAGTCACCCACAAGAACAAGATCTGATGATCCTGAGACAGCCTTCAATTGTTTGTAGACTATCTCATCTGCTTCCTCATCCTGGTTGGGTGGTCTATAGCAGACTCCAACCAGGATGTCAGATTTGTTGGGCCTATGGGAGGCAATGTCAGCGTGGAAAACATGGATCAATCCTAAACCCCAGAGCACCCATATTTCAGAGGTCAGCAGTAAGAGCCTTGGCCACATCCTCCTTCAGCCCTGCTCATGGTCATATCACTCTCTCACTTTAATGCCTAAGTTCAAATAAACTCGTGGATGGGACAAATCAGTCCCTTGCACAAAGGACATTTTGCCTTTCCCAGCTCAGCAAGGAAGCCTTATCAGAGCTGGTGTTCCTGGCTTCGTCGGGATCCTGTGTCTCACTGGGCCAGAGCCAGCACTGCTCCTGCTGATGCAGCAGCATCCCCTTCCCCACCAGCTGTCACTGGTGACAACACCATCTCCACTGCAACCACCACCAACTTCCCATTGATCTTCATTGTCATCATCACAGTCATTGCCACTACCTGTCCTTTCTCCTGTCGTTAAACCACACATATGGTAAAGAAAAGGACATTTTACAGAGAAAACTGCTCCTGCCTGCAGAGTGGACTTGCTGACCCTGTTGTCTCTGTCCTAAAAACAAAACCTGACAGATGGAGAAAAAGCAGGGTCCTACCCTCATACTTGTTGTCCTTTTCTCATTGCTCCTCCACGAGCAAACAATAACCCTTCTTCACAGAACAACTGAGGTGGGAAGGGACCTCTGGATGTCATCTAGTCCAACACACCTGCTTGAGCTGGGACATCTAGAGCCAGTTTGCCCAGGATGATGTCCAGACAGCTTTTGAGTATCTCCAAGAAGGGAGACTGCTCAACCACCCTGGATCCTTCTGTGCTTCTGTCTGACCCCTCTCACCATAAAGATCCTTCTGACTTAAAGGTCTCTTCCAACCAGTGAGATCCTGTGATTCCATGGTTCTGTGACTGCCTCTGTCAGCCTCCTACCATCTCCCGTCATCGGCTTCCTCCTCACATTTGTTTTTCCCTTCCATGGTCTCCTTCTTTCTCCTGTTGCCTGGATTACTGGTACTCAGTGCCTATCCCTTCACCCTACCACTCACACCTCTCTATGGTATGTTCTACCTGCACTCTCACATCAGCTCCACCATCTCTTTACCAGCTGTTCAGGAAAATCACAGTTGAAATTATCCTTAATCCCAGGCAACACAGGTCCTCACAAGTCTTTAAGAAATCCGAGGGGATTATACTGATCAGCCTCACCTTACCCACCTTAATGAAAACTCCAGAACATCTATGAGACAGAATTTCAGCACAAAGTCACGCTAACTTTTCTGTTTGTCATTTTGACTGCCTGTCCACTAACTCTTGTACTTTCATAGCTCCCTTTGTCCTCCCAGCACCAGTGACAAATTCATGCAGCTACCATTTCCTCTCTCTCCTCTGCAAACCTTTTTAAGGCTGGTAACAACAGCGAAGTGGGCTTAGACAAGAGGTTGCTCACTGCTGCATGTAGAGAGTCTCCCACAAAATCCTCACAGCCAGACTGAGGCAGTGTGGACTGGATGATCGGACAGTGAAGTGGATCGTGAACTGGCTGCAGGATAGAAGCCAGAGAGCGGTGGTCAATGGAACAAAGTCTAGTTGGAGGCCTGTATCTAGTGGGGTTCCCCATGGGTCGGTACTGGGACCAGTCCTATTCCATCTATTAATTGATGACTTGGATGAGGGATTAGGGTGCACTGTCAGCACGTTTGCTGATGACACAAAGCTGGGTGGTGTCGCTGACACCCCAACAGACTGTGCTGCCATTCAGCGAGACCTGGACAGGCTGGAGAGCTGGGCAGAGAGAAATTAAATGAAGTACAACAAGGGTGAGTGTAGAGTCTTGCATCTGGGCAAGAAGAACTCCAGGTAGCAGTATAGGTTGGGGACTGACCTGTTGGAGAGCAGTGTAGGAGAAAGGGACCTAGGGGTCCTGGTGGACAGCAGGATGACCAGGAGCCAGCAATGTTCTCTTGTGGCCAGGAAGGCCAACAGCATCCTGGGGTGGATCAGAATGGGGGTGGTTAGCATATCAAGAGAGGTTCTTCTCCCTCTCTACTCTGCCCTAGTGAGACCACATCTGGAGTATTGTGTCCAGTTCCTCAATTCAAGAAGGACACATAGCTGCTGGAGGGTGTCCAGCATAGAGTAACAAGGAGGATGAAGGAAGTAGAACATCACCTTTATGAGGAAAGGCTGTGGGAGCTGGGTCTCTTTAGCTTGGAGGAGACTGAGGGGTGTCCTCATTAAAGTTTATAAATATGTGAGGGGTGGGTGTCAGGAGGATGGAGCCAGGCTCTTCTCAATGTCATCCAGTGATAGGACAAGGAGCAAGGGGTGTAAGCTGGAACATAGGAGATTCCAGATAAACATTAGAAGGAACTTCTTCACAGTGAGGGTGATGGAGCACTGGAACAGGCTGCCCAAGGAAGTTGTGGAGTCGCCTTCGCTGGAAACGTTTAAAACTCACCCAAACATGTTCCTTTGTGACTTAGTCTAGGTGATCCTGCTGTGGCGGGGGGAATTGGACTAGATGATCTTTCGAGATCCCTTCCAATCCCTAATGTTCTGTGATTCTGTGATACATTTGCCTCGAGGAGATTTGGGTAAGGATCTCACGAGCCTGATGATCTGGTAGTGCTCATTTCAGCTATTCTTTCCATAGCCATCGCTTCAGACTGGGCAACTCGGTGTGTGACTCCTATCTAATGCATTAATCAGAGATGATCTCTGCTGTGAGGATCCTTTCCCCTGACACATCCACCCTTTTCCAGATGGTGGGAATGGGGAGCAAACACTCTGCTCTCTCACACACCCACTCCCTGCCTACTGAGGATGTAGTATTTTTACACCCATACTCAGAAGGGATGAAGAGAAGAGCTGCAGTTCCAGTGCATTGATTCTGTAATGATTTTCCTACAACCTGCTTGCTTTCTGCTCCCCTCACCCCAAAGACTCAGAGAGACAAGCAGAATGCTTTTGGCCACTGCTGGCAGCTGACCCCAGCCACTGACACACGCTGCTGCCAGCTGCTGCATTTCCTCAGTGCTGGAACAGCCAGGACATGGGCTGGAGATACAGTGCGGTCGAGTCTTCTACACCAAAGAATAAAACTTAGCTGTTACATAAAATCCTTGTGATTTCCTCTGTCATGTAGAAGATGCCTTTGTTTAGCAACGATTCCTGGCCTGGAGGACGGCAAAAATGAGATGTAAATCCATTCCTGTTCCACCACCAAAGCAGGTGGATCCTGCCTGCTCTCTCTTTCAGAGGACTGACTCTCACACGCCTTTACGCACTTGCAGTTGAGGGAATGGGGGGGTCCTGCCTCCCTCACGTCACTGGAGCTTACATCTCGCACTTCCTCAGAGGGCTGTTACCGTTCTGAAAAGACCTAGCTCCACTCTGCTAGCCTCGACAGGAGAAATCCCTCCCCTCCTGAGCCTGGCGCTTACAGGAGAGCCCGAGCAGACTCATTCAATATGTATCATCCCACTGCCTTTATTGAGCAGGACCGCTGTGGATTTCCATTGCTTCATTATGCAAAAAATATATAATCAAGTAATCTGCCAACCAAACTGGCTGCGAAAATGAAATGGTACAAGCGACCCAAATAAAATTTCACTGCTGTGGCTCTCATTTGCTCGTAGCAAAGGCAGAGTTATCGCCAGCTCTGGTGCCTGACTGCAGACCACGGAAGAGATTCCCCGCTCAGCTGTTCATGCATTTTTAAAGAAAAGCAAAACAATGAATGTGGTGTAGAGGCACTCGGATACAGGACTGTAATCTGCAAACTTTCCACCCAAATGGACACAGGTTTGCTGTCTGGATGATAACCGTGGGGCGAGTTTGCACTGATTATCAGGGATTTTACTCTGACACAGCTGACTGCAGAAGTGGGCTTTCTGATGACTCCATAGCTGTCCAGATGTTCTGTAAAAGCATCTCTCTTACTTCTTGACTTATAATACAAACCAGAAACATTAGATACAATGCAGCAAAACAGAATAAGGAAGAATATTAAAAATTAGAGTCTGGGGTCTCATTACCACCTTGCTGCTTGCACTACAGTTTATTTTGTTGTCAGAGGGCAGGACATTGCCAACAAGCAATGCTGAGGGAGGGGGGGGGCAAAAATAGCACCACAGATCCTCATAGCATCTGCACTTCTGCTTAACTGTGCTTGGGCAACAGTACGGGCAGCAAAGCATAGACATACTACCGCTGCCCCCAAGATCAGCTGGTGATCAGACTCAGTACATCTGCAGTAGTTATCACTGACCACTCTCAGATAAAGGACTTAAATTACATAAACTAAAATTGTTGCCAGCAGAGCCTTGTTTTGAAAAATAAGAGCCAGTTGTTGTCAGCCCCAGACATGACCCTTCACTGTGCTGCTTCTGCCTTCCTCACGTGGACCAGGAGCCCATGCTCGGCTACCTGCCAACATGCCACAGTCAGATGCAGATGTTTTAAAGCCTCACTTTGAGCTGGCTTCTATCACATGCAGTTTCACCACACGTGGAAAGGTTTAAAGAAGATCCCAGTGAGTATCCACCAGCCTCTGCCTCCACCACACCTTCCTGCCTTGCCAGGATTGCCCCGTGCTGGGCTGCTCCTGTGATTCCTGTCTCTTCTTGTCCACTCTCCCAATAAGAGGCAAGTTTCCCTTTCCTCATCCTTCCCTGCTAGGCTGGGATCCAGGACAGCTTCTCCTGTAAACACAAGGGAAGAAGCAAAAATGCCTCTCCTGAGCAGTGTGGGAATGCAGCTGATGCTTTTCACCCTGCAACCCGAGACTTCACATCGCGTCTCACTTTGTCTGCCACCAGGTTGCACCCAGTACAGTCAAACAAAACCCGAGTACTTGTTTCATCCTCCAAATCCAAACATTTTTGTGTTTTCCTACAAGAGCCTTAATGGTTTCATAACCTCAATGCTCATCTTCTTTCCTAGATTAGTGAACACTGTTTCCAGGAACGCTCATTCCTCTGCTGGTTTTAAAGGACAGCTAAAAGACTCGGCAGCAGTGATCAGGGGGCAGCAACTTTTAAACCAAAACCAGGGCATTCTCTTAGCAGTAAACTCTCTTCGTCACTTAATTTTGCAGTTACATTGATTTTTTTTTTTTAAACAGTTTGGGACACTGTTTCTAATGCATAAAAGATGCTTTAGAAATGCACATTACATCGGTTTTCAAATTTGCTAATGCGCTCCCATTACTGTTATCTCTGCTGTCTGTCCCCCTATGTTAGGGAGGGACTTTAAATGACCGTCCTAATTCCAGAACAAATTAGATAGTAGTGCCAGGATGTGTTCCTTCTGCCCACTCCAGCCATTCTCAAATTCACTGAATTGTCCAAATTCATGGCTGCAATTCCTTTCATAATCCCATCCTCTGCTTCCATTGGGCTACTTAGATACACAAATGACTTTACAGCCAGTGCTTAGGCACAGGAAGCCATTCAGCAAGAACCCCTTACACTGTCAGTACTCCAGATGAATCCACAATGTTGTGGGAAGGCCCTTTGGTTACCTGACTGGTGGACCACCAAGTCTTTTCCAACCCCTTTCAAAGCCTGCAGCAGCCTCCAGAGCATCCCCAGAAAAGCAGCAGCTCCTCAGCCATCCTTCATCTGGATTATCCAATGCTGCATGGAAATGCAGGATAATTCCAGCTTAGTTTCAGCAGCAGGTGCAGCCCACTAAGCCACAGACACTTGCTATATCCCAGGGAGCAGAGAGAGCTCCACCTGACCACCAAGAGGTCCTGTGAGGAAAGTGCTAAGGAAAGCTGAGCCTGGGAAAGGTGTTGAAGCCGTTAGGTTTTTTCACCCATTAGGTTCTGTCACAGCTACACCTATTCCCGTTCCTCTGCTGTCTGTCTGTCCCAAGAGCCAGAGATCCTCAGACCTGCTGATTTCAGCTTGGTACCTGCATCACCCTTAGCTGTTCCTCACTCTGGGGGGCAGCAGATGGGCAGGCACACTGCTGGCCAAACTCAGGCAAGTGGTGGCTGGCACCTCAGAGCCACAGCTCCCCTTACAAACATCCTGCATTGCCCATCACCCTGGTGCTGCATTGCCACATCTGACACAGTCCCTTAATGCTCCTATGTGAGTCCTGGTCCTTTCTGGAATGACACCCCACCACCACCCCAAATCAGGGATGCTGGTCAGCAATACATGGTGTGTATACAGCAAGCCATCGGCCAGCCTGTGCCAGGTCCCTTTGCTTTCATTCGTCTGCTGCCAGGAGCACTGCTCTGCCTGTGACAGGAATGGGACAAGGCCACCTATGATTTTGTGATCAGTCTTAGACTCCACTAACTCACAAAGCCCAGCCAGGCTGGACAATTTCATGTGTCTGGAATTGAAGGGAGACCAGCTGCTTCACTAGCAAGAAAGCTGCTTTATTCTTTCAGGTACCTTTTCCTTAGCCTAATTACTAAGGTCTCTTTTGTAGTTTAATGACTGTTACATGGCTTGTCCAGGCAGTTTTAACTTGCTTGCGCATCCTTCTGCAGCTACGAGGTGTTCCTGGTGAGTACAGCCGAGTCTGCTCGTAAGACCAACAGCAGGGAAGTCACGATTTTTAAACAAAATGTCTTGTATTCACTTGGAAAACAAACATACAGAGTGTTTGGAAATGGCAATCAGCTAGTCCCTCTACTGAAGTGGAAATCTGATGGAGGAACAGGGGCACTGTCTGAGGGAAACTGAGCAACAGAGGTTTATGGAACTTGTAATGGAGAAAAAAGACAAATAAAGCAAAGTTGTGATCCGTATTCCATTCAGCCTTGTGAAGGTCTGCATGCATTACCTTCTACATCTCCTTCCCTCCATGATTATCTCACCAGCTTCAGTGGCTCTCAGTCTCGGGGTCAGAAGTCACTTGGAGTAACCTGATTGCCGGTGACAACAATAGGCTCAGAATTGCCCATTTTGATCATTGTTTCATTTTCATTCCATTCACAGCAAGTCTGTAGTGAGAAGGGCTTCTTAACATCTGTCTGATGATCTGGAAAGTCAGCCCTGCAAATGAAGACAGGTGTCCATCAGAAGGAAATATGAATCCAGAGCTACTGGTCACTTGAGGGCCCCTAAACCGTAGTGGGAGCTACTTCCTCCTGTGTGCCTGTCCTGCAGAGGCACTTACTGCCCTTCCTCCACCGCCCTTAAGTCATACTTCAGCTTCTTCTGGTGAAGCTGCCTGAAAAATATTTCCTGAGCAAAGATCAAAGGGAAGCAGCAGTTAAAACGTGGCGAGGGTGCTGCTGAGGTTGAAAGGAGAAATGCTGGAAGACATTCAGAGAGAGAAGTGCAGAGATGACGAACGTGTTGTCTTGCAGCACAGGAGCTCTTTCTGATGTGCGATGTCACATGGCTATAACCAGTGGAAAATTTTCAGCAGAACTTTTCAAAATGAAGTAAATTTAAGGAATACTCCAGACTTCCTCCGGCACAGCTCCATCAGCCTGGAGCGAGGGGATGAGAAGGGGAAGGTTAAAAAAAACCCTGACGGAACACAGAGCAGTACTCCTCCCTCTCCTTTCTGGCTCTTCAGAGCCTTCTTGTCAGGTACCACCAACACTAGGGCTGCCTCTGCTGCAAGCAGCCAGCCTTCCTGGGCCCTCAGCTCTGGCTGGTTTGACATCCTTACACAACAAAGCTACAGGACCCTATGAAGAAAATACCATCAGCGCTGAACTGGCAGTGATTTAACTTGTCTTCCTCACACGGGCGCTTTCTCACTGCATCCACCACTGAGGTTCTTGGAAAAGGGGCTAAGAGGAAGAAGTGCACGTGAGAAGGAGGAAGATTTTGCTAACTGGCCAGAACTGAAGGCTCCTGTTGAAATATTCAGGGAAATGAAAAGGTATCATCCTCCAACCACCTCTTCACTTTCTCTTCCTGAACTTGATCTCAGTGGTTCTCATGTGTAAGAACCCCTAGCTACCTAGTAATGCCTGTAAGATATTTAAGGTCTCATTCTTGAGACAAACACAAGAAGGATGGTTTCAAGATACTAGGGGAAATGAAGTGGTGGGATTTCTGCATCAAAATGGTGATGATCTCATTCACAAGAACTGAGGAGAGAGGAGAGGCATGTCTTTTGAGGAGGGATGAAGAGGCATGTCTTTTAAGGAAAAACAAGTATCAGTAACACGACTCCAAACTGGGTCTTAGAGTGGCTGTTAAATGATTGAAGAGGGAGTTCAGATAAAGCATCTGAATGCTGATGCTCTGGCTTTCAGGCAAAGTTTTCTCAAGTTTACTACAGAGCCCAAACATGGAGAGCAGTCTAGCTTGAAAACAGAGATAAGAGAGCATTGAGCTGCACTGCGATCAAAGTTTGTTAATATTTTAATGTTTCTAACATGATGCAGAGTGCATGAAAAGTCTCAGCCTTTGGGACCATCCTGCTTAATTTATGTAGTGAGTCACTAGCAAAATGACCAAGGCTGTAGTTTTGCCTTTCTGATGGCAGATTAAGTCCTGTCTGTTCTCAATAGCCCAATATCGATCATTAAAACAACCTCTTCTTCCCCTTGTACTTGCTACCACTTTCTCCCTCCCGATACTCAGTACTGGGCATTAGGGTAAGATCTGTGCAGTGGACATTTGGATTCACCTCTAGTTTTCTGTTCTCTCAAAGTAATGAGCTCTCTTGTCCTGCTACAGTCGCTGCCCCATAACCTTTACAGCTGGGTGGGATGGAAGTGGAAGTGCTGAGTTTCCATGGCTGGGGTGGGGGCCTTGTCACTTCTTGAAATTACTGGAATGCAAGCAAAGAGTTTGGCTTGGTCCCCAGTCCCAGACCATCTCATGCACACAGCTGCTGCTGGCCAAGCTATAGTTCAGCTATTCACTATAATTCACTAATTCAGCTATTTTAGGTGACCTGTAAGCCACAAAGGACAAAAGGGAAATCAGACAAGGAAAGAAGCAAAACCTTACAAACAGAGAAGCAAAACCCTTACAGTTCCATGTGTACTGGTCTGACTGGCTTTTACCTCATTATAGAAGACTATATGCAACGATACATTTACTATAGCTTGAAAAGACAGAAGAATCTGGTGGGTTTGATACAGCTTTGCTCATCCCATCACAACACGACTCCCCAGAAGGTTTCAGTAAGAATGATTCACTATTGTCTGTGTGTCAGGAAGGACTATCACAACTCAGAGATGCTGCAACTCAACATGGGTTTGGTTTTCAGAAAAGACTTTACAGCAGCTGCACAAGCCAAGGGCTTTAGGAAACAGGAGGACACTGTGTAGGGACCAGCTAATCCTGTGGCAACCTGGAGAGTGTTGTTGCCTGAAGATATTAGAGAAGCACGAATTGTTGATCTGGACTCGCAGTGGATTTCCCAGAATAGCCTGGTACTGCCTATCCTACTGGAAAAGAGAACAGCACAGCCAAAACCCTGCAAGCTTTTGGCATCATCATGGGTCCACATGTCGTCAATGCCTGCTAGCAAAGCTTCATCTGGCCATTATCCCATGAAGGATTCATTTGCATACCTGTGCCACTCGGGAAGCAACTCTTGTTCATATCAGCCGACAGCTGATGGCAAAAATGGGACCGTCTGCCTGGGACACGGTGTGCTTTCTGAAGCTGAGGTGACTTGGTTGTCTGCAGACACACTGCCATGAGACATGTCAAACTGCTCTGAGACTTGAATCCAGGAACAGCATCACAGTCAAACTGGCCAATGTCAGATGCCACTCTCTTAACAAACTACTGTGCATACCCAGAAAGATGGGTTTCCACCAGGCTGTGGCATAAGGTGGGAAGAAGTCTGTAAGAAAAGGGCTCCAAAGATCAATGACCCCGAGCTCTTGCAGGCCAGCTGTAGGAAGACCAGGTGTGTCACCACCACGACATGAAGCAATGGTGCAGCATACCAACCTCAGCTCCAAAAGCACATCAACCTTCGTATTGACCTCTGAACTTGCAGTACCAGCAGCGCTGAAAAAGCGCTACTTCTATCACAGTGTAAACTATGTCCCAGTGACTCAGAGAGCACATATGGCACCTCTAGAAGAGAACAGTTATATGAGAGCTTCTTCAAAAGCATATGTTCACCTTTCTCCCACACCTACACAGTACTGCAAGGTGTAGAACAGGCTCTACACACATCATCATCATTGCCACAGCAAACTGTCAGCTCCTGGATAGGGCAGAGGTTTTGCAACCACTGAGCTCCTAGGCAAATCTCAGAACTCTCCGAGACCTTCACATGGTGTGGTTCTCAAACCAGAACACACCCTGAAGTTGTGCTGAGGCTGAAATCAGGCATTTTCACCTGGTTTGGGCTGGCTCTTTGCCCGTGTCTGAGTTACTAAGCTCTTACATTCAGTCAAACAGCCACTGGGGGAAAAGGAGAGAGAGAGACAACACTGGGTAACCTTTTTCTAACCTTTGTTGCCTTTTCTAGGCATATCAAAAATCAAACCTTCATTTGCTTCCTCAGAACACGCACAGACAAACGGATACTGCCTTTTTACGTAACTTCTTGTCCTCCGTTGATCCTGTTGATCAGGTCTGAGATGAGAGTAACCAATTAATTTAATGTGCTAACGGGCTGAAAACAAGGAGGCTCAGAACTCCTTACAAAGTCACAGGCAAAACAAAGACTGGCTCAATTTGGGGGAAAAGCCAACACATTTCATTCACACGAGAGGAAAACCCCAACCCAGACATAGAGAGATTAACTGTGTGTTCGTATGTAACAGGACAAAGTTAACATAACCACCCCTTTACTGGAAAGGAACCTCCAGCAGCTCTTTTCCTTGTGGAAACGTGATGTCCAATTTTATTCCATGCATCCATTCCTCAGTGCCAAGAGTTTCTTTAAGGCCTGGTTCTTTGCTCCGTGTGTTTCCAAGCCACTCCTCTACTTCCATTGTTCCAATTCCTATGAGCCACAGATGGGTTGGGGCAGCTCTCTCAATATCAGCAAACGGTAGATTGCAGGTGGAACCTTTCCTCCGCTGGTCTCTGGGCCTCCAAACTTCCACTTAGTCTCCCTTTAGCTCATTCCAAAGCTCAAGATGTCTGCAATATCCAGCTCCAGTAACACCTGCTTATTCTCTGAACAAAGATCAGACAAAAACTCACTCCCAGCAAGAAACAGTCCCAGCAGTTCAGAGTCACTTACTGGCCAGGCCAAAACTAAGAGAGAACTTCAAGCTGCTTATCACAAGTTGCCAGAGGCAACCCCTAATTCCTCGGTCTAAGACCCACCAAGTTCAAACTACAGCACTTCCCTTAATGGCTAGTAGACTGCATTTTGGTGTCATGACCAGTCAAACCCACTACCACTGTAATAGAACAAGTCTTTTAAGGAAAGCCAACACAATCCTGTGAGCCCACCCTTTCTTTTGGAGAACCTCTTGTAGCCACACTAGAAGAGAAGCAGGGAGATGTTTCAGGTTTCCTTTGCCTTTTAAAAGATCTTTCTGTTTGACAAAGTGCTGCCATGTTAAAAATCCACAAGTCCCTGCAGTGCTCAGTAACTCAGCAGGGTACAATTTGTCTCCTGTGTTATGCCGAAGGAAAAGTTCAACAGCTACTGCACTCTCCTCTGGACTTAAAAAAACCCATAAATTATTTGTTTGGTTTAAAATCTTTACATTCTCATGGGGAATTTTCATCTCTGCTATTTTGTTGGCAAGGTCAGTTGGAAAAGGTTCCCAGCACCTGCCACGTCTGCTGAGAGGTTTTCCACACAGCATGAAAACCTCTCTCCTGCCATGGCTGGAAAGGCTCTCAACAAATCACAGAAGTCACTCACCAGCCTTCTCTACTTTTCCTGAGTCAATAAAAGAAATTCTCACCACTGTGATTGACTGACTCCTTGACGGAGCTGCGAAGTCGCAGGAGGCATTACCATCAGCTGCTGCACAGACGTCCCAAACATATGCTGCCAGCACCTTCAGCCCTGGGCTGCAGCTACCCTGTTATTTTAGTATTAGGTTTATCCTTTAACAGCAAGTGCTAATCGTTTCACACCACATGGTGACTCCGAAGCCTCTGCAACTTGTCACTGCAGAACAGAATGACATTAGAAAAATCAATTTATGACTTAAATAAGAAGCAAAACGGTCCAAAGACAAAAAGCTACATTCTGTCACACAGACCCAGAAGACAGCGTGGCGTGCCTTAAATGCCTCAAATAAGGAAGTCTTGATTTGCTTCAAAACAAAAAATATTTGCCTGTGCTGTAAATAAACACGAGGCACTCCAAGACAAATATTAATAAATAAGAAGGTGCAAAAGAGGAGTAAACATTTCTTCATTGGTAGATATTTTAGTGCTGGGGAAGAGGCAATAAGTTTGATGAAAGGAAGAGTACAGCTTCTATAAAAGGGACGCTCAATTACAGCGACACTCTTCTAACTGGAAATAAATCTGTGGGTGAGAAATAAGTTAGAGGTCTGTAAAATCAGGAGTGACAAGGAGACAGTGAAAACAGTTCAAAATTTACAAAATACAGTAACAAGGAAGCATTAAATGTTCTTCTTATTGGCACAGTCTTGACCTGGGGAATCATCTCCCATTAATCACTGGGGGAATTATGGATTTGCATGGATTCAAAAAACAACTGGACAAACCCATGGAAGGAGAAGGAAAAGTAAATTCATCAATAGCTAATAAGTACAAGGATGCTTCTCCCAGTTTAAGATGTTCCTAAAACATACGTCACTGGAGTATGGGAGAGGTTTATCATATGATCCAATATGGCCACTCTTTACTTACAAATCACAGCTGCCTTTGGGAGGCTCCTGGGACTTCATGGGGAGCTTAAATCCTTCCTGGGGCATCCACATGGTTAGGCAACCTTCCAGAACACGAAACACTGACAGCAGAACACGCACAGGAACGTAGGTCCCATTTTACACTTCAACAAGGTAAAGTAAAAAAATTACATTTCTCCAATGCTCTCTTCAGGGTGAGGTGCTGGGGTGAGGGAGGATGTACACCGCAGACACGAAGACCCTGTGTGATTAGGGGGAGGTGCTCATCATGTTCTCATGTTGTACTATTTCCTTGCTGCAGGATCAAAACAGAAGGAGGAATGCTTTCAGAATCAACGTTTCATGGTGAGAAATGCTTATCACTGAAACCTTGCACTTAACCAACTCAGAGGAGACCAAATACCTGTCTTTGAGTAGACTTGTAATTTATTTTGATTTTTTATGTATAGAGGCAGGTGCTGGAGATGCACAGCTATCCTTTTTCTTACAATGCCACCTGGTGGTTCTAGACACACGGCAGCATTAGGTGACTGCAGTTGAGGTATAAAATAACATCCATCCACTCCTTTACCTTTGAGATAAAAGATAAATATTTTTTAAACATAGGATTTGTAGGGGTGAGAGGCTGTTTGGATTTATCACCAATAGTGTCAGCTCTTAGTTATCTAAACGAAAGGCTGAGCTGACCATCACAGGTCACAGTAAGCAGCTGGGTTGCAGTTCTCGGACTCCAGGCACACAGGCACCCCCAGCTCAGATCGAGGCAGGAGGCAGAGCTTCAAGCTAAAGCCAACTCACCATCTTTTTCTTCCGCCCTTTCCACCACATATCAGTGGTAAAAACATGGTGCAGGAACATGTTAACTGGTATGAAGAGGGCATTTTTGTTCCCAGAAGCCATGTTGCCACATGTTCAGAGCAGCATACAAGCTCACACCTCACAGCGACGTTGCAGCGTGCTGCACAGTGGGCATAGGGAAGGCTCCAGCTCTGCACACCACGGTGTTAAATTCTGCAGCTCTGTCTCAGGATCGCATTACTACCACATGTGATCAAGCACATGCAAAAGAATTTTTAAGGAAAGGGACATGGTAAGGCTTGTTTAAAGGAAAAGTGTTACAGACTTGGATTTCATAGGAGAGGAAACTTTCCTTGCCAACAGTCAGCAGTGAAACAGGCTGGTCAGAGAGGCTGTGCAGCCACCATCCTTCAAGATTTTCAACATCAGATCAGATGAAGCTCTGAGCAGCCCGGTCTGATCTCATAGCTGACCCTGCCTGGAGCAGAATCTTGGACTAGACTTCTTGAGCTCCACTGCACTTTTAATAATCCAGTTATCCTTTGCTCCATGAACTAGAATCTGTTTTTATTTCAGCGAACACAAGCTCTCTGCTAACAACTTTTCAGCACTACTAACCTACAAAAATGCTCTCTTAAGCCGTTAATGGGAACTGCAGGATTTCACATCCTAACACAATTCCCGGTTTTGAGCAACGAAAATACTTTTCACGTGGTAAAACTTACCCAAATTACTTTTGATGGATAGAAAAAGTTGAAGTTGTCCTGTGCTCAGTAGTAGCTAACTAAAACCAGCATTTACATCTTTTTATTGGCTTTACTGGACTACATTTTGTGTAGCTATAACTAAAGGGGCAGTCTGTCAGCTTGTATCAATACTCACCCTTCTTAGGACTCACTCCAGCACCTCAATGTATTTCTTGTATTCAGTTGCCCAAAACTGAATTAGTAGACAAGGTGCAGCCTCACCGGTGCTGAGTACAGGGGGACAATCACTTTCCTGCTCCCACTGGCTATGCTATTTCTGATACAAACTCTTGTGCTCTGGAAAGAGCGCCTGGAGTACAGATACTCTCTCAGAGAGGTACATCTTCATATGAAAACTCCTAGGACGAAGACTCTCCAAGATTATGAAACGGAAAGCAAACAAAACAATTGCCTTTATCTTGAAAAACATGAGGACAGCTTCCCTTGGGGAGACTGCAGTCAATTCATTTTTGTAGAGGAGAAAAATTCTCCCCAGTGGCAGGTAGACAACATAGGCTTTAGCAAAGGAGGAGAGTATGCTGCTCACACACAGGCCAGTAATTTGCTGTCAGGGAAAAAGGAGGTAATGAGATTGGACAGCCTGTGTAAATACCAAAAGCCCAAAACCCAGCAAGGGAAGAATCAGACACAAAGACAAAGAAGGCAGACGAGAAAATACCAAGAGCATGTTATACCAGATACATAAACTCTCCTAGGATCACATGTTAAAAAGCATGGGATTATCTTAGGAGAACAATAGGGAGTGAGAATAGGATGGTGAGAAAATAAGGATTGATTATAAGAGGATTTAAGGGCCTGCAAGAATGGAGAAGAGACAAAGGCAGCAAAACATCATCTTAGTGGGTGAGTAAAGAGAGAAAAGGCTTAGAAAGAAAACACAAGATTGGGCATCCCTGTTTGCACAAGCTCTTGATTCTAGGGGAAATAGCTCCTCTGTAGTGAAAGATCTAGTTGCTGCATGCCTCATTATTTTGGTTGCGATCAGCTGCCATCTATATAAGGGTGACAGTACCGGAACATGGCAATTACCTCAGGCATAACACCTCCTCTCAGCTCATCTGTACAGTAGCAATATTGGCTGAATCAGGCAAATGCCAATTACATGGAGGAACTCTCTTAGAGGACTTGAAGGCACGCCTGGTTGGCACAGCTCTCCTAGAGTACTGGATCTAGCCTTGTTATTATGCTACACCATCAGGATTTGCTGTATAGTCTACCCTAAATGTCCTCCAGAAAGAGCAAGACATCATTTTTAGTTTTATTACTGCATTAGAGTACAGATGAGTTACTTCAGAAAATAAAACTATGATGCTAGTAAAGTTTGAAAATGCCATTGAACACAAACTACTCAAATAACCAGGGCTGGTCAGACAAGGTAAGAACTTCAATGAATCAGGGACTGGTAAAGGGAGCCCATATCCCTCTAGGCTTTCTACCAGAAAAGACAAGAGCAGGGTAAGGGGAATCTGGTGGTTGACAGAGGCACAAAAACCAGTCCTGGATGGGGAGAAGTGTCTCAAGATCAGTCCTGCAACTTTATGAGGATGCACTGGTTCACAAGGCAAAATTCGTAAAGATTCAAGGGCTAGGAAAGTCAGGGCAAGCTGCTCTGCTACCTTGAAACTGCCACTGTAGATCCTGATAAAGCACTGATGGAAAGCAGTAGCAGTAACTAAACCGCACCCAACAACTCCAACAGCTTACTAACGCACTAAAGGCAAATTCTGATTTTTGTGCTGTCAGAGATTTTATCTCATCCTTTGTACAGTTCCAGATGCTCCTGAAAACAGAGCAAGCAATATTTTGCTGCCCATTTCAGTTATTTTAAAATTTCCTTATTGCAACAGCCGCATCTTTAAAGTTAAATTCAAGACTAAATGAGGACACAGCTGTTTCCTCCTCTTCCCTCATCTCCACAATAGCTGCAATCGGCACTAAGCCATGGATCACTCCATCCCTTCCCATTAAATATTTGGGAAAACAGACGTTACTCAGAGATGCCAAAGTGATGTTTTCAATAGCTGAGAGCTTCCTTGAAATTTTCACCCCTTCTAGATATTTCTGAAGCCCCAGGCCACAAGACAGACAGTTGACAGCATAATATACTTTGGTCTTTTTAAGGCGCAGCATGACATGGAACCTGTTCCTTCTTTGCCGTTTCATGACTGAAAAAGTGGGCAGTCAATAGAGCTTTCCACATGGAACCCAGGCAGGTGTTCCCCGAGCTGTGTCAGCACTTATCATCTTACCAGTTTACACAAGTAGCTCATTTCGTCCTCCAGATCCCAGTGGACTCCACAGCACCCTCATCACTAAAGTCAGTGTTAGCCTTTTCAGTCCAGCACAGAGTTGAGGTGGCTGATATCCTGGACAGACAGGTTTTGGGTAACATTAATGACCATTTGATTTTAGTTCTAGAATTTGGATTATAAATAAGAGCCACACTACTTCTTGCCTGGTTTTCTGCATCCTGTAAGCTACATCCTGTAAGAGGAGACAATCTTTCTCTTACTACATAAAACAGTTTGTTCATATCCTTGACCAGAACAAGCATAAAGCCAGTAAAATACTTTTGATAGTGTACATCCCAAATAGTGATGGGATGGCTTTACCTCAAATATATCAAAAGCTATTAAGAATAATCTCTGCAGAACTTCAGTTTACTCCACCAGTTCTTTCAACTGCATTCTCAATGGCTCTGTACAATGAGAACTTCAGTGCCATGTACATTCCAACAGCTCTTAAGGCATTATTTTGGAGCAGTCCAAAAGACTAGTTTATTGAGATTTCTTCTAGTGTATAGTATCTGATAATCAATTTAATATTAATCTACTTGGCTCATGTCAAGTCTATTAAGCATTGATCTTTAAACAATTCTATAGTTTCATTTGCAGTAAAGATTTATAACGGGCTCTCACGTGCTCACTAGAACAAAGAAAAATGCCTCAGAGAAAGCACAAATTCTCTTTCTTGCACAGTAACTCTTTAATTTGCAAGCTTAAAGAAATCTTTAAATATCTTTGCTCTGTGACAAACAGAATTTTTTATTTTGCCTATGTGAAGTTGCCAGAATTGAGATTCCCCTGTAAAACCTGTCACTCTCCTTTCTAATGGCATGTTTTCCAGATGATCTTTAATGGGACCCCTTGGAAAGACTACTGGCACCCAATCATTTACAGTGCCTTTGAATCAGGTAAGGGGAAATAAAGCAGCCAATAGAACTTTACAATGAAAATCTGTCTGGAAATAAACACTATGGTTTGCAGTATCTGAAAGCAGATGCCAGAGATTCAGACTGCGATGATTACAGGCTTTTGAAACACAGTTATGGGTATAGCTGATGCAGAAAGATGCAGCAGCTCGCATTCTAAAATTAAAAATAATAATTTTGAAATTTACCAACTCCAGCATTTGTCACTTGAATACTGTTTGTACACCTCACCTTCGGACTGTCAGGAAAGAGCAGGGCAAAACTGGGACCATCGTGATTGCAGACAGCAAATTTTACCCCTGACAATTGGACACAATCTTGCATTGCATTGTTCAGGGAAAACAAATGCAACAGCAGAGGTTGTGTCTTTGAAGCTCTTTGGAGCTTCCTATGATTAGAGTTGGCAGGGCTTATTTGAGTCTTGAAGATAAATGTGAATAAATTACTAAGACTACACTTCAACTTTATTATATGACACTGAACTATGTGCTATGAAGGTACAAGCAACTTGCAAAGTATGGAGGCTAACTCCATTAAGGAATACTTCTAAAATAATAACATTTTCAGAAAAGAAACCAAACCAAAACAATGAAAGAATTAGAAGGAGCGGAAAGAGGTATGGCACTTCATAGAGAGAACAGCAGTGTCGGGGTACTGGGGAAGAAAACGTGTGTGTTTACCTATGAAAACACAGAAACAAAATTGGATACATAGAGCAGTTAGACATCTTGGTAGGTAAATGGGACTATGGTCAGGTCAGTCAGGTAAACGCAACCGAAGCTGTAGTTTGTTTTTTCTTGATGCATCAAATAGCATATGAATATGTGCTATTTTAAAATAGAGTCTCTCCGAGTAGGAATACAACACAAAAGCACATGGAGGAAAACTAAGACACGGCCATTCAGCAGACAAACTCAACAGTAGATTCTTTGAAATATAAATCTAAGACAGGTTTGGGGAAAAAAAACCCAAAACATAAAGGAAATACAGAAAGTAAGCACTTGATTCTAGCAGTATTCAAACAAATGAACTAGGAAGAATAAAGTATGAATATAGTAAATGCCTGGCAAATGCTCTTTTTCTTATTAGACAGCTAATGCCACAGCCAAAATGGCTGCTATAATTACTGATTTTTCCTTGGTATCACACTTACATTGATACAAATAATTTCTGATACTAGTTGAAATAATGAAGTCAGTATTTGACTTGTAACCATGATGCTGATTTGAAGACTTAAGTAGATTTACCAAGAAGGCATCCCACTACATTTCAAAAAGTCATCCCACTACATGCACAACATAAAGATATGTGAACAAGGAACATGATGCATAAAACACATTAATAATGAGCTCAGGTGTCTCTTGACAACCTCTGAATTACATGAAAATAAAGTGTGTATTACAAACATTTAGACTTGGGAGATTAACAGACTAATCTGAAGTATCTGAAGTTGGAACAACAGGTATATTCTTCAACACATTGAGTCACAAATATCCCAGGAGTAATAGAATGGGTTACTAGATCATGTAATAGCTGATACTCATTTAATGACATAATTTGGTTAAATTAAAGACAATATGAGATTTCATTTTTCCAAATTAGAGTTGCCTCTGAGAAGAAATTTCCACTTTTGGCACATTTCTGAAAACTTGTGAGTAATAACATAAGTTTTTCTTTTGCCAAGACATGGTTTACATTTGCTTAAAAATTCTTGGACAAGTAAAACACACTACTCAAATGCTTAAAGCACCCATGTAAGGAAAGCAGGGGGTACTACAAGCAAAACATAGTAAAGCTTCTTTATTAAGAGTCAGGTTTTTACTCCCATAAATTGTTTAAAAAGTGAGTTTTTCATGCTGAAGAACAGAACTGAAAATAAAACTCCAAGAATACAAAACCCCTTAAAACACAAACTAAAAATTCTGGAAAGAGTTTGGGCCCCTCTGGAAAAAAATCATTATCTAGATATGCAAGAGTTATGTACCATTCCAACTATTTCTGTATTACCACTTCACGTAGCAAGTGGTTCTGAAACAACTTCACACTCCCAAAGCTTAGTTGGTTTCCAGATAGATTTTGGAATTGGAGGCAGACCTGCTGATGTCTATTATAATTCTACTTAAATATACAGACAATCAGAAAAATAAGTTATCTGGTTCAATGTCTCTCCAAAATAGATAAGGAGCACTTGGAAGTTGGGAAAACTCCAAAGGCAGTACAAGAAACAGCTGCTACCTGTCAGATCCTGCCTATGGGTACTCAAGCAGAGTATGATGTGGATCCTCCGTAGCACCCTGCTCAGCAAGGGCTCAAAGGAACACAGACATGAGAAGATGAAAGTAGCCTGTAGGTTAGGCATTAAGCCCCATACGACTGAGAAACCTAGTACTCTGCACAGCAGAAGAGGAATACAGACAGGGAAAGTCTACAAACTACTCCTTCCAAAGTAAAGCAGTTTAAGACTTGGACCAGGCTGTATTGTACATTCAGAAAGCAAATTTTAAAATTTTAAAAGCTGCATGTGTAACTGATCTCTGGTTAACTGCACATGCCTAAACACAAAGTGTCAGCTCTGGCAGGTCAACTGACAGTTGATTTCACCAAGAATTAGGAGTTCAGAACAACTCAGCACTACACTTGCAACCCCAAGCACAGAAGAACCCAAGTACCAGCAGCTTTCCACCCACCAAGTCACAGTGAACAAAGCAGTCTCACTATCCTTCTCCCATCTCTCGTTTCCCAGATATTTACCAATCAAATCATATAAAAACCTCCATATACTTGGAAATGCAGAAGTACAAAAATGTTTGACATTTTAAACTACAACAAAAGTTGCTTTAATAAGTTACATGTCAGATGTTTCACTTTCCACAGCAGGAAACAGACAATCCAACAATCAAAATGGCTTAAAGCTGAAATAAAATGTTGTGAATCTGTTTTACTAAAGAGCAAATCTGTTGACATTGAATATTTTCACACAGTGATCAGCTCCACAACTTGCAAGTTGCAACCACTCGCTGCTGTTCTGATCATTATGTCCAGCTCTGCCTGCATGATGTCTCCAGCATAAGCGTTTCACAGCAAGAGCATGACTTCGGCTGCAACAAAAAGAAATCCATACGTAAATGCAGAATGTCAAACACAGTTGGGTATGTGAGTGTAAACATCAACATTTATATAATTAGTACCCTTCCCCTCACTACCAACTGAGGAAAACCTGACTTGTGACAACCAGCAGGTATTAAGTCCTTAAGATAAGTAGGGCCATTAACAGTAATGACATTTCATCCTCTCACTCATCAATAATTTAAACAGCTATCGATTTCAAGTTTTACTACATTAAGCTGTAGGCTTAGCATCTCAATTACTGAGATATGACAGTGTCTGGCTTTTAGCCTGTGATTTCCTGTTATCTCCTGTCTTTTTCCAGTTCATTTCAGGCACACACAGGCTAAACTCACCATCAACTGTCATTTCTGGTATGCCACTATGTGAAGAAAATTCAGGGGAGTACTACAAGTCAAAGATGCAAAGCCTCTCTACAGAAAGTTACTCTGGCTGTCCCTATAGCAGCACCACAGACATAGCTTTGGTTTCTGCTAGGAAAAAAAAAAAAGAAATCACAGAATCACAGAATATCAAGGATTGGAAGAGACCTCAAAAGATTATCCAGTCCAATCTCCCTGACACAGCAGGAGCACCTAGACCAAGTCACACAAGGAACATAAACAGGTGGGTTTTAAACATCTCCAGAGAAGGAGACTCCACAATCCCCCTGGGCAGCCTGTTCCAGTGCTCTGTCACCC
>JAOXOE010000343.1:16933349-16951601 GCA_028565055.1 Phoeniculus purpureus
GCCTTGAAGTCTTTCTTCATTCCCCTCAGGCTACGCAATACAGCTTCCTCCCCACCTGTCTGGAAGATCAGCAGTGGGTAAAAGTCATGCTATTAGCAGTGGGTAATAGTCATGAGAGGAAGCGCCCTTGTGATATACCTAATTCAGGCTCCAGGTATACTGCAAAATTCCCTATGATGAGGGTCAACTCTGCACATTGGGCCCTCAGTTCCCTTCAGGAGCGAGTCTCCAATAACTAGGACCCTTCTCTTCTTCTTTGTGGAGGAGGTTGTCACATTACTGGAAGACCTCTCTGATTTATGAGACCATGCTAGTACCTCCGGAACAGGTTGCCTGTCCTCTATACCCTCATTAAACTGGCTGTCTCCCAGGAGGGACTCATATCTATTTCTCAGTAGCAACTGGGGAGATGAGGAAGGCAAGTGGGGTGCTCACCTTCTACCACAGCCGTGCACTTGCCTCCACTCACCCTTTCTACTTGGGCTTCTGTTCTCTATCTGAGAAGTCCAGGATACAGGGTCCCCTTGATTCTGGCTCTCATTTGGCCCTTGTCCAACAGCAGAGCCTGGCACCACCAGTCTACCTCTATTTCAGCCTCTCTAATGCTCCTGAGCCTTTCTACTTCAGCTTGTAGCTTTTCAACCTTGTCTCGCAGCTGTGCCGCTTGCTTAAGCAGATAATCTATCTGTTCACACCGTACACAGCCTGTGAAAAGTGAGAGACCGTTGCATTCACTGCAGTCTGTCACCTGCACAGCCTCATCTTTCTGGGGGACCTCTGTTTGGGTTCCCACATGCATGTGCAGTGGTGACCATAGCCTGGTCTTCCTCTGCTGCCTGGTTGACACCTTTTTCTTTTTGCCCCCTGGCAGCTAAAGAAGGGTGGCTCTGTTGCTGCTCCGTGCAGTCTGAGTGCAACTTCCAGTTTCGCTGCATTTAAAGATCTCACGGCAGGGACTCCATCACGTTCTTTCCCGGCTTTTTCTGTGAGAGATTCCAACCCTCAGCAGCCCCGTTTTACCTGCCCCAAGAGTCTCTGTTTAAATGGACATCCAAATCAGCCAAAGACCTTGATAAATAGCGTTCAGGGACCTGGCACCAGCTCTGTCGCTGCTCTTAAAATGCTCTGGAAAACTTGCCGTCATCTGCTCCAAAGCATTTTGCTGATATATACAGACAGCGATGCTTTTCACCCCTCTTCTGTGCTTTCTATCATCTTACTTTAAAGGTAAAACAGTTGGGTTTTTAATGTGAGACTAACAAAGGGCATGACTGCTCAAGGTATTTGCACAGCACCAAGTATTTCACACCCCTCCCCTTTATTTTCATTGGGGTCTGCTGGCACTTTTTCCAATACATCAAAATAACTGTTTTGCCTAAAAACATCTTTAGACTTTTCCTAAAAGGATAACATTTTTATATACATATATACCAGTTTTACAAGATTTTATATTATATGAACAAAACTCTAGCACTATTGGTCTCAAGAACAACATTTCCTTGCTCCTAACTTACTTCAAAAGACATACCTGTCATCCATCTCAACACACAGTGTCCAATCTGTTAGTGCTGGTTCTTGCCCGCTCTGCTTCCATGTGTACAAGATAATCTTCCCATTCTCTAAGCCCACTGCAACAATATATCTATCAAGAGAATAACTGCATTAGTTTCTGAAAAAAGATTACAGTAGGCAGCTCAGTGAAGCCAGCTCTAACACAAGCTAGAAAGAACTAGGACTCAGACAGGATGTTGCATGTTGCCCTTCAAATCAGCATCAAATAATGAAAAACACATCAAAAACTTTATGATTATTTAAATCAAAGCTTCATCACAAAAATCATAAAGCAGAAACCTGCAAAACATATTTGATTAGGAGAATAATTAAGGAGTTAGGTTATTACAACACCAGATCAGCCAATGCTGTTGGAAGAATGAATGTGTTTCAGGAGTGTTCATACTCCACCCACCTCCCCCGTCTTTATTTTTCCCTTGTTACACTGCTTAGAGAAGTCACCAAACACGTGGAAAGAAGGCTAATAAAGAAAAAAACTAGAGGCAGTTCAGTCAGAAAATAGTCAAAATACTTGACAGGTAAATTGCACGAGCTGTTTAGCCACAGGAAACTGACTAAAGGGTAAAAATCACTACTTTCATATCCAACACAAAATAGCATTACAGAAAACCAGCAATACCTTCCATCAGGAGTTAGCACATGGCTGATACCAACAGCAGTAACAGAATCCCCAACATCCAGTACTGTTGAACAAGGCTTGATTGAATCCAACATATTCCCCTCAGCAGGGACAGATAAACTGCACTGGCCCCAGATTATGATCTGTAAGAAAGGGAATTTTCTAAGACTTTTCATTTGTTTGTAAACACGTTTACAAAACCGTAAGGAGTGATTTAAAATATTCCCAGGGAACAGACCAAAGTGGATGACTCCTAAAATAATTTTAAGACGTCTATCTACAAAGATTAAACTTTTTCCTTCTGCCCGATTTCATTGGAGATACAAGCCCAGAATCCATTACAGAAGTTAAATTAAAACTTAGAGAGCTGCAAGAGTTATGTGACATACACCTGACTTACTGTAAGAACAAAGAGAAGTTGTTTAACTGAAAGACCACAACCACGTACATACAAATTCAAGCACTTTATTTAGCACGTGAAAGTTTCAGTGATACCTGTTGTAATACACTCAATGAGCTTTTTATGTATTTATGGAATATGGGCTTGTTAAAACACAGCAATTGCTCATTTAAATATGCATAAAATAATTCTGAGCTTTTAAACTTCCATTTTTACTAATTACCTTTTTGTCCCGACTGCCAGTAATAAAATACTTGCTATCTGGTGTCCAGTCACAAGACCAAATGATTCGACTGTGAACAGCTGTATTTCTGTCTGTGTATGCACAGCAGTTGAAAGCTGGTCCTGAAATAAAACAGGAAAGCTTTTGCTTCAAGTACATATTAAAAGTGATTGTTACTCTTACATTCTCTACGTTAAGAACTGCAGGATTATTAGGACATTATTCCACTCCTCTAAGTCAACTGAGAGTACTTAGCACCACATAAATATCTTTCTCAACACTTACCACAAGGATAATCAGCACCTGTTCAAGACTATCAGTCAATGCTTATAGCGCTGAAGTGGTAGCAACAGTTTGATTATTACACACCTGGCTGTTTCAGAAGAATTTTTAAGTACACAGCCTTCATGTTCTTTCTATACAAGTTGCTCATAAGAACATTGACTTCACAAGTTTTACTATAGTGTAACATTTACTATGTGTACACGCATCCCCAAGAATTTCACTGCAGTTCTTATTTACCAGTAAAGCTTCGAGAGTTCAGTGCGTAACAATCTAACCATAGAGACTAATCTGTTCTGAAAGGGACAGACTGCTATTTCAATATGCACACATAGTGGCCAAAGCTGTGGCACAGTGTTATTGGGGGTCCCCGTATGGAGCCCCATGCATCTCACCTGGCTCGTCTCCAACATTATGGGTCAGAGACCCCCAACCATATTTCAACCAAGTGCTCCTATCTAAAGTGTCAGACAGAAAGGGAGCGTTTAACCAAACTCCTTATGATCTGCAGGTAATAAACAACTTTCAAAAGAAGACCTCAAGGCATTTTAATTCATTCAAATTCACATCCCCCACCACATACCCATAGTGGGGGGGAGTCACTATCCTTAAAGCCAAACCTGAAACTTTTCTGCAGAAAACACTTAAATTAGTTAAAGCATTACAGGCAATAGATCTATCAGCAGATCAGTAAACAGAAATGATTTTCCTAAGCAGATCAGGCTGCCATTTTGAGCACAGACTTTGAACATCCACTGCTGGTATGCCAGTTTTTACACTGATATTGATGTTCTTTGTAGACAGAAATGTTATTGATGAACAGATAAAATGAAAATTTCCTCTACTTCCTTTGAGAATTCATACACAATGTTTACAGTAAGGAGTAACTACAAAGGACAACCTGCCAAACTTTACAATAAAAATCTGAATAGAACAGAAGTCTCAAGCCAGGATACAACCAGACACTGTTTGAAGGGGCCAAAACTCACTGCCAAGTCTCTAGAAAACCCTATAGAGCCCAGTACTGTTTATGTGCTACCAAGCCAACAGTGCAATGATAAATGTTTTCAGGACAAGCATCTGTTCTAGGAATCCATTAAAGTGTTCAATAGCAATCTCCTCGTGATTTTGCAAGGCTCAGTCTTAATGAGAAAGTCAACCAAATCTTTACTATCAGCTCTTTTTCCAGACAGAGCCAGTCCTAGTCAAATTAATCAATTGTGTAGGATTATCAGAAAGCCACACCAAGACTGAGATTAATCTGTCAAGTCTCAAAGTGCCATGCCCTGCAAAAGGGAGCAAGGCAGCTATATGCAGGACACGTGCAGCAATGAACCTTGCAGCCTTGTGTGCACACATCACTGAGATGAAGGTTTTCCTGGACAGAATACCAGTTTGAAGTTCAGGCATTACACTTCAGCATGAATACTTGATTTCAGTAAATCTGAAACACACCATCACAAGCAGAGGCAGGAGGACAAATAGCAGACTTCATTACTTCCACCAAACAAACATTATTTAGGGTTTGATTACATTCCAAATTATTATTCCCTTTCTAGCTTTCCTATACATCATTAATTGCACTTATTTAAGCCATGGGAGCCTACAACACTTAAATGTTGTAAGGAAAACAGCCACTGAAATATTTTACCAATTCTCTTTCTGATAATTGAAACCACAACTTTCAAACAAACCGTCAAATCTTCGAACGTGTACATCCACTTCATACACTTTACCTGACTCATCTGAGTCTTGTTTTCTCCATAGTGACCAATTCCTGTCTCTGGAAACCGCTAATAAAAATTTGTCATCAGGAGAAAATGCCAACTGAGTAACAGTCAGATTGTGAAATGACAAACTCTGTAGTTTCTTCCAGGAAGAAGTGCTCCACAAAATAATTGCTGCATGCTCTTTTTTGGAAGCCTGTATGGATGGAAAAAATTATCAGTGAGAATTAAAGAAAGTAAATACAAATGTCACACATTTCAAAATACCAACAATGTCAGGAGGCTGTTTTAAGTCTTATGATTAGGTTAGAACAAGTTTTCCTTGAGAAATGTCAAGATTGTTTCACCACTTTCTACTGACAATGTATCAGTAAGAAAATGTTTTATTCCTACACTTGTTAGCATTTATTTTACTAATACCTTCAAATTCATCATAATTTATAAATATGAGCTTATCTGCATTCACTCTCAATTTTGCCAGGCAACTGCCATCTATATTAAGTATTTTCATATTTAAGTGAATATGAATTCAGCCCAAAATGAATTGACTCCTCCTCTGACAGCCCTGTAAGTCTGGCAGCACTTCTCACTAGATGGTGCTAGAACCTTTTCTTACCTTACAGGCCGAGGCAATTACAGTGTTCGAATTACTGCAGGCAACACAGAAAATTTCATATCCATGTCCGTACCTGAAATAAATGTGAAAAATATTTAACACACCACAGTCATTTCTGTAGTGTGTATCAAGGTTGTTACATTAATTTAAACCCCTTTGCAAAAAAGAAAGGCACTTGCCAGGAACTTCTCACCAGTTTCAGTATTACATCCCAAATAATTCCTAATAATGTTCAGCATTCAACATAAACACCCATATAAATTCTCCTACATTTAGGAACTGTCTATAGAACAATCTCTCCACCCTATTCCACATAGCAAAAGCATCAGCACTGCAGAAACTACACTAGTGACTGCCAAAGCAGAATAAAGCATCACTTAGTGTGTTCTTATTGTCTTTGAAACCAATTTTATTACAATAGAAATCAGAAGCCACGTATTTGAAGATCAAAGAACTACACCACAAACACACAAAGGATGCCTGTTCTGTGAAATAAAGATTTCTGAACAAGATGATCATGTCAGAAAACAATGCTGTAAAAAAGCCACAAACTTCTAAAAATACATTTTTACTCAGTCTCTGCACAATTTCTGCTGGAATTCAAGCTCACATATCTGGACTGGGTTTTAACTAATAAGCAGAAATACAACGCAGACCAGCATACATTAAAATCAGTCAAAAACAGACCGGAAGTAAATACAATCAATAAGCAGTGGACAAATACTTGCTAAATACCAGTTACAGGCAGGTTTCCTTTGATACACAGCTCTTTAGAAATGGGTAGTTCTCCTCAGAAACTCCCTCAGGCAGCAGTGTTGCAAAGATCTCATATGAGACTGATGTTCATGGGATTTCACTTGCAGCCCAAGCAGTCTTCAGTTTAAATGACAAATTACTGCCTGTATGTATTGAACAAAGCCCAGAAGAGTCACTGCTGGGCATATCCCATGGATTGACTCCCAGAATTATATCTGAAGACTGGGGATGCACTGTCTTTCTGTGACGAGTAACTGTGCCTGGGCCTTCCCCAGAAGAGGGACTGATGGCTGCACATAACTGGTGTGTTAATTTGGAAATCTTATTGTATCTTTTAATGATGATGCAACCAGATATCACATTGTCCCCTTGCTTTGCCACCAGCAGGAGTTTTATCACAATGCTGAAAGTGCATTCTAAGGAGACTGCTTTGTGGTGAAAACCATTGAAAAAAACGTTTCTAAAACTGAAAAGAAATTATTCCATGCAAAGTATGCATTTCCTGAAATGCAAGAAAAGAAAAAATGTGGAACAACTTGTGAAACAAGCCCTGGTTTTAATTCCTAAAGCTACTTGTTTTACTTCCTAAATGTAGCACTGAAGGGCATGTGACAGAAACATTTTGAGCTCCTGCAAGCAACAACAGAGACACTGAGGTGCTGGAGCAGGTCCAAAGAAGGGCAACAAGGTTGGCAAAGGGTCTGCAGAACAAACCTTACGAGGAGTGGCTGATGGAGCTGGGGCTGTTTAGCCTGAAGAAAGAGAGGAAGAATTTATCACTGTCTACAGCTACCTGAAAAGAGGTTGCAGAGAGGTGGATGTTTCTTTTATCAGAAGTAACAAGTGACAGGACAATAGGAAACTGACTCGAGTTGCATCAGCGGAAGTTTAAGTCAGAAGTAAAGAAAAGCTTCTTCATGGAAAGGGTCATCAGGCCTTGAATAAGTCTGCCCAGGGAGGAGGTTGAAACACCATTACTGGACATGTTTAAAAGTTACGCAGATCTGGAGTTTAAGTCGTGGTTTAGTTGTGACCTTAGGACAGCTGGGTTAATGGTTGTCTGAAAAGTCTTTATAAACTTGGATTTTATTAAATAGAAGCATTAAAATATAATCCTTCTCTTTAAACTAAAATAAAACCTTAAGTATTGTCTGTGGCCAAGTCACGCAAACAGGACTACCAAAGGTCACACCAGCAGACTATGCAGCCCAGTCGTGCTGCTAGAAAGAGAATAAAAGTTGGTGGCAATAGGAGATGTTTACAAGACCATGTGAGCTTTGCAAGCATAGAAGCTCCATTACAACCCATTTCCCCATACATGCATTTGCTCCCTCCATTATGTAGTACAACACCAAAAGAAGGTTCACAATGGAGAGAAGCAACTCCATGAATGAAAAATGAAATCACATTTTCAACCACAAGTGATTTTGCCTCTGCAACATGCAATTCACAGAACATTTTGTATGCACAGGTAAACTGATTGGACTTTCAAAGGGTCCATACAAGTGATTACAGAAATTTTCTGTGTATGTGTATCATACATACATATACACCTAGGTGTTTATGTCAACATTTAGGTTTTCATCTCAGGCTGCTGCAAATAAACTGTCTATGGTAATTTTCCAAGAGGATAAAGATTAGCATACACTCACAGGATTTATCATATTTTTATTTTAAAGCTGTTAGATTATGTAAAAAATTCAGCAAGTTCTTCATTCTAAAACCCACTTGAGCAAAAACTTTTCAAAAGCCAACACTAATCCTTCAAAATTCAATGTAGAGTTAGAGCAGGGAATACACAAATGTCAATGACAAACAAGTTATTTTTAGCAAGTCGGTTCCTCATGCTGTTTTTCTGCTGCTATGGCAACTTGAAATCTATATTATGCGATTTTATGTCACTTCTTTCAGGATCATCCTGAGGAAAAAAAAATCTGAAAGTCTATGAATGCTTTACAGCTTGTTGCCCTTCCATAAAGGAAACCTTGTGATTACCAGTCTCTCTAAAAACATTAACAATTACTCCACATCACCTAAACACAGTCATGAAATGCTGTTATTTTAAATAATGCAGGATGTAAAAGCAGACATGCAGTGCTCCCGTAACACGGTATCCAACAATTCATGTCTTGCTACATTTTGAGAAACGTCAAAGGCAAATGAAGAAAATTTTTGGCCGTGGGTCCTTTTCACTACTTCAAGAGCCCACATCAAACTCTTCATGTGAGTGGGTGCTGAAGGCTGTGGAAGCCGCACATTACCAAGACCCTTAAGGAACAAATAAGGTGACAATCTTCATTTGTGAACTCTGGTGAATCTCAGAAAAGAAAGAACAAGTGCAGAATTGGAAAGCCCTGTAATCTCAAAAAACAACTATTGTCATGATCACATATCCCTATTATCTTTGCAATCCACAATTTCCTCTGTCAGTATTCAATATCCAAACTGGGTTAGTAACCATCTTACTCCACACTCATTGCTTCACCCTACATCCAATTTTGCTGCTGCTCTACCCACGGCATCTTACAAATCTTTTAGGCTTCAGGGAGAAGCCTCAGCCTTTACTTTCACACTTCTGATGTCTACCTTTCTATAATACCAGCAAGACAAACTTCATCTGCAAGCCTGTGCCACTAAGTGGAAAGATGCAGAAAACTCCTTACAGGTATAGGAATCTTCAGTACAGACAAGGTGTTACACAGATGAACTTAGCAGACATAAAGGCTGCAGCAGCATGGAAAGAGGCTCAACACGTCCCAGAGAACAGATAAGACCATGAAAACATGTCATAGTTCCTTAAAGCAGACTAGAAACATTACCAGTTTCTTTGAATAGACTGGAAGAAACAGGGATCTGTGCCCAAAAGAGATCGCCTAAGGACAAGCATTCAAAAGGAACAATGAAAGTCCGATCATCACAAATTCAAAAGAGCTTTGTGATAAAGCAAAAACATATTTCACTTGTACAGAAACAACTAGTGAAATACAACCTTGAGACACATCAGCCCTAACTGGTATTTTCTGCATTTCTCATTTTAAATACATGTAAGTTACTTGCTTTACAAGCAATACACTACGCACCAAGTCAAATTAGGGAGTAACACAGGAAAGAGCTGTTAGACCAGACTATGTTAAAATATGTAACAAAAGATTTCTGAAAATTTTGCAAATTAAGCAAAAAAAAGAAAAATAAAACTTTACAGAATTAGAGGCTGGAAAAGACTTCTACTTACAGCTTCTGAATTTCAGGCCACAAAGTATTCTGCAGCAAGTGATCTTCTGGGGGAGGTTCTAAAAAACAGTTGTACAACATACTCCATTATGGTACCTGATAATCTAGAATCAACTAAACAATGTTTCAAGTTTATAACAAATTACTCTAATTCTCTATTTCATACAATAGAAATGAACGTCATACCTGTAAGGACCAAGGGTTGAAAATAAATCTCAGGATACTGATTTGAGATGGTATTAAATGTTTCTTCATCCTCAGCTGGTTGAAGAGGCACATCTCCTATTGAAAGGAAGGGCTTCGTTAGCTGGAGAACATACTTGACGGAAGGGAAAACACAAACACTTATTGTACAAGTGAAAAATACCTATTGTTTTTACAATGGGCCCTTCACTTCAAGAAGGATATGTGGCTGCTGGAGACAGTCCAGCTAAGAACTAGGATGATGAAGGAAGTAGAACACCTCCCTTACGAGGAAAGGTTGAGGGAGCTGGGTCTCTCTACCTTGGAGGAGACTGAGGGGTGACCTCATTAATGTCTATAAATATATGAAGGGTGGGTGTCAGGAGGATGGAGCCAGGCTCTTCTCAACGTCATCTAGTGAAAGGACAAGGGGCAATGAGTGTAAGCTGGAACACAGGAGCTTCGATATGAACATGAGAAGGAACTTCTTCAAAGTGAGGGTGACAGAGCACTGAACAGGCTGCCCAGGGGGATTGTGGAGTCTCCTTCTCTGGAGATGTCTAAGACTTGCCTGGATATATTCCTGTGTGACTTGGTCTAGGTGCTCCTGCTCTGGTAGGGGATTGGACTAGATGATCTTTCGAGGTCCCTTCCAATCCCTGATGTTCTATGATTCTGTGGATAGGGACTTTTTACAAAGGACTCTAGTGATAGGACAAGGAGGAAAAGGTTCAGACTAGAAGAAGGAAAATTTAGATTAGATGTAAGTTAGAAAATCCTCACTATGACAGTACTAAGGCACTGGAACAGGTCGCTCTGAATAGTTGTGGATGCCCATCACCAGAAGTGTTCAAGAATAGCTTGTATGGGTTTAGCGAGAGGTGTTCCAGCTCCTGGCATGGGATCCTACATGGATCCTATAGCTCCTACATGATCTCTGAGGACCCTTCCAACCTAAACTATTTTCTGATTCTAATTGAAAACAGGTTTCTCTACTTTCAGAGTTGCAATAACATGAGTTTTAGAAACTAATTATTTGAATGTACTTGGCAACGGAGAAGGAATAAAAAATAGAAAACAACCTTTGAACAACCATTTAGAGACGGACCTGGCTCTTAGTGATCAGCACAGGCTCTCAGAAATTCTTAAACAGATTGATTTATCAAGTCTTTGATAATAGACTTTATTATTTCAGGCAAAGACAAAACAGAATCATAGAATCACAAAACATCAGGGATTGCAAGGGACCTTGAAAGATCATCTAGTCCAATCCCCCTGCCAGTGCAGGATCACCCAGACCAAGTCACACAAGTGATGAATTCCTAAACTTAATGAGAAACCCTAAATGAAAAACCCTATCTGCAGAAGTGTATCTTCAATCTGAAAACTTCATCAAAACTGTCAAGGGCTCAGTCCTTAGCTTTAGGAAAAAGTACCAGAAGTAAATCTGGAATTACTCAGTTAATTTTAAGTTAAAATTCAACTATGTCCTTCACTCTCAAGATAGTATTTGAGAAAAAAGTGTAAGTTGTTGAACAGCTGTTCTCAAACAGAATCTAAGGTTTTTGCCAAAGGTACATGTCACATACAACAGTTCAAAAAAGCAGGTACTGAAAAATGCAGAACAGAAAGACTATCCTGTGTTCTCACTCCTTGAAAAACAAAATGAACATAATTTACCTAATTTGAGAACACTGTCTGATCACTGCTCATCATGAACACTCCTCTGCAGAGTAAGCAAGAGGTCTGTGGAGCTTTAACCCAAGCCATAGTGCTGACAGCATTGGATGGGCAATGGTAGAAAATTTGACAAGAAAACTTGGCAACTTTTCTGCTCATAGTGCTGCTTCTGGGCATGCCATGAGAAATCAATGGGAATTAGTTATTCTATATATGGCAATACTCTAGGAGAAAAAAAGGTTTTGTGAAACACATTTTAAGAGTTCTCTCAAGTAAACCTACTTTTCTCTTGCATAAGAGTTATGAAAATTGAAGACTGCAGACAAAGCTTATTAAAATATCTTTTTTCTTGAATTCACACCTTCTGATAAAGCTTTAAGCAGAGGAAAAACAGGTCTGACCTAATTTGTAGATTCCAGTGTTAGGTGCCTTTTTCCAGACTTTATTAAACACCAGATTACTGGTCCCATCTCCAGTTTCAAGACACTATTCAGCTACTTCTATGAGACATTTCTTTCTTCTTCCTTGTTCCTCCACAATGCAATCCCCACCATCTCTCCAAGAAGTTCATGTAGTGCTTCACCAGCCTTTACAGATAAAACACTAGGTACTGTCAGTTAACTATTTCTTCCTTCCAAAATACTTTGTCAAAGCATCTGCTACCAGGAGAAGGTTTTTCACTGGAACAGAAAATGTGACTGATCCCCCTCAAAGGATTGTTACTTCTGTAACCTTCTACAAGGGTGATCACATTTGAGGACAGTGTGTAAAGGACTCCAGAACATAGCTTTGGAGGTCAAGGCATTTTAGAGAGAAACCACAAAAAGCAACAAATAATTCTGCTTTAACTACTCTGAACCTCATTTTCAGAGTACACTATTCAATTTTTTGGTGGGGAGGGGAGGCTAGAAGTCATCAGTCTTCTTGGGTAGGGGGCACAGATAATGAGTGTGGAGAAAACACTGGCTACTCTCACACCCATCAAAGGAAAGCAATGACCCCCAGCATTCACATGAAACTCAAGACCAGTCACCAGGAGAGGCTCTGGGAAGCCCTGTGCTTCTGACAGGGGTTCCTTCCTACAGGGGTGCAGGACACAGTATGAAAAGCAGAGAAAGAGCATTTTGGGTTTGCACAAGACATGAGGGAATGTATAGGGGAGGAACCAAAAGGCAGACAAAGGGAGGAAGGGTTCTCACTTGTGCTTTTTTAAAATTTTTAAGCAGTATATTTAGAGGCTACCAGAGAAATGAACACATGGGACAGCTTTACTTCTAAACTTGCAGTCAAGCTTATATTCACAGCCTTAACAAAAAAGACATATGCTAAAACAATTATTTAAAAGAAGGTTTCCACATGAAGCAGCATCACCATTATGTCTCATAAGCCCATACCTTCAAAAACAGCTTTATTGGATAATCCCAAAGCTGGTACAGTTGCACCTTCTGGAAGATCAGGTGACTGCTGAATTTCAAAAAAGAAAAAGAAGAAAGGATAGTCAGACACAGACTGTCATTAAGGTTCAGATTTCAAAGGCCATAGTTTAAGGTATCCCAGTGACAAAAAGTGAATTTTCTAGAGAAGTGAACAGGGACTGTGAAAAATTCCCAACTCATTCAGAACATACTCCAGACAAGATGAAGGCCAGTACTCTTATCAGGAAAACAGCAGCTTTTCTAAGGCCTCAGCTCAAGGATTTTACTACAAACTATGCATCTTCATGCCAAATCACAGGTTCTCTCTTCCACAATTTATTCCAGGACACACATACAAATTAATCAACTGAGAGCATTGCAGGTTTTACCATAATAAGAATGGGAAGTGGCCTGTTCCAAGGTGAAATTATAAAGCAGTATTTATGAATATTCTATGAAAAGGGGACAGAGGGTGAGTGCCTGTGCCCACAACTTCAAACACAATCCAGTAGATAGTAGACAGATGTGGCAGGAGTATGTGGACGTTTAAAGTAGCACAGAGGGAAAACAAATGGAACAGAAAATACTTCCATAAACGTATAGGAGTAAACCCCAAAATTTTGAGCCAAGTTGGGGTCCTTTGAGCAGAAATGGAAAAACATTACATTTAGTAGCTGTAAAACCCCTTCCTTACAGTCACTGAAAGGTTCAATGGATGACTGAATTTACAGCTACGTAATAGTTCAAAATACTAAGGTTTTTATGTAAATGTTCCTAATTTGATGAGAAAATATGAGACAGACACACAAGTCTAAGGGCTCTAAACTAAAAGATGTTCCTCTTTACAATCTAAATACAATCCCATGGATTAGAACTCAATACAATCCTGTTCACCCTTTTTGAATACAAAGCTGGCTTTCTGGTTTAAGCATTTTTTGTGGGGGAAGGCATTTCAGCTAAATTAAGAAAAAGCTTCCCCACTTCAAAGACAAAAAAAAAGAATTCACAGAAAATAATTTTAATAAAGCTGTTTAACAGTAGCTGTATCATTAGAGCTTCTGAAGCCTTCCTCTCTTTAAGCAAAGCCCATGCAAAATGCTTTTAGTGATACCATGAATCAGAAAACAGCATTCAGATGAAAAGCTGATAAGGGAAATCTACAGAAAAGTAAAATTATAACAGCTGCCAGCACAATGTTATTTGGACAATGTCATTAACACAAATTATTACAAAGTCTTAGAGAACTAAAGCACTAAATGGCTACTTATGTCACTTCTTGTGACCAAAAATGAGTAGATTCATTTCCTAGATACTTCAATTGTTAAAACAAAATGGAAAGGCTAATGTATCTCTGATAAGCTGCAGAGAAAACACTGCTTTTGAGCCAGAAATGTGAAGAGCATGCAAGGCACCATGCAGAGACAATTACTCTGAATGAGGCCTGCTCTTCAAAATGCAGAGAAAAACAGAATTAGATCCTAAAGCAAAGGGGGACCAAACAAAAGGCTGCAGAGTTGCTGTCCTATCTTCCCACAGATTAGACAACACTTATCGACAAGTAGGAACTGGAATGTAAAAGCCTCAAGAAAACTTCCAGTGCCAAGAGGAAATAAAGCATGAGCATGTGCATATTTATGAATATTTATATGTAGCAACTAACAACAGTGCTGAAAGCCTTAAGCTATTTCCAAGCATGGAATTAAAAAAAACCCACACCACATACCCACACAGCAATAATTACATCTAGACAAGACTACTACACCCTTAAATTAAGGGGAAGCACATTTCCAGGATTTATTGTTTGTTTTCAAATCACCAAGTGCATACAATAGTCTGCTTGGTCTGACATTTAAAATTTACCCACACTTAGCAGCCTTCAGGCACTATGTCTAGCTTAGTTTCAAATATAACCTGTTTTAAAAGACAACACCATAAAACTACGAGGAAGCAAATATAAAGAAAAATAAGGTTAAGGTTTCAGAACTATTGCAAGGGTATTTATGGAGTCTAGTTGAATCTGATTTTGTCCTAAAGCATTAATTTTATTCACAGGAAAGAGGGCTGTCTTCATTTAGCATTACTTTAGAGCACTTACTTGGGAGTACAGCTTCTCCAGCGGAATGCCAGTGATGTTACTGAAATTTTCTATAAAGTTCTTGGGAGCACAAAACACTCGAAGTACTTTTTCATCTGCTCCTGATACAAATTGAAATCGGCCAATCATTGCCAGACAACGCAAGTCATACCCATGTACTTGAGGCCTTGCAATTTCATGCCAGGTTACCTAAACAAACAGACCTGCAGTTAAAACACAATTTTTAACCAAAGAAGCGGCAAGGTTATTATGAGCTCCAAATAAGAAGTAATACTTTGCTTGCTGACTTTATTAATGTAAAGGGAAGCTAACAGCAACCTTCCACTGACTTTCATAAGAATAATTAACACTCACATGCATCAGTTAAATCCTGTTTTTCCACCAAACAATTCCTGTAACTATTAAACCCTGTCTCTGCAAAGGCATGTTTATGGCATTTGCTTACTTTTATTATCGTGGGCACACCAAACTTATCTTGACTGGCTTTTGCTAGGCAGGAACAAGACAATTTGCTCAAACAAAAAGTGGAGTGTATACTACTTACTACTTTCAAAACTGTACCTCTGGAAGACGTAAGAAAGGTAGTGATAATTACTGTGCTTCCTTCATCTGCCTTTCACAAAGCACAGCAGCATCAGTGTCAGCACGCGACAGGCTTATACTTCTTCCCTTTCTTTAAAAATTTGATTTTAGTGAGAACATTTAATAGAAGCTTTGCAAAAAACTGACAAAACCCTAACAGCTTCTTATAGGAAACACATCTGGAAAATGCTGATGATTTTAGAAGTGTTTCCATTTGAAGTACTGGCTTTTCTTCTAGTTTCCTGAAATATTAATGTAGATGTTTCGAGTATTAATCCAAGAAAACCAGAATTAACAGCAAATCATGAAACAAACAAAACTGCTTTAGTGCGACTATAAAACTAAGACCACTAGCAGAAAGAGGTATTGTTTTCTAAAAATCTAAATCTATACATTAAAAAAGGATTCTTTAAAAAAAATCATTTTGTTTTCTAGCAAATACATCATCATGAAAAGATTTTCAGTAAATATCTATTTTTCTACTACTAGTCTAACTTGCTACTACTCCTATATGGTGCTTCAGCTGGAAAAAATACAGTGTGCACTTTTGAGCTCACAGCTACCAGAATTAGAATTAATTTAATCAATTGGAATTAATTTAGACTACTTCAGTATCAAAAGGCCTGGAAAACTGCAGCCACAACTGAATTTTCTTGTACTTGCTATCATAAAAACATAAGGAAATGCATTGCACTGTGTGTAAATCACATAGAACACACACACAAGAAAATATCAGCTGAATTTCAAGTGTCAAAATTTCTGATAGAACTTTAATGGACTGAGTGATTCTATAACATCTCCTCATTTCACAAGAGCCTGATCATTTTCCAATGACAAAAAAAGAAACATTCTTTTTAAAACCCAAAAAACCCACAAACAGTGCAATAAGTCCTTCATTCTCTGTACTAGGTGCATCTTCGCATACTTCAGAACATGGCATGTAATAAATAGGAAAAAACCAAAACCCCGAAACAGAGGAAAGGCTGCATTAAGCCATGCAATAAGCTTCTTTTCAGAAAAAACAGGGTGCAACTTGCATGACAAATTGAAGATCTCTCATTTCTTGTATCTGAGCTGAGTACAATACTAGAATTTGTATTTTAAGAAGAGACCAGTATTTGCATTTAATGTATCTTTTCAGAGAGAAAATGTGAATATGAGCTGTAAAACTAACCCTTCATAGATATGTGAACCCACCATTTTGTCTTCTTAAGACAAACATCAGATGTCGCCTGTTGCAATTTGAGAAGCTTAATTAATTACAGTAAAGAAAATAAGGAGTTCTAAAATAATATAGCATCTAAGTTCATGACAAACACGTTCAAATAACTCATTTCTATCTCTACTCTCTACCTCACCCCACCAACAGTATACTATTGCTTTCTCACACATCCCATGCAATAATAAGCATTGATGCTACTTAGATTTACATGCGGTTGAACTAACCACACTAAAATTCACACTTATTTTGGAACACAAAGTTAATCAGGAATAATTCCTCCAGAGAAGTTGTTTACACTGATGTAGTTCAGATAATCATTCCAGTAAAACAGTCACAAACAGAACAGTGTAAATAAATACAGTGAACTTTTCAGATTATGATTGTATGAAAAAACACAAGTAAAGTTGAGCTTCTTTATGATTGCCTGCATCAGTGCTTAGTCAAGTGTTAAGCAACGACCACAGACAGTTATTAGAACTAGTCATGTATTCCTCTGCCTGAAATACTGCAGAGCCTGGGAGATCACACACTAAAGATAATCTAGAGGTTAACTCAGGATTAAACAGCACTTCTGCTATACAACTGCTAAAACTCTGCTCCTAGGAGTTTTAAAGCAAAAACAACACATACTGAATGACCAAACCAGTCATTTACAGAAGCAGTTTTGAAAAGATCATGGCTTGGGGAAATTTGATGTACATTACATTCATTCAACTTGTTCACAAGTCAAGATAGAAAAGTCCTCTTTATCAAGCTCACATTTTTAAAGATTGTACCTCGGTCTCTTGTTTTCTTTTCCATGGAGCGAAGAGTCTAGTAGTCTGATCAGAACCAACGCTGATTATAAACTCTCCTTCTGGGTCCCACTTTACATCTTCTACACTATTAAAATGTCCTGAAATCACAACTTCCGGGGACCATTCTTTCTATCAAAGCAAGACGTTTTTAACTGATTGACTGCATATTTTAAGCAAAAAGAAAAGTATCAACACCTTTATTAAGAAAGAAAAAGGAAAAAGACATTTGAAAACAGCTAATTGTTAGAACTCAAGAGTGGTGAAAAAGACACAAATACTAACTTATTGCTCCAAGCTAAAAGAAATCCATGGGTTTAGTTCTTTGGTTCAGCTGCCACTTCTCAACAAAGCACAGCCATGAGGTCTATTCCAGTGACTTTGTGGTTCGCAAAGGGAAATAACATCTGGAGTAATGTATCCAGTTCTGGGCCTTTCAGTTGAAGAAGGACATATAGCTGCTGGAGGGAGTCCAGCATAGAGCAACGAAGATGACAGGAACTGGAACATCTGCCTTATGAGAAAAGGCTGAGGGAGCTGGGTCTCTAGCTTGGAGGAGACTGAGGGGTGAACACATTAACGTCTATAAATATGTGAAGGGTGGATGTCAGGAGGATGGAGCCAGGCTCTTCTCAACGTCATCTAGTGATAGGACAAGGGGCAATGGGTGCAAGCTGGCTCATAGGAGGTTCCATACAAATACGAGAAAGAAGTTCTTCACAGTGAGAGTGACACAGCACTGGAACAGGCTGCCCACAGGGGTTGTGGAGTCTCCTTTTCTGGAGACATTTAAAACCCGCCTGGATATGTTCCTGTGCAACTTGGTCTAGGTGATCCTGCTGTGGCAGGGGGATT
>JAOXOE010000343.1:16951701-16974675 GCA_028565055.1 Phoeniculus purpureus
TTCCGCTTCCTGTCCCCCCGCCTCCTCCTACCGAGGTGTGGAGGGGAGTGGTTTGGGAAATACATCAGTTCCTGGGTCCTTAAAGCATTAACCCAGCACACTGTTCCTGCTGTGTGATAGGACTAGATGGTCTTTCGAGGTCCCTTCCAATCCCTGATGTTCTATGATTCTGTGAGGAGGAATTTATATTTTTCCTGGAAATATGGATAGCTGGCAAGGTTTGCATGCTTCACAGAGCACCTCTGGAAGCTGCTATCTGAGCTGTTGGTCACGTCTACAGTGAGAGTGTCTTGCTCTTTGCTGTAGTAAAATTCACGTATCTTGGTTAACCTAAAGATGGAAAAAATTTGAGACAAATTGATTCTTTAAGTGCAGATTCACGCTCCGACCTTTGTGAAGGGGAACGCTAGTTCAGTATAGCAACAGCAATGACAAAGACCTGACTTTTTCTACAATGCTGCAGAAGTTTATGCTGCTTATATGTTGTCATTATGCTTCTGGGTAGGTCATTCTTGTATCATCCATGTCACACCTCCCACCAGTTCTGAGAAGGTCTTTAGATAACAAAAGTTTAAGCTTAATTTTATACTGTTTGTCCTTGTTGTAAATTCCTGAGAAGGAATTTTGCAGCAAGGTACAGGTGGGATCTCATGATGCTCAGTGCAAAATACAAAAAGCTATCAATAACCAGGGTAGTAGATTGGCATGAAGGTTAGGTTCACTGGCGCGAAGTTAGTGCTCTTGTGACTTTGGATGAACCGTTTCACTTTTACAGTTCCCCACCACTAAAATGGGCCAGTCATTCTTCTAGATATATTTGAGACACCCTGCTGTTGGGACTGGGTGTAGTAAAATTTCAGTGAAAGATATAATTCTTTTTTGAAAAATGATCTGACTTAGGGTACCATTTTTTTGCTCTGCAGCAGGATTAAAAAGTTAAACAGGTTTTATTACTTTATAGTAAGTTAAATGTTAAAATGTCTTTGTGTCATTCTTACAAAATTCCTATGAAAAGTACATCATTTTCCTCCTCTCATTTGCCAGCCAATTGAATGATGACACAGATAATTGAGCAGTTTCATATGCTATCATATGCATCTTACCTCGAATCAAGCATTGTCTGTGTATGAGAAGGATTAGAATATTAAGGATTAGCTATAGAAGCTGTCTTCATCCTCAGGAAACAAATTAAAGGTACTGGCTGTTAACTGAGCAAATTACTTCAAAAAGTCAATCTAGATAGTACATATGCATCTTCCTGTCGCCATCTATTCCAAAAGTGACTGCTGTATGAAAGTATGACAGCATTGCTCCCATTTAGAAGAAATTATTTGTTTACTGTACACGAGCAGGCACTGGAGATTTTTTATTTAAAATATATGAAGAGATCTGTTGATGGCAGTTCAGAATGTTGATGACCATGCTGCCTCTTTATTTTATTACCATCTTGGTTACTTGAGTCATACAGTGATTTGTCAAGATATTTTTATATTTGCACTGACTTCTGCCACATTTTGAACTTGTTTTTCTCCTTCTTAAAGCCATCAAAACAGCTGGCAAGAATTATTTCTGTGCTACACGTAATGAATCGTTAGACCAAAATAGAAGAGGATTAGTGATTCTCAATGGCCAGTGATTTCTGTAGTCCAGAATACCATCTTAAATTTTTTCAATCTACTCCCTAATCTATACACCCTAGCCTTTCCTTCCTCCCATTTCCTTCACTGCTGCGCAGCCATGCAGAGAACCAGATCCATTTTGCATCAGTTAATAGACCTCCTGACCCCAAATTAGAATCATAGAATCATTCAGGTTGAAAAAGACCCTTGGGATCATTGAGTCCAACCATCAACCCTACTCTACAAGTTCACTCCATTAGGTTTTGAAGTGCCTTATTTCTGCATCTCCTACCCTCCAGTTGGCAGCTACACATCAAGGTATAGGAGGAGGTGACTTTTTCTCTCATGCTCTCTCTTCCCACTTTGGGTTCAAGGTTTAAAAGACTACTGTGCTCCAGCAGATTAGAATGCTAAAGGGAAGGTGGTGGTTCAGGTTTGATGAGATGAAAGAGAGTTTGGAACCCACTTCTCTTCTATCCTGATAGACAAAAAGTGGGATGAGGGTGGACAGGACGTGAGAGGAAAAGGATATCTCCTCTTCCTTCCCACAAGCTGGGTTTTGCCCAGCAATAGGTACTGCACTAGCAGCTTTATGAAACGAGGCTCAACAAATCAGCCAGTTGGGATACATTTTGTAGTGAGGCTGATCGTCAGATAGGCTGTGGGTAAATGAATGTCCTGAGATGCCATGTTTGCGTACCTAGCTGCAGAAAGAGAGGTGAGCTGGAAACATTTGCAGAAGAAACTGGAATGTCACAAGGATCAGGTGCCTGCACCAAAGGTACTAGTGATGTCAAGTGATGGACACATGTTCTTGAAACCTAGCACTTCCCCTTTGTAACTACAACCTTGAGCATCTTTGTGACAGTTCTCTCTGCTTTTATTGTTCTGTTTTGTTGTTTCTGGCCATGGTGAGAATAGTCTCATGAAATGTCCCTCCACCCACCACATTTAATAGAATTGCCTGCTATTTATTCCTGTGTCTGTACAGCCTTTCACGGTTCTAATGCCTGCGTTTTAGAGGGGTTTGAATTTTCATGATAGATATAAATAGGATTTGCATTGTATCCTTATCTATTCCCCTCCAAGGAAAATGCTTGTAATTACTATTTAATGTTCATCTCTCGTTACTGTTAAAATGAACTTCTGCTTCTAGCTTTAGGACTGAGAACTGAACTACAAATAAACATGAACTGAAATAATTTAATGAATTTCTACCTTTGGTTATTTTACTGTTAATCTGTGTAGCTTTTATAGTTTCAGAATATTAATGGCCAAATGAATTTTAACTGAAGTCAATTTTTGGGGTTGAGATTCATTCCACTTTCTCAGTACTCAGAACTAGGATTTCTTGAGGCCATCATTTAATTTGTAAAGAGATAGCTTCTCTAAACATTGTCCCAATATGACTTTTGATCAGTTTATGTGTGGATAGCTGAAATTGTGCATTATTAACAGCTCTTTAGCTTCAGTTACCATTTATTTCTTCTGTATTATACATCCAATAGACTTTTATGCTCAGAGGCCATCATTATAATCTGCCAGCTTTGTGTTTCAGGTGGGCTGAATACACAGGTAGTTTTGAAGCTAAACATAAGAACTTCTGTTTGGCTTGGGGACCTCTGGGTGCATTGGACAATTAAGACCAGGTATCTGTAATCTTACTGTTTCAGCCTTCTCTTGGGGGTAAAAGATTGCCTGTCACTCAGCCTTCTACAGTCTAAGCTACAGCAGACCATAAGGGTAATGTGGCAGCCTCCCTAGCACTTCTCAGGTTTTCTCAGCCTTGTAGCAACCTGGCTGTTTCATTCTCACCTCTGCCACCAGAAAGGAAGGAAATCATAAACAGAGACTGTGCCCACAAATGCCAGGGATGCAAGGAATTAAATTAATTTGCTACATTGAAAATGTTCAGAGCTAAGGAGGGGGTCTCCTTTGGACAGAAGAAGATGGGCAATGGCAAGGGAAGCAGAAGAAAGGGATCTGGCAGCAGCAGACACATGGATTGTGAGCTGGCAGTAGTACTTGTTGCACAGTGGTTCTTTGTTCATGGAAGGCCAGCAAAAGCCAAAACACTGCTAGAGGAGTGTGGGAATAAAGAGCCAGGATCCCAAGTTCAGCTAAATTCTGAATTGCTTAGATGCTTTGGAGCACAAGTTTTTCTTGCAACATCAATATAGTTGACACTTACTGTAGACTTCTGGAATCCTAGTTCTTAGACTTTTCAGATAGCTCCGTGCCATTTCTGTAGGACAACTGCATAAGCCAGTTGGCTGGTCTCCACCTCTGCCAGGGTTCATAGGCTGAGCACTCCTCCGCCTGATCTTGTTTGTACTCCTGGAGCACATTCTCTGCATTAGAGCACTCAAATCACAGCAGCAGTAGTCTCTTTATTCTAATAACCTGTGGGAATATAGGATGCAGAAGTTTTTATCCTGGCTTTTATCACATTTCTTAGAAAAGTACCTTGGCCTTTCTGTTTCCGTGAAGAGGAGCTGACTCTTTCCTATCCCTTTAACCGAGGGCTCAGTTTTTATGAAACCCTGTCTGACATTGTTCCTCTTCATTTTTCAAAGTAAAAAAACAAAAGCCAAAACTAAATCAAAACCCAGCAGATCTTTAGGTTATAACATTTAACATCCTAAGTCCTTGCTGTGCCCCATAGTCCCTCCTCCCAAGGACAGTGAAATTTACAACAGATAGGGTAACAGAAACCAGAGATAAAGCCTTTAATTTTGTACCTGTCATTGAAATTTCTATCCATAAAGTAAGCATAATTCCAATGCTAGAGGTATGTGCTCAGTGTAGATCCCAAAACAGTTTAGATGTAATGGATGGTACTGGTAGGCTTTGTTTTTCAAGACCTATTTTTTCAATTGGAAATCAAATCTGTGCTGCCTGACTGACTGTTGCTCTCATTTCTCTAAGTGTGCTGCAGTTGTACCAGGGCAGCTGAGAATGCTGTCATCTTTAAAATACTATCAACTTACTAGGATAACTGTTTGATGCTATAAGTGAATTCAGCAAGCTAAAATCACCCTTCATCTAAAGCAGATAATTGCATTAGGGTTACATGAATTGATTTATTTGATCGTTATATCCTGGAGCTTGCCAGGACCCTGAGAGGCTGAGAGTGCCTCTCTCTTTCCTGCATCACTTTCTCCCTGGAATGAAAGTGATGGGACTGAAAGAAATGTGCAAGTTGCAAATGTAGCACCACCCACTTCTCTGTCATTTGTTGCTGTTTACATAGCAGCTCAGGTGTGTGTGACATATCAGGCAAGGAAGGCATCCCGCTATTCCTGACAGGACAGGACGCCTGATTGTCCAGCACCTGGCTCAGGTAGTGCTGCTGTCACAAGTGAAGGTAGTGTGTTCATAACCTCGTGGCAAATTCAAATTCTTCATTCATCTCCTTTCCTTTAGGTTTATGCTCTATACTGCCTGTTCATGGAGGCACACCAGTATAAAAGACGTAGTGCTGTACTCCTGGAACAGGAATCAAACATGAGTGAAGTTTGCTATTGTGACAGCAAAGGGGCAGGATGAATAGCAACTGTGGAAGCATTTTCAGGAATGACATTTAGAAAGGCAAAATGCAGATGAGAAAGAAAATTTGCAGGAAAGATCTTCTTTCCCACACCTCCTCTGTTTTCCTTTATTTGTGTGTTTCTTCTTTTAATTTTTATGCCAACTTGAATCTCTGATGGTTTTAAAAGTGATTTGAGATCACCCATGCTGAAGTACAGGTTATCAGTTCATCACTGCCAGGTGCACCATGCAGCATGCAAACAGTCTTATGTTTGATTTACCTGTTTTCATGTCATGATGAACACTGGTCAAATACTTGGTTTCTGGTAACCCTATTCATCCTTTAAACTCTCCTGACAGTAGCACATCTGTGTAAAAGAGGGAGAAGGAAAGAGAACAAGAGGAACACATATTTGGTCTATTCCAGGAGTGAGAAACATATTGGTTGAAACTTGACGTACTAAACCACTGCATCTATAAATCAAAAATGCTGATTCTGAGCAATCAGGTTTCATTAAGCTCCATTTGATACTGAGCTCCTTGTTCAGACACAGAGTAAGATGGAAGAAGAAGACACAAAAACTCTAACTGATTGTTGAAACACTTGCTTCTGGTAGATGATATGATAATTTTCATTGAAAATTGAATTTTAGAAAGTCATATGAGTGTGGCTCAACACAACCTGGGAAATTGTTCTGACAAGAATATATTCTGTATCTTGGGAGAAAAATAAAACATCCTAAAATCTAGCAGTTGCTATGGAAATGCTTAAATTAAATGTAAAGCCTGCATAAATTTTCAGTATACCCAGCACTTCGGGAACTGGGGACATATGTTAGGGGAAAAGCCATATACATGAACTAGGCAGAAGATAAGACATGAGATTTTTTTTTTTTTCTGCAGATCTGTGTATGGAATATTCCACTGGCATATCTCTGCTTCATTTTGAATGCAGACCATAGCTCACACTTGAAGACCTAAGTATTTCTATGCAAACTTCACGACAAGCCACAAACACTGGTCTGAATTAATTGGGCCACCAACTGTCCAATATTCACTTTCAGGACTACAGTTTGGCCAGTTTTGGGCAAACTATCTGAATATAGAGTCACTTCTGGAAAGGTCGTGTGTACCACCACAGAAGATCATTGTGATTGACCTTAGCTGATCCTGTGCAGAGTAAAAGGGACAAGATGACTTCCAGAGATGTCTTCTGACCTCAGTATTCCATGGTTCCCTTAAGTGGGAATATTGGAATAGCCTGATACCACATTGCCCTTCCAACAGTCTGCCCACTGAGCTACAGAATTTTTTCAGAATATGTGAATACAATGCAAAACAGTCAGGAAAGACACGGGGCTCAATTCCACACCCTTGCATCCATTCTCCATGCACTCTGGATTTGACAGAGACTGAGGATTTGAAGTATGTGTCTCAAATCAAATGGTGGGGAGGGGGTCCTGCGCCAAGGCACTAACAGAAAGCTTTTCCTGTCTGTGACACTCAAAGTCACGGCTTCTCCATAAGAACTCTTCAGCACCTTTGCCCTGCTGGCTCTGCTCCATGCTGGCTCTTGGCTTTGAATCACTTGAGTTCACTGCTGCCTTTCACTATGTCACCATGTTCTGAATTAAGAGCTGGTAGACATGGACCCTTCCTTCTTCTTGTTCAGAGCCAGGACAGCAGTGCAGCTTTTCTCCTCCCATTCTCAAGCAAAAATGGAGTTCCCCAAAGGGAAAAAAATAATCAAAAACCCTTAAGCAAATGAAAAAACAACCCAAAAGCCCACAGACATGTTTCTCTGCCCAAAGGTATTCATTGGCAGAGGTGCTGATTGGCTGAGCCCAGGCAGGTTTGTGCCTAGAGCTGGGGAAAGTTTTCTTCTGATTTCTGGAAACTTCTCACAGGAGCCATTTTAGCTCCTATCCCCATTTAGCAGACCCCACCTGGCTCAAACCACAGGTAGGCACTTTGCCTGCTCTGGCAGCTAGACCCAGAATGAACCATGGCAGTCAATATTTACATATGGCTGCTTGATCCAAACACATACTGTACTCTGAATTCTACTTATCTGCAGAGCTAGAATGATACAGCAGTTTGCACCCTTTAGGAAAGTCCCTTTAACCTTGCTGGACAGCCACGTCAGTGGGTAGCTTTAATAACATCAGTTTGCTTTTTTGCCATGGTCCATGTGGACAAAATGAATTCCTCTGCTCATACAGCCTGTCATTTACAGTAAGTTTAAACATAAATTTGTGAATGTTCATAATTTGTTAAATTGGAGGCGTGATGAAGGTAAAATAAGTACATTGTCATGTACTTCAGTCTTCATTTATTATTTCTAATTATATCATTTCACATAGGTGATGCTAAGGGTGGAAGACCATGTGCACAGATAACTCCATATGCTGTTCTAGGAGCTGCTAGTAGAGATCAGGGAATTTTAGGCATGTATTAATTCTCCACAAAGTAAAACTTTCTGCTAAAAAAATCCAGGAGCAACAAATGATAACTGGCTGGTGTGACTTGTCTGTGAGATACATGCTGTGTCTTCACAACCTGAGGCATAAGCAAATGATTTTAATCACAGAATTGAATGATAGTGGATTCTTTTGAGAATGTTTTGGCAAATGCAAAGCCTACTAAAGGAAGAATTAGGAGTCATATTTGTGAGAATATGTTTGGATTAGAAATTAAGCTATAACATCTGTATTATGACAATATACTCTTTTAATTAAAAAGAACATCTTTACACAGTTAATACAGACCAGAGAGTATTGGAGGAAGCTGTTACTGTTTGTCATAAGAGACACCAGTCCTCAGGTTGGGTTTGATTCACATGTGAACAATGCCTGTCTCGATGTTTAGATTCACAATCACTCCATTCAATCCAAATTGCATATTGTGACTACTAGATCTGGTACAGGAGCAGAAAGCTGTGTATTTAAACATAGTGCATTGAAAATTGAAACCTTTTGTTTAGTCATAATTAGCTGATATAATAATTGAGATACCACAGACTATTTCTTTGTGAGACAAAAATAGATTAAAAGAACAAGAAGAAGATAATATGGTACCATAAAAGTTTAAATGCCTCGGGCCGGATTGTGACAGTTTGCTCATACTGTTCAACATATAAATTAGGTAAGGTTGACTATCTAGTTTTGAAGCCCTAGATTTAGCTGTTCTTATTAATTTTTGCTTATTCTTTATTCCCCATATTGCCCTAATTACTATTGTGAGAATTATTTGTGGAATGTGGTACTATTCAATTGAAGAAGGCTACCATAAACTGTCTGTCTGGAATGTTACTTCTAACTCTGGTAAGAAGTCCAGAAACATGAAAACTCTAAGATTCTGAAATGTGAAGTAAGAATCTGTTGGGATTTTTTTCCTTGAAAATAATACTACAAATACTTTCAAATAATTTTACTGTTGCAGTGATTTTAAAATTTTTCATGAATAATAGATGTTCTAAACCCTAAACTATACACAAACAGACCGTGGTACTTATAAGTCAATCTTGGAGTTTTAGCTAAATCACAGTCTACTCAAATTTTCACATGTATTCATCCCACTGATGATACAGTAGTATTGCTTAGAGGTGGATACACTAGTCTGTGAATAAACAAGTGTGTTGTATGTCTTTCTCTGTCCATTTTCCCTTGGATGGGAGCATCGAATGGGGCTTTTTCAAGCTAATAGACACTGTTACTGTTAAGTCAAGATCAAATCCCTACACTAGTATTTTGCCTCAATAGGAGGTCCTGTTTGTAAAATAATAATGTAATTTCTGATTCAAGTAGAGGTGAATTTTATAGCCTTCAACTGCCTTTCTAAGAAAACAATTTTAAATTTCTAACCAATAATTGCTGGTTTTTAATTTGATGTATTGAATGCCTGATGTATTCATGAAGCCATGTCAAGGTGATTGTGGGAACACTGGGCCTTGTTGCCATGGAAATACGTATTAACGTACACAAACGTTTCTAAAGCAAAAAGCTTTCTTGGAACTTTTGTAAAAGTTCATAAAAAGATAGAATTTTTTACAAATAACATTCATTTTAGAGATATTATTCATTTCTCATTTTTGTTGACATCTGTTAACTGGGTGACCATGTTGTGTTTGATGTTAACACAATTCATGCCACACAAGGCTGCTGCAGGCGGTGGCAAGAGGAGATGCTATTTAGGGGCATCATGTGAAACTGGCCACTTTCTGCTTTAGCACCCTCCTCCCTCAGTTTTCTTAAGTTTTCAATACTTCTCTTGTTCTATTGGATCTCAGCACTTCTCCTAAGTTGTATTTCCAGTATTTGTGAAACTCTTATTTCATCTTCTGATTAATTTTCTAAAAGCCTGCTCTATTGCATAGAGAATCAATTGCTTATGAATTGTCACCACTGATGGTTTTTAAATCTTAGATGAATTGTGAGCATGAGCTCAGGCTTCAGTTTGTCATTGAAAGCTTCTCCCAGTAGCAGAGTTAACATATTTGATTTTACAACATCTAGGATAAATTGTTTCATCTGCTTTCCTGGGACAGAGGTGAGGCTGACTGGTCTAGTTACCTGGGTTGTCCTTCTTACCCTTTTTGAAAATTGCAGTGACATTTGCTGTCCTCCAGTCCCTAGGCACCTCTCCTGATTCCCATGACTTAGAAAAGATGATGGAGAGTGCCCTAGCAATTACTTCCACATTTTCCTTAGCACATGTAAGTGCTTCTCATCTGGGCCCATGGATTTAAGTACATCCAGTTTGCTCAGCTTATCCCTAACCCAGTCCTCATCAACCAAGGCAAACTCTTCTCTTGTCCCAACTTCTTCTGGGGCCTCAGCAGTCTGGTGCTTGATATCAGGACAGCCCCCAGAAGTACAGACAGAGGCAAAGAAGATGTTCAGTATCTCTGCTTTCTCTGTATCCTCTGTCTCCAGGGCACCCATCCCATTCAGTAGGGGTCTACATTGCCTCCAGTTTTAGTTTTACCTGCAATGTATTTGAAGAAGCCATTTAGCCATTTTCGTTGCCCTTGACCTCTCTTGCTAGGCTTAATTCCAAGGAGGCCTTGGCTTTCCTGGTATTCTGTTCGTACCACACAAGACCCTGAACTCCACCACCTCATGGTTACTACAACCAAGGCTGCCCTCAACCTTCACTGCTTCAACCAAACCCTCCTTCTTTTTGAGTACAAGATCCAGTAGCACTCCTCTCCTAGTGGGCTCATCCACCAATGTCACCAATGCACTGGAGGAACCTCCTGGATTGTTGATGGCTGGCTGAGTAGTTCTTCTAGCAATTATCAGGGTAGTTAAAATCTCTCAGGAGCACCAGGGCCTGTAGCTGTGAGGTTGCTGTCAGCTTCCTGTAGAAGGCCTCATCAACTTCCTTGTTCTGGTCTGGTGGCCTGTCACAAAGAAAGTGAATGTCAAGTCAGACGAACAGTCACCATTCAGAAACCTGCTGCTTTTCCTGCCCTCATGCTGATGTTGTCTGCCTGCCTCTGCTTATCTTGTCCTTTGCCTGTCCTTCAGTGAGCAGTGACTATTAGTATGGAGGAACGAAGGCACTGATTCACTTGCTGTTTCTGTTCAATGTGTTGATGTCAGAAATTAAAACTTGGGTGTAAACGTGAGCTGTCGGTGGTTTCCAAGGAAGAGTTCTTGAGGTCTTTAATGCCAGCTGTAGAGGTGCTCTAGATGAATTACACATGCTCATCTGCTAAAACAAAACTGTGTAGTAGGCATCCCTAAAAAAAAGAGCAGCAGGAATGTTAAAATCTCAAGGCATACTCTATTGAAAAAAACTAGAGGATGGATAAGTTCATGGGTTTGGAGGATGGTGGAAGCACTTCACTTCAGGAGTAACCACCTCAGTGAATGCTTCAAGGTCAGTACAAGCTTTGCTGCCAGTACTGCATCTGGAAACAATCCTTTCATACTCATACCAGGCACATACTTGAATGTAAGATAATCGATATCCATCAAGACAACTTAAAGCTTACATGACAAAAGATAAATTTACAGCTTTAGATATGCACTATTTATTTAGTTATAGAAAAGGAAGTGAAAGTACATCAGAGAATAGTTACAGATCAATACTTCCTGTACTTCTTCAGGTCAAAAGTAAGCATTTTGTCTCGCCCACATCACTTAATGCAAGAATTCATTGAAACATAATCTTATAAATAAGGTAATTTACTACTTTTGTCAAGAAGATGTAGGAATTCCAACGTAGAATAGGTTCAGAGTTATGTGCTTGTGCTACATATATAATAAACATTCACTTCAAAAGAAAAGAAAATCAACAATATGATATGGAGCTTAATGTAAAAAAAAAATCTATGGAAATATAAAATAGATTTTATGGTTGCTAGGTTTTGTTTCACGTTGGCTTGCCTTTTTATCAGTTGAAAATTCTTCTGTTGTATACCAGAGCAAAGGATCTGTAACATTTAAAGTCTGTGGTAAACTTGCGTTAAATGAAATCTGGCCTGACAGATGCTGAAAGAACATAAATTATTTAAGAAAAATGTTGCATAAAAGTTTTACCGAACTGAAAGAGAAAAAACTCCCATGACTACCTGCTTTGCTCTGAATAACGTCAATAGAAGCAACAACACTGAAATAGCTATTTGTAGAAGAAAGACGTAATGGAAAAATCAAAATTCTCTGTAACTGCTATTCTGTCTGCTTGTTGGGGGCATGTAACTTTCAAGGTAGCTTTGTGCAAGAGTTATTGGTTCTTCCTTGTGTGCACTGTTCCTGTGAAATCAGGAGAAATATTCAGTGAATAAGATTTCAGGATTATTTATTTTCTTTTCTATAGCTTTTAAACTATGATAACATCTACTTTTCTATAGTAAAGAAAAGAGAATTTGATAGATTTTCTAGCATTTGTGATTTCTTACATACACTTTGGTCTACCATGACCTTATGTGTTACGGTAGTATTAATCCTGGATATGACTCCAGGACAACCATGACTAGCATAGCGTGCTCCATTCCAGTCTTCAGAATTCAGGAATCATGCTGGACCAATGGTCTAACGAAGAGCAATAAGATTTCTTAAAGAAAGATAAAACACGTCCATAGTGAAAAATCAAGAACTACATTGACAGTTTCCTGTGCCAAAGCCTGTAGATACCAATGCTGCAACAACATTTTGTCACATGTCCTTTCAATTCATTAGACAAAGCATTGTAAGAACTAAGGGAAACAGATACTAAATTCATGGTAGAAATGAAGTGTAAAAAGAAGACAAATTTTTTTGCAGTCAACAGAATTGACTCAGCAAGACAGATCGTTTCCTCATCAGTCAGTGCTTTTTTCTAAAAGAGATGTTTTATTTCAGACTGTAGTTAATACAGGGGAAATCTACACTCTGTGTTCTACTGAAGATGAAACATCTATCAAAACATCTCGTTTAACTGTAATGCCAAACTATGTAATCCGAAACCTCATTCCAAATTCCTTCTTTAAGGCATAAAAAGTATTGATTTAAGATTCCAAGAGTGATTTCAGTTTGCTGAGGGCCATATCTTTTACAACTGAAGCAGGACTCTTCCAAAGGCAAAGGAAGACTTTGCATACCTTTCGTCAATTGTACTTACCTCCAGTAATTGGCAGAATTATGCCAATAGAAGTGTAAAGATGTGTGTGGTTCACCCATTGCTGTCATTCTGCTCCAGTATAGGATCAGCTGTACTATCAAGTGTATGTCTTCAGAAGTAATCTGTCAAGACCATGGATTTACAGTTCAATTCTGATGATATTCCATAGTGTAGGCATTGAGATACTGTTCTTAGAAAATGTTGAGTAGTGTTAAGTTTTAGTTAAGTTTTTTTAGGAAAATGTGATCTCAGTGAATTTCCCCAGGTAGGATAATTTCGGTAGAAAAGTGATAAGATGTTCTTGTTGACCTTTGTTAATGAAAGAAAATAAGTTTTTATTTCAAAATTACTTGTTTTCCGCAATGGACTTAGGTTATATCAAATAAGGTTAACAGTTTTTAAAAGTCAAAAACAAATATTTTGAAGAAATAAAAATATTTTTGTCGACCTCAACTTAATTTAGTTATCCATCATTTCATTCGTTGCATAACGGTATGTAAAAATGTTTGTATTTGAGACATTAATAGTGTTGCAAGGTAGGAGGAAAAAAACCCAAAACTTCAAAATTCATATGAGAGGCCGAAGCTTTCATGTACTTCCATATACTAAGATGCACCTTACATTTGACTGATCAACAAGAAATTAGGAGTTGATTTTAGACAAAGCAACTTTTACGATGAGAATGTTGAATCACCTAGTTCAATTGGAGCAATTGGACGTACTTCTGCTACAACTGTTGTGATTTAGTTATGACAATATTCTTATTAAGCGAGTCTTAGCACATACAAATTAAAGATTTGTTCAAAATTTTTGATAACAAAAGAAAGAACTCCACTTAATAAAAATGTTTCCAAATTAAGTCTTAGTGCAGTCACAAAAATAGCAACAAAATCCAGCAGTAGTGGGTTGACGATTATCATGTAACCATTTTGGAGAGTGAGAAATAGGTGAGGAAATTAAAATGTCTTTATGTTGAGAAGTAATCCTTTTTATTTGCCACAGCCCCAGAACTATTCATTTGTGCCTGAATAGGAGAAGACTAGTCTCCACTGATACACTTCTGAAAATGTCATTCAACCTTTCTTTATGCTTCTCTCTTCTCCTGCACCTTTTATGGAATAGATTTTTCACTTTCTGCATGGAGAAAGTGTCCATTTATTCTTGTTGTCACTGAAATGCAAATAGACATAGTAAAAATCAGAATCCATAAATCAAAGGAAATGTGGCACTAAACAGAAAATGTAAGACAATTATACAGTTGGGACTGTTGTTCTTGGACTAAATAGCTGGGCATGATCGAGGACCTGAGTGTTTTTCTTGTTGGGAGGAGCAACTAGTGATAGAATCTATTAGCTGTTGGGTTCAAGCTTGGCTTATCTACAGAAAAAGTACTAAATCCTGTTTCTCTGAGTGCCAGGCATCCTTGGTTACAACTCAAAGCCTACCTGCTAGAAAAGTATCTGCAAAAAGAGTCTGCATCTTGCTTCCTGCTGGGGCCACCCAAACAGTTCGTCTATGGCTGTCCTCTGCATTTTCGCTTCTCTGTTCTCTTTTATGCATAGGCTGTACTTCCTCATTAACCTTGTTTCCATCAATGTAAACACAGAGATATTGAATTGCTCCATCCAACATGCAGAGTGTCTGGCATGGCCTCCAGCACAGAGGAAATCTACTCAGGAAAGGAAAAATCTAGAAGAAACTGCTAGTCCAGCTTGTCAGACAAGATTCTGGGTACCTTCACAGGAAAGGAGGGAAAAATATTCTTTCTCAGTTTATGAAGCTGATACCACCGCCACATTTCTGGCAGAATCTGTGCAGGTTAGGTCTGGATAGTATCAAAGGTCTTCATTCCTCTGACCTGCTTTGCTTGGCCTTTTTCCCTCCTTTCAAAGAAAACCATGTTGTACTGCTGAGAAAGCTTTACTGAGGCTTTGAACGTTTGTCCTGCTGTCTCCATGCACACACAGAGAAACATTTCATTATTCAGTCCCTACGTATGTAATTGGGGCAACATCCTCTGAGGAAAGAGTATGATGTAAAATTTCTACTGAGGAGATTGCTGAATGCAGAGTGGGAAGAGTTAGTCACAACTGTTTGAAATACTTCATGATACCACAAAATTCTGCCTTTTTCCCTTTCATCACTAGTCTGCATTTGTTTGCGGGGATCACAGGGGTTTCTTTACTCAGTCTATCCTATTCTTTTGTGTTTTATGGTAATGCAAATAAATGAGACTGCTTGGATTAAGGGATGATAGTGTAAAAATACCAATAAATCTCTGGGAACACTTTCATTTAAGTCAAAATGAAACAGCAGCAGAACACAAATCATTAGGTAAAGTGATGTTATAAATAGCACAGCTGAGAGATTTTTCTTTACAAGTAAATATATGGACACATTCACAATACAAGAGCTTATGTCTTCCAGCACATTGTCAGCATTCAATCACACTGACTTCCAGTGTGTGTTCTTACTGCTGTATGGAATTAGTGGTGCAAGAGACAAATGGAGAGCTAGAAAGCAGGTTTGTTTTAAAGATATTGCAATGTGACCATCACTATGACTATATTAGCAGAACTTAACTGTTTTGAGGTATCAGGAATCAAAGTAATCATCTCTGACATGTTTTCTTTTTTTTTCTCTTTTTTTTCTCTCATAAAATTAGACCTAGGTTCTGTATGAGAAGAAACTCGATTGATGTAAAGAAACTACATTAATATCCTTGAGGCATCAAATATGTTAGTACTTTCCCTTCCTTGGGAAGTTTCTTAAAAAGCATACTGAGATTGTCCATAGTGAACTGTGCTACACAGCAGCACCACAACTCTGTTAATAAGAATCATCTGCTGATCCAGCAACAGAATCTGGAAAGGTGACCAAATGGCAGAGGTCCCTGGAGGTCCATGGGGTAGACGTGGTGTTTCAAGAGATGGTTTAGTGGTTAGGGGTTGTGGGGTAGACAGTGGATGTGGTGATCTTTAAGGTCATTTCCAACTTTGATGATTCTATGATTCTAAGTACCCTAGGAAGGTTAAGGAGTGATGAATGGTGGTCCAGTCTGCTCTTCACAGATGGATGAATTGTTCTGTGGAACACAGAATCTTCCTTCTTTCAAGACCTGTGTGGAGCTATAGAGAAGGAATGCTATTAAAGACACAAAATCAGTCGTATTGCTCATCATACTAGTGTCTCCCCTCTGCACGGGGTCTTTTCTAAAGAAATTTTGTCAGGTATGATAGGCACTAAGAAACTATAGGTTTGGATAAAATACAGGAGCTAATTACCATCTTTATGTGGATCAAAGAACAGCGAGTGCAGAAGGCACAGGTGCCTCAGAGTGGTTTGTCCTATCTTCCCACAGCTTAGCCTAAGACAAGGCAATCTGTCCCTCACACTGCATACATTCATTTACTTTTTGCTTCCCCAACAGGGGCAGCTGAAACTGAGCCTGAGCCTGCAAATTTTGTGTTGTAGTCCACAGATACGTAAAGAAACCAAGAGTCTCCTTGCTGCTCAGTTATTCTGCAAAGTCATAGGAAGGCAGAAGGCACTTGGCAGTGTCTGTCATTGCCCCTGCCAGGGTCCCTCCTGGGAGATTTCCCTGTTAGTCACAGGCAGTTTTAAGCTTTATCTTGGCAATATCCACGTAAGTCATCACTCACCTATTACGATGAGGATCTGCCAGCCATCAGCAGACTGAAGAGCAAAAAACCCAGAAAGTCAACAAAGCTACAGAACTGACTAATCATAATAATTTGAACATGCACAGAGAGGGGATACAAACATTCTGTAGGCAATCTGTTTACCAGTCTGGGTTGCTGTCTAGACCTAGAAGGTCTCATGTAAAATAAGTATTTTACTGGTGATGATACACAACTCTTGTATGAAGTGAATGCATTAAACTGTTTATGTTCAACTGCTGAAAACACTCCAGAAATCAATGTCAATGTCAGAAACCTTATCAGGTTTCAGAAGAGGTAGGAAAGCTTCAGCCTAATCACAAGATAGGAGGTCTTCAGGCTTTTGAGAATGACATCTGAAGGGCTTTTAGATTGTTTTCTATAAAAGGAAAGGGCAAATTTCCAGTGCATATGTAATCACTGGTAGCATTTATGTTGTCATCCTTTCTAAAGCAGTAACAAAGTGCACAAATGGGAGATGATTAGAGAGGTCAGTGAAGTGCTCCATTCAGCTGTAATTGTAGAGTTTTTAAAAATTCTTTTGACATCAGGAAATATCATTTTTTTTTAACCCAGCTTTTTGCTATAATTAGTTAGTTCATGCGGAATCAGTGAAGAAACAGAATAGCAAATTAAAAGCAGTAAAACAGGAATGTCCTTTTGCTGTAGCAATAAGTTATCAGCAAAATCAGTTCACTGTACAATTACTGCTACCTGCCAGAGCTTATCACCACATGCTCAAGACCTCAGTATTCTAAGACACTAGCACTGCAGATCTGCAGTGTTGAAACAAGTGCTGCCCCATTGCTGCCCCCAAAGTACACCGTGCTGATGCTGCAGTTACTATTATCTCTCTTACTGCTCCCCCTAAAGCACTTCACAAGGTTTTCTTTCTCAGATAGAAAATCTGAATACACTGTTTTATTCAATTAATATAAATTTTAAACTGTCAGTGCCTTATTAAATCCAGCAATCTTCCTGCTGAAGAAATGATGCAACTTCTTTTTCTCTAATAGTATTTGAAAATGCATTATGTTCTTCATTTTATCTTGTTTCTGTCTGCATCTCTCAGTTTTGAGTAATAATGGACATGCTTTCTGATTTTGAAGGAAATTTGTTTTAGAGAATAACTGCATTGTGAAAATAAAACTATAATTACCACTGAGCAAATAGGAGCTATCATTTTGGTGATATTTCAAATAAGGACTGATCTTAGTTACTCATAGTTGATTACAAGTGGTGGAATCCTTCAGTCTAAGCGGAGGTTTCAGTCCAGGGACAAAGGAAACAAACCACATGACGGTGTCCATCACACCAAATGCAAGTCTACATTATTTATAATCTGTCTTCTTTCACAAAAGTAAAAAACTAAAATGCAGAAGGGACATAAAGCTGGGAAAATGAGAAGTCCTGTGCTGACTCCCCAGTGTGAAGGAGGGAAGAAAAGTCATTTTGATAACCACAAGCTTGAATTTTATGTAACTGCCATAATTCCAGCTCATGTGGGTTGCAACTGTTGGCGTACTACACCTCAAAGATGGAAAAAATATATCCATATAGCAGCCTCAGGTGTTGCTTAGAATTGCAGAACTTTCTCTGTAGTACAGTCGTGTTCACACAGGAGTTACACAGTCAGAGATATATTTGAATGATTGGTCGTGTGAACCTTGCTTCATACTTGTCAAAGCTGATGTTGAGCACAGCAGGTTAACTTTGACATGAAAGGGTACTTCCCCTTCAGTGTGCCTGTGATTATAGTATTCAGCTGCTGTCATTGATGAGGGAGAATGAGGTAGTTCAGCTGATCCCCAGACAAACATTTGCAACTTCTTTAATGTTGTGATTTCACTTAATGTTTGCAGTCATTTCAGTTCTTCAGCTAATAGTCATTTCCTGCCATCAGCAACCATTAGGGTAGGCTGTCTGGGAGAGTTAATATTGCCTTCGTGAGTTTTATTTTATTTTAGGACACCATTTTTCAAAATCTTTCTTTATTCTCATGTTCAAAATTTCTCAGAAGTGTAGGACGGGAAAAGTTTTTAAACATTCGTGTCTAGTCTGCTTGCAAAAAAAATTGTGAATCCTTTGACTATGCAGTGCATACCACAAAGTTGGTTGTCCTCCTCCCCCTGCCCCATGACTACCTTCTTATTACATTGGTTTTTTATACTGTGTGAGGTCAGGGGCAATGCCTCATGTACAGATATAGGGATAGAAAAAAACTGAGCTCTCAGATTAGTTCTGTGACTTTCTAAATCCATAGCAAAATTCATACCAGCAGCAGAGGCAGCAAGAATAAACTTTAAAACATTACTCCTAATTCTCTGAAGTCCTTCCACGGGCAGTTCTACTTTACAGTTCAGGAAATGGGTTTTTTTCCTTATCTCATATAATAATCGTTATACAAATGGGTCATTTTACATGTTATTCATCAGGAAGGGAAATTTCAAAACCCACTGGGATAGCCAGGTACAGAATCATAGGGACCTCAGACATCACCTAGGTCCAGCCTTTCCCCAGACCAGATTGCTCAGAGCCACATATAACCTGGACTTGAATATTTCCAGGGACAGGGCAAATAAAGTTTTGTCTGGGCTGTCTGAGTTTAGCTGAAGTTCATATCCAGTGTCGCAAAGCAGAAAGGAAAAACAGCTTTCGGTATTTCAGTGTTTTCTGTAGTGACACACAGCTAGGACTAGCCAACTGGAGTACTCTGCAGTATCTAGCTGCAAAAGGATCTCTTACAAGAAGCACCTTGTATTCTTATACAATGTACAGTTTGACCAAACCCTGATATATATTGTAATGTAGGCAGCATAGTAGCTAGTACTTGTTTGCTCTTTGTGTCAGGTATATTTTCTCCTGTTTATAAAAGAAAAAAGAAGATGTGTGGGGGTGCTTTTTGCAGGTGTCTCCAAATCTGAGTTGTAACTTCTCCCTCATACAAACAGTCCTGATAGCCTGCAAGTCCTTCCAATTCTGCACTTTTATACAATCTCCTTTTCAAAACAAATGGAAAGCTCCAAAGCTTCCAGCATATTAAATTTTCATAGACACTCACTTACTTTAAAGGACATTTTTTCCAGATTTTTCGATGATTTATACTCTCCTCTAAGCTACTGCTGTAGTTTCCATAGTAAATGGTCTTTGATTTAGCTCCTGGTTATCAATGAAAAAACACCTTAAACATGGCAGTGTTTCATACATTGTTTATCATCCATTTGCCAGTAACACAAGAACAGCAGGTGAAAGGAAGGATGACTTTAAGTACATTTATTTTCGTGCCTGTGCATTCAAGCTGTTTGCCTTCTAGAAAAATTAGATGCCTTAAAGCTGATAAATGTGACTGACACTGTTCAAGACAGAGTGACTTCAGATATTTTCTTTCTGATATTTACTTTTGCAGTAGAGGTGACTTCACCTGCTGGCAGCTATGATGCAGTTGTTTCCTTAGATCTTTGCTTTTCACCATATTCCTTTGCAGGTTCATTGATCTCCAGCCATTGCAAGTTACTTTAAAGTTTCCACTCTGTACTTTACACATTTCTACTGAGAAGAGATTTATGTACCTCTGAGGTGTGAATACAAATGAATCGAAATATTTCACCTTTTATTTCTGCAGCCAGACCCTGCGGGCAGAGATATCTCCATCCGACCAATCTTGGAGCACTGTGAAAACACACACATGACAATTTGGCTTGGGATTGTCTACGCATATAAAGGGCTGCTGATGGTGAGTGTGGCTTGTTCTGCACAACACTGACTTCAAGCTGCTATTTACTGATAGGCGTGAAATGAATTGTGTTTGCTTTCCTGGTGGCTGGGAGTGAGATAGAACTTCCTTCATTACATATCCTATAATTTTACCTGTTCTAAAGTTCATTGGGTGGCTTCAATATGTGGATATACACATACACTGGGGCAGATTAGAAGGAGTGAGGTTAGTAGATCAAGAGAGGTTCTGCTCACCCTCTACTCTGCCCTGGTGAGACCACATCTGGAATGTTGTGTCCAGTTCTGGGCCCCTCATTCAAGGACACAGAACTTCTTGAGAGAGTCCAGCACAGAAGATGATGAAGGAAGTGGAACATCTCCATTATGAGGAAAGGCTGAGGGAGCTGCGTCTCTTGAGCTTGCAGAAGAGGAGACTGAGGGGTGACCTCATTAATGTCGATAAATATGTGAAGGGTGGGTGTTAGGGGGATGGAGCCAGGCTCTTCTCAGTGTCATCTAATGATAGGACAAGGGGCAATGGGTGTAAGCTGGAATATAGGAGGTTCCACATAAATATGAGAAAGAACTTCTTTATGGTGAGGGTGATGGAGGACTGGGACAGGCTACCCAGGAGTGTTGTGGAGTGGCTGAAAACCCACCTGGCCATGTTTCTATGTGACTTGATCTAGGTGATCCTGCTGTGGCGGGGGGGATTGGACTATGTGATCTTTCAAGGTCCCTTCCAACCCCTAGCATTTTGTGATTAATGACATTTAAGATTAACACTGTTAGATACACTGCAAACCAAGAAATTCAATGCTGAAAAGATGGATCTGTGAAAACTTTGTAAATAGAGAAGCTGGATCATCTGAATTCCTTTAGGTTCTCCAAAAAGGTGGGACTAGGTTATTGTAGATGTGTGCTTCTGAGATATAAATGTCCTTCAAGAACTGTTGCAGGACATACAAGATTAAGTTTGAGCCTAATCAAAACAACAGTTGTTCCTAATGCTCATCTCCACAAAAAGATTTAATTACTGAAATAGACCTCAGAAACCAGAAATTCTGAACCTTGTTAGTTTAGAAAACAAACAAACAACCCAAAACCAAACCAACTGCAAAAGTGTTTGCTAGTGATTAAAAGCTCCTCAGCTTGAAGGTTTTACAGACGTCTGATTTTGACAGCACTGACCAGCGGAACACCTATCTTGATCTGAGCCCCATCTGGATTCTAAACCTTGATAAACATTAGATTACGCTGCCTGAAGGGCTCAATCTGTTCTGTGTGTTTGTAGCATGCCTGTTTGCTAAGGCACCCATGAAAGACTGGGTCAGCTGCTTCCACTTGGTGTGGTTGGTGCTGCTGCCCTAAGGGAAGATGGGGAGAGGGAGCTGCTGGTGCTTGAAGTCCTCCCTCTCCATAATGATTGACCACTCTGCAGTGCTGCAGGGCCTTGCTGCTTCTCATGCTGGTTTTTTCAGGCTGGAAGATTGTTAAATGTGCAATATGGAGGAAGGGATGAGTGATAGCTCTGGGTTTTTTAAATCTAATCATTCAGTTGCTTTATGGTCAGACTGGTCTGCTGGGGAGCATCTTTAGGCAGCGAAGGCAGTAGTGCCGATGTCTCCAGTCCCTAGGTGAGGCCTCTGGTCCTGGAGCTAGTAGTCAAAAGGAGTCTTTTGCACCTTTTCATTAAAAGAATAAGATACCCTACCACTGTAGGTATTAACATCTATTTTTCAGAGAATCTTCAAGCAGGCTGTGAAATCAGGAGCTAGGATACACTTGATGCCCCTAAAGAGATCAGGAATTGGAGAGACTCCACATCTCAGCTGGGCAGCTTTGAGGGGGTTCTGGATTTACAGTAACCTGAGCATGTAGCACAGCATTGATGGATTTGTGTTTTGAGGTCAAGGATGCTGGAATTTAGGAGCCATGACCCTGACCAGCACTGTGGCCACAGTTTGACAGTAAAATGGTGACCAGTGTAAAACATTATGATTTATAGAAAAACACAGCACACCACTTAAGTCATAGCAGCACATGAGCAGTCCAGCCCAAAGCAGGTCCCCAAATAAAAAGGAGCAAGGGCTGTTTCAAGCAGTTCAAGCCCCTGTACCCAACCACAGGGCCTCTCTGCAAGTCCCGTGGTAGCGTCTGCAATCCTACTTACATTTTTTTGTTTGATTCTGCCTAATCTTCTTAGTGCCAGCTTCTGATTTTGTTCCTTTTTTAAGCCAAATCTTGTGAAGCAATAGAGCTAACTGGAAAGTATAACTTTAGCACCTAGTTGCTGACAGTAATTACTGCAGTATTTACATTTTATGTGGAGATGGTTAGTATCTTTTAGGTCATCTAGTTATCTTCATTGATTTGTCTTCACCCCTTTTCTAGCATGTAACTGTGTCTGGTTTGACGTATCTGTGACTTAAAGTCCTTCTCTTTTCACATTGCATATTTAATTACACAAGATTTTTCTTCGGCAAATTACCAAAAGGAGCGGTGTTTTCCAGACTGCTGTTACTATCCAAACTCCTCACACAGACATTTCAAACAGTTAATTTTGTGTTCTTCCAGGCAGAATTTGTCAATGTTTCTTATACAAGTGCTTAAGATGTTTTTCTCTGCAGTTTTGTTTGAAAAGCAAGCAAGCAAATATGTTTAGTTCAATTACAGTAGTGTAAATGAAAAAATCATAGAATCAACAGGGATTGGAAGGGACTTCGAAAGATCATCTAGTCCAATCCCCCTGCCACAGCAGGATCACCCAGACCAAGTCACACAGGAACTCATCCATATTGTTTTCTAGAAGTTCTAAGCAC
>JAOXOE010000343.1:16974775-17003928 GCA_028565055.1 Phoeniculus purpureus
CTCCATGATCTTACCAGGCACAGAGGTGAGACTGACTGGTCTGTAGTTCCCTGGCTCCTCCTTCCTACCCTTTTTGAGAACAGGAGTTACGCTTCCCGTTTTCCAGTCAGTGGGGACTTGGCCAGATTGCCATGACTTTTGCAATGTAATAGAGAGAGAAGGGTTTAGCAACCTCATCTGCCAGTTAAAATTCGTTTAAAAATACTGAAGGATTCAAACAAATAGTGGGGTGTTTCTTTTTTTTTAGTAAAAATAACTTCAATTACATTTTCAATTAAAAATTAAAAAGGGAAAATAACTATATATTGTAAAAATACATTCTCAAGTAGTTTTCTCTGAAATTTCTTTCACCCTCACACTGGATGCTAATCAAACTGCAGTGGTTCTCACTAATCCTTTGCCTAGATTGATTTCTTGGAATGCATGTTGGGCTGTTTTCTACAAGATATGTGACTCAGTTTGTTTAAGTTTGCAAGTGCCCCTGGCATTACTCATTATACTTATTTTAGGCAGACAGTGTTTCATAACCACCAGTGAAATGCACACCTTTTATTACTCCAGTGCCCTGTTATCACACAAATTGCTGCATTAGGAAAAGGAATCTTTTCTGGATCAATTAAATAATTGCTGTATTGTGTTATATGAGGACAGCAGGGTTGATACTTTTTCATCACCAGAGATGCTACTGTATGTCACACATACTGTCTTTGCCTTCAGAACAGAAAATGTTAATGTGTCATTTTGTAAGTGTTAATATAATACAAAATTCTGCACTTTGTAAGAGAAGGTTTTATACTAAAGAGCTGGTGTTGCTAATTACAGTTCAATGCTATATTTAAGGTGAAACAGCTTAATGATTCTATGCAGACCAGAATTATTTACAGCGACTTCCTGTGGTGTCAACATTAGAATACAAAATTGGGTTAACCTAAAAGAGGAGTGCAGTACTGTCCACACTGAATGCCGTGATACAGCAAACAAATCACCAAGGGCAGGGCAGAGCACAGAAGGACAAGAAAAGGCCTTTACCCAAAAGATGATAGAAATTGCATAATCTTAAACTTGCCACCACTGCATTATTAGTAAGTGCACTAACATCGTTCTGAGGGCTATGATTTATTTTTCTGATCCCAGCCAGCACAATACTTGATTAAAGATTGATTGGACTCCCCTAGAGTGATTTGCTTGTTAACCACACACACTAGATTTGTCTACAGTTTGATTCCCCTCTTCTGATAATGCGTTTAATTAACATTAGTCTCAAGGTGTACTCAAGTTTCACTCTATTGCTGATGTGTTATTACAGTTACCTAATATTCAGCTGCTGAGAAACAGGCTTTTAAGACTTATTTTTACCCTGTAAGCATTAATTGATGGGTTTTTAAACTACAGCTAATACTGCTGACCACTTCTGATACACAGTGTTTAACATATCGTCCTTTGCTAAATTTGGCAAGGATGAAACCATCTATATTTCCTGGTGGAGATAGTAAAAACTGATGCATATACATCATGATACTTGGGAAAGGTCACTAAGAATAAGAAATTTAATTTCTTCTAATGATTCATATTCCTGTGTTCTGTGTTAGTCACTATAGTTGATAAATCTCACAACACAAATTTATGTTTGATTTATGAAGCCAAATAAAGTAGTAATTAAACTAAAATATATCTTTGGGATAAAATACAATTTTAATTAAAAGTCTGCTGAATCCTCTGCTACTCAAGGTTCTCTGATCCCTAAGTTAAATTTCTCTAGCTCTGACCTCCAAACCTTGAACCTCAGTGAGTCTTACATATACGTTATCCCTCTTTTTCTAAAATGAACTGATGCCTTTTTTTTCTAGGCAAACTACCCTGAGTTGGGCCAAATTCCTGTGACTTTTCTGAAAATCTTACTGCTTTATGAATGTAACATCTAATAATTGTTTACCATTCTTCACCATCTTTTCCTCTGCCTCATTTTAAGCCATATAACCTCTTTCAAGTCCATGACTCAGCACTATGTTAGCAACTTGTAGAAACTTGTCCATATTTTCAGTAGCTTCTCATTAATAGCTACACTTTGAGATCTATCACGTACATTTCTATCAGTTTAAATTCCTTACATTGACTTTGTAACACTGCTTTTATATCAAAATACTGTGTAGTATTAACACAGATGCTACTGAGAAATCCAAGTAAGCTCCATAAAGTGATAATCTTTATTCAGTCTTGCAATCTCATAGGAAAATAATAATAGCATGTTGAATTATATCACTATCGTTTTTCTTCACCATTTATTGCCTGAGTTCATTTATTCAGCCATTTCATTAATTTGCTTAGGATAGAAATTACCATAATAGCTCTGTAATCACTGAAGATATTCCACTTTCTCTTTTCCCCTATGGCCTCATTATATCTTAAGTGGAGCTTTGCCAGAATCCCAATAAATATCAACAATTAAGTCCAGCAGTCCAGACAGCTTCTAAGTCAATTCCTAGAACTCCTGATTGCAAGTTATTTGATCTCCCTCATTACAGCAGCTTGTCTTGACAGAGCTTTCAAGAGCTCTCTTACTGCTGGAATAAGCTGCATTTCATCATTTTAGTGAGATAGGACTGCATTGTTCCATCTCTCTATAAATATAGGACAAAAATATTAATTAAGCAAATCTTATCATGCATCATTACTATTGAATTTATGTCCACCAAGGAATGAATCATTATTAGGATTCCTTTTTTTCCACATACATTTTTAGAAATCCTAATGAATCCTGTTAATGCTGCTAGCCATTCATTTTCTGCTATATATATTTAACTTCCCATTCTGCTAGCTGTGTTTTGGAACTTCAATTCATAATCATTATTACGAATTTCCTCATTTTAACCTTCGTTACATTCTGCCTAGTCTTTGGCCAATTTTATTGCTTCCTTGTTTTAAATTCCACAGCAACTAGCAAGTTTTAAGTGGAAACTTTCTTTACACTCATGAAGTCTAGGGCAGATCATTTCACACGTCCCCAAACATCTTCAGGCTGCTTTTCATAAATATTCCTGTTGCTTCCTCTGCTCCCTTCTCCAGTCACTTCCTTCACATAAACATTACTTTTCTGTTGTTTTCATGCACCTGGCAGTAGATTTGCAGAAATCTATGTACCACAGGCCAGAGTCTGGGCTGTACTCAGTGCCCAGCAGCACAGGCTTTAGTCAACACTTGGTACTCTTGCTCGGTGGGCAGAAGGGGAAGGGCATCTTGGCCAGGATGCATGGTCCTCACTAGACTAAAATGCCTCTTCTCTTAATTCCAGCAGAGGCTGGTGATGTGACTGTCATGAGTAAGCAGTACCCAGCCAGAGTCCAGGTACATGTTAGTGCACACAGAAGCAGAAACCCGAGTGCTGAAAGGGTTCAGGCACCTATAGATAGATGATACTTAAGGATGGCCTGTCTGTCCTTCTCAGATGCTGGATGTAGCTTCTCACTAGCACTTCAACTGCTTAACCCTTGTCTGTAAAGTCAGACCTGGAACTGCTTATGAACCTTTCTACCATACCATTACCCTCCTACCATATTTATTCAATCTAGAGTGGTTATAAAGAATTTTTTTTCACTCTGAGAAAAGAGAAGCAGTGGAGCAGGTTGCCCAGAGAGGCTGATCAGCCTTTGTCCTAAGAAGGTTTCACGATCAGTTTGGATAATGCTATGAGCAGCCTTACCAAATATCAACAAAACATCTATTCTTAATTAATAATTTTCTGAAATTAATGCAATTTATATGTAGAAGAATTGAATCACCTCTATATTTAAACTCCAAATACCTGACTGAAAATACCGTTGATTTTTTATCAAATTTGCTTGCATACTTCTCTAATTCCCTTCATGACCAATAAGAGGACTCAGAAGATGGGACTACCACCTTCTCAATTAATTTGCATGATTCCAGCTCCTATTTATGTGGGTTTAGCACCAACCCATCTGTTCCATCTTGCAATCATTATAGAGGAAGATATTTAAGCTTTGTGGTGGGGGAAGGTAGTTTATAGTGATACCAGATATTTGTTATATTTCTAATAAAACAGCGACTGTGCTTTAGCACCCAAAACATAAGTTACCATATGGTTTTGTAGGATACGTTTTTTCCTGCTACGACCATAAGGAAACCTCACATATATTCTTCAAATATTCCAGATATGGCAGTATTTATTATATGTCCCTTGGCATGAATTTTTACAAGGCAGAAATAAATTGCAGTGCATGCTTCTTTTTATCAGAAGTGTTTGATCATTTTACAGTGCTTTGATTGTCTGTGCTGATCCTATGCCAGAATATAAAGCTACTCGCAGTGTATACTCACTAATAAGCAATTGCATGTTTGTTTCAACTTAGTTACTGTAATGTGCTCTGTGACTAAACAGAATTTCATAGAAGACATTTCAAACACAGTCTGAATAGAAAGAAGAAAAAATATTTTATTCATCTGTTAATTTGGGAACCTGGAGAATAAAGTTGGATTTTTTTAATCTGAACTAAATATTTATGAACTAAATACAGAGTTGACTCATACCAGGTCAGAGGAGAGAGTGGTATTGTAGCATCAGATTGTACTAGCCATGAAGAGAGGAGACCTACAAGGGTGTAGTTTGTCTTTCAGCTTGCTAACCTTACTTAGTGTGCTGGCAATTAAAAAAAATCACTTTTCTATGTATCTTCCTGAAAACTGCTTCAGGATGTTTTACTGTCTGATTGTCCAGTGAAAACCTGGAAATCAAAATGGGTTGGTTTTTTTAGTTTTGAAAAATCTCATTGGAAAAAATCTGCAGTGATTTCACTGAAATGAAAATGTGCCTGTGTCTGCACTAGTCTGGATTTAATGAATTAATATGAGTAGGGAAACCTGTAACTCCAGCTTCACCGTTACTTCAGACTGAGAGGTCTTTGCAGGCCAGTTATTTTAAGAGATGGCTGCATGAGAAATCTCACATTAGTTTAGACAGAAAAAAAAGAGAAAAAACCACAAATAACCTCAAAACAAACCCAAAAATAATCCCCAAATCCTTGAAGCAAAGGCTTGCTGTTGTTCTTTGATGCAGCACAGCAGGGCTGTGATCCACAAGTGAGCTCAGCAAGTGCTGCCACAATGCAGTAATTAGGTGCAAAGCTGCAGCCTGGTCCAATATAAAATCTTTCCCAAACCATACCGTCTAGCTCTTGGCAAGCATGACTTCTGACAAGATTGGAGACTTTTCCTCTGGTATTTCTCTGCTCTTGTCTGATATCCTTAGTATAATTTTCTTTTACTTTCTTTCCTAATACTGCTCATAATCCATGTTCAAAGAATAAGCAAACGTGACTTTGAAATGAAATATATAGACAACAGGGTTTAAGGGCAGCAGAGGGCGAAAGCGAATATAAGAGGATACATTTTTTCCTGCCTGTCATCTGCCAGTCTATGCAGTCCAAAAGACAATTAGACCCTTGTTGATTGTATTGGAAGATGTTGTGAGTCAGTAATCAATCATTACTATGTTTTGCAGTAAATCTAGTGATTTAAAGTGAACTAGGTAGCAGAGTTTTGGAAAAGTGTTAAATGCTTTCCAATACTTCAACTGCACTTTCATTATATTCCCAGCAATTTAGTCAGTACAAGATTTTTAAAACTTAAAACACTTTAAACATATTTTATTTCTCTTTAAACTATTTTATTCTCCAAAGTCCTGTTATCCCTCTAAGACTTTAATCACACTTTCTCTTTAGTGGACAGATTTGTGTCTTTAGTCACAGTGGTATAATCCTATTGTCAAGATTCTGTTTTCTCCACATTTATGCAATGATCGTGTCACATCAGGCACAACTGCTGCAAAGGTAATACTCCAGATCATTGTAGTGTTATATGGAAGCTGCCTACCCTCAAAGAAAAGATGAGACAAACCAGTCTTGCCTGTACAGTCCATGCCTTTGGAGAAAACCCCAAACATTTTATGAGATCCCCAAAGGAACTCCTTAAATTCTACATAACTGCTTACTGTAGTAGAGTGCACAGGTCTGAGTAATTCAAACTCCTTCTGTGGTAGCCAGGATCCATGGGATGCCTTGGGATGGTCATTGTAACTGCCAGTGAAGAGCTGCCTAAACATGCTGGTGTAAAACAGATGTGTCCTACCCCTTTCTGAATCTAGCACATTAGCAGTGCTAAGAGCTGCCTGCCTCCATCCTCGTGTGTTCATACACACCTTCTCTAAAGACTGTTTAATCAAAATTCTCAGCAGAGATCAGGTCTAACATCCCACACAAGTGCCCAAGTAATTAAGACAGTCATTCTCTCATTACATAAAATCTGACAGCACTGAAGGAAGTTCAAGAGCTCTCTCTGAAGAAAGCCTTTGCTCTGGGGCTACGGTGCACATCGCAGGCAAAATCTAGTATTGTGCTGTGTTGTCCAAATATGAAGCTGTTACAACATCAGTGCCTCTCCATTTTGTGGGGGGCCCAAACTAGTAGATGCCCTTTGAGAAGCGTGTACCAGCTTCAGCCCTCCAAGAGCAATAGGAGAGAGCGAGAGAGAGCTGCAATGCAAATCCCAGCAGGCAGTCTTAAATATCAAATAGTCCTTAAATTGCACAGCAGTCTGAAGACTTAGGTGCTCCTGAGCATAACGAGCAGCATGACTTTCATAGCTGGAGAAGATTAGCATTTAAAGTTTAGGTGTCAGGAGTGAAGAGCAGCTGACCTGCAGTATTAAGAATCTATGTTTTTAATGGCAGTTACAGTTTTCATATTCAAAACTTGTCAAGTAATAACAGAAACCTGGACCTTTCGCTAACACCTGTATCCCAGTCCTCTACCAAGCCAGTTGAGGGATTTTCAGGATTTTTGCAGTAATAAAAGTGAATCTTTCATTTGTGCAGATTGGCTGAGGATCAGGAAGGAGGACAGTCAGGAGGGCTGATGGAGAGGAAAAATGAAGTGTCACATTTCTTCAGGAAGGCTCTGTCCCAGAGCAGAAATCCAAACCCCATGGAGCCCTGCAGGCAGTTGTAAACAGGCAAACAAGGAGCACCTCTGCAGTCTCCCCTGCCCCAGCAGGATGCCACACAAGACCCTCAGCTTTTATGCAAGTTTGAGGCTCAGACATGAGCTGTGACTTGTAGAAAAGCGAATCTCCCTTTCTCAGGCAAGAATTTTACCCAAAATGCCAATAAAAATGAAAAAGAATGCTCTCAAATGTATAGTGCACCTTTCTGAGGAAACCCACTTGCTGCAAGAGCCTCTCCCTTTCTTCAGTTATCGCATAAATAAGTGTGTTCCTTTCATCTGGAAGATACTTAACCATTTTCCATGCTGTTCTCAATTATAAATGAGATTGGGCCAAGACATAAACCCTCACAACACAGTTCAAATGGTCTTTTTCCATTATAATTGGTATTTTAGATTGCTTTATAACAGCTTCAGTTATACATTCATGCCCATTATTTGTAATAAGTGTTGGCCTCATTTAAGCGTGTTGGCTGTATTCCCAGAATAATGCTTTTGGATGGGAATCTGTTCATACTGGGAGAAGTAGGGGAGAGTGAGGCATGACCTGCAACCTCTCATTAATAGTTAATTGTACGAAGAGAAGATAGAATTCTTCTCCATAGTTAATCAGGTTCCTATCCCTTTAGAAACATGATGGAGACACACACAAGGATTCCCTCTATCCCTCAAAGCAGGACCAGCCTGTACCAGCCCATTGTCTGTTCGTAGGACTGGCAAAGTCCAGCTTTTCAGCGCAGTTGAGCTGCACAGTACCAAGAGAGCCTGGAGTGCAGAATACACCACTGCTCAAAGAGTGAAGCATCTGAGAGAAATAGATTTGTATTTCCAAATAAATATATCACCAGTGTGTGTCCCCAGTGCAGCCAGGTCACTACAATGCAGAACTGGCTTCTGCAGAGCCTATGAAAGGATCAGTACATTCCATCTTCCGCCTGCACACAGTGCCAGACCCAAGAGGAGTGCTGTTGGGATCCATCTTGGGTACCTGAGTGGCTCTGAAAATGTATTAGAGAATGAGCTGCTCCTCTGGCACAAAGCTCCCCAGCTCAAAAAACACCTCACTCACCTCAGCTGCCCTACCTGAATGGCTTTGAGACCTCACTGTGCTCCAGGTAGATGTCTACATGGATCTTGACATGCTCCTGTGCTCCAACTGCAGCAGCCACTACTTCCCTTTCCGCAGTTCTTGGGCTGCTGGGAAAGGCAGGGGAAGATGCAAGGGACTGAGGTGAGGTGTGGGCTGCAGTCCTATGAGAGGAGACGGGTGAAAGAGAAAATGTAGAATTTAGATAAGAAGGCAAAGGAATGCCCTGGATAGTATCATGTCCTGCAGGAGTCTTTCTGGACAACAGGGTGGGAATGGTGCCAAGGAAGACCTGGATAAGGATTGTGATGGTAACTGCTGCTGCTGTTGCTGGGATGTTCCAGCCCTGTCTCTGTATCTTGATATGGATCACAGGAGTGACAGCAGCATTGCAAGGTGAGTGAGCAGAGGCCCACTTGGACTGGGCAGAACCTTCAGCCCAGTCTGTGGGCTCAGAGTAGATGCACAGCCCTTCTTCTGTCAAAGCCTTCCAGCCAAGTGCTCATGAGTATGTGTCAGGGTAACATGTGAAGTAGGCAAGAGGATGAGCTCAGCTAGTGGAGAAGCTCAGTAGTGGAAGGGCAGGGCTGGCAGCACAGAGTTAGTCCTGGTTTGAAGCGGCTGGTTGAGGAAGTAGGTGGCTACAGCCTGCTAGTTTCTGTGGGAGTGCAAAGCAGCTGAGTCAAAAGCGGTTGGGTTTGCTGGCATTGTCAGCTGAGGTAAAGACTAAGGAGATAATTGAAGGAATGTGCAGTTATTAACATCCACTTGTTACTACAGTTGAAAACGCATAAGGGCAAAACTGAGTTTCTGCAGCAAACATAAGTTTCCAACTCTCTGGTGTTTGACTGGCAACCAGACAGTGTTCTCCTAGCCCAGGTTATTTGCATTTGACCTTTTTAATGTTTTTCCCCACAGGAAAAAAGTGGAAGGCAAATTTTCCCTAGGCAACTGCAATTAATCCCCAAATGACATCATCACAGACCTCTAATATCCTGGGTTGCAGTTGTAAGAAAGAGAAGATTATCCCCATGACGTGGCAGGAAACAGATGTAGCGGTTTGGGAGGAAGGGTACCAGTGCGAGTGAACCTTTTTTGTTTTCTCCTTCTTGCCCGTCTCTGCAGTGTAAGCTTGAGTCTCAGTGATGGTTCCTCTCTCTGCCCTTCCTTTACCTTCAATACCATCCTCTCTGTGCCATTCTTCCCATAGCCCAGCTCTTACCAGGCTTTGCCTAGTCTGTAGGCTGGGTCATTGATTTACAGCATATTGAATTTATTTCTGGTTTTACTGTGTTGCCAGATTTTTTCTGAGGAATGCAAGACAAAGAAAATAATTGTTTGCAGCATTTCATATTGTGGAAAAAAGATCTAATTAAATATAAGGGGATGGAGATGGCTTCCTTACACTAAAGACTTTCCCCTTCTGAATAGCAAAAACATATTGAAAGTAACAAAGGGGTTGAAACTTAAAAATATACCACAGAAAAAAAGCAAACAAAAAACTGCCACAGGAATGTTTTATGCCAGAAATCATTAGACAACTGCAATTGAAAGGCCATTACCAACTCCCACTATAATAAAAGGCATTATAATTGCAGTCTGAACAACTAGGGTAACACTTTCTACATTGTACATTTGTCTCCCATGGGACACATCTGGGAACTGCTCTTTATTAATGGAGGTGATAATCATGCATCATGCAAGGATGATTGATAAGAGTGTATTGAGAACAAACGCTAAAGATAGCTAAAAGAACAACGCATGTTCTGTCTTTACTGGAACCCTTGAAAACAAACAGGAAGGACTGTATATAAAAAACAACAAAATATAAAATAAATGTAGGCATAGCATTTAGAGAAATTTGTTCTCATCACAACTAATTCAGAATTTCCCATTTTACTTGTGAGGGCAGGAATCTGTCCTAGTGAGCCAAGCAAATCACGAAGGCAATTAGATATTGAATGAAAGATAGGTATGTCGCTCTGTACTGTAATATCACCTGCATTTCTAAAGTTAGAAAACCTACCATTTGTAAATTAATGCACATTGCTGGGTGTCTTCTAATTAAAATCCTTCTTCTTCTTTTACCATTTCAGTTATTTGGGTGTTTCCTAGCCTGGGAGACACGAAATGTCAGCATCCCTGCTTTGAATGATAGCAAGTACATTGGAATGAGTGTGTACAATGTGGGCATAATGTGCATTATCGGTGCTGCTGTTTCATTCCTCACTCGGGACCAACCCAATGTGCAGTTCTGCATTGTTGCTTTAGTCATAATATTCTGCAGCACCATTACTCTCTGCCTTGTCTTCGTACCTAAGGTAAGTGAATTTATTTAGCATGGGGTCTGGATTTATTTCCTTCTGCTTTGTAATTGTGATTTAATAGGTAGAGGCTAATTGCCTTTTCAAGTATAGGGGATGTGTATGAGCTCTCAAACAAGCCCATCTACAGTCACTTGTCTTTGGATCCTGAGAGGAAGAAAAAACTTCAAGAGATTTTTGAAGAAAAATCTCCTTTTCAGGAGTTGCAGGAGTGTGTGAGTATGTGATTCCTAATGTCTGTGCTTCTACTGAATCTGTGACTGGGAAAACAGAGGTTGTTTATTGTAACTTCGGTGGAATAGTCTCCATTTACAACTTCTAGGAACTTTTTGGAAGGAGTGGTAAGTGGGGATTCAGGAGAAACAGGTCCATTTGTCCACTCTGCCATATTTCTTATGTACCATAAGCAAGACAATCAGGATCTCTGCTTCTGTAGCTACAAAAAAGACCTTTTTTAGTTCACTGGCATGCTGTAAGGTCGATTAGGTTGAAACCTCTAAGGCATTCACATTCAACAGGCTTCATTATTCCTTCACAGGAAAACGGTGTACGCTGCACATACTGACACTGGAGATATATTTATTGATGGATATATTAATGAACTAAGCGAGGCACAGCCTGGGAGCTTGTGCTTTCATTTCTTTTTGCTCTGTTGAGCTTTGAGAATGTGTTGTGCGGTGCTGAAGAACTGAGAAGACACTAACCCACAGAGGGCTGGAATTTGATCATTTCTCTTGTAGAGTTAAAATTTAGGCATGACTGAGAGGTGCCTACTTTGGCAAAGTCTCCAGTTCTGGAGGATGTATTTGATATTTTGAAGTCAAATGTATAATTGTGTTTGTTTTAAGTGACTTGCATAAATCTAGCTTATCACCCCAAATCAGACCGTTTGCAAGGCGTGAGTGCAGATGCGGCTCCTTTCACCTGTGTAATCTGTTCAGAGGTTTGTCAAACAAGTAGTGATAAAACATTTGTGACTCTTTACTGGTTCATGTTCAGTCCACGTATTGAACAAATTATAATGAATAGATTCTGGTGCTAAGTGATATCCCTGGTGATGATGCTAACAGGGAGACCAAGAACTCTACATATAAAAGCAACAAGCAAATAAATTTATCACAAGGTGTTCCCTCTGAAAGAAATCAGGGACACAGACTAGCAATGGAAGCAGACCCGAGTAATCCATAAAAAACCCGAGTAATCCATTCTCCAAAACCAACTACCCAGGGTGTTTTTACAAGGTCTGCCGTTCACTTCTGAAATGCTAAAGGCTGTGCAGGCATATATGGTCATATTTTATGATGGATCTTAGGGAAGAATCACAGTGGCATTCTAAATGAAGGGAATGTTCACAAGCCCAGCAATGGAGAGTACTTTGAAATAACGCAAGGTTTAAGCGTGTAAGCTGTATGAAAATGCATATTAAAACTTGATGCCAAAAATACCTCCACAGAATGTCAGAACTCTCTCCAGAAAAAATATTATTAATGCTGTGACATACTTTCTGCCCCTTTGCTTTCATGCTCCTTTGCCCATCCTTCTTTTCCACTACCACAGGCTCCAAAATTGCTAATCTATTTTCCTTTTTTAACCCTTTAATCTGCTTTACCTTTAAACCCCAATTACCCTGCCTTCATTTTCCCTCTCAGTTCTATCTAATAAAAATACAAACATGAACCACAGCCTTCTAGCCAAAGTACTTCATCTCAGTCCAAGTATTGGCAGGTTTCCAAATGCTTAGCTACTCTGCATTAAAAATGGTCATTGGATAAGATACAAAAAAGAAGGTTGAAGCAGAAGCTGGAATGAAGCACTTGCAGTGTTCACGTGCATGCTTCCACAGCTGGAGGGTTCTTCTCACACTCACAAATTTTACCGTACATTGCCTTTTACCATTTTGTGCCACAGTTACAGCGGGATGGCTGGCAAACACTGTCTACTGCTCCAGCACAGGTTTCACATTAGCCGGGCTGGAACTCAGACAATATTAGATTCAACACCACCTAGATTTTACATTTAGGTAAGATGTCAATGTGAGACAGGCACCAAGTCTCTCCCCTTAGCAAATGCATAGCCAGTTTGTACAATTTTGGCTGCCCAGAAAGGTTGCTGAAGCCTGTGGCTCATCAGGCACAGGAGATGATAATGAAAACTTGGAAGATTGCTCTTTTTCATTTATTAAACTGTGGCCAGGCAGATGGAAGCAGTAATGTGGTTTTGGACCAAGTGAGCACTTCCACTACTCTGCTATACAGAGCAGAACATATTCCCTTTAAATAATCTTCAACAGTCTCCTGGGCCAACAGTGCTGGAATTCAGTTTTAACCCACAGCCCTTTACGAATCTGGGCAGGCAACTCTTCAATGATGTAGGCAAACTAGGGAATGAAACATGACATTTTTCCCTTAGTTCCTGTCAGCTCTGTTAATCTGATTTACTTATGGCAATTACTCTATTTCTCCAGTTAAATGTCCACTTCATCCACTGCCATTTCATTCAGCACCAAGTGCCTCAGAAAAGCATGTGGAAAATCCCAAAGTAGAGTCAGATGGAGCAGGGAAAAAATGTTCATTGATCTCTCCATTTAAAGGTATCCTCTAATACAAATGCTGATATCCACTATAAAGCATCCTACTCTCAGGAACAGTAGACATTCTTGTCATCTGATTAAAAAATGTCTGAATGTTTTAAAAACTATTGTAGATTCTGAGTTCAAAAATGTCTTGTAGACGTGATCTGCAGAATTCAAACGTACTGTGTGTATCTTTCCTGTTAGATTTTAACTGCTATGTTTACTTTTCCTTTCAAGTACTATCATGTCAGTAGTATTTCTCAGTATAGCCATCACTTCTTTAAAAGCCGCAATCCGAATATGTATTCTCTCTTCATGAAGGAACTTTCCCATCTTTCTACACATTTCTCAAACTTCTATGTCCTTCCATTATTTTTCTGCTGCATCCCTTGTGAGGCAGAACACTGTGGTCACTTATTGTCACTTGAATGCATACCATCACTAGCTGCAATGGCATCGACATGTTAATTCCTATCCACCTGGTAGAGCAGCAAGGCAAAATCAGTTCAAGGCCACTGGGACTAAAACGTGAATTTTCTATGTTGATAGCTCTTTTGGTGTATTTGGCACGGACTCTTCATAGATATTCAATGTTGAATTTTTGTCAAAATTGAAACTACACAGATGTGAGGCAGCGAGACACAAGTTCTGCTGACAGAAGAAAAGAAAAAAACCTCACCTAACCTTATCCCTTGCAGAGTGTGAGCCAACAACACTGCCCCTGGGCTTTCCCATCTAATCCACACTGTGTGGATGAATTCATTAGAGCATACCTCCTTGTGGCAAAACACCTCAGTTTTAGCTAGAAACTCCCAGATGAAGATGAGTCCGTTGATGGATGGCTGTACTTCTATCTTATATTGGGTTTGAACTTAGACCACACTGAATTGCAGAGCTTTTATCTTTAGCACTTTTGCCTGCTAATTTAAGAAGTCTTGTAATTAACATTCTTCACCTTTAACTTCATTTTAATGCAGTTTTTGGTTTGGGAGTTAGACACACCAGTCATCAGAACCAACCTAATTAGCATCAAAGAAGTGGGGGAGAGGAGAGTCAGGGGGCTCTAGGAAGACTCAGCTACACCAGGTTACTCAGGGCCTCATGCAGTTGGGTTTTGATTATCTCCAGGGGTTAATGGTTCTCAACCTCACCAAACATCTATACTGGAGACTATACTAGAAAAAGTTTTCTTCTGATGTTTGAATGAAAATTCCTGGTTTTCAGTTTTTGCCTCCCTTCCTTTCATTGGGCTCCACTGAGAAGAGTCTGGGTTCGTTCCCCTGACTCTCTACCATCACATATTTATACAGAGGGATAATGTCTCTGTTAGACACTGCCCAGGGTAGTGGTGGAGTTGCCAACCCTGGAGGTGTTTAAGAAAAGATTGGCTGTGACACTTAGTGCCATGGTCTAGTCGATGTGGTAATGTTGGATCATAGGCTGGACTTGATGATCTTAGAGGTCTTTTCTACCCTCAGTGATTCTGTGATTCTTTCATCTTACGGTTAAACAGTCATCTGGCTCTGCTTGTTTCATATAGTCTCCAATAGTTGTGTTCAATTGCTTTAGGATTCTTAAGGGTCTGAGATTTACACAGACAAGTTTTACTAGTAAAAACTAAAGTGAAGAAGGCATTGAGTTCCTCAACCTCCTTTTCCTTTATCTCCTGGAAAAGAAAATCCATTTTTTTTCAGACATCACCCCGATACGCAGACTTGGTCTAAAAATATATGTCAGGGACCAAGTGCTTCAGTGTCTGATCAGTCAGATCTCTACCTTAGGTCCTTATTTCATGCCACCACAGCCTCAGAACAGATTCATATTGTGAAGAACAAGAGGAACCAGTTCTAAAATGGGGCTATGCCACAGAATCTGCTTGGGTTGTTGCCCCTTGTCTTTTTTCACACGCTTTTGGAATAACGATGCCATGCCCATGCTCTCAGGGCAGGGAGCTCCTTCAGCTGTGTCTGTACAAATATATCTGTGTGCTGCTTGGCAAGTAATCATAGATGCTGTATACTGTAGAGTACTCTGAGCAGCTGTCTCCCCCAGCCAAACTGCTAGTAGCTTTCTCTCCTCATGTCGAGGTGGTATTTTCACATTGTCACTGAGTGTTAAATCTTACTTACTTTGCTTAAATTAAATACGTTTAATGTTAAACGTTTTTAAAAGTGGCTTATTTAATTTATTTGAACAGAGTTGGTTTATTTTGGGTCACTAAAACCTAATTAAGGTTCTGTTGTCTCCAGAGTGCAATCTCCCATTAATTCTTTCTGTTAATACTCCTGCTTCATGCCCCTCTCTGCTTGAGCGTTACTTGTAACAGCAAAAAGGAGAAAGTTCAGATGAAACGGTGGTTGGGAGAAGAAATACTTGGAGGCTTGGTTTTTCCTTAAAGGAAGAATATATCTTTTGAAAGTATAAAGGTATCAGTGAGGGAGAAAAATGTTTGACGAAATACTAAAATATGTGTCTAACATCACTAAAATCCTGTTAAATATGTTTTGTTAGTTTTCCCAATTGCTTTTGAACACTTCCCTTTGCAAAAACGTATCAGTTAACCTATCCCACACTTACTCAGAAATTGTCTCAAGTACTGCTCATGGCGAGCAGGGCTTACTTTCCAGCACCTTGTATCTGAAAGTCAGACAGGAATTCTTGGTTTGCCTTTCAGTATTTTGAGATATAAAGCAAATAGCTGCAAAAATAGCAACGTGGAGAGGATTTCTTACAGCTTTTATATGTTTCAGCTCATCACACTGAGGACAAATCCAGATGCAGCCACACAAAACAGACGGTTTCAGTTCACTCAAAATCAAAAGAAAGAAGATTCAAAAACATCAACGTCAGTCACCAGCGTCAATCAGGCAAGCACATCTCGACTAGAAGGACTGCAGTCAGAGAACCACCGCTTGAGAATGAAAATTACAGAGGTATGGTTTATTGTATACACTGCCTAGGCCACTGTTGTATTTTTGCTTTCTGCTGCACTTGCGTAACTTGCTTCCATGTTGACTACTTGTTGGAGGAAAGAAAACTAGCTCTCCCTACAGGAAAATATTTCAATGATAGGGAAAAGATGATTTATGTGAATAGCTAATGAATGCAATGAATACTGAGCAGGTGTGATAAAAGGAAAATATGCCTTAGCAAATTAAAATGAAATTTCCCCTGTTTAGTTGTAACAGGCTGCCTCACATGGATGTGCTGAGCACCACAGAGCAATAGCTCTAGAAACACAACCTTTATGAGCAGGTGTCACTGAGACCTGAAGCCCCAGGACAATTAAGAGCTATCTTTGCTCCTTTGTATGGCTGAGTTCAGAGAGTGCTGTTGCTGCTATTTCTCAGCCTCTCTGAGAGTTCATTCAAAAGCTTGCTTGACAGAGTTTTACATCTGCCATGAAACAGAATTACATATTTTTCTTAGGGTAGAAAAGACCTTCGTGGTCATGTAACCTGAGCCTTTGGGCACAAAGTCCGTGAAGTTTCTTCAGTCTCTATGTACATGGAGTGCAGGTATTCCTTCAGAGCTATAACATGTATATTTTTAGTTATTTGCATCCTTGCTCAGGAGACTTCAAATGATGGCAAAGCAGCCTTGAAAAGTGCCCATTTTGTGAGACAAAATAACTGTAACTGATCTGTATCTTATAAAGAGTTAACCTGTTCTTGCCTAGTCTATGAAGTAGTCTTATACCTTTAAAAAATAGTTATTGCAACCATTACTCCTGCATCTGGATCTTAAGTAACGACAATTGCCTAGGAGACCATAAGGAGTTTACATGGAGCATCAAAGGCAAAAGTTGTCTCACCATTGTTAAAGAAATTTAGTTTGGATTTACCAGCTTCCTTTAATATGAGAGCCTTGCAAATTTTAACGCAAGCTTGTCTGCTTCCTAGCTATTTCAATTTCTTTCTCCTACTGTAGTTTTTTTCTGTTAAGCTTCCTAATTCATGAGATCCCAACCAATGCCTTGCCAGGCTCATGATGATGATCACAGGTTAAGGGTGGTCAGGGCAATTGGACTGTCCTAGTGAGTGCAGGGCCCTGCTGATATTTTTAGATTTTGCTTAAATAGATTAAATCAGAAATATTGCTGCCCAAGAAAGTGGTTGAATTGAATCCCTGTATATGTTTAAAAGCCGTGCCCAAGGACACGGTTTACTGTTGAGCTTGGTAGAGTTCAGCAGTTGGACTCGATGATCTTTTGATCCCACTGATTTTTCTTCCAACCTAAAGCTTTTCCAGCCTAAACCTATAATTCTGTGGTTCTAAATTAAATACACAGAATGAGTAGGTTCAAATAAAAGTTTCATTGTCAAGGAGATTTTGAATGTGCTGTACCAGGGCTAGCAGATACCTCTCTTGCTCATCTACCTTGAGTTGCTATGTCCCAGTTCTGTAAGGAAACAAACTAAATCTAGATTCAGCACTTACAACATTCATTTAAGTCAGTGGTGAGAGGTCTGTAGTCTGGACACTCCATCCTGGTCAGCTGTTTGCAGGGAGCACCCTGTATTTACCTCAGTGCTAAAAGGTGTCTGTGGTGTGACTCTTCCAGTAAGAAGATACCTGTGCTTGTGTCCTTATCTCACTCGTCTTAAAGCATGCTTCTGGAGAAAGTGAGGGCTGGGATTTTTGTTTCTTCCCTCTCCTTTTATTTCCGTTTCTTTCTCTCTTGAAGATTTATGTTTGCAATGGCAGTGTAGGGCTGGATGTCAGACTCGACAGTTTAAGACAGAAACATGAGGGTCATTTTCAAAACACAAAAGTATGAAGTGTTCTCTCAGCCCCAAAATTAAAAACGGTGAGTTGGATTTTGTTCAACATTTCAGACAGAGAAGGGCACAAACTAAGTATCTAACAGGAGTCTGTCTCTGTAGGGCAGCTGTGCAGAAACTGCAGATACCTGAAACAGCGACTCTTAACTTTTAAGGGATTCATGTTCTTTCTGTTTTGCAGCTGGACAAAGACTTGGAAGAAGTCACAATGCAGCTTCAGGACACGCCTGAGAAAACAACATACATTAAGCAGAACCACTATCAGGACCTTAACGACATTCTTAGTATACGGAACTTCACAGAGAGCAAAGGTGAGAGTTAGTAAAATGCATTGATAGCTTAATCCACCAAGACTGTGAAGAGCAGTCTCACTGGGTTGGTTCCAGAGCACTTGGATCTTGTTAAGTTGGAGCTTTAAATATTTTGGTAGTGTTACACAAAGCATGCAGAGTCAACTAACTATATGGTGTCCTTTGAGTAGTTATTTTTCTCTATGCATATCCTCTCCTGTATGCCCTGTGTGTTTAATACACATGGTAGAGTGGCAAAATTTTATGAGTGTGCTTGGGTTCAAAGTCAAGTATTCTGTGCTGCATGGAGGCAGGAAAGTCATAGAATGGTTTGGATATTGTGTTTGCTAATTGTGCCAGACTACAGCAGTAGGGAGCCAGATTCGGTATGTTCTCATCTGAGTAGGACGTTCAAATCCTGGGTTTGGACACTGCTATCAAGCACGTAGAAGAGACTCATGTAAATATTTCAGTGCTGATTTGGACTCTAAATGTGGAATTGAAGGCAGTCATGTATGAAAATTCTTCCCCAGAAACTGGTAAAAAGAGATTTCACGATGACTCTAATATTCCTAAGTTGTTCCTACTGTGTCTCTTGCATTGCTCCCTGAAGAAATGCATGTGAAAGAATTGCTTGCATTAAAACTATTTCACTTTCGGGAAGCAGTAAGATCTGGTGCAGAGAGCAATAAAGAGGAAGCCAGAACACCCAGCTTCCATTTCTGACTCCAGAATGGATCAACTGCTTTGTGACTTCTTGGCAAAAGTCTTTGCACTGCTGACTATTACTGTCGTATGTGAAAAACTAGTTGCCCTGTATTGGGAAGTCATAGACTTGCATGTTTGCTGCAATGCTGGGCTCAGGCTTCCTACTGATGTGGTGTAAGCTTGGTTAGATGGAAAAGAAGTTGTAAATATAGTTTTTGAAGAACAATTTTTAGAACAACAGTAGCTGTTCACATATGCTTTTGAAGGATATGAAATTTTGGTTGGATAAGATTACTTTTTAATGTGCTTTCTGTTTTAGCCTGGATACACACTTGGTTGTGTAATTTGTGGCTGAAAAAAAAAGGAAGATCTCTTTAGAGTTCCCAGTGTCCTTTTTAAAATTAAAAAACAGAAGGGGGGAAAGGAGGAAAAGGAAAACGTAAATAGCTGCTGGGGGCGTGTGATTATTGGGCTGAGATCAGCAGCAAGAGCTAACATCAGTGAGTGGGATGAAGCAGTTTTACCAAGTGTTTGAAAGGAACACATAGAATGTTCCACTCATGTCAGATGCTTCAGGAAAAATGATAAATCATGAATAATATTTCAAGCAGAAAAGCTATTTTACCTTGTGTCAAATGCCCATCTCATTTTGGGTATGAGAAATAAAAATGATTCTCAAGAGACCCACTGGATATAAATTTAGGGTGGGTTGCTTCCCACAGCAGGTTGCCACTCCATTAGCAGTAGGATGCCTGTGAAGAAATCAAGGAGAAAATATAACCTTTCTGCTCTTACTTGTGGCTCTATCTACAAAAGACATCAGTGCCTAACTGTTACTTTAAGCAGCAGCATCCAATACTACCTGCATTCCTAATTTTCTCCAAGTACAGTCCCCCAGCTTCTACATTTCTGCTGCGGGGTATGTATTTAAAACCACCTGTAAGTAAAGAGCATTCGAGTACAAAGTAGATTGGAACTATGTACTTTGGGGATTTACAGTGTATGAATTCTTCTGCATGCTGAAGCTGGTGGACACAGTTTTCTCAACAGACCTACCACATAAAGCACCACACAAAAGATGCAGCGAGGGAAAGAAGGGTATTTTTTCTTGACTGTCTCTAGATTGAATATGTAAGAGCATCCATTCCCCTGGAGATGAGGAAGACCTGGATCTCAGTTTGCAGCAACTGTTTGAAGCTTGGTCCCACTCCTTATGGCAAATGCCCAAGCATGAGTATTATGGCATATCGTGATCCTGAACTGAGTCTCCCAGGCTCTGAAACACCATGTTCAACAACCCTTGCTAGCCTTTTTCTGTCACTCCATTTATGTTTCTTCTGCCTCTTCTTTTCTCTCTTTCCCTTTTTCTACGCCTTAGCTACATGACTGAACCTCCTTTCTGTTTCTCTTGCCACATCCATTCCCAGTAGTTAACCCATGTGCTTAATTTAAATTTGCCATTCCAAGCTAAATAACAAGGCTTTGCCGGGTCACTGTGGCTTCTGTGCAGACGCAAACAGGCATCACTTAAATGGTACTTAAAGAAATTCTGCCCCTTACAGCTGCAGGAAAGCTAACTCTGACTGACACAACTATGCTTTCTGTAGCTATGTATCTCATCTAACTTTCTGTAAATGGAAATACAGAACCTTGAAATGTTGCATTCCTGATGGTGCTTGAGTGGAGCTTCAGAATTTGGAATAATTTATTAGCATGACCTAGACATGACCCAGTCCTTCACCTCCACTATGCAACAGGGGAAGCCACTCCAGTGTTGCTTTTAAGGTAATGTCAAGGTTTTTGACTACCTTGGACATTTTAAAAGATATGGCCTGAGAGACAGGGAGTAGGGCAGTGGAGAAAGATGCTAAAAATAGCAACTGATTTGGAGCTAAAAATCACGGCAGATCATTTGCTTGATTTGCATTGTGGACTTGGCTGAATCCTATCTCAGTCTTCTGTATAAAGTACCTTGCTGTTCTGAAGGAGTTCACATGGACAATCCCCTGTGTGTATCCCCATTGCTCACATGAATTTGTGACACTGCACTTCAGCAAACGGGTAACAATAACAGATAACAACACCAGGCTAATCCAATGTATCTTGAGCAAATCCTAATCAAATCTTAATGCCATAGTACACTTCAGTAGATTTCTGATCAGTAAAAATTATCCAGAGTTAAAATCCATAACTCCCGTAGCCAAGTGCCAGAGGAAGTAATTTGATTCTTCCCTTCCTTGCCCACCACCCTCATGTACCTCAAATAAGGATTGAGAATATCAAAGTTACATCGCTTCGGCCAGAACAGACAGGCACAGCTGTGCACTCCTGTAACTGCTTGACCTCAGTGCCATAACTCTGGGATTGCTGGTTAGTTATTCACAGCAACAGTTCCCAGGAGCTCTTTGCTGGTACAGCGTTTCCTTTACAGCAACATTCCAATATATCTCACAGAATCACAGAATTACTGAGGCTGGAAAAGATCTCTAAGATCATCAAGCCCAGCCCATGACCTAACATCACCACAACCTAGACCATGGCACTAAGTGCTACATCCAGTCTTTTGTTAAATATCTCCAGGGATGGGGACTCCACCACCTCGCTGGGTAGTCCATTCCAGTGTCTGATCACCCTTTCCATGAGGAAGTGCTTCCTAACATCCAACTTAACCATCCCCTGGCAGGTTCAGGCCCTGGCCTCCTGGCCTCTTGACCTATCACTAGTTGCCTGGGAGAAGAGCCTGACCCCCACCTGACTAAAAACCTCCCTTCAGGTATTTATAGAAAGTGATAAGGTCCTCCCATGAGTCTTGTCCAGGCTAAACAACCCCAGCAACCTCAGCTTCTCCTCATCAGACTTTCTTCCAGTCCCTTTACCCGCCTCGTTGTTCTCCTCTGAACCTGCTCCAGCACCTCAACATCTTTGCTGAAGTGAGGGGACTAGAACTGCCCCCAGTACTCGAGGTGAGGCCTCACTAGTGCCCAGTACAAGGGGAGAATTACATCCTTAATCCTGCTGGCCACACTATTCCTGATACAAGGCAGGATGTCATTGGCCTTTCTTGCCACCTGGGCACACTGCTGGCTCATCTCATAAATGATATTATCCAAGACACTCATCTCTTGTTCACAACTGCGTAATGTCCCTGAGATGTCTACAGCAATTGCCAATGTAGGAAAAGCCATTAGAAAATTGTGGTTTGTAGTTTGTGGTTTGATTGCTCCTTTTTTCCATGCAAGATTTTGTCTGCACCGCTAGATAGCTTTGTGTGGGTAAGCAGCTCTCTGCAGGCTCCATGGACTGTGGCTCTGGAACCTCAGATGTGTTCCCCACTTGAAGGGCATCCCCTTAACTTAATTTGATTCATTCCTCAGATGACTGTGACTCAGAGTCTGCTAGTAACCTCAGCACAACACTAGTTTCTCCTCGGCCTTTGTGGGACCTGGTCACCTTGCTGGGGCTGCAGAGCCACACGAGAGCCTAGGTGTGAGGCAAAGATGGGCTGTGGGTGAGACCCACGCTTGGCTCCAGCCTTTCCTGTGGCTGGCGGTGCTGTTCAGCAAGGAGAGCCAAGGTTTGAGACACAGTTGAGTTTTCCAGGCTGACATTTGGAAAAAGGAGGACAAATGCTTGTGACTGTGATGCTGTGTAAAGAGGAAGGTTGTGCTGCATGGCTCCAGGGAAGAAATACTCTGGCAGGGGAACAAACTAGAGCTTCCCAAAAGGACTTGCCACAACCCTGTAGCCCATGTGCCAGAATAGAAGAGACTTATTTCTACTGTGCAAGTTCCTGCAGAGATAAGAGTTACTGAGCAGAAAAATACAGGGGGAAGATACTGTATGGTTTGGAAGGGTTGGATAATTTTACTACCCTTGAAATCATACTGTCTTGCTCTATTTGACTTCTGTTTGACATTTTATTACATTAAATTACTTCTACATGAGTGATTCATAGATTGCAAGTACTTCATATAAAGCCAAGCTCAGAAGAAATCCTGCAGAAGAATCTCCATTTATTTTTACCTTTGCCAGTAAATTTCAGAGCAGCATATTTGGGAAATCAATGAATGACAGCCAGGCTGTGAAATGTATATAAGAAGCAAGAGACAGCCCTGCAATAGTCCCCACTTATGAACAAACCCTGTTTTCAAGTTCTGTCTCTGCAGGCACCCTTGCTTGCTCAGAAAGCCTTTTCTGTTTTGAGCCAGAAAACAGTCTTTACTCACTGCTGTAAATGGCCTGGGAGCGCTCATTTGCATGTCAGATATGCCTACATGCTGTCAGTTGTCACCCCACTCCAGTGTTTCCTAGTGTTAGTTTCTCCCTCTGTAAAAGCAACTCGAAGAAAAACAGATTTCAAAGGCATGTTGCTCATAAATGTGAAGTGAAACAGAGTTCATCTGTGATGGAGGGGGGGATATTACTTCTGTGAAGCATCAAACTTGAGACTGAGAGCACAGATTCATAGGAGAGGCGCTCAGAAATAACTCCGTTAAAGGAACGCAGGATATAGTTCATTGTATCCCTTGTATCTAGAGATACATAGGCATGTATGCCCGTTCTTATGAAGCCTAGCAAATGGATTACAATCCTCATATTGGAGCTTATTTCTATTTGAACAAGGAGACCAAACTGTCAGCAGTTCAGTGCCTGCCTTTCCTTGCACAGAAAGAAGTCTATAGTAAAGTGAGGTTCTTCTAATTTAGAATTGCATAAAACAGAGGAGAATCTTGCTGGCTTTTCTTTTTAAAATCATCCTCCTTTCAAAACACAAGTATCACAAGTCATGATTTAGACTGATTGGTGCTGTGCACTTAGTTCAGAAGAATTTTCTCTGATATACCCAGCAGATGATGTGATAGTTCTTTCTTTTTCTTTCATTTTACTCTCTTTTCATCCTATTCACATTAAGAAAAGAGAGTGGCTAGCCATATTGCACAGTTCAAATGACACAAGTAGATTTTAAAATCTACATCCAGCTTTAAAATTTCCAGAGTTCTTTAATAAATCAGCAAGGTTATCTCTGCCAGCTTTTATAAGTCATTATTAAACCACACTTACTTCTTTGTGGAGCATAAAATATGCTTTCTAGTAAGGAGAAAACTAGAGTAGAGTTGAAGGATGTGAAGAATGGTTCTGACAACTAGTTGCAAGCCAATGCAGGAAAATTGCAGCTAAAGCATAATGATGAAGACGTTCTATAAAGCTGCAGCATACAAACATCAGCCAACGAAGCTTCTTGTTAAAGAAATACAGTTTCTAACATCTTGGAAGAAATAGTGGCATTGACAGTCACCTGGTGCTTTCTGTGTGTTGCAGAACAGGAGTCACTGAAATGCACAAGGCGTTTGAGCCAGCTCAGGTAGCTTTGACAGCAGCGGGTTGCACAGTTTTTATACACATGGCAGGTCTGAGGCTGAGCATCACCCCTGGCAAAGAGAGAAATGAGCAGCTGGGAGCAGTGACCTGCTCCTGGAGCCTCTCTATAGCCAGCATCAGGTGTGATCTTGCAGCTCAGAGCTTTGTAATCGGAGGCTGTTTCTCTGCTGCAGGTAGGCAGAGGTCCTGAGCTACAGCCTTCTGGCTCTTGCTGACAACTGGGCAGCGAGTTTTGTTTTCTAATGAACTCATCAGTGAGTGCTGAGCGAGGCCCTTGAGATCTATTTGTCATTTTTCCTGACAGTGTTCTGAATGGAAAGTGCTCAGGCATCACTTATCCAGACTTCTGAGTTCTGATTTGAGATCTATGAAGGTGGAAAGTACTTAGAAAGTGCTTCTGGCTAATGTAAATTCAATTTTTAAGGTAGTTAGATCATCTCAGTGCAACTCACTCAGTAGCCTGCGATGGCAGAAGGTACACTGAGACTGAAGGACATTTTTCAAGTGGCATCTTAATGGACAGAGAAAGAAAAGATGGGGAAGTGCTAAAAGCTGTGCTACATTTCCAGGTGAAACTGGGAACTCAAATGTTTACTGTCGCCCTTGATTTATTTTATTTCAGTTGTTCACGTATATAAAATCAATTTCCTCCTTCCATAGATTTTTAAGTGCTCTTTAAGCTTCAGCTCCTGGAAACATGAGTAAGTGAGAATTTTGCACTTCATTATTTAAATGAAAGGTAAATAAAAAAAAGAAACTGAAGAAAGATATTTTAGTTTCCATAGCTGCAGAATAAAAATCTAACAACCCCTCTCCCTGAGAGATTAACAAATAAGAATTGCCCAACTTTGGGCGTTGAAAGAAGCAAAGAAAAATAAAAAAACACAACATTTTGGCAGCTCTATGTGGACTTGGTCAATATTTTTTACATACTCATTCTGTAACACCTTCAACACCATTTCCTATGGCATTGTTGTGGGAAAACTGGCTGCCCATGGCTTGGACAGGCTGGGTTAAACACTGGCTGGACAGACAGACTCAAAGAGTAGCGGTGAATGGAACTAAATCCAGTTGGCAACCAGTCACAGGTGGTGTCCCCAGGGCTCAATATCAGGGCCACACCAGTTTAATGTCTTTATTGATGATCTGAAGAAGCTGACTGAGTCCACCCTCAGTAGGTTTGCAGAGGGCAGAGAAGCCCTACAGAGAGATGTGGACAGACTGTATCAGTGGGCAGAAGCCAGTTGTATCAGCTTTGACCAGGTCAAGCATTATAAGCAGGCTTGTATTAGAAATCGTGTGGCCAGCAGGAGTAGGGAGGTTATTGTCCCCCTATATTTGGCACTGGTGAGACCACATCTTGAGTATTGTGTCCAGTTTTGGGCACCTCAATACAAGAGAGGTGTGGAGGTGCTGGAACAGGTGCAGAGGAGGAATAAATCTTACAAAGAAAGACTCAGAGAGTTGGGCCTTTTTAGTTTGAAGAAGAGGAGGGTGAGGGGAGACCTCATCACTCTCTACAACTACCTGAAAGGACTTTGTGGAGAGGCTGGTGCTGGTCTCTTCTCACAAGCAATTAGTGATAGAACAAGAGAGAATGGGTTCAAGTTACAACTGAGTAGGTTTAGACTTGATCTTGGGAAGAATTTTTTCATGGAAAGGGTGATCAGGCCCTGGAATGGGCTTCCCCTGGAGGTGGTTGAATAGCCATCCCTGGATATGTTTAAAGATGGTTTGGATGATGTGTTGAGGGATGTGGTTTAGGGGTGAACTTGTAAGGTAGGGTAGCTGGTTCTTTTCCAAACAGAGCGATTCTGTGATTACTTGTTTATTCACCCTTGCCTATATTTCTACTGCTGTGTAAACAGCATGGTTGGGTGCTGCCTTCTAGGTTGGGGGTGTTACTAAATATTTGTTTGTTTTTCCTCGTGGTAATTCAGCGAACTTTTGTGTTCTGCAGTGGGTATGGCCGCACTTACTTCAGTTGTACGTCTGCCCATACCAGTACAGGCGATGGCACTGCTATGGTCACACGAGCTGGTCTTCCTTGCCAGGACTTAGAATTTGTACAGTTTCACCCTACAGGTACAGAAGATGAAATAAATACTACTTGCCATATTCTTTGTAATATGAATTGAAGAGATCTTTCTTTGTTGTTTCAAAATGTGCCGCACTTCATTAATTGCTCAAAACAGGTGTTCTTGTCTGTGACTGCTCTTGAGTGTAAAACTGAGAGCAAGCTTTAGAATGTGAGAAAAGTCTCAACTATTCTAATTTAAAGATGAATGTTAAGTATTTTGAGGTGATGTCCTTACAGTACTAAGAGGTTTTATGAATTCCAAGCCAAAACCACTTCATCTCTTAAGTTTACTTTTCCTTCTGTTCTAGAACTAATAAAGGTTTTGATATTGGATACTGGAGCAACAGGATAGATGCAAATGTACGGGAATCAGCTATAGTATGATCTGTTGTGGAAGAGAAGGAATTGAAGTAAAGACATGGTTAGGACTGTGGTTTTATGGCACAAGATCAGTATCTAAAACTGGACAGCAGTGGTCACAAAGTAAAAAGTAGGTTGTGATGGTTTTTGTAGCTAATTAAATGCTTAGCTTTACCTTGTAGTAAGTGGTATTTTTAATTGCTCAACTTTAGTGTTGCTGTATTAGAGGTCCAACGCTCTTTTGACTTTGCTAAACTTTTTCTAGTCAAAGGAGCTTCCTTACGCATGTGATAATTCTGTGATTTTTCACAGAATTACCAAGTTTATGATTTGGTTAGTGTTTTTGTTTTCTATGATGGCCGCTGCTGAGGGCGAACATGTAGACCTTTCTTCTCTAAAGAAGAAAACTGAGTTGATATTCTGAAAGATCTGAAGCCATACTGTACTGCCTTAGCACAGGAGACGGGAGAAAGGGTGAGCAAATTGTCCTTGAGATAATCAACTTGGTTTACTTAAAAGTCTTTGAACAAAGGAACTGCTGAAGGTCCGTGAAATCCTCATAAAATTCTCCTTACATATTGATGGGTGCAGATCTTCCAGTTCGAATGTTTTAGATACTGCAGGTGTTCTAGTTAATCTTGCTTACATTTTGGGAAGAGTGTTTGAAAGGAATAAACGCATCTGGAACATTGTGTCCAGTTCTGGGCCACTCAGTTCAAGAAGGACACAGAACTGCTGGAGAGAGTTCAGTGTAGAGCCACAAAGATGGTGAAGACAGTAGAACACTTCCCTTATGAGGAAAGGCTGAGGGAGCTGGGTCTCTTGAGCTTGGAGAAGAGGAGACTGAGAGGTGACATTGTTAGTGTCGATAAATATGTGAAGGGTGGGTGTCAGGAGGCTGGAGCCAGGCTCTGCTCAGTGGCATCTAATGACAGGACAAGGGCCAATGGATGTAAGCTGGAACAGAAGTAGTTCCACATCAATATTGGAAGTAATGTCTTCATGGTAAGGGTGACAGAGCACTGGAAGGGCTGCCCAGGGTGGTGGTGGAGTGTCCTTGTCTGGAGACATTTAAAACCCACCTGGATGTGTTCCTCTGTGACTTGGTCTAGGTGGTCCCCCTGTCACAGGAAGATTGGAATGGATGATCATTCAAGGTCTCTTCCAATCCCTGACGTTCTGTGTAACAATACTTGATTCTAAGCAGTCTTGGGGGGTAGGACCTAGTGGTAGGATTAGGAATAAAATCTACCCCGGGACTTAATTGCGTTATTTTAAGAAGACACTATTTGTTCAATCCTGGTCACCCTTATTATGAAACTGTCTAGAGATGATCTCCTTTAATAGTATTTTCTGTTTTGACAGGTATTTATGGTGCTGGCTGCCTTATAACAGAAGGATGTCGTGGAGAGGGAGGTATTCTAATAAACAGTCAAGGTGAAAGATTTATGGAGAGATATGCACCTGTTGCTAAGGATCTGGCTTCCAGGGATGTGGTGTCTCGATCAATGACCATAGAAATCCGTGAAGGAAGGTTAGTTAAATTCTCTCAACAAACTTGCAGAATAAATACTTGGTCACTAAGCTGTGTACAGTACGATAGTTCATTTGATAAAAAAGTGCTAATTAATGGAAGTGAGATTTAATAATTGTTAGCTGAATGCTGTATGTGAGGCAGACATTTTTCTTGCTAATTCCTAGTGGCACTGAAACGGAACAGAAAATGTTGGGAATCTCCTGTTTGAATTTAGCGCATCTAGAGACAGTTGCTGAAACAAGTTTATTATAGATGCTTCCAGTACAAACAATGAAAGTCATTTGATGCTCTCTTCTTTTGACCACATATCTTCCATTTTTAATACAGTTCTGCAGACATGAAGTCTTAAATAGTGTGAATTATTCTGAAAATAAATCTGAAAGGTGAATTCTGCTAAGTTCTACAGCCTTTTCATATGTGCTAAATATTAATTTTTGATTGCTTCTTTTTAATTATGAAAGAAACTAGGTGGTTGTGTTATAATTCTAATATTTCAATATTACAGAAATTCTGGTTGCAGAATTCCTGTTACTGATTCCAGTATTGACTGTTCCTCTTTTGGTAGGGGTTGTGGTCCTGAAAAAGACCATGTATACCTGCAGTTGCACCACTTACCACCACAGCAGCTAGCGACTCGTCTGCCGGGTATTTCGGAAACAGCTATGATATTTGCTGGAGTTGATGTCACTAAGGAACCTATTCCGGTTTTGCCTACCGTGCATTACAACATGGGAGGTATTCCTACTAACTACAGAGGACAGGTGAGCAATACACATAACTGTTAGGCTTTTCCATCATAATAGGCTTTTCCAAATACAAAAGCCTAAGTGTAAGGATTGTGATAATATCAGTATTATAATAACGGTGCCAAGTACTTAATGCACACAGTCGGGTTTGTTTTCACAGAATCACTCTGGTTGGAAAAGGCCCCTGGGATCATCAAGTCCAACCAGCTACCCTACCTTACAAGTTCACCCCTAAACCACATCCCTCAACACATCATCCAAACCATCTTTAAA
>JAOXOE010000343.1:17026975-17051616 GCA_028565055.1 Phoeniculus purpureus
CAGTTAGATACTAGGATAAAGGTTGGACTCGATGACCCTGGAGGTCCTTTCCAGCCATGACGATTCTGTGATTCTGTGATTCTGTAATGTCATCTGGTGATAGGATGAAGGGCAATGGGTGTAGGCTGCAACATAGGAGGTTCCACACAAATATCAGAAGGAACTTCTTCAAAGTGAGTGTGACTGAGCACTAGAAGGGGCTGCCCAGGGTGGTTGTGGATTCTCCTTCTCTGGAGACATTTAAAACCCACCTGGTTGTGTTCCTGTGGACTTGCTCTCGGTGATCCTGCTCTGGCAGGGGGATTGGACTAGATGATCTTTCAAGGTCCCTTCCAATCCTTAAGGATTCTATGATTCTATGATTTTCCTCTTCTCTCTTTGGTAGACAGTCCCAATCTTATAAAGCTTTTTTGCCATGACAAAGAAATTCTAAAGCATTCTTTTTAGTGAGAATGACTAATATTGCATATTTTAGAAGATGCATGTGGTGGTTTCACCCATTATTCATAGTGTTCCTTACATTTAGTTTATGCTTTTTCACTGTTTTACACCATTAAACAAAATTTTGGACTTCAGTGTCAAAGCAATTCCCAGTTCACTTCCATACACTAATTAAGACCTGAAAAAGTGTTTAAGTAGTTCCCCTGTTTTTAGGTGAGAATAACTTTATAGTTTCTGAAATAAAATTCCATTTGTCATCATATGGCTCACACAGTTACTCTTCTCGCAAATGTTTAGACTCAACTAACCTCAACATTTTAATCTGTGTGTTTTCCTGCCTGTATTGTTGAGCAATACTGAGAACAACAGCTCCCCAGCACAAACAACTTCAGGTTCCTACCTATACCTATGGTATTACGGTTCTTAAAGTGAAAATATTACTCTGGAACATGACAGCATGACACTATTTGATTTTTTTTTAGTGGATAAATATTGTTACTTGTGCTGTTGCTGTATAGACACACTTCTGGACATGTCACGGTTGCCTCGTGAACACTTTGCTGTCGCTCCTATAGTCCTGAGGTTTTGGCTGCCAAAATTACCCAACAGGACCTCCTTTTGACAATCCAGACAGTGTTCTCTGTGTGGGATTTCTTTGGGTACATCTCCAGTCCTAAGAGAAATAGACTACTGGAAGAAAGGAAATGAGATGGCAGATATCCAACACTAGTGATGTCATTATATATGCATGGATTTGGTGTGGCCATTTGCTGCTTTTGATAACAACACTGTGGAGGTTGCTGGGGATAGTGTGAGACTCCCAGTAAATGATTCGCGATGTCATCACCATTAAAAGCAACAGACGCATCGCTGATCAGTGATACCTGGCTGGTTCACACACAAGGGTGAGTGACAGTTTTATTCATTCATGAAGAAGCTTAGTATGTTATATGCCAGTGACACCTCCATTTTGCGCTCCAAATACATAGGAAGCCTTCATTCAGATTTACTCCTCTGAAGGCTGAAGCCAGAGCCAAATTTAGCATCGATTTTATGCTCTTTATAAGGCTGCAAATAGCTAGAGAGTTGGTATTGGACAACACTGATGCTTTTTGGCAGTCAGGAGCTGACTATCAAATAGCAATATACCTGGCTGTAGGATATTTCAGCATTCATTTCACACTGGCAATGGCTGAGATGCTCATCTCCTCATATACCTACCTTGTTCTTTCAGAGATGAATCTCTGAGTGATCTGTAGAAACATTTTTACTTGAACTGCGTATTAAGTGTCACGTGACCTACCTAGTGGATCAGGGAAAGGCTGTGGATGTTCTTTACCTAGAATTCAGTAAAGCCTTTGACACAGCCTCCCACAGCATTCTCCTAGAGAAGCTGGTGGCTTGTGGCTTAGAGAGTTGGACTCCACTGGGTAAAAAGCTGTCTGCATGGCTGATCCCAGAGAGTTGTGTTGAAATTGAGTTGACAGCTGATTCCAAGCAGCATTCTTCAGGGCACAGTATTGGGGCCAGTCTTGTTTGACTACTTTATCAATGATCTGGATGAGGGGATCGAGTGCACCCTCAGCAAGGACACCAAATTGGACAGATGTGGTGGTCTGCTTGAGGGCACAAAAGCTCTGCAGAGGAACCTGGACAGGCTGGATTGGTGGACTGAGGTCAGTTGTATGAGGTCTCATGAGGCTAAGTGCTGTCTCTTACAGTTTGGTCATAGCAGCCCTGTGGTGGGCTACAAACTTGGGGGTGTGTGCTTGGAAAGCTGCACATCAGAAGAGAACCTCAGGAAGTTCATTGACAATAATCTGAATATGAGCCAGCAGAGTGCCCAGGTAGCCAAGAAGGCAAATGGCATCCTGAGCTGCATCAGAAATAGTGTAGCCAGCAGGAATAAAGTTATCATATCCCTTTACTCAGCACTACTGAGGCAGAAAATGTAAAGAATTCATTCTTTTTCATCATTACTTCTTGCCTTAACTCCAGCAATGTCATGGATGCATTTTTTGTGTTTACATTTTTTTTTTATTTTATTATATTTAAAGACACTCAGTGCTGTCTTTCAGCTGCTTGCTCTTAAAAACCTTTATTAGCCACCCTAATTTTTCTCATATAATTTCTTCTCTAATATATAACTTTTTTTTTATATCAGCTTCTTTACAGAATATTTTATGAGGGACTCCTGGGTAGCTCAAGTAACATTTTGGAATTAAGTGTCGTGGGATACTGGGGGTTTTTCAGTGCAGTCATTTTATTCAATAGTTTCCATTCACTCTGAGATATTTTTATTGCATTCTCATGGGGCATTTGTGACCCCAGTAAGAATTTTAGAGACTGGAGACTCATTCTAAGCAACTGATAATTTCTTTATTACTGTTACTGTATTAAGATAGGTTTTACAAGGCTAGAATCCTTATTTTATGGAAATACCCTGCTTACAATTAAAAACCATTATGCTTGCTCTTTTCATTAATCAAGAAAGTATTGTGTAATATTTAGTGGTATAGAAGAATCTCTTCTGATATGTCCTACAGAATTCGATACCCCAAAAGGCACATATCTGTGAAAAAGCTGCATTTCCGTAACTTAATGTGCATGCATTTTTCCACAAGGCACAGAGCAGGGAGTTTCCTTTGTTTTCTGGCAGCCCTGAGCATGTGAGTTCCTAGCCCGTATGAATTTCAAGAATCTTATGAAATGTTATAAGATTCAAACATAACTGAAACAACCCATGGTTCTCACTGTAGGAGATAAAAAGCTGGGTGTCTCCCCTGTTAACAGATTTCTGTGCACTGCTTACTTTTGTGCAGAGCTTTAGTCCCCTCTCATTTTGTGGGACTGTTGGAAATAGAAGTGGAAACGACCACCTACATCATAAATTTATAGAGCTAGTGATAGAAAGTAATTTACTATGGAATTTTTTGTTTACAGTCATACCATTGGGTTAGGATCTTACTGCAGCAGATGAGAGTAAAATGAAAATTTCTTGCTGCCAACGTGGAGATTTCTTCAGCTTTGTTATACGGGTTGAAGGCACATATCTTTAATGTTTTCGCTGGAGTCTAATCTTACAATAACGTTATGAGGAAGATTTTAAAACAGATTTTTTTTCATACTGTTCATTTGCATGTACTAATATAGAAGAAAGCAGAACCAGTTAAAGCACTATGGAGACACATTCAGGATGAAAATGTATGCGTGATTGCAGATCATCAAACAACATAATAAGAAATGGCATTAGAAAGAATTAGGCTGAAGCAAGATGGAAAACATTACTGTGGGGTCAGGAGTCTGATAATTTAGATATTTTTCCTGTTTTGCCAGTGATTGTGTGGGGGTTTTTTATTAAATCATACAATTTTAATTGATCTGAAATAAGAGTCCTGTTAGAAATTATCAAAGTAATCCTTTAAGCTGTTAAAATCATGAACTTTTAGAAGTGATTTCCACAAGTCACCATGACCCTGATTTCATAAATTGAAATCTCAAGCAAGATTTCTATTTTCAGTGAAAATTAAATTATAGATGGAAATTAATGTAAGGAAATGCCAAGCAATGGTAAGATCTCGATACATAGGTATAAGAAAATGTCATTTTGATGATTCATAGGAGTCAAAAGGCAAACCGAGTGCAAGGAATTAGAAGAAGTAGAGAACAAAACATAAAACAGTCTTATGTCAGTAATTAAATCCAGAGTGGGGTTATACCTACACTGTGTACAGTTCCAGCACACTTCCTTACCATCAGAAGATGGAAAATGTACATAAAGAGCTGTGTAGATCCAGCAACATGTGCTTGCAGCCCAGAAAGCCAACCGTATAAAGGATGCACCAGAAGAAGCATGGCTAGCAGATTGAGGGAGGTGATACTGTCTCTCTGCTCTGCTGTGCTCTGGTGAGACCCAACCTACAGTCCTGTGTCCAGCTCTGGGTCCTTAGAAAAGAAGGACCTGGACATGTTGGAGAGAATACAGAATAGGTCACAAAAATGATCAGAGGGCTGGAATCCCTCTCCTGTGAGGACAGATTGAGAGTTGTGGTTATTCAGCCTGGAGAAGACTCCAAGGAAACCTTATTGCAGCCCTCTGGTACTTAAAAGGGTCTTATAAGAAGAATGGGGACAGTCTGTTTAGCAAGGCTTGTTGTATCAGGACAAGAAGCAGTGGTTTGAAACCAAAAGAGAATACAGTAGACTAGATATAAAGAAGAGAACTTTTACATTGAGGGTGGCAAGGCACTGGAAAAGGTTGCCCACAGAACCAGTAGATGTCTCATTTCTGAAGACTTCACAGGCCAGGTTGGATGAGGCTCTGAGCAACCTGATCTAGTTGAGTATGTCTATGCTTATTGCAGGGAAGCTGGACTTCATGACCTTTGAAGGTCACTTCCAACACCAAAACATTGTATGATTCTGTGATTTTATGATTCTGTGTGGAGAGTGAATCTAAATTTCTGTGTTTATGAACTGGGCCCTAGATTTTTATAAAGACCTTGTGAGAACTGCTTGCGTTCCTGTTATGTTCCCAGTGAAGGCTGGCTAGTTTTGTGTGAATTTTGTGACATTTTTTTCAGCCACAAATGGCTAACACAAGAGAAAGAATACCAGAGCTATCACTGCATCTCCTTTCAAATGGTTCATTTGCCTCAGGCTTCAGGATTTAGCTGTAATGAAGATGAAAGATTGATGGCTGACTGCTGACCTACTTTGAGGAAATGAAAGAGCAGGTGGCATGCTGCTGACTAGGAAAGTAAAAGGCTCTACTAAATGCAGAGATAAAAAAGCATGGCTAAATACAGTCTCTTTTAGATCACAGCTACTTTTCAGTAACCCAACATGGAATGATGCACATCTGGAAACCTCAAAACCTCTTTTATATATGTGTGTGTGTGTAAATATATTTAACCTATTTGAAATAGTAATTTTAAGTAAGAAGGCTCTATGAGTTACTAAGGGCTTTGAATCTATCAAACTTTCACAGCATATTTCAGAAACTAATAGAAAGGGCTAGATGAGGCAAATGATGAAAAAATATACTACTTAAAACATGACGGACTTGTGTCAATGCCTTCAACAAACCATTCTCCAAATTTTGTTTAACTTTTGGTGAAAGACATGTTTATCTAAACTTGGAATTAAGGCAGTTCCAACTGTGTGACCAAGGTGTTTAGTAGTTAGTGACAAGCAGTCCTACAGCAAAGAGCTGCCTCTTTTTAAATAGGAGGAGTTGCCCTAATTTTTTTACAGGAACTTAATATATGAGAAGGTGCCAAAAGAAAACATTTTCAAATTCTTGTTAGCAGCCTCATGTTTGAAACAAACCAGTAAGTACATTAGCAAATGAACCTCATGTTCACCAACAAACATGGCTGTAAGTTCCCACAGCTTTCAAGTCCATAGAAAATGTCATCATTTTTCATTACAAAGCAATTATCTTCCATGTTTTGGAGCAGGTAGAGAAGAAAATAGCCATATTGCCAATCTTCAGTTCTAATGGGAAACAAACTGAGGTGACTTGAGTTGTAAATTAACATCCTCCCCTTGCATTTTGCATTTCTGAACTTCCAGGAGCCCTCATTGTTAGCAACAGTGTCATGCTGACATTCTGAAATGAAAGGAAGTTTTACAGTTTAAGTAGGTCCCTCTGTATTCAGTTTCAGATGGCAACAGGACCCTAGTATTTCATTTAAGACATCCAATTCTCAATCATTTGGAGAAGAGTAAAAGGTGTGCGGTATTTTTAAATGAAGTCTGTCTCTGACTTTCCCTTCAGTGAGTTATTATAAAGGTTCAAGAATGTGATAAAAAGCAATTTTGTACTTCTTGAGACTCTTGCACTTTTACATGGTGAGCTTTTAGTTTAGTCTTTAGGCATGATTCAGACATGACATGGGAGATACCCAGCTATTAGTCTGTCCAGTCTGTAAGTATTCCCAGACCTTGTCTTTTTCAAGCCTGTGAATAAAATCTGATTTTAGCATCTGACATTCAGCCCATTTTCTAAAATAGCTTAGTAACTTATTAGTAATTTTTTTCACTATCTGCCTTTATTTTTCAGTTTTGAAATGAGAGACAACTAGAGGAAGTGGCCTCTTACTATTTTGGTGTTATTCAAAGTCTGACAGTGATATAAGAGGATAATGGGCAGCCTCTTCTCCCTAATAGCAAGTGATAGGATCAGAGGAAGTGGTTGCCAGCTCTATCAGGGGATGTTTAGTCTGGATGTCAGGAAGAATTTCTTCAACCAAAAGGGTTATTAAACATTGGACTGCCCAGGGTACTGGTGGAGTCATCATCTATGGATCTGTGGTGGTAGATGTGTGGAGCTGATCCTTAGGAAAATGGTTTAATAGTGACCTGACAGAATTGGGTTGAAGGTTGGTTTTGATGATCTTGTACATCTCCTCCAACCAAAAATTACTCAGTGACCCAGTGATTCTGTTCTGCGTGTGGTTGCCTTGGAGTATAGGAAGTACGGTATCACAATTTTCTTGGTTTTGGTGGACCTCACCAGTTGTCTTGCAGCTGTACATATAAAGTAAACTTGTTTGGTTGCAGTCTTACAATCTTATGTCATGGACTCTCCGTGAGATATTTGCACTATATTTAAGTCACTGACAATACAGCCTTATTTCAGCTCTGTGTAAAACCTCTGCCAAAAGAAGTTACTTTTATAGTTGTAAATCACAGAATCACAAACTACATATTCTTGTATAAAACATAATTGAATCCTATGATTATTCTGAATTTTTAAAAATTTCCTGAATGATAAAGCTTCCAATCTACACTAGTGATATGGAAAAGCAAGCAGCCCTTTTCTTTTTATCTTATTTGACCAAAACCATGAGAAACAGGAATGAAGGGGAGGGTGGCTGTGGTGGGTTCAAGACCACAATTAAAGATAAGGGAAAAGAAAACAAAGCAGTTAGGTCTCAATGAGATCTAGGATAAATTTGCCAGACAATGGATAGCTTAGGGAAACTGGAAAAGGGTTTATTAACTCTATAACTGCATACAGAAAAGAAGAAAAGGTCAAGCAAGTTAGTGCACACACACTAGAAACCGTGTCCCAAATGCCATCACGTATTCTGAGAAAAATACAATGGGAGATCACTATTGTATTGGTCCTTGGGTCTTTTTTCACATCAGAGATATGGAGGAAAAAGAGCATGTTAGTCAAGTAGAGATGAGTACCACCCTCTCTAGTATTAATGCATCACCCCTGCCTGCAAACAGGGCACCCAGGCTGTTTGCAGACTGGTGAATTCTTCAATTCTTCAGCATAGCTTCTCCAGCTCAACGCTCTTGGGCAGGCCTGATTCCTGCATCCCTTGATGCAGGAGACAGGCTTTCAAACAGAGAACCCAGACTCTGTCTTTCATGCCCAAGGTTTTAAGGATTCTCAAGTCTTTCTGCTTTCTTCAGCTATGCACGGAGGAATATGAGGCACCCCCAGACTTTCTCAGTGGCAGAAATGACAGTCTCTCTTCCTACTGATCAGGGCTCTCTAAAATGGTGGGCAGGGTTGTCCTCCTCCACCCTGCCATTTACAGGAGCGGAGCAGACCCAATGAGCCCCCTCTGTCCTGTTTCTGACGGGGGAAATGGGGGAGGGAGCTGCTGGAAGCCATCTTCCTCCCTCCACCCCACACTGCCCCGGGAAGAGGGGTGGGGGTTAGCACGGGGCTACAGCTCCTGTGCTGGGCTGAAAGCCCTCAGCAAAAAGAGGCAGGACCAAGATCACTGTCCCCTTTTATATGCTCACTAGCAACACCCTGTAAGGGCAGGTACTTGGGACAGTGTCACCTCCCACCAGGACAGGTCACTGGAGGGAGGGGGGTCCTCCCAAAGCAACAGAACCTTTTTTTTTTCCTTCATGGAAGCACAAATCTGTACATCTGAAAATTCTGGTAATTTTCCAACTGCAACGTTGGCCTAAGGAAAAAAGATAAGAGAAGCAGAAGACTAGTCTTTTGGGTCAGAGTCCCAGAAGCCAGCAGAAAAAACATGGCAAAAATATGTGACTGTCAGTGAAAATGTCTTTGCTTGGACATCTATAAAGAAAATACCAAGTTATTTTTTCAATTGTCTTAGATAGAGGTTGTAAAGCAGTAACCAGCTAGATTATTTTTTAAAGGTTAATGAAGTCTAGCCATTAAAATTGTGGGGTTTAGACTGTGTTTTGGAAACAGGCCTATTTTAGTGCAGTTAGTAAACATTAATTAAAAAGATCTCACTTGCCTTTAATAGTGTGGTATGCTTTGAAAGAGCTATTTGATAGGCCCAAAAGATTTAATGCCTTAAAAGATCTATTCATCAAACTGCATGGTGATGTCAATATTCTTCTGTATTAGAAATACCCTGCACCTATGTGAAATTTACACTATTTTCCTTTTGTATAAAATTGGAATCCATGGAAATTTACTTCCATTGATACTGAAAGATTAAGATGTCTTTGTATCCCTAGATATGATTTACATATGAAGCTGGGATTCTTTAAGTAAAAGTATATTCTAAAGTGATCATATTTTGTGACATCTCTAAATCGATTTGGACGTGGCTTGTACCCATTTAATTAATAGCAGGGTTCTTGCCAGCATGCAATTATTGTTGTGAAACCTTTTTCTGATTCTGCAATTTTTTCATCTGTTTAACCGAAGTACTTTTAATTGATTCAAAGTAAGCCAGTGGAGCTTATTTTTTAGGGAAGCCAACAATTTCTGATGTAGCAAGTTAATGTTAGAAAGACATACTTACATTTGAATACTTGGACTAGGGTCTATTACTAGTTTTATACAAAGGGATAAAAAGCATGACTTGTGAAAATCTAGTCTGCATTGGGATTCAGTTTCTCTTGGAATTGTCAACTGAATTATTCATCATAAACAATTTGTGGGATTTATGATAGGCGTGGTCTGTGAAAAAATGTTCAGTAGTCTTCTAATTATTTTTTTTGCCGGCATTTTTGGTCACTCCTCTCCTACTTTTTTCCATGTTTGTCTGTGTCTTTCAATGAACAGAACTGTAGCTTTTTCTCTTTGATGTATGTCCCTTTTGATTAGGAGATCATCAATTATTTAGATTCTTCCAAACCTTGCAGCCTAATACTTTGAACATAAGACTATTAAGTAGAGCATTTTGAAGATCAGTTTTTTAAAATAGGTCATGTTTTTCAAAAGAACAGCCAGTTCAGTGCTTGAAAATCTGGAAAATCTCCTGATTAACATTCAGAATTTGTTAACCTAATATGGACTTGTTTTTAAAACATCAGCCATATTCTTTTCTTTGTTTAGAAGTCACCTAGTTTATAAAGAACCTATTTAAAAACAAGAACAATATTATTTAAGTGGTTTTGTTGAAAAAAAAAAGATATTTCCTTAACTTCCCTTTAACGTAATTTCATACAGTTGAGGAATCTTCTGAAAGTCTCAGTGTTATTTTTTTATGATAATTATTTGGTGTGTGTTCTTTATTACCATTTTTATTAATAGTAATAATAATATTTTGCATTTCTGAAGCACTTTTCATCTACCGACCTCAGTTCTTTTTGCAAACAGCTAATTAGACTTCAAAACACAGTAAGTGGTGTTATACCCACTTTCTGCAGGGCAGTACTAGAGGGCAAACCATGCTGCCTCTCAGTAGGCAGTCCAAAATGCTTGAGACGATGAGTAGGAACCCCCATGAATATGCATGAATGTGCATTAATATCCCATGAGGGAAGTTTTCTTCCTTACTCCAACTAATTAGCTTGTGGCCTGATAAATGAAAAGGACAGAAATTTCCAACCATTCTCTGCAACTGCATGCTTGAAAGTTTTTATTTTATCTTGTCATATGGCAGTGACAGTCATGGCAACAGCAAAGCTTTTCACGGCGGTTTCATATGCAAAAGAGAAGTTCAGACAAAACTACTTACAGATACATTTTTAATTAAAATGTATTTTCCATCCCACCTGTTCAAATGGTGGGAATTCCATCTTCTTCCAGGGTTGCATTTTCAGTTTTGTTTTTGTTTTTCAAAAGAGTGCTGGCCAAGTGCTTGCAATGATTCGTAGCCTGAAGCTGTATCTCCTGAAACTCCACTAGTTTTGGTGTTTCTCCAAATGCTGTGGTGTTTGAAGGACTCAATAGATGCAGGCATGTTAGCAATTTTTATTCCACATAAGGCTTTTGACGTAAGATCTTCACAGAAGTGCTGATGATGTAGGGTCTTGATGAGTAGACAGTGATGTGAAATGAAAACTGTATAGAAGGAAATTCTAGCAGAGTACCCCAGAAGTCAATGCTGAGTCCAGTCCTATTCATTTCCTTAATGGAGTATGGGGCTGAATGTACCCTTAGCAAAGCTGCTGGTGACTCTGATCTGGGAGGTGTTGCTGATATCCTAGATGATTGTGCTGGCATCCAGAGAAGCTTTGACAGGCTGCAGAAATTTGCTACCAGGAACCTCCTGCAGTTTGACAAGAGAAAGTGCAAAGTCCTGCACCTGAAAGGAACAAGCCCAGGCACCAGTACAAGCCAGGCACGAATCAGCTGGAAAGCAGCTTGGCAAAAAAGAACCTGTGGGTCCTGATGAACAACAGGTTGACTGTTTCTATGTGGCAAAGGTGGCTAATGGTATCCTGGACTACAGTCAAAGCATTTCCAGCAGGCCAAGGGAGATGATCCTTCCCTTGTACTTAGTTCTGGTGAGGCCATGCCTAGATCACTGGATCCTGTTCTGGGCTCCCCTGTGCATAGGGGATGTAGATATACTGGTGAAGGGAATCCAACAAAGAGCCAAAAAAAAAGGGACTGGAGCATCTCTCTTGAGAGGAGGTACTGAGAGAACTGGAACTGACCAGGATCTAATCAACACATGTAAGTACCTGAAGGGAGGGATCAAAGAGAGCAGGGCTGGCCACTTTTGGGTGGTACCCAGTGACAGGACTAGAGACAATGGGCACAACCTGAAACATGGGAGTTCCTTCTAAACATTCGGAAAAACTTTGTTCAATATGAGGAGGGTCATGCACTGGCACAGGTTGCCTAGGGAGATGGAATAGTCTCTGTTCTTGGAGATATTAAAAAGCTGTCTGGATGTGGTCCTGGTAAAACTGCTGTAGGTGGCTCTGCTTGAGTAGGGGGAGGTTACACCAGATGACTTTTGGAGATCCCTTCTCACTTCAACCATTCTGTGTTTTTCTGATTCTGTGAAATACGAAGGTGAATTTCGTAAGATTCTAGCTCAGGGCTGCTTGGGATTTCCTCTCTGCTACTAATTTTACTTTGGTTGCCATGGAACCAAATGCAGAGAAGCAGAAGAAATCAAGTAATGAAGCTTACAAGTAGTTTCTCAAGGGAGTGAGGAACTGAATAAAGTAAATTGATAATAAATAAAACAAAAACTATTGCTCACTTCATTGAATGTTTGAGAAAATAAGTGTGTCTTAATAGAAGGCTGCCTGGATTGGTGTTTTGCATTTTTCTCAGTGCCTTTAATTTCTCCCTATTATCTTAGACTAATATCAGATTCTGTGTTAAAAAAGTTAATATTATTCACAGAAATAGGACAGGATGTGGTTTTTTAAAATAAATTATTTGTATTGTTTCTCTTCAAAGAAAATAAGTACTCACTTGAGAGAGCCCAGGTGAAAGAGTAATACTTAGGGCTCAATAGGTAAAGCACAAATACAGAGAGTAAAAAGATGAGGATGGCGTGGTGCCAAGTACTGGGAAAATTCCAGTTGAGAGGCTCTTCACCAAAAATTGTCACGTGCTATAAGGAAAAGCATTAGGAATCTGGCAAGCAGTCTGGAGTATTTTGCAGAAGTTACTCTTATTTTGTAACATTTCTAATAAGCAGAAAATCTCAGGAACTCATTAACCACCAAAAATCACGGTCACTGGAAATTACATGGACCATCCAATACAGACTCTAGACTCTGAAATCCAGCCTTGGGCTGATTTCTTAGGGACCTATACAAAATTTGCATGAAAGTGATTCATGTTATAGCACTACAAAGAGTGGACTATTACAAGAGGATATCCCCAGGGTCTTCAGGCTCGAGCATGGCTGTAGCCCTTTATGTGACCTGTTGTCTGTGTTTGGCTCTGATTGATCTCCTCAGTTTTGCTGAGTAAAGCTGTTCCATGTGTAGGAATCACCATCTGTTAGGTTGTTCCTAGGATGCAGTATTTGCCCCAGGGGTTATTCTGATGGAATAAAAGCCATAGCAGCAAGGGTGTCACCTGCTGAAGGGATGAGCTGTGAGGAGTAGAAAGAATCAGAGAGTTTTGTTTGTACGAACTATGGATCATATTTTCTATCTTGTCATTTTAGTGTAACAGATGTCTGCTATTGGGACTTTTTACCAGTAACCAGTAAACAGAAGTACTGAAAAGGCAACAGATGTATTTTGACTTTGTAAAATTTGGAAAAGCTTTTGGCATATACTCACATTTTGGCAAGAAAAGGTGCTGGTATTTTACTTTCCATTTAGCATTATGGCAATACCGGGATGTTTTATTGTAAGAAGTCCAGGTTATGCTTGTGCTTTTCCCACACTCTTTTGATTCACTAGTTCAGCAATTAGTTATGTACTACAGCAATGTCCAGATCGGGTGTCTGCTGTGAAGTCTGCCTTGTCCTTTTTTCCCAGTTTCATCCCTATGTGCCTTCTCCCCAAGCTTGTTGCAAATATAGAAAGGGGACACGAGGAAGAAGCAGATATAGGATCCCTTTTTCACATAGGGGGACATGAAGATGAACAGCCCTGCTGCCAGACATCAGAAGATTGACTCCATCACTGTCACTATAACCTATATATGCTCCTGACTTACAATCTCTGCAGTTGTAGACTTTGGTGAGCCAGCATAATGAGTCTCCTTTAAACTTCTCAGAAAAAGTAATTTAGCCCTGTGATTTGATCATTTGATTTCACCATGAAGGATGGCGGAATCTGAAACTTTATTGTCTGAGATTAGATGTGTTGGATTTGTTTGCTTCTTTTAGCCAAAAAAACCCAAAAAACTAATGCATGTTGTTGAACTGAAGGGACTCTGCGTTTTGTATACCTGAGGCCTGAAGAGGTGTTGCCTTCTGAGCCATTCATCCATTCATAACACTTACAGTGTGCATTTCCATCTCATCGAAGAGCTGCTCCTTTTCTGTTGGAAATAGAGAAAAGTGCACCAGGATTGCTATTTCTTGCTTCCCTCCCAGATACAACATGTCTTAAGTGGACTCTCTTCAAAAAAAAACCAACACTAAAGGAGCAATGAGATGTGTTTTCACCACATCTGCACAGTCTTTCCAGCTGAACTCATGTGAAATACACATAAACCTAGAATATGCCCTAAGCCATTTTATTGCTTATTTGGGCAGAATTAGGTTCCTGTGGACTTGTCAGCCCAGCATTTCTGTTTATCTTGAAACAACCAGATCCTGCAAATTATTTTTCTTCTGCTGCACACAGCTTGTTTTATTGCATGTTTAATAGAAACAGCTGCCTCCTTTTCAGATTACTCCTCTCAATTAATTTTTAACCTACTACATCTCTTTACAATGGCACTTTTTTCCATTGAAAATTTACAGTTCCTCCTCGTTCAAGGAAATATGTTTATTTTTCTCTCCTCTGCTGAGGACACACCTGTACTTGCTGAACTATATATACCACTTCCTTTTCTGCTACTTTACGTTTGTATCCAGTGAGGTGTGCACTGATTTTGTCCAGCTGAATGTTCACTAATGTAGTTCTGCAGCAAAAACATTATGAGTCACTGCTACTGTTTTTTTTATTGTTGCAGATTTGAATTTGGCTGTATTTGTCAAAACAAGCTGTAAAGCTGTTTTCTCTCTGAAACATTCATACATAATACAGATCAGAACTTTATCAGCTTCTGAAATGAATCTTTTTTCCCACTCCAGGAGCCTGCCTTTCGTGTATAGGTAGATGTGCTTAACAATGAGGCACACAGACTTGCACCTACATGTGGGAACTCACTGTCCTTCTCATAAAATGCCAGCATTTTGATAAAAGAAATAAAGAGCTTAGAAAAGGAATTGATCTTTAAATAGTTAACAAGACATGTTCTTAATAGAACTCCATAATAAATGCTCACACTTGCAAAAAAATTCTTGGTTGGAAATACCACAATATGGTTTCTCTTGGATGGAATCTCAAAGATTATCTAGTTCCAACCACTCTGTAGTGGGCAGAGACACCTTCCACTAGACCAGGTTGACAAATAATTCTAAAAGGGCACTTTTACTATAGTTACTGGTGTTGGAGCAGACAATGTACTTGTTTTTCCAGACTACTCTGCTCAGTGCACTGGTTCATTCAGATCTGAAAGCTCGTACTACCCTTCTCCAAGGCACTTTGCTGGAAAGCTTTTCCAGTGTTTGACAGTCACCTGACCTAATCTTCACTTCCACTTAAACTTTTATACAAACTTAACACTTTTCCTGGGCCTTTGATTCGTGTGTCAGCCTTCAAATATGTCTTCTAGTGCTGAAAACAATATACAAATTACTTGAACTCCTTCAAACTGAGAACCCCAAAATAAACAGCACAGAGAAACCTTTCCTGTGACAGCCTGTCTTCTACAGAAAACAGAGCTGTGAAGTGCAGAGACAGATGGCTGCTGCAGGCAAAGCATATTCTCAATGTGCTATAAATCAGAACTTTTTTTCATAAATATTCTTGTCTTCTTTTTTTAAAATTGCTGTTACATAAAGATTATTATTGACATTGAACAATGGGCTATCGATTTCATCCTGGCTGCTGAATGGGAGAACATCATAATTCGCTGGAGACTCCTTACTGGCGAGGCTTCCCTGAGAGGCAGGCAGAGCTGGTTTGTGCTCCAAGAAATACCCTTGTTTTGGAGGCAATACAAATTATAAATCGTCGAGCCAACCACCTTTGACAATTTTAGCTGCATTTTTCCTATTAACCTATATATGCTTATTATTAGTCCAAAAATCTGACACTTAAACAAAAGCCTTCCCTGAAATACAGAATTTTGGCTGCTCATTGCTATCAGCTCATCCCACTACTGCATATTTTCGATCCACATCGTTGACAGTATCAGATGAACGCGCACACACACTATTTTGTGTGATGTTTTGCACAACTGCATCTAATAATTATATACTTAAGCGTAGAAAATTTGCTTAAATAAAATATATATTGTACCTGGAATGCAAGAAAGCCTACATTTTTATCTTCTTGTGAAGAGCTTGCTTGTCTGTTTGGTCTCCCAGACTTTGGACACAGATTGTTTCACTCACACTGCATGCTCTGAAAGCAGGACCCAGTGGACTTTTTTACCTTCTTATTTTTCTGCTCTTAATAGCTCCCTTTGCACTGTAATGCATTTTGAAAGAGCTATGTCTGTTGTCTATCCTGGAGGAGCTGTCAGACCTGACAGACTCTGAGCCTCAACCTCAGGCCAGGTCATAGATGAAAAAAAAAGTATATATATGGGAAAACTTGTAATGGAGGCTTCATCGCAGCAGAGAGGAATCCTGAGCCAGATCTCATGAGAAGCTAGGAATAAATTGATCAGAGAAAGTAGTGTAAACCAGAAATGCTGTTACGTTTATAGTGGTGAGTATAGCTAATAACTGTGGTCAAGCAAGGTTATTGTTTGTCAGCACTGTTCAGTAGCCTGGGATTTAGAGCCTTTCTCCAAAGAGAGTAGCAGTTGCTGACCTAGGAGTCTAGCCTGTGAGGGAAAGGACCTGTCACCTACCATTGCAAATGTACTTGCATTTGTTAATAGTGCTCTCCTTTATTTCTGGGTTATTCATTTTGTGCCTTCTGCCTGCGTGTTGTTGCATGAACCAATTAATATCAAACATCCACCTGATTTCAGTAGTGGGGTTTTCTTGGATTTATATTTTAGGTCATGAACTTAGAACAAGCTGTACAAGTCCCAGGAAAGTTTGTTACAATGTTCAAGCTACTGTAGGAATGCAAATCATGCCAGCAGTCTTTCACAAAGATAAAGATATTACCCTTTAAATGCCACTTAGCAACTCTACTGATCTTTGTAATGCAAGGATTTCTTGTACAAAAAGTGTATGTAGTAGTATTGCATGCTGGCACTAAAATAGGATCTGCAAAACATTACCTCTGTTGTTCTGCTATTAAGATGAAATCCTTCCCTTAGGTTTTTGTTTCTGTTTTATTGTTAAGATTCTGGATTATGAGAAGGACAGCATCTTCCCAGTTGTCAGTGCATATCTGCATGCTTCATTGCACAAGGACAAAAGCAGTCAGAAGAGTGCAAGTGAGAATTAGGAAGAGTATAGACAAAGACCAGCAAAGACCAGCTGGTAGGTTATTGTAACTGGTGAAGGTGAATTAATGAGATCTACAATTCACAGATTCTCACGTTTAGTAAAATCGTATGTATTAGTTTATGATTTAGGGGTTTTTGATAGGCTTAACCTCTTAGAAAGCATGAACACTCTTCTGCCACGTGTGCAGCATTCTGTATCAGTTTCTGAAGTGGTTTCATAACCAAAACAGTGGTGATTTTTTTCCATTGACTTACTTTAGTGGTTTGCAATTCCTTTTTTCTGTCATGTCTTGCTCTGCTTGATATTCTCTTACTTGCTTTTCAGCCTTTGAGGGTAGGCTCGGTGTCCTGTATTTACTCAGTGTAACTACTACACCTCCGTGATTGAAAAAGAGACCCAAAGCTACCTTTCATTATTTCTTCAGCATTTCCTTGAGTTCTGTTCTTTCATGTTCTCAGTTTCATCTTCTGAAGAGACAAAAGGACTTGGACTCTTCCTGGGGAACTTCAGCAGTTCTTTGCTTAGCAATCCTTGCCCCTTTGGTCTGCAAACACTTCAGTGTCACCTGCACCTACAACTCTGCATTTTCATGTACCCCATGTGAATGAAGTTCACCATGCATGTTATACCTCTATGTATATCCCTTAGACATTCCATCTGCTCTGTGTTCTCAGAGCAAGTCTAGCACATGCATGTAGAATAAAGTCTGCTGAAACCACAACGGTGTCAGATGCTTTATTAAAAAAGGATCTATTCTTGGTTCAGCCACCCAAACCAGATGTTCCTCATAAGCCTACCTTTTGTGCTGGGTTACCTTCTTTTTTTGTAGCCCACGTGTCCAGAATGCTTTATATTACTGCAAGTTTCAGTTTCTGCAAGTGAAACTGAGTGATAGTGGTCTATCTTAGCATCTACAGTTACCCGTGTCCTCATTAAGACATGTATTTTACAAGTGCAGATTACTAGGAGCTGCTTTATCTGAGTGTCTCTATACAATAAGTTTGGAATATACTCTCCAGAGATTTTGTCTGAAGCTAGGAAGTTGGTTTACTCTACTGGAGGGACTCCAGTATATGATTCACTAGCACAGATAATCCTGTTTGTGGCTCACTGCTCAGCATGCTGCTGCTTTGGGTTTCTTTGGGAAGAGCACTGCAGAGAGCACAGGCAGATAACATAGGGCTATGGATTGCACTTCAGAAGCAGATGGCAACGACTTCAAAAGTCAGGCAGCACAGTGCTGGGTCTCACACTGTGTCCATGTCCCTTTGCATAACTCACCTTTATATTTTTAATCTGAGACACACAGAAACTGAATGCTGAAAAATGGCACTTGAGTCATCTCTTTCGTCTACTGCATGTTGAAGGAACATGCTTCACACTACATGCCTTTGCTTAGTCTATTTCAGCACGTAGCAGATTGAGGCATCTCCAGCCCATTCTCGGTTCAGTACCCTGGCAGGCTGGCAGGAAGCAGGGCAAACCCTCTTTGGATGAGCAACTGAAACAATCCCCTGAGCTGCAGTCAAAATCCCTGACTGAACTGTCTGGTCTTCTTGTTGAGTCATGGAAGCACTACCTGCTCTGTTAATTGTCACTTCCCACCTCTGCTCCCACTCTGTGCTTGTTCTTTCCTTGCCCGCTGATGCTCAGAAATACTGGATATGACAAAGCTAGCCACACACAGTGTCAGATATCTTCCAAGATCATCAGGCTTTCAAGACCATTCCATGGATGGAAACAGCTCATTTTTCATGAAGTGTCTGCTTTTAGCACTCTGGAGTCTTCCCTTACTTAGTTTACTTCTAAACACATTTTAGATAAACTATTAATATCAATATAAAGACATATTGGCTTGACATATATCCCTTTTCAATTCTTGTAGCTGTGTGTCAGGAACATATTTATACTTCTTTGAACTATGATAACTATATTTCTTTTTAAATCAACTACTAAAGTATTTTTAGTCTTATGAGCATTCCTCTTTTTGTTATAGCGCTCCTTCTATTGTGTCAACTGCTCTGGCTCTAAACAGGGAGAACCAGATGATCCCTTCACAACTTTACCAGAAAGTATGTTGCCGCCATTATACCAGAGCAGAGAGATGCAGATTTACTGGTATTGCAGGTACCCTGTAGACAGTTTTGCCATTGTATTTTATGCCCCTAATCATCTTCTGCAAGTGCCTTGTCTGCTTTCTCTCTCATTGTGTGGGAATGACAACACTTCACAATCTTATATCACCTCTAGATTTGGTGTTAATACAAGATTTCATATAATTACATTAAGAAATGCATTAGTAATATGACTCATCTTGATTTAATTTTCTGTGGCATGCAACACCACATCCTTCAGAAGATGGTGTGAAAGCTTCACACACAGAGAAGCCGTACAGTTATATACCTGTGTAGAAAGTTTATTGTCTGTGGCTGAATTACAGCTGTATCATGTCCTGTCATCTGTCCTGTGTCTGTTCCAGTTGAACTTGCAAAAGGGATACTTATTTCCCAGGTCTTATTGAAGACCAGAGATGGGTGTGTTACTGGTTCCTGTCAGTCCCTGGATTTTGCCATTTCAGTAGCCTCTTTTGATAGTATCTTCTTCCTACCCACCTCACACACCTGTTGGTGAAATCACACACACCGTTACCTGGTTTCCATCTGCAGCTGCACATTTCTGCAGAGAGTCTAATGACATTTTGACAGTGTAATATCTGGCTTCTGAATGAGGATACAAATATTTTCTGGGAAACTTACTGAAGCTCTTTATTCTCTGCTGGAACCATTCTGATTACACAGTCACTAAAGTAAAAGGGCACTTCAGAACCATTTCAGCTGTATTTCACCACAAGAAAATAAATACAGATTATTTAAAAGGAGGTTAGGTACCAACAGCTACTTTTTTCTGAGGAATGAAAAGCCACAAAGATTAAGTTTCTGGTCTAAGGGAGCATGACCAAAGAAAAGGCTTAAACATGTCCTAGATGTGTTTAAAGGTTGTTTAGATGTGGTGCTTACCAATATAGTTTAGTGGTGGACTTGGATGAGTAGGGTTGATGGTTGGACTGTATGATCTCAAGGGTCTTTTCCATCCTGAATGATTCTATGGTTCTACGTAACCAACAGCGGGGTTTTTTTCATCTGACCTTGAAATCACACCAAGACTACCCACATAATAACCCGTTTTCCGGTCCAAATGCAGCAGCTGTATTTTTTTACTGGAATGGCAAGTATGTGTTTTACTATAAAAGGAACTGCCAGTTTTAGTCTAGAAAAGATACACAGACGGTATTTTGAATATTAACACTTTCTCATCAAAATAAAATGCAGTCTTTTTGTTATACAGTGAACTATATTGTTTTTCAAAGACTAACACTTTAATTTTTAATTTCCGTAATTTTAAGATTTATAATTCTCATCATAATGGAAATGCACTTAATGTTGCTAATTGTATGTATTTGTATTAGTATTCTAAAGAAAAAACAATTACAACTCCAGCTATTTTAAGACTGAAAAAGTATTCCAAATAATGATTTGTAAAGACAGGAATATATCCAGCAGACTGTGAACCAAACTCAGCCATTGAGATATGTGTGCTAGGAAAATGTTATTCAGTTTAACAGCTAAAGATGTTTCCTTGCTAGAGACAGATCTAATAAGACCTTAAAGGATGTGAGGCTAAATTCAGATAATGTTTATGTACTGAGGGTAAAATGTCTTTGCAAGCAACAATCTCTGGAAATAACAGCAGTTTCTTTGGATGGAAAATGACAAGACGGAGATCGCCTCATGAGGCAATGAAGGGAGGGTGTTGTGGTGCCTGATGTTTCACACAGATACTGCAGGGCTCACCATTTGCCACCCAGCTGATCTGGTGCCTTTTTTATGGATCAGATCCCTTCTCACCAACTAGAAATGCTGCAGTTTTAGATTAGCTAAGGCAGAGGCAGGTTGTTACATGCATAGGCAGCGGTGACCAGTAACCAACCACCTCTGAGCTGTGTTATCAGAACTCTTTGGTAAGACAGTAGCACACAAAATGAGATTGATACACAATTAATCAGATCGTTTTGCTGAATGTATTTTCTAGCAGTTTAGAAAACAAAAAACCCCCAAGAGAATAAAAACCCCTGAAAAACCTTTCACATTTGAGATCTGGTGCCAGAGTTACTACTGGTCACCATCACTGAAACACAGTAAATCTCTTCTTAAGTAATAATAAGTTAATTAGCATCCAGTGTTCATCATGGAAGCATTTTCCGAGTGTTGCCAAGTGAATTCTGACAAAATCAATGAAGAAAGAGAAGTTCTACTTTCCAGACTGCTGTTCATGCAGACAGAGAACTTTAGTGATTTGTCTCAGACCTTAAAGTTTGATCCCTAGTTGCGTAACATAGGATTGGGGGTTTTTGCTTTAGAGTCCAGCTGCCTTTCAGTTACAGACTGTGTCTCTTAATTCTTGTGGTCCAGGTTGTTTTCGGGATCCTGACTGCTACTCAGCTAGAAGTGTCATGAACTGGCTCAAATATTTACTGTTTATTTGATAAACTATCAACCTAGAACTATATGGGTGCAGTGACTTTGACCTGCAAAAGGTTATCCAACATCAGAAAATGTAGGTTTAATATAAAACTGAAGCTGTAGCCTGGGCTACAGTAGCACTCGAAGCCATTTCTATTACAGCACAAAGTGAGGACATGTTTTTTTCCTCCACAGCATTGTGAATGCCTGGACTGACTCATTTCTTTGATGTGTAAATGCACCTTAAGAAGGACATTAAATATTTCAAGTAATTGGTATGAACGTGAAATCTGTCATTAGTGTCTGCTAGACAGCTGCAAAGAGCAGATAAGAAAATGCATGTGATAGTACAAGAAAATGTTCCAAAATTCTTGAGGGAAGCTTTATGTCTAGAAATGCCCGTCTTCTTTTTGCCTTTCTAGTCTACGTTTATACAGTCTGTGTCTACTGCAAAAATTCTGGTGAAGTGCAAAAGTAAAACACCGTGTGTGTTAATCTCCTTGCCCCAGAGCCTTTTCCTTACAGTGACATGATAACTAGGATCTAGGCTGGAGACCAGGATGATTTTAACACCTACTCGCAGAATAGAATTTGAATGATGCTTATTTAAAACACTTTAATTTGTCACATGTTTGAGTTTGAAATGTAGTTTCAATAACATCCGCTGAAGTCCATTCTGAAATGGATGTGACTGTCTAAAATGAAATGACAAGAGTAATTAACATTCTACTTCATGGTTAATTAAAATAGATTATATACTAAGAAAAAACAAACTTCATATCATAGAACTAGTTAATTAGTCTTCTCTGCTTTTATACAGTCTATTGTTTCCACAAGTTTCAAATCTGTCTGGTAAAGTAGTATGGATGTAAAAAAATCATCTGGACTGTTTCTAGGAAAGGAGAAAGTTTACTTCCCCACATATACTTGCAGCAGTTTCTGAAGAAGTCTGGATGTATAAATTCACTCCTGCTGAGACTAAGCAAGTTGTCATTGGGAATTAAGGAAGAACCTTGGAAGGGAAAGGATTTCGTAACAGGCTGATTTTCTGCATTCATCGTGGTTACTTGCTGCATTGAAGAGAGAAGGGCAGTCAAGTGTGTACTGCCAGTACAACCATATTGCATAATTGAGTTTAGTGGGGAGACCAGAGACAAAGGCTGAAATCAGAACTTGAATCCTTCAGAGATCTGGATGTTTTACAGTTACTTGACAGGTTAGAGCTGCTCTAGTGCAACTCCGATATTTTTTTTAGTGATGTTCTGAAAGCAGGGTAGTTTGATGTCCTTTGCAGTGTAGAATCCCAAGTAATGAGAGGAGATCTCCCTATTAACTATACTTGTTGCCTGCATTGTGCATTAAACATTAATTCTTCTACATATTTTTTGATTGTGCAGACTTCTCTGAAGATTCCCTCCAGTTACACATGGGAAAGGTTTATCTCAGAAGTGAAAAAGAGCTCTGGGGAAGGAGTTAGCTAGATTCAAAGGGAGGTGGGATTGTTGCTGGGCAGGCACAAGTGGGGCAGCACTCTGCTCTTCATGAAGACCACGAGGCCTCACACCATCCTAGTATAAAATTGGAGCGCTCAGCTCGTTCCCTGAAATGCCTGTACACCAATGCACACAGCACGGGGAACAAGCAGGAGGAGTTAGAAATCTGTGTTCAGTCAGGTGATTATGATCTGGTGACAATTACAGAGACATGGTTGGACATCTCACATGACTGGAATGTGGTCATGGATGGCTATGTCCTTTCAGGAGGAACAAGTCAGCAAGGCGAGGTGCTGGAGTGCCTCTTTATGTGAGAAAGCAACTGGAATGTCTTGAGTTCTGCCCAGGGGCGGATGAAGAGAGAGTTGAGAGCTTGTGGGTGCGGATTAAGGGGCAGGCTGGCATGGGTGACACTGTTGTGGGTGTCTATTACAGGACACCAAATCAGGACGAGGAAGTTGATGAGGCCTGACAGCAGCCTCACAGCTACAGGCCCTGGTTCTCATGGGGAATTTTAACTACCCTGATATTTGCTGGAAGACCTCCTCAGCCAGCCATCCACACTCCAGGAGGTTCCTCCAGTGCATTGGTGACAACTTCCTGGTGAAAATGGTGGAGGAGCCCACTAGGAGAGGAGCGCTGCTGGATCTTGTATTCTCAAACAAGGAGGGTCTGGATGAAGGAGTGAATGTTGAGGGCAGCCTTGGTTGCAGTGACCATGAGATGTTGGAGTTCAGGAGCTCATGTGTCAGGAACAGAATAGCTAGCAGAATCACTTCCCTGGACTTCAAGCAATTGCTAAGGGGAATTCCATGGGGCAGGGTACCGGCAGGCAAAGGGGCCCGAGACAGTTGGTTAACACTCCAAGATGACTTCTTCGAAGCTCAAGATCAGAGCATTCCAACAGGTAGGAAGTCAAGGAAAGGGAGCCAGAAGACCTGTGTGGTTAAACAGGGAGGTGCTGGGCAAACTCAAGAGGAAGAAGAAAGTCTATAGGTCATGGAAAGAGGGGCTAGCCACTTGGGATGATTATAAAGCTCTATTTAGAGGATGTAGGGATGCAAGTAGGAAAGCCATGGCGTCCTTGGAATTCAACCTTGCAAGAGAGGTCAAGGGCAACAAAAAGGGCTTCTTCAAATACATTGCAAGTAAAGCTAAAACTAGAGGCACTGTAGGCCCCCTGCTGAATAAGGTGGGTGCCCGCGGAACCAGAAGCAGCATGCCGACTGCGTTACTCTATCCCTGGAAAGGTCATGGAGCATTTTATCCTTCATGCTGTCTCTAAGCACATCAAGGACAAGAGGGTCATTAGGGACAGTCAGCATGGCTTCACCAAGGAAAAGTCATGCTTGACCAACCTGATAGTCTTTTCTGAGGGCATAACCTGGTGGTTAGATGATGGCAGAGCGGTGGATGTGGTCTGTCTTGACTTCAGTTAGGCATTTGACACAGTCTCCCACAGCATCCCCACAGACAAACTGAGGCAGTGTTGCATGGACAATCGGGTAGTGAGTTCTACCATGAATTGGCTGCAGGACAGAAGCCAGAGAGTAGTGGTCAATGGGACAGAGTGTAGTTGGAGGCTTGTATCTAGTGGAGTGCCCTGGGGGTCAGTACTGAGACCAGTCCTGTTCAAGCTGCATTAATGACTTGGACGAGGGATTAGGGTGCATTGTCAACAAGTTTGCTGATGACACAAAGCTGGGTGGTGTCGCTGACACCCTAGCAGACTGTGCTGCCATTCAGTGAGATCTGGACAGGCTGGAGAGCTGGCCAGGGAGCAATTAAGTAAAGTATAAGAAGGGTAAGTGTAGAGTCTTGCATCTGGGCAGGAACAACTCCAGGTATCGTTATGGGCTGGGGACTGATCTGTTGGAGAGCAG
>JAOXOE010000343.1:17051716-17084258 GCA_028565055.1 Phoeniculus purpureus
GGCGGCCTCCGACCACCACATCACCCACCAGTCCCTCTCTGTTTGTAAGCAACAAGTCCAGCAGGGCACCTCCCCTGTTGGGCTCACTCACCAGCTGAGTCAGGAAGTTATCTTCCACATACTCCAGGAACATCCTGGACTGTTTCCTGTCAGCAGATGTCTGGTAAGTTGAGGTCACCCACAAGAGCAAGGTTAGGGTTAGGGTTACGAGGGCATAACCAGGAGGATAGATGATGCAGAGCAGTGGATGTGGTCTATCTTGACTTCAGTAAGGCTTTTACACAGTCTCCCACAGCAACCTCACAGCCAAACTGAGGCAGTGTGGTCTGTGTCATCAGGTAGTGATTTGGATTGTGAACTGGCTGCAGGATGGAAGTCAGACAGTAGTGGTCAATGGGACAGAGTCTAGTTGGAGTCCTGTATCTAGTGGCGTCCCCCAAGGGTCAGTACTGGGACCAGTACTATTCAATCTATTCATTAACAACTTGGATGCTGGATCACAGTGCACTGTCAGCAAGTTTGCTGATGACACAAAGCTGGGAGGAGTGGCCGACACCCCAACAGACTGTGCTGCCATTCAGGAGGACCTGGACAGGCTGGAGAGATGGGTGGAGAGAAATTCAATGAACTTTAATAAGGGCAAGTGGAGAGTCTGGCATCTGGGCAAGAGTATAGTTTGGGGACTGACCTGTTGGAGAGCAGTGTAGGAGAAAGGGACTTGGGGTTCTGGCGGACAGCAAGGTCACCATGAACCATTAGTGTGCTCTTGTGGCTAAGAAGACCAATGGCATCCTGAAGTGTATCAGAAGAGGTGTGTTTAGTAGATCAAGAGAGGTTCTGCACCACCTCTACTCTGTCCTGGTTAGACCACATAGAATTGTAGAATCATTAGGGATTGGAAGGGACCCCGAAAGATCATCTAGTCCAATCCCCCTGCCACAGCAGGATCACTTCATCTAGTCCAATCCCCCTGCCACAGCAGGATCACTTCATCTAGTCCAACCCCCCTGCCAAAGCAGGATCACCTAGAGGAGATCACACAGGGCTGCATCCAGGCAGGCTTTGAAAGTCTCCAGAGAAGGAGATTCCAAACCCTCTCTGGGCACCCTGTTCCAGTGCTCTGTCACTCTCACAGTAAGAAGCTTCTCCTGATGTTGAGGTGGAACTTCCTATGTTCTAGCTTATTTCTTGTCCTATTTCTATGCACCACTGAAAAAAGATTGGCTCCTTCCTCTTGACAGCCACCCTTCAGAGATTTGTAGACATTAATAAGATCCCTCTCAGCCTTCTCTTCTCCAGATTAAACAGCCCCAGTTCTCTCGGCCTTTTTTCACAGGAGAGGTGTTCAAGTGCTTTAATCATCCTCCAAGCCCTTCATTCAACTCTCTCCAGTAGATCCCTGTCTCTCTTTAATTGGGAAGCCCAGAACTGGACATAGTACTCCAAGTGTGGTCTCACCAGGGCATTTAATGTTCATATCTTCAGGTCTGATGAGCAGGACCAGGACAGCAACAGCATATGGTTAGGACTAGCTTTTATGGAGCACTACATCTCCCCCCCACCACGTAGCTGAGACCTGACCTACATAGCATGACCAAACCACCATGCCAGAGCATCCCAGCATGCAGACCTGGCTTTTCAGCAGCTGGAGATGCTGGAGCTTTCCCTGATTTATGGGAAGACCTGGCTGATGCACCAGGCTGTGCCTTGCCAGCACTGCAGAGGTTTTGTCTGCCCAGTGTCAATACAGGAGGAGACAGCTTATTCCAGCAGGGATGGTTTTGCCAGAATAGGAAAACATCTCTCCAGATGATATAAACCAGAGTCTTTTGGCTTGTTCATGCTGCCTCAAGCTGAGCAGGCAGATGTTGTTGTGGATTTGAGATAGACAGTGTCTCCCACCACAGCAGCTGGCATCAACCCAGCTTTGCAGAGCCAGCTCAGCCCTCGGACCCCCTGCCAGTCCCCTGTGGCAGCTTGGACAAGGTCCTCTCCCATCCACTGTTCTGTGGAGGTATGAAAGGGCCTCACATAGGTTCAAATTGTTCTCTTACGATTTCAACTTTCAGACCAGTGCAACAGTGAGATCTTAAGGTGCAAGTGCTGGTGCAGGTGAACCTCCAGGCTTTTGCATCATATAAGCAGTCAACAGTGTCTTCTTCCATGAATAAACACTGTGTTCACATGACACCTTTCCTGGGAGCTCACCTACAGATCTTTCTCAGGGTGTGAAGTCTGGTGGTGGTTATACCAGCTTTCCTACCAGTAAGGCTGGGTTTTCTGCCATAGCCCCCTGCCAGTAGCACACTGCCCATTTCACTGTGGTCTCTGCAAGGCACCCACAAAAAATCGGGCAAAGCAGATTCTTTCCAGAAATATGAGGATGCCCTTGGATGTTCTACACCCACTGACTGCCACAGAAAGCAGGTTCAGGTCCTTCTTCCGAAGACTGGGCTGGAAATCTCTGCTCTAATAACAGATACTGGGGAAGAGCTTCAAACACAACCTGATCTGGAGATACTGCAGGAGATGCCAGTGTACAGCCTGTTGGGTGGCAAGCACATGCAAAGTACAGTCAGTTCACAGCTGAGGTCTGAAAATGGTTGTTCTGATGCCAGTTGGAAAGCTCTGGAGGTCTCTGTCATCATCATCACTACACCAGGCTGGCTTTGGCATTGCCTAGCCAAGGCATAAAGACACTCTCGGATGGAAATGCATCCACTTCACTCACAACCTGAAACTACATGCAATAGCCAGGGGACCCTCATTTAGGAGTTTTTCTGCTCCTCAAGGCTTTGAGAATGATCTTCTCTGTAAATAAAGGAGTCTGGCTGGAGAGAAGAGAAAGGCTCTTGCTCACGTCAGGATGTCTTGCGTTGAGAAGTTGCTCCCCAGAGCTTTCAAGGAAGACATGTGAATGCAGGAATGGTGTCTCTGCTCCCATTTCCATCTCTTGCTGCTCCTCACTGCCTGCCCAAGCATATCGGTGTTTTCTTCCCAACCTTCCCCAAGGAAAGCCCCAGGCCAGTGACTCCCCTTCAGACCTCACTGCAGCTGCCAGTCAGCCCCTTCTCTGATCAGTGCACAAGACATTTAACCAGCTCTGCAGCTACAGCCCAGGGACCTCAAAGTAGCTTTTGGGATCTTGAAGTAGCTCCAAGAGAAGTGAAACCACCCTGCCAGGGGAGCAGCTCAGAGCATGACACTTCAGCAAGAGAAAGGAAAACGAAAGGATCTGAGGAACAAAGAGTCTGGGGGGGTTTTGGTAGAGTTTATTTTCCCATTCCTCAAGGGGAAGAAGTATTTGAGTTAAAGACAGGGAAAAAACAGCCTTTATACTTCTGAAAACTGCATTTTCTTTTTTTAAAGGGAAGGAGAGGGCGTTGGAAAAAATCAAATTTAATTGTAGGAAAAAAATCTCCAAACATCTCCAAAAAAACCCCCCAAGACCTTAGAACATTCCCTTAGAAATAATTCTCAAACAGGAGAATATTTTCCTGTAGAAGAGAAAAACTCACCAGGAGTCCCTGGGGTCCCATCTGACAGCAGCCTGTCCAAGGGCTCCATTGAGCGAAGCAAGAGGAACTGCTTTTTTCCTTTTTTTCCTTTTTCTTTTATTTGTTGAAAGCTACAAGTGCTGCTTTTGTTGTGGCTCCCACCCGAAGCTGCAAAGCTCCATAACTTTAACCTTCCCTGTGCTTTGCAGTCTTAGAACTTGTGCCAGAGATTCATCAGCTTCCTGGCAAGAGCATCCTGATCACGCACACCTTCATCCTAGTCAGCAAAGGAAGGTTTGGAGAGGTGCTGCTAGCCTGCTGTGGACTACTGGACCTGGGAAAGGCAGGGTAGACCTTCCTCCCACCAAGGGAATGGATGTGTCTCCCAACTAGTTTCTGCTTCCCACCCGTGGCGCCACACATAGAATCATAGAATAATTAGGGATTGGAAGGGACCTTGAAAGATCACCTAGTCCAATCCCCCTGACACAGCAGGATCACCTAGACCAAGTCACACAGGAACACATCCAGGCGGGTCTTAAACTTCTCCAGTGAAGGAGACTCCACAACTTCCCTGGGCAGGCTGTTCCAGTGCTCTGACACCCTCCCTGTGAAGAAGTTCTTTCTCGTATTTATGTGGAACCTTCTATGTTCCAGCCAGGGAGGATGTTCAGTACCATCCCTGGATGTGTTTAAAGGTCATTTAGATGTGATGCTTAGAGATGTGGTCTAGTGGTGAACTTGGTAGGGTAGGGTTATTGTTTGGACTTGATGATCTCAAGGGTCTTTTCCAACCTGAATGATTCTATGATGATTCTAATGCTCAGATGGCCGTGGCATGGCATGGTTGTTGCTGGTGCAGTGTAGAAATGCCTGATGAATTTAGCCAGAACTGACACGTTTTTGTAGATTTTGAGCCTTGTCTCTAATGTTGCTCCCTAATATTTTAGCTCAGGTTATTCTGGGTTGCCTTAGCCATTCTCAGAATGGTTTACCTAATAGAATGCCCTTGTTAAATCATTGAGGCAGATAAACTTTGGCACAAGAAATTAAAGGGAATCTTTGGCTATGGGTGGTGAATGTTTCCTTTGTGGAGGCCATGAATGCTGCAAATTACCATCTATAATGTTCACACATAAAATACATTTAAAAACTGTGAAAACATTTTCTTTATATATTTTAAATGTGTTATAAAATCTTAATCCCTATCACTGTTAGCAATAAGGCAGAACGGTAGTGAATGTTAGGAGTATTTATCTCAATCTGTTCTGATTAAAGAATATGAAAGAAATTGTTATGGAGGGACATCTTTTACTAGACAGTTTAGTGCTCATCACTCTTTCTGAGGTTGCTTGTGGACCAATATACGTCGTAATGTAATTGCTATTTACTTGGATAAATATCAGTCATATATTTCCCTTGACCTTTTAGTCTATTTAAAGTAAAAAGGAAATAGATATTTATTGTTTACCAGGACTTTTTTCTGTCTCATTTCACTGCATGTGTTCTGGAATCCAGTTTTCTGTGCAAGCTGACTGCATTCATTCCGTTCGCTATTCTGCCATCTGTAAAATAATTAACTTCTGACTTATGGGAAAAAAAATCAAGAAGAATTACAATCATTTTACTTGTTTCCCAGTACCCCTGAAAGATAACCAGTAATATTGTTTCTATTTAAGCCAGGGGCATGCATGAGCATCCAAAATATGGAAGCTGCTCACAGCTTCCTTTACAGTAGCCCTTTTAATTTTATTGTAGCTAAAATTTTACTCTCATTACTACCAAGGCTGCCACAGAGAGCTGTATTTCTGCATCTGGGTTGAGTGTAGCCCTGAAACTTAATGTGAGGGCTGGATTAAATAACTTGATACAGACTGACATCCTCCTTTGCCAAAACACAGCACCCCCAAAACCAAGATTTTCAAAATAGTTTATAAATTTGCAATGTTTTATGTGTTTGGGGGTACAATAAAAAGATTATCTCTGTGTTTAATATGCAAACAGGTTTGTATTACTATCAATGCTAAGAGAAGATGCTGCTGACCATCCTTAAATACCAGTTTTCAGTTAAAAAGAAAACCACCCTACAGACCTGTTATGATGCTGACCACATTAGGAGGTCACAAGCCAAGTTACGTTGTGCAAAAGAGCAGACAGTTGGCAAAACATCTATTTACATGCTTTGCCTATACCAGTTTACAGTCTGATGTACTAGCCTGAAGCACTCAAGTTCACGCTATGGAGAAACCATGTGTAGCAGCTCACCCAGGTTGGTGCATTGATTATCTTTCTTCCCTGCTGTTTTAATCAGTTGAGTTGGTGCTGGGTGAATTAACAGAGACGGCAGAAGTGCGTGTTGCCTTTACCACTTTTCCCACCCCTAGCCCCAGGTGTTGTACACACTTGGGCTTTATCTGATGGGATTTGAAACTGCTGTGTCTGTTATAGGCCTGAAAGAGTGGCAGAGCCAGGCTCTGCCTTTCTGCATACTGCAGAAACAAAAGGTTTCATCACAATTAACCATCACAGCATAGAAATGTCCCTTCTGCAGTGCTGCAGCCCTTGCAATTCATGTAGGTAAGCATGGATTAATTGTTAAAAAAAATAGGTTATGTGTAGACTAAAGTTCTAAAAGGTTTTCAGATGCTCTGAAAATTGTCAAAGTATATTCAGCATGGTTTTTGGTTTTTTTCTGAGGGGGCAGGGAAGTTTTTAATAGAATACGGACAGTAAATCATTTTTAGTTTGCCTTCAGAGGTTAAATAGTTGGTGGACTATGTATTGTCCACAATACTCCACAGTTTTAGTTCCCTTCCATCAGCCCATGGATTTGGGTCTTGGTAACAAACTTTATAAATGCAGACTTGCTTATGTGAGTTATCTTACATGTTGTTGTTTCAACTCTGGTTTCAAAATTATAGATATATGGATATAGATAGTGTTCTTTAGGGATGTGGATGGAAGCCTGACCTGGAACTATTGGAATCAAATATCTTACTTAGTATGAGTTTGTCTCAGTTTGTCCTTTGTCTCAGTTTTCCTACCTGTTTTATAAAAGCTATTTATTCACACTCCTGTACATCCCAAACCAAAGGAAGTTCTCGCAGGGATTCAGTTAATATTGGCACAATGCGTTCAGAACGCCACAAGTTTATTTCTATAACATCTGGTGTAAGATGGTCCATTTTGTGCAAATCATTTTGTAGTTTAAGTGCTGTGTAGTATTGTAACGCCTGGAACCATTTAGTACAACCAGTAAGCTTCAACAACACATGATCTGGTTCTTTTTTTATATAAATATGTAAATAAGCATTGTTTATATTAATTCTGAACGATATTACCTTTTGACTCCTCGCCTTGCTGAGCAGTGTGAAAATGGCAGTTTTCTGCGGTTGTGTGCTCTAACTCGGTTGTAATGCTACAATCCATTGTAACTGTAGTGACTGGTGAGCTGTGCTTTGGTCACTCAGCAACAGTGTTAGCTGTTTGGGTACAAATTCCTGGGGGTTGCTGCAGAGATGATTCACACAACGACCATAGATAGAGGCATGCTTGAGGCAGAACAAAGTGTGGCAAAGTTCGTGCTTTGTTTTTATTTATTTGCTTTGGTTTATTTGACAGATCAGGCATTAAATATAATAATCTCAATTTGTATCTATCAGCGTCTTACTAACTCCTCAGCTAGATTCCCAGATAGTTTCCTTGGCTCTGATTTAAGTTGCATCTGTCTCCAGTTTACAAGACTGTCTTCATAGGAGCAGCTTTGCTATCTTTAGAAATAGTTGATGTTTTTAAGAAAAACTTGCATAATCAGTAGGTTTAATTACACTGAATTATGCACTATGTTTTCTGGATATATAGTATAGCTAGCTCAATATGCAGAAGCACACAGAGAAATAGAGGAGAAGTGTTTCCTAGCTATTAAATGTTAGGAATTGATTTCAATATTTAATCAGTTCTTACTGGCCAGCATAGCATGGTTGAAATACAGGCACAGTAAGTGTAAAATTTGATGTATGCTGCCTCTTGAAAGAGTTTTTACCAGTCTCGAAGGTCTGAATGCCAGATATTAACATCAGTTTCATAAATTCTTTTACTCAAAAAACCATTTTGAGTCTTTAGCACTGAATACCAGAGTATTATGTCATATGTAGCTATCTCTATAGCCTGAGTACACTTCATTATTGCCATCATAAGCCCAGAACTAAGCAAGGCTGCTTAGTTCTCAACTGTTGATACAGCAGAAATTAAAATATCACCCCCCTAAATGTCCTTCACAAATTACTGTGATAAATAGGGTATTAAGTATTCTGATACTGCCAAAGATCAAAACATTTGTAAATGTCTCTATTTGTTAATGTGTTAATTTTTTTCCATTCAGTTCCAGTTTTCTTCTGTACTGTTGTAGACAAGAGGTTTAGGCCAAGTTTTGGGCAGCCAAAAAAAATACACAAAGCTCAACCCAAACTTTCAGACCACATAAGAAAAATTCTTTATGATCAGTACTCACAAAATGTTTAGCACTTCATGGAATTGAGGAGAGTTTTGGACACAATTTAGAAAGAAGTAGCATTAGCTCAGTTGAATCACATGCCCTGCTCTGGGATGGGGCATACCCTTGCCCTGAGAGTTGTGAGTTGGGTTGCACTACTTAGCACATTACACATCAGTCACAATTTGGCCCTTTGCACTGGTAGATCTCTTACCAGCCAGAAGTTTGTATTTGCATCATGGATACAACAAATCCAACTTGAACCACATGGCTTACCTATTCCTCAAAGGAATAATGTAATACTTGCTGCATTTCTATTAGTTTTGCTGTCTGAGACTATTGTAAAGTTGGTAAGTTTTATCTTGACTTCTTGAAACATGTTTTCTCAGGTGTAAGTCACATTTTCTTCAGCCTTTGTGTTGACTTTCAGTGTTACAGTGTAAGGTTCATTCCTTTACTCATGGAGCAGAATGGACTGAGAGACCTGAGCTTGCTCTTGTGGCACCGGCAACTCAGCAGACAACTGTCAGTGACTATTCAATACATTGTTCATTCTGCCAAGAGAGAGAAGCCTGCCTCTTTGGAAGCTGCAGAATAAATATCCTCTTCAGTACATTCTTTCACATTATGCCTTTCAGTCCTTGAATGAAATACCATCTGGTCCTGATGACTTACTGTAATTGCATCTCTAATTGCTCTGTAACTTCCTCCTTAGAGAGTTCAGTCTCTGTGAGAGATGTATTCTGATTTGCCATTAAGATTGCCTTCGGTATAGCAATTCACTTATCAGGACTCTCCTCTTTCTGCATTTCACTGCATCCAAACTGTGTAGAAGGATAATAGGTACCATAAGGTAAGATTTTTCCTGGCCTACAGGCATCGTGCTTTGGTTAAATAGAGATGTTTTTATTGGAGAATACGTTACAGATAAGTAAAGAAAGTGGATGGATTCAGAACTCCTTAGCATTGAAAAATCTGATATTTATTATCAGTTCTGTTGCTTACATCTCTCTAGACTCAGCACTGACATTATCATTGTTGATCTCATTGACATTATACCTTCACTGAGAATCGCTTTCCTGCATTCAATGTCTTTGTCCCTGTTCCTTAATGCTTCATTCTGCTGGTGCTCAAAGTCACACTGACTTCCCCTATATTGTTATGAAATCTTTCTGAAGTACTGAAAATAATGAAAAAAAAAGGAACACACATTTTTCAGTCAATGTGTGTGCATCCTTCTGGCTCTGCAGTTATGGTGCAATGCATCATGGCTCATAGATACAACGATGTTAAAGTGTCCCGGTTAATGGCAGATGTCATACAAAGTTTGAAAGTTCTTTGTGAAAGTGAAACTTTTATTCTTTGATAGACTTCAAGCCCACATTTCAGTTAAAGGAACAGATAAAGGAAACTTTTGATCCTAGCACACGATACAAACAAGGCAAGACACAAGACATCGTCATCTAAGAAAAAGCAGCCCAGCCTCTTGCTTCCCACATTTTATGGTTGCCATTTCTTCTTCTCTAATGTCTGCAATCATTTGCAAATAGGCTTTGTAAACGAAGGTCTCTTAAAGAAATTACTTTGTAACCTGACAGACTGCACTGTGCATGTTACATTGGCTGTATTCACTGTATGAAAGGGCAGTTTTCAGCCTTATATAGTCAGCATTAAATAACTTGCACAGCAGTTGTGAGGTGTAAAAAAATCACCTACCAGACAGCAGTCAAAAATCCTCAGGCAGCCAGTTTGTGTGAAAGGCCAGTCGAACCAGTACAAGGAGGAGAAAGAGTAATCAGTTGAAAATATACCATTTAATGCCATAGAAGTCTATGCCCTCTGTGAGATGCTCTTTGACATCCTTATAAAAAACCACAACATTACTAGAGTGTAAACTAGAGTACTAGTAGAGTCCAAACCTATTTGCTGTTAAGAAATGACAGTCATAAAAAATGTTTTATGTATGTGGACCCTGTTACCTACTTTTCTTTCTCTCTGTACCATCACCTCCCTGTGCTTCTAAGGTGACTGAAAGTGGTTTGTGGAATACAAGTTTCTAATGTCTCTGAAATGACATGTTTGAGCTCCTCAGGTGTACCCATGAGCATATGGGCGTACTCTTGTGTAGAAAGGATACTTGTACGTAGATAAATATTTCATAAAGCTATGGTTATAGTGAATTGAATGAACATATGAACGTCAGCTATTTGGGTTAGTGAGAGGAGGATATGTATAGAAATAACCTGGATAACTTCAGTTCTTTTTAAAGTCCTTTCCTTCTGGAGTTTGTGGGTGCGCAAATCTGAATGTGACCTTTGCAGTTAGAATCATAAAGCTCCAGATCAGCACAGCTTTTAAATGCACCCAGGGACCACCTCTCTGGGCAGCCTGTTGATGACCCTCTCAATGAAGAAGTTTTTCCTAATGTCTAACCTTACCTTTCTGTGGCACAACTTGAGGCCATTTCCTCTTGTCCTGTCACTTGTAACTTGTGAGAAGAGACCAACAACCACCTCTCTACAACTTCCTTTAAGGTAGTTGTAGACAGCAAGAAGGTCTCCCCTCATCCTTCTCTTCAGACTAACCAGCTCCAGCTCCCTCAGTCGCTCCTCACAAGGTTTGTTTTCCAGACCTTTCGTCAACCTTGTTTCCTTTATTTGGCCCAGCTCTTGCACCTTTGTCTTTCTTGTATTGAGGTGTGGCGTCACCAATACTGAGTACGGGTGTCTCTTCTCTTAAGGTGATCCACTGCTGCAAAGATATTTATAGCCATTATATAATTAGTATAGTGGGATAGGTAATTTATTGGTAAGAAAATCCTCCCCTAGCTAGATGAAAATATTCTTAAGATTTGTTATTCTGAATTTAGCTCTAAAATACTTACTGGAAGTATTCTCAAATCTAAAAGCACTGTGCTAGGAAATTAATATGTATTAATAGAGCAAATTTGTTTTCCAACACAGTGATTGTCCACTGTTCATTCTCCTTTCAGTAAAGTATTAATCATCCATGCAGGAAATTCACACAGTCTTCATGTGATAGGCAATAAATCAGAAAGCACTCTGTTGTTTTGATAAGTGACTTGCTATTTGTTTTCAGGTTATTTTTGGTGTGAGGGAAGGTACTAGCATTTATCAGGATTTGTTCAGCAAATGTTGGAATAGAATATTTTACGTTAAACTGCTCAACACTATGACAGTTTAAAACCTATGAAATTTATAAATAATTCATATTTAATAATGAGAAGAATACATGCTGGCAGAAATCTTAAGAGTTATGGCCCCTTTCTTTTATGATAAAGGGGCATAACACATGATTTGTCTTCAGGCAAGAACAATTGAAATGTCATCCAAGATCCATGCACCTTGACCTCTTTTTGCTGAGTAACATACCAGCTGCATGACAGTTGCTTTTAAAATATTTAATTTTGATGGAACTGTGAAGTACATCCAGAGGTAGATATGTATGTCAGCAGGAATGTGACACATGGCTAATCTAGCAGGGACAAAAACCTATTCTTCCCACTTCAGATAGAGCACCAATCAGACACTGTCACATTGGAATGATGATGGTGTTCCAGTTGTTCTTTCTGATAGGCTGATGAGTTCTGTCAGATTTTTATAAACAAGTGACAGAGACTCACCACATTGAGATTTTGAGAGAGAAGTGGATCTAATCCAGAAGTAACTGACAGCATGAGAGATTGACAGGGTCAAAGGAGGGAAAGCAGAAAGTGCTTTCTTTGAGAAGTAATTTTTTATTTGGTGTAGCTAAAGCAATCTGTATGAGCCTTCCAGAGAGTCAGACTAGATAAAATGTTCAGACAGGCTATTTTAATCTCGTCTCTGTCTATTCTGTATAAATCTGTTTTTAATCTGTGTTCCCTTACCCAACATAAATAATATAAGAGTAAGATTGTATAGCTGAGATGAAAATACAAGGCCATAATAATTCCTTAATGGTCTCAAATCCAGACTAAAAATTGAATGCCTGAATTCTGAGGGCACTTTCTAAAACTGTTATGTATCTGTCATCCTATTGATAACTTCTGTGGGGAGATGCTCCTTGCTGTAGGGAGAAAAGAATTTTCCAGACCTCTGAAGCAAAAAGGGATTCCCAGAAACCTCACAATGATATGTTCTGATACTGTTGTTGAGTTGCCAGAGGCATGTTTTTAACAACAATTTTGTTAAAAAGAATGCTGAAGACCATGATGCATACTCAGTTAGCCAGAGTAGCTCTGCACAAGTGAATGTAGCAGATATTATTGAAAACCAGACTAAAAGGTTTTCTGAGAGATTACCTCCCGTCAACTCAAAAATCACCAGCAGGACTTAACTGCAGAAATTTATTGGTGTAGACTCAACCAGGAAACCTTTCAGGCATTACTTAGTCTTGTTAGAAGGTAGATGAGCAGTGGCAATGGCAAATCTGTGCTGTGATGGAATAAAGTAACAGTTACTCAGCTGAGACTCTGTCCCTCTACATCAGCAATCTCAAGGTCCAGAAAGACCACTTTCTTTTGATATGTGCATCAACCAGTGTGAAAGATGCTCTGTCTGATAAGTCAAATTATCTTGGATTTTTGTTCATAAACATCAGCTCAAACAACTTCGTAGACTGAGTTACACTAGGGTTGAGTAAGTTTTAAGACTCCAGGCTCTGTGAAGGGAAATTTAAACCTGCAGAATAATAATACTGATTACCTTGTTTTTTTCCTTAGTTTTGCAGTGAAAAAAAGCTATAAGGTCAACAGACAGATTCAGAATTGAAATTAAAGAGAAAGATGTCAAACACCTTAACTGGGACTTGAGCAGAATTATGTAAATCTAAAACTGCTGAAGGCTACTGTGCATCTGTCACCTAAACCAGTAACCCTTCTTGTTTTGCTTTAAAATCTTCCAGAATGATAACACACATGATGAGTTCTGTAAGTTTTAGCAAAATGGAGCAAACTTTTGCAGAGTCTTACCCCATCCCTTTACTTAGAAGGGATTATTAAGCTTGAACAGCTTAATCCACGCATCCTTCAGTTTAACTTGCTCTGACAGAGTTAAAAAAAAAAGCAAACCAACCTCTGTGACAGTTGCCGCTTCCTTGTAAAACATAACCCTTTGTAGAGCACAAAATGATGGTGAGTTTGCCCAAGGACTGGGAAACCATTTTCAGTTCCCTCCTCAGCATTTAAGCTCCCACTTCATTGGTCAATGCCCTGATCACCAGTCATTGACTCTTTTTTTTGTAGGAACATTTGTCTGTCAGGTGTAAAACATGTCACTTTGTGTTCTTGTTCAGGAGCTGTCTTTGTAAATGGTTGGCCCCCAATCTCAGGACCTTATTCAGTGAACAAGAAAATCGTTCCCCTCTGCCTTATTGGTGCTCTAAGACCAACTTTTTAAGTGGAAATGGCAGAACAATTCTTTTGTTAGCTTCGTTTTTAAGGAAAACCTCAGAGGTGTGCTTGATGAGTGGATTTCTTCCCTGAGAAGAAAGAGAAGTCTGGGTGATATGCCTACAAGGCAAGATTTAATGAGCCTGCCATCCTATTGCCTTACCAGATACTAATTGTTCTAGTTCCTATTTGAGGGTATCTGTCTATGTCTGCATATCTCATCTAGCCACCAAACCTGTGAAGGCAGATCTCTGAAAGATAGTCATCTCTGTCCTTACTTTTGGGATCATTGTTTCTTTGATTCAGTCTTGAAAGCACGTTGCTGTTTGGAAGCAGCAAATTAACTTTATGAAATGTAGTTTTTAAAATTTCTTCTTATCTATTTAATAGATTTCAACCTTGAAAAAGAGAGAGTCTGGCCTAGAGAGTTAAATTTATCATGACATTAATCTGACTATGTTTTTAGTCTGCTTAAAGTTTAATTTTATTCTTTCTCTTTAATAAATCTCATTTTAATTAAGACAGCCCAAAATTAATTATAGGGATTGTTACTGGGCTCTCAATACTGAATATTTCAAAGGTAAACGAAGCTGACTCCTGCCCTCAAGCAAGGCACAAACAGCACGAGGGCGTGAGTGCTTATGGGCGTGATACAACAAATTGTAGGATGAGCTAGAACTATGAGGCTTGTACCAGTAGACTTGGCAAATAGACTTTGCAGAGGCAGTGAAAACAACTTGTAATTTCTGTAGTGAATACTCAAGACATACTGTCAGCCGTAATTAGTGGTTTGGGGTTTTTTGCAATGGCCATCCATGCAAGTTGCACGTGCCAGATGTAGCAGACATAGCTGCTGTACGAATTCATGGACAGGTTTGACAGCATTGCATTACAGTTGAGCCAGGGAATTTCAACATTTATCTATAACAATCTGGCCATCCCACTAAAGCACTTTTCGTCTCCTTAGAAGAAGACTATCAGTGATGCCAAACTATACAAACAGCACTCAGTTCTTCTTTCTCATTTGAATTGGCTTGGAATGGAGTTGTTCAGATATACTCGAAGGCAGAATTGAGTCCATAGAGGCCCTATTGCTGCAAAGTGTGACATGAATGCAAATAACTCATCCTACAAAGATTCCCATTGACAGCAGTAACTTTACAGCCAGAGGTACAGTTTTGCAATACCTTTGGCAAGAGTGAAGCTATTTGAACATGAGACCCTTAGCTTTTCACAGCCATTAGAAATGAATATTCAGGACTAGGTCACATATTTGAGTTTCAGAAATTAAAATAAAGCAGTATTTCTTCTTCACAGAATATAGCTAGATATGTAGTTTGCTGACATTCATTGCCGAATGTAAACCAAGAAACTCCTTTGACAATACATGCTTTAAAACTATCTTTTTTATGTTCAACACACTTTTAAATAAAAGGATCATGAGTCTTTAATGAGTTTATTAGACTGTGAACTATATAAATGAGAACAAAAGATTTCTAGTATTGTGCAGCCGGTGCTGCATATTGTAGCATAATTAAAACCAGTTATTGAAATAGTAATAAGGTCACATTTAGTATCTCTATTAGGGGAATAAACTGTGTTAACTTTTTTCCAAAAGGGATGGACTCATAGGACTATGGTTTTAGACGAAGAGTGCACAGATTGTATAGAGCAGTGGCAGTAGTACATTAGTCAATAGAATTGTAAAAAGATGAAAGCAGCAGCAACTGATTACGTTATAGGTTGATGCCATCCAGTGGTTCAGTACAGCACTGAGGGACATTTTTTTGAGTAGTATCTCAAAAAAATTTTGAGATAGTATTTTGAGTAGTATACCATTTGTGAATCAAGATGTAGAATTGTTCCTCCTTGATATTGTCATTCTAATTAAACTTGAAAGTGTTTAATGATTACCAGTTTATTTATGTTCTAACCTACAGTTACATAATAGTCTTCATATATGTTTTGGTATATATCATATACACAGGGAAACATTGTCTTGCATGTGTTGTGTGTCTGTGTGTACATATAGACTAAATGGAGCCTTTTATAGAGAAGTTTGTGCGTGAAAGGAGAAAAAGAGAACAGTTATTAGAAGAAAAAGCAGCTAATTTTTGCTGAGGTAAATCAGGTTAAAAATATGTGCTCCAGAAGTGGAGTGATTGTTTTCTTTCAGAGATCTATACCACAGCGACCTTTCTTGCTTATCAGATTGACATATCTAGCTCTCCAGTAAAGGGAAGATACACTAAAATAGCTTAATGTAGTTCTGAATGCTTTAGATGTAACCCACCTACACCATCATAGCAATACTTTGATTTATTTACATGGCCTCTGTCTAGAAAATAAGGGGATAATAAACCATTGGTGAAACAGGGGTTTCAGACTGACCCATTATGTTGCCAAGCTGCAGAAAAATTGCCTGTAGATGTATTTTATAGTGTTCAGTAAACAGAACTGATATTCTGATTAGTTTCAAATTAGCAAACCAGTGCAAAGTTTAAAAACAGTAATTCAAGCCTTGATGAGGTATCTGCTTGCTAGTATTGTGTTGTGTGCAATGTTAACATTCATCCTCCAAAATATTATTCTCTTAACATCTTGGGTTAGTCTTATCCTACCAGAATCGTTGATTAAAAAAAAGGAATACAATCTACATTTTTTCCATATCTCTACAATATTTCTACAATAATTCTCAAAAAAAGTACTGGTTGCATGAAAACCCATTATTAATCATCAGATGAGTACAGAATGAAGGTACACAAGCAAGGTGTTCATGTCACAGACAGAAGACTAAATTGTGTCCCGAGTTTGTGTTGATTCACAACGAACCTTGTATCTAAAAGCAAGTGTAAATGAAAAATACAAGCCATAATCTTCATTTCGACGGTTAAATATTTCTTACAGGACAGGAGCTTTTAAGGGAGTGTTGGTGCTATCTCAGTTACTTTGTAAAGCCTCTTCTCCACTGACAGTATGTGAACGCTGTGCTTCAAATTCAGGCATCTCAGTTGCAATTCTTGCTAATCAGGGTGTGGGGTGAAGAGCAGAAATGCGGCAAGGTCAGATGCTGTTTCCTCTCCATTCAGAACCACTGGCACTGCTTTATGTGCCCCCAGCTTGTTCATCTGGGAGGGCGACAAGAGACTCTGTCCAAGGACAGTAGTGAAACATGGTAATATTTTCTTCTATAGTCTGCAAACATTCAAAGACTAATTTTCAGTTTTCAGCTCTCTTTCACCAGTTTCACTGTCCAGGCCTTCTGCTTCCTTTAAACGCCATCTCACTCCTTGCCATGAGACATTCAAAGTATCTTTTTTTCCTAAAATAGCACTCAGGAATGTCTTTTTAATGCACAGAGAAAAGTGGCAAAGGCATGTAGCATCCAACAGTGCTGCAAAGGACTGTATTCCATGCAGGAAAGGACTCTCGTTGCTGTTATAGTTGGTATATCAGATGGAAATATTAAAAAAGAAAATTAGTAACAAAAATATGACATAAAGTCCAAGAAGTAAGATTTATCAGTACTAGTTATCTCAAAAGGAAATATTTAAATGTCTAATTCCATCTGCCTGCACTGTTCTTATCCTCTCTTAGAGACAGAACACTGTGAGCTGGAGGAGAGCATTTCTTATAGTACTGACTGTGTATTTTCCCAAGTTGTGTTGGCATTGCAAGGGTCACCAGGCCTTGGAATAGGCTGCCCAGGGAGGGAGTTAAGTTGCCATCCATCAACATCTTGTAAGAAGCATGTAGATCTGGAGCTTAGGGACATGGTTTAGTGGTGGGCTTGGGACAGGTAGGTTAATGATTGGACTTGATGATCTCAAAGGTCTTTTCTAATGTAACAGTTCTATGATTCTATGATTGAAAAAAGTGTTCTATTCACGTTATGGTCTGTGACACATGGTGTGGTGTTGTGGATTACACCATATGCAAAGATGCACAAATTCAGCAAACCTGGCTCAGTCTTTGCAGTTAATTTTCTTGAGTGTGAAGAAAATGCATATCTTCATACACAAGTATGTGTATATAACATATATGTATGTGTGTTATCTATACATGATGTATATATAAAACACATCTATGTATAAAAATTATATACATAATATATAACTATATGATATAACAATTTACTTAGGAGTTTGGATGAAGTATTAGTACTTGTTTCTTCTGAGAATAGAGGTCAGTGCTAATCAGCTCTGAGAGATCAGAAACAGCTCATGATGCTTTTCTGTGCAGAAAAAACTTCAGGAGTAGTCTATATTGGAATGCCTGCAGGTCCCTGGGGAGTGGCAAGCAGTAGCATCAGTGCATGGTAAACACATTTTAGAGGAATTACTAGATTATATTGCCCTCTGTGGAAATTGCATGAATTTCAAAATTGCAGATTTTGGTGGGAAGGATTGTGTGGTTATGAAGAAGCAAATTGTTTTCTATGTGCTTCATTTTTTTTTTTTTTTCTTCTGTAAATAGCAGAGAAGTAACACAAAGGAAAGGGCTGAGAAAACGCACAATGACTGACAAATGGAGTTATCCCCCTTCCATTTTGACAGAAATGTGAAGGGTATTGAAAACAAGGCAGTGTCCTGGCAGTTTGTTTCAAAGGAATTCCTATCTGTGCACAAGGATTGAAACAGCAATCGAAACTTGAATTTAAAGTCACAAAAAAAAAGCCTTTTGAATACTTCATTGCTGCGGTTTCTCTGTCCCTTTGAGTGCCAGGCAGCACGCAGTTACTAACATGAGAGCCTTCCTCTAACTTGTGAAGTCCACAGCATTTCAAATGCAGACCTAAGATTTCTGTGCTTCTGTTAGCAACAAAGTGCCTTCTCTCATTTAGAAGTTATTACTTTTTTTCCCTAATCTCAGCCACAGGCAGTTAAATTTTACTTTGATCAACTGTCTTGTCTTGATATCACTTGTCTGAAATCTGGAGGGAAACATGACTGAGAAATTGCTTGGGAAATCGCATTAATGCGATTTAACTCATTTGAATGAGTTTGAGATTCCACTGAGCACTTTGTATCTGTTTGGGTAGATAGTTTTCATATATGTTGGGACAGGACAGCATGAACACATGGATTCGATGCAATAGTTACAGGCACCCAAATGCATCTGTACTTAGACTGTAAGCTGTAAAACAAAATTCCCTGCTCTGTTCTATACTTCCATCAGTTAATCTTCACCTTCTCTAACTTTGATCTTGCCTTTCCCTCCGAAATACACGAAGAAGAATACTGGTTGTTACAGCATGCTAAAAGCTGACAAATGCCATGGGTGAGGAGAGCAAAACTGGAGATCAGGACAACATGCTAGCTGCATGTCACGTCCTCTGCAGGAGCTCTGCTTCCTTGGTGTCCTCAGAGGCTGCAGTGTCGAGTCATGGTCTTGGCAGTGTTTTTTGCCATTATTATTTAGATTTTTGTCAGACCATTTAGTAGGGCTTTAGAGGCTTAAATTGTCACTTCTACCCAGCAGCCTACTGGAGGCCACACAGTGGTGCTGATGGCAGTAGTGTAATGAGCTTAACTCTGACTTGTCCTTCTGTGCAGCCAGTTTTCAACATCTCAGGCATCACAAGCAAGCTCCTTCTGAAAAGGGTATTACACTGACCTTGTTTTGGCAAATCCTGCAGTGGAGAGAGGAAGCAGCATGAGAGAGTGGACTGGTCCTTGCATTAGAGTTCAGCAGCACTCTGGTCAGCCTGAAGAATGTTAAACAGGAGAAACTCCTTTTGGTAAAATAAATTGCTGACATAAATTAAGACATATGTTAACTATGTAGTATGACTTAGTTAACTATGTAGCACCTGAGTACTAAACTCATCCAAGTATTGGATAATCAGTTCCAGTAGTCCAGCAGCTTGAAATAAGATGAAACTGTAGGGCTGTGTACTGCAAAGAACTCCTTGCTTGCCTTTCTTACTCCATCCAGAACAGTCGTGGGACTCATTCACTAAAGTGACCCTATTTGGAACAATGGTTAAAACCAGACAGTTCACAACACAATGATCTAACCTGTCATTCGAAGGGGCCAGATTTTTTACAGCAATCTTAAAGTCTTTGTTACTGAAGGTTTTTACAAGAATAACACTTAGAAGCAATATTGTCTCACGGCTGAAGCACTTTTGAGGTTATTATTTCTCACAGTCTTGTTGCACTGCATTGTACTATGAGGTAATGGAAACTGTTGCCTCTCAGAAGGTTTAGATTCCTTACTCCATGTTTATTTAGTCAGGCTGAACATGAAGAAAACATTTGGAGATAAAGCAGGTCTATAATTGATATTGCTGTTGATAGATCCTACTGGATTTCTTATTTAGTCCTGTCAGATTTCATTGTCCAAAGAATGAGGGGGTTTGAGTTCCTGAAAGCTCCTGGTGGGCAGAGGCAATTGACAAAGAAAGGATGAAACACAAATGACGTGATATTGTTTTGCTGATTGTTGTTAGGAGTTTCATGAAGGAAGATCTTCCTGAGAAGGACTTCAAAGTACCATAAGAAAAGAAATTTGCGGTGTAATTCAGAGAAGGATTTCAGCAATGTCTCTCTAGATTCCTCATGACTTTGTGTTACACAACAAAAGAAACAGGCTTGGAGCAGGCAGAACTGCAGTAATAGAAGAAACAAAAGGCAAAACTCAAATGAAAAAGCAGGGGCAGGGATAAATAAGTTTATCTTAGAATTTGTAAGTTACTTAAAATAATGTGTAATATTTACAATTACACTATAAATTGTTAACTTTGAATGTGGGCGTTCAAAAATGCTTTGACTACAGTAGAAATTACAATCATTTTAAAAATACTGCCTATGACAAAATACAAATTGTAGAACTGTCACTCTGCCTTCAGTATCCAAAAAGTTAACCAAAACAAATTGTTCAATAATCATTTTATAAGAAAATAGATAACAAAATAACGAAGTTATTTTATTATATGGCCAACATCAATTCATCAAGAGCAAATCAATTCAAATCAATCTGTTTTCCTTTTTGACAGTATTACTGGCCCAGAGGATACAAAGGAAGCAGTGGCTGCAATATATTTGGATTTTAATAAGGCTTTTGACACGCTACCAGTTAACATTTCCATAAGCAACTTAGGGAAAAGAAATTGCCATCTGGTGGGTGTACCCACTTGTTGCAGAAATGCACTACAAAACAGCTATGACAGTTCAAATTCAAATTAGTAAGATGTTTTATATAATGTGCTCTACAGGTTTGTCCTGTATTTTGTTCCAGTTTCATTCATGAGCAGAAACTGCTCATCAAAATGTTGTTTTTCACTGATAAGGAGGCAGTATTTGGCCAGATAGGATTAAAATTCACAAGTCACAGTAGTTTGAAGTAGTGGTCTGAAATCAATACAGTTACCTCCAGTAAAAATGAAAGAAGTGCGGCAATTACTACAGAAGAATAAAATGCCAAAACAGAAAATTTGTATTGTCATAACACCATGCAAAGGAGCAGGGGTGGATCACAACCTAAGTATGGAACTACAGTTTAGTGCTGCTTACAAAAAAAGGATCAGATGAGTTGCAATGCTCATATGTAAAGCAGGGAGGCAGGAGGTATTGTATTTTACACTAGAGCAATGTCAGATGTTTGGTTTCAAGAAAAGGTAAACAAATTGCCAGGAGGCTGGAGGACAGAGGTATGACAGGTTTAGGAGGGAAGGAGGTTTGAGAATTTGCTGATGTCTTGTGCTTTCTTTGTTCTAGACTAAACAAATGGACAAGGAAGTTAGCTGAATTTACCCAAGAGAGAGTTAAGTTAGATGCTAAGAAGAAGTAAGCATAGGGACAGATTGTGCTGGAACACGCTAACTGTGCAGTCTCCTTCAGTGGAGATTTCTGAGGACACATTAGATGAATGTGTAATCAAGAGTGAGCTGAGTATACTTCATCCTGTCTCAGACGTTCCTTTCAGCCTGGCTTTGTGCAGTTTCTACTTAGTAATGCAAATGTCTGAAATTAGTACTTGGGTGGATTCTAGAAACCAGCGTTTAGGTGAATTCAGGCAAAAGTATCTCTGTCGACAGACCTTGAAGCTGGGAATCAGGGGGTGATGATGACCCATGTCTGTTGAGAAGATTGTGGGCTGCGTTGCCAGGAAAGCGCAAAAGGTATGGTAGACAAGCTTAAGAATGACAAAGCTGGGTGAAGGAGACCTATTTCAAGCAAATGCACACAGACAGGGAAGTGCCTAGAAGACAGCATCACAGGGGGAGCTCTCATATTTTCTGAGAAATCAGCAGGCTGGAACACCTGTCTGAGGTGCCTTTACACTGATGCATGCATTGCACAAGAAGGGAAAGCTGGGACAAGTGAAACCAGAAGAATATAGAGACACTGAGTGTCCAGGAATGGTGTTAGGAAGGCTAAAGCTCATCTGCAGTTGAATCTTGGGAGAGACAAAAAGGCTAACATAAAGAACTTTTAGAGGTCCATCAAAAGCAAACAAGAGGTTAGGGAGAATGAGGACATGATACTGAATGGAACAGGGGACTTGATGGCAAAGGACATGGAAAGGATGAGATATCCAGTGCCACCTTCACCTTAGTCTTTGCTGGGAAAATTGCTATGAGGAAAGTCTGGAGCAAGAAAGTTTTACATTCAGTTAAGATTATGTTGGGGAACATTAAACCATGAAGACACACTTCAGTTGGATTCCACAAATTTAATACATCCACAAGAAGTAAGGGAGCTGTTTGGTGTCACTGTGAGACTGCGAAACCAAAGGTCACCAGTACCTTCAATAGGGGCAAGCAGAAGGATCCAGAAAACTACAGGCCAGTTAACCTTGCCATAATTCCCATGGAGATGTTGGATTAAATTCATGTGGGAACCATTTCCAAACAAATTTTTGTGTTTGAGGTATTTTTCAATCCTTTGGAGAAAAAGGCAAAACATTTATTTCCTTTTTAATACAACATGCAGAGGTTGTATGTTCACAACACACAGTTCAGTGAGCCTGCTACTCATAGGTCACATAGCCTTTTCAGTCTCAACAACAAGCAGATAACAGCTTACAGCACCTCACAAATGCTGGTGAAGCGACACATAGTCATAGTCCAAACAGGACACCCTTATATTGTAGTATGGATTTGATTTCAAGGAAAAAAGCCTGCGTATTCCGAGCTCAGCCATTTCTGCAAGACTGTCCTAATGCCATAGTTGGGCATAATAAAGTGGAACCATCTGGGAGTAGTAGATATTTGTGAACAAGAGTGAAGACGAGATTATCTGGGTGCAGACTGATTGCAGTCACAGAAGTAATAAATTCATTTTTAAGGGAACAATTTTCTGGAAGTTTAATTTTCAGAGTGAGAAAATTAATTGCAAGCATGGTTAATTTTCATCTTTCCATCCAGCAAGGGGAGAAAACTAAAGGGAAGCAGTGAATATAATTGGAATGACAGGAAAAAGAAACAGTCAGTCATAATTATTCTTGGTGACAGAGTAATCTCTTTTAGAAGTGTCTGAAAATGACTTTCAATTACACTGAAAATGTGAATGATACCCAGTCAACTATTTATTATGACCAAAATAGTTACACAATAAACCAGACACTTGGAGGAGAAAAATCTATATTCCCAAATTTAAATTATTTCAAAAATCAGTATTTCAGATTTAGACAAGACACGTGCAAAACTTCCATGCTTCTGCATAACTTCTATGCTATACTCTTGATGCAAAATAAGGAAAAAATCACCTTTGTAATTCATGTGGAAGAATTATGCAGCTTTATTAAGCAAAGCACTGCTGTGGATTGCTATAGAGGCTGCAGGGAAGAAAACTGTCTTGAAAAAATTAAGATATTTTAACATTTGCATTTATTCTGAATTAGCATAAAATTAAAAGATCTAATTTTTCCCCAGAACAAAGCAGCTTTTTGTAACAAGCTTGTTTTCACATTCATGATGATCATGGCTGAGACTGCCTGGTTCCTCATTCTGGGAATGGTTCTCCATGGGTTATGGCGTTTGCAGAATTTAGTACTGCTAATTGGCAACTGGCCTAAACGACCTGTTTCCCAGTCTAAAGCCAGGAAAACTGCAGCCCTTTCCAAAAGGTTTCCCTCGCTGGGAATGGTGGGATACTGCTGTATTTGTGATGAAAAGGAACTGTCTTGTACCAAGAGAATCCCTAGATGGCAAAAAACCCCTCACTGCAGGTCAAGTTGTGAAAAGTGTGTGAAGAATATCTGATAATCTGGCCCACATGATCCTTTACAGAGTAAACATTATCAATGAACACTTGATTTCCTGTATCCTCAAGGAAAATCACTTTGGAAAGAAAGACTGCTTATGAGTGGCTTTTGACAGCCTCTTTTCAAATGCTTATCTTACTGAATCAGCAGGCAAGTCTTGTCTGTTAGGAGAGCTTAGCTCTATCTCCTTTGGGATACCAAGGGCAATTCAGACACGTCTATATCTTAGTTAGCATCATGTTTTGTTCTGCGGTAAATATCAGTTTTATTGACAGGTATCAGCTTCTCTGATACTCCTCTGTTGGCTGGAGATATGAAATTCCCAGCTCTGTTTTTTCATAAGACCATATCCTATCCCAGAGCTATAATGAGCAGCAGCAGGGACTGGGAAAAGCACTTGATAAATGTTCAAAACCCAGCTTTGTTCATTCTTTTGGTAATTTGCTGAAATGTTTGCTGCCTAATAGTGCTTATGCTACAAACCAGTGCTTCCTACATTATTAGCGTTTCCCATTATTAAAATACCACTTTCTGTGTGTTTGACCTGATTGTAAGAACTTCTACCTCAGACTGCTGCTGGAATTGCTTTACGTGAGAAACACAGGCACTCCAGAACCTCTAAAAAATTAATAGAAATAAATAACTGTCACTAACAAGGACAGAAGACAAGTGTAGTCAAGAAAAAAAGCGCCACTTCTGCACATTTAGGGTATCTGTGCAATCTTTGTTGCGTAGCTCAATTATTCTGAAACTTGTAGTGCTTTCATTGTTAAAAAAAGGACTTTTAACCACTAAAAATAGCTGAGTATAATGTTATGTGCTTCTGCCCTATAGAATAGCTTACAGAAAAATGCCTCAAGGCAAAAAGAGGCAAGGCTTAGCTTGACCCAGATCCAGAGATTTCTGTGAACCTCATGGGGGGTTGAGTTGGTAACGATTAGAATTGCAGAAAGTTTTTCTTAATCTGTTTTTCCTCGTGGCAATGCAAAGCAACAAGAAGAATGAATGCAAAACCTATGCTACTACATCCACATAAGAAATTTGAATGCACTAAAAAAAGCAGGAAGTGGTAAAGTAATATTGTGGCTTCAGAAATAATACCAGATAATATTGAAGTTGGTTAAGTATGAGTCAGTAAGTCCAGCTGGATTTTAGTTATAGAAAATAGGAAAGATCAGCCTACTGTCTTTCAGTTTTCATTATGTTATCATGAGCGTCACGGTTTTGAGGGTTTCCTTAGCTTCTGCATCCCCTCTCCTGAAAAATCATGCCTTTATTCACAAATGGGGGTTTTTCCTATTAATTTCAACATGATACTTCTCATGATTAACACATCTGTCGTGACGACACTTCTTTAAATCTAGACGTGAACCCGCTCCTGACACTACAGAGTCTGCTTCTCATTGTGTATTTTACAAACTGTGGGATTACTGCTTTGTTCAGTGACCCTTAATTACCTGTAGGACGTATGTAGCATTCTCATTTTAAAAAATGAAATATATTTAAACTTTCATTTAAATGCATGTGGAGTAAATATGATCTGTATTTTACAGATACATAAATTGAGACAAAAATGGGGATAAACTAGGGACATCCGTTGTCCCTAGTTTTTCAGTAATATATTTGCTTTGACCCTTGCACCTTAAGGTAAAACATATTGAGAAAGGTTTTTAAAGAAATAGAATTCTATCAACTGTATTTCTATAGAGTGAGCTTGGGTGTATGTGTGGAAACACACTTGCTGCTGGCAGAAACCATCCCTGGGTCGCCCATGCTACCACCATCTGTGACATATGCGCTATTTGGCAGAGGGATGTCTCTGCATTTCCTACAAGGCAGGCCCCATCCATCCCTTTGCTGTTGCCATGGCCACATTCTCTCTCTTAGCATCATTGAGTGGAGAAGAGTGTGATCATGTTGCTTCCCCAGGAGATTTGCTTATGTACTTTCCACTTGTGTGCAACTGCAGCGTGTCTCAGTGATGGTTCTTGGTGAGGCACCCGGTAAAATACAAGAGAACTAAGAAGACTTCAGCCACAGAACCGGGCAAAGCAGAACCTAGTCTTCAGCTGCAGGCAGTTTGGGCTTCTCATTTTAGCATTTAATTTAAGGGTCTTCTTACTTAAAAAAATAATTACAAAGATGTGTTTATAAAGATAGACTCTCCATGAATATATAGTTGTTATATAACACAATATACTTGGGGGATAGATTCAGGATTCCCTGGATTATGAAATTTGGCTAGAATTTTGAGGGAAAAAAAAGAGCAGCGCCTGTGCGCTGGTTCAGGGGTTATCTACTCACTACTCACCACTTCAGCCTGTTTCACAGCAATCTCCTAATATCAGTAAATATTCCTGGTTTTGTAATAATAGCTTTGATTTCTCATTAAATTAATCTTTGGTGATAAGTTTTACATTGCAAGCAGCTGCTCTGTAAAGATTGAAATGAGTGCTATGCGATAACCCCACAAGGCAGCAATGCCGGGCTGCAAAGTGCTCTTTCTTTGTCCGGCTGCCAGCATTAGAATGAATCAATACCTCCAAAAAAATTAGGATGAGTAAGAAAATAAACATAATGGTGTCTCCACTGCTGCTGCTCTCAGACAAAGCTTGTTTCGCAATGTTAAAACCTTGTTGTTGAACAGAGGGGAAAAAATTATGTAATGCTGTGAGGTATGGAAAACATAGCGCTCAGAGTTCAGGGCTCTGGCTTCCTCTGAAATGGAGAAGATGACCAAGGTCATTTAAAGTTAGTGAAACAGGAGCCCTTCAGTAAAGCAGGACCTGGGCACATGTAAAGGTGGCTTTCTCTGCTGTGTCCTTTTTAGACTCTAACCCAGTAATGACATCTTAGTTTAGTGTGATGACTTTGATAATCATTGTTATCTCAGGTCTGCAGAGGCGGGGAAGAAAACATCTTCTGAATGCCTGCCAGCATAATAAAGTGACAGTACATTGTATGACAAAGGAATGGGAGCTTTCTTTCAGAAAAGTTGTTGAAACCGTTTAAACGGTCATGGGTCGAGACAGAAAAGGTTTCAAGAGAAATACAAGTTTCAGGCAAAGACACAGTTTAAAGTTCACGTCGCATCATCCTCTAATTGGGATATTAGTGGTGCGCAAGACTTCAGCTGGACTATGTTTTTACAGCAGACACGCATCCACCAAACTCAGACGTACATTCCCTCTGCATACAGCACAGGGCATGGAGCTGAGTAAGCAGGGGGTTACAGCATTTCTGGACCCAGAAAAATAATTTAAAAATAATAGCTTTAAAATAAACAGAATAATTGAGTGTGAGGTTTCACACCATCTCCTAGGCTGAGCATCAGTTCAGCAGCTGAGGTGGATATTTCTGCTCAAAAGCACATCGTAGCAATTTTGGATATGCACAAGCCTTTCTCCTATGAGCAGGGATGTCGACAGCGTGCTTTGCTCCAGAGTGCAGAGCCACCCGGTGGGTATTCGCAGCAATGCTTTGCTGTGTGCCATACAGAACCCAAAAGACTATTTGTAATGCCTCTTTGGCTATTATTCATAGGATTTCTGTTTGCCAAGTCTTCATGACCCCCTAGGTTTTTTAATGTTGTGTTTTTCTTCGTTTTCTTTTTGTTTAGTTTTCTGGGTATGCAACTGTAGTTACTCTTTGCCAACAGTATACACTAACGAGGATCACTGTTATGGCAGAGCTGGACAAACTGTTGTAGCAAAAAAAGAAAAGGGAAGCACTTCAAAGTGCAAATTCACTTGCTCTGAAATACCTTACATATGTAAACCAAATTCACCAAATAGTTTCCTCTGAGGAAAAAAATAAGCTCCAGGCAGAAGCACGCTTGAGGTGGAGAGAGGTATTTAGTATCTCTGCCTATTGGCTCAGCAGTTTGAGCACTGTGGCAAACTGAAAGGGACTAGATTCAGTTCTGTTAAAAATCTACACCCAGCAAGACTGAATTCTGAGTGTGGGCTGAAGAGGAGGTGCCAATAATCAGATGATATGACATTCTAAACAAGGGCTTCCTCACTCTTCCCTGTTGAAGTTGTTCCATTATTTTTTTAACACTGATGTCATTATACAAAAAAATTAGAGTAGTCTGAGACAGATTCTTCATCCATGTGTCTGGGGCATTTGCTGATTAGGCAGTATATGCATCAGCGTTAACATGAATTGCTATCTATTAACACAATCAGTATCTATCAATACAGTGAGTTAACATCAACAAATAAAGTACAAAGCACACTGCCCAGTGCAGCAGCAGGGTAGGGCACTTCCAAAGGAGGTGGGAACTGGGAATTCAGATTCCCCTCAAGCAAAGGAGACCTATGATGGTTCTCCTGAGCTGTAAATCTCTGAATGGCTGAATTAACGCATCCTTTCTTGGTTTGGTGAGACCAGTCTTTATTTTCACAGAATCACAGGACATTAGGGATTGGAAGGGACCTCGAAAGATCATCTAGTACAATCCCCCGGGCACAGCAGGATTGCCTAGGTCAAGTCACACAGGAACATATCCAGGCGGTTTAAAACATACTCCCCTAGGCAGCCCGTTTGCATTGTTCTTTTAACAAGTTTCTGAAACAGTGTTTTGTCTTAGAGTAAATGAAATGTGGTTGTTTTTTTTAAACTGAAAATTACCTTTTTTCAGGCACAGTAGGAGAAAAAGTGAGAAAATCTTTATGATCCACACCAAATCTGGATGTTTGATTCAAATCTTGTTTGTTTCAGCTAAGTTTGAAAAAAACTTAGCAGCCTTCATTCCAAATAAAGGATCTTTTATTAATACTCATATTCCTACTGACATTTCAAGAAGAGCATTCACAAAGTGCTCTACCTGTGCTTTGCATCAAAGTTTAAAGAAAAAGTTGGAAATTTAGGCAGTGAATTTTCTGATTTCTAAGTCTTGCAGGCAGAACCCCCTTTTTTTCAGAATTTCAAGCATTCTTTCGCCTGAGAAATATCTGGAGAGTTTCCTTTCTCTGCAAAAAACAATGGCAAGTGTAGTTATTCTGTCTTCTATTGTTTTATATTACCACCTCTGTAATTAATTCAATAAGCAACGCAGAACTGTTACAAGAGGGTTCAGTGTGCTAAACAGAGCAGCTCTTTTCTTGGGAGAGTGGTTGGAAACCCACTGATTTATAGAATTCTGCAGGGAAATCCACCTTTTCTGCCGTATTGGAGTACCACACACTTTCCTTGTCTCACCTAATCCCCTCCTTCCCTGCACAGCTGCATTTCTCTGGGCCTGGGTAAAGTGCCCCCTGGTCTCCTGAAGCATCTCCTGACTGCACATCCTCTGATTAATCATATCTTTTTTGGTCTCATTTTTCTTTCCTTCATTTTTAAACATGCATTCTCAGATTAATAGACTTTATGTCAGAAATATTTCTATTTTGAATGTCAGACCGACAGTGACTGTCGTTCTTCTACTTGGTGTACAAGCTGCTGTTTTCTCTGGAAGATCTTTCTACAAGACATCTCGTCATCTCAGGAGAAATTAATCATATTTCAAATTGTTATATGACTTTGTGGCTATTCTCACTGTAAACACAATTAAACAAAACCAGGTGCATGCTAGGATAAAATAGTTCTTTTGTTGGGCATCAACTTCTAAAATCAGTGAAATATAAACTGTGGCAGATATTTCAGAATAAGCCTTAAATGCATTGTACTTTTCACCTGGTTTGTTGTGTGCAGAAGCTTTTTATTGCAGTTCTGTCTCATGGAATCAGCCACTCACTGTGAGCATTAAAGAGAGTTGCTGATTTGACAAACATGCACATCCACCTGTCAAAGCCATGACTCACATTAAACAGAGATTGTAGAATTAATGTTATCTTGTGAGCTAGGTCACATATGATCTTAAGTCTGATGAAGCAAGAAACTAGGACAGAGCCAGTTTGTGGTCCTAAAATTCAGGCTGTTAATGTCTGTGATGCATGTGATTACAATTTCTGTTGACATGCCTCCTTGTTGTAGTTTAACCTCAAACAGCAACTAAGCTCCACATAATTGCTTGCTCACTCCCCCCCTTGTGGGATGGGAGAGGGAATGAGAACAGCAAAGTGAGACAGCTCATGGGTTGATATAAAAACAGTTAAAAAAGCAAAAACTACACACACAATCAAAGCAAAACAAGGGGTTCATTCTGCACTGCCCCATCACAGGCAGATGTTCAGCCATCACCAGGACAACCAGGTTCCATCATGTCTAATAGTTACTGAGGAAGGCAAGTACCATCACTCTGCGCTCCCTTATTTCCTTCTCCCCCTAGGTTTACATTATGAGCGTAATGTCATATGGCATGAAATACCATTTGGTCTTTTGGGGTCAGCTGTCCCAGCTGTGTCTCCTCACAGCTTCTTGTGCACCCCCAGACCACTTACTTGTGGGGTGAGAAACAGGAAAGTCCTTGACTCTGTGTGGGCACTGCTCAGTGATAACCAGTGTTATCAACACTGTTTCCAGCACCAATTCAAAACACAGCCCCATGTCAGCTGCTATTAAGAAAGTTAACTCTACATCTGTCAAAACCACTACAGTCCTGTAACAACTGGTGATTCCAGAAGGTGCAGCTTTATTTGGAATAGTGTTGCATTGAATTGACTTGTATAGAACTGGACTATTACAGGAATCAGCAGGGGGCCACCAACATGGAGTACTTGACCTGAGAGGAGAGGTTCTTGTTGAGCCTTGAGAAAAGAATCAAAACAGATCAAAACAAAAGGCTTGGACTAGACACAAAGAAAATCCTCTTTGCAGAGAGTACAGACCCATATTAAAACTGGTTGCACAGACTCAGTTTTAAGATCAACCTAAATGAGTAACTCAGTTTGATTTCATAGCTGACCCTACTTTGAACAGTAGGTTAAACTAAAGACAGGTCTCTAAGCTGCCTTTGAATTACTATTTTCCTGTAAACCTATGACACATTGTTTTAAAGGAAAACTGTCTAGCAGTACGTCAAAAACATACTTAAACGCAATATTGACACAGTAAAAGTTACATGAGAAAACCTGTAAGATTTATCCATCTCTAGAAACCTCCAACAATGTCATACTGAACTAGAATTGTTCTGATAAAGGAGCTTTGCCATGATTATACCTAATGATCCCTAAAACCACAGGAGAATATTATTTCCTCTCCTTGTCACAAGCATGGAAATGTCTACAGCAAGGCTGACATTGGAAAAAAATAATTATAGTCATAGGAAGTACTGACAAGAGGAACTCGTGAAGTTTCTCATCTTTGTGTAATGCTGGCTGTTTGGGTTTCTCTGCTTCTACAATTCTTTATCTTAAGGTAAAGAAACTAAATATTTTTAAGGCTATATTATGTTTTTGTAAGGTTTCTGAAGCTTTTTATGAAGTTATTTTAATTTTATTTAGATGTAAGAGCCATGTTGAGTGGAGCTTAGTCTGCTTAGTCTGAAAGAAATCTTCAAGGCAGTTTGCTGTGACTATAACAGTGTTCTCTTCTAGTGTAGGGTAAAATCCTACACAAGATGTGCTTACAGTTTTCACGTACTGTTGAGTTACATGTTTAACATGCAAGTTATTCGTGATGACTGCTAAACAAGCTCTAAAGGTAAATTCCCTTTTCTATATGCTTTAACTATTCTGTATAGGAAAGTTCATTTCAACAAAGTGCTCCCTCGAGCTTTATTCTTGCTCTTGATTGTATTTTTGTGACTAAACAGAGACTTGCTTTAGGGGGGTGAATCTGTGGTTCTGTCAGGGATTAGTTTGGTCCGGGATTTATCATGTCATCAGTTTAGCCTCTATGAAAAAAAAAAAATCAAAATCCAAATTAAAATATTCCGTGAAACATAACACTAGCATAGACTCCAGCAAATTGTCAAATGATAGGTTTCTGCAAAGATGCCCATTCCTCTCAGGCATATAAGAAATATTTAGATGACAAACTTAGTATATGAGCCTTTTGAGGAATAATTGCTTTGAAAATAAAAAGAGCAACCACTGTAGTGTGAGTCACTACACAGAAACTAAATACATCCTACATGCTCTAATAGTCATCTATGAAGAAGGCTGAAACTTTCAAACACTTTTGTAGGACAAACCTGCCATTTTAAACTATGAAGCCTAGAAAGGAATGTAATTGTGATAAATAAAATGTATGGTAGTCAATGAGGTTTGGAGTTCACTTTTCAACTCCAGCAGAAAGTGAAATGGACTGCTTTCAAATACCTCATAGGTGTGTTGAAAGAATATGAGATTACCATTCCTTTCAGATATCTCACAACCAGAAAAGCGGTTCTGTCCTTTATGTTTTCTTTAAAGCACTTGACGCATGCATACATTATGCTCAAATCTCTTCTAAAGAATGCCTGAGCAGCAAAATTTGAATGAGTACAGGCTAAAGCAATGACATACATTTTCAAAAGGTTTTCTTACAGTATCCGTCTCTCTTGCCACAGACAATTATAACACAAGAAAAGAGCTTACATGTATTATATTATCAATGATCCAGGCAATCGTTACTCTGTTATTAGAAATGCGTTGTGGCATCACTATCTTACATTTTAATATTGAAAGCCAGAGAATGGTGCTTTTGTTCTGCTACTTTATTTTCAAAAGCACAAACAGTTCAGAGAAAGCTTCATACATTTAGAAATAAGTAGAATACAGTTAATTTTATTTATTTATTATTTACAACATTATTATAGATAATTTATTGTTTTTATTTATTTATAGAGTACTATTATTTATAGGTTACAAATAAATATAGAATTGTCTAGATTTGACCTAACAATGAAAAGCCTCAAAATCAATGTGAAGTTACTTAACAAGTTTTCTGTAAACTTATGCCAAACTGAGGCAGTGTGGTCTAGATGATCAGGTGGTGAGGTGGGTTGTGAACTGGCTGCAGGATAGGAGCCAGAGAGTAGTGGTCAATGGGACAGAGTCTAGTTGGAGGCCTGTATCTAGT